>CM029539.1:6317536-7004376 GCA_017141395.1 Laodelphax striatellus
AACAATTTCATTGGAAATACTTATCGAAGACAAATTAATGATTAGTACTTATATCACAGGTTAGAAGTTATAAATTTGATTATTTTATTCCATATACCAAGTTCTACGAGATGATTTGAACATAATGAATACTGTCAATGATAGAATTAATAAATTCTGTATAGCTTGAGAAGCTCAGGCTCAAAAGCTTAAACGAGCTTGTTCATTGCAATTTTCTCAACCTGGGCTGCATCCAAATTCATATCCACCAATCTCCAGTTTTCTTCCAGCAGAAACGTCGCCTCCAAATGTCATACAATCATAATTATTAAGCGGCAGTCGTAAGAAGCAAGAAGGCGTTGGTTTGGTCACCACGTGCATTGCCATAAAAACAATCTCTCTCCTCCCCGAGTGTCAAGCCAAGAGTTAGTAGCAATTTAAGGGCTGTCGCGAGGGTGCGAGAAAGGAGAGGGGAGTGAGGAGAAGAGAGAGAGAGAAGAGGGTAAAAGTAAGAAGAAGAATGGGTGACACACAGAGGGAAGAATTACATAAATATAGTCGCAGATTTCCAACAACAGAGAGCAACGCCGCGACTTCATTTCCACTTCCTCCCCCCCTTCCGGCGTTTCTTGAACCGTAAAACACGAAGGAAAGGGGGTAGGGGAGAAGGAAACAGCGAATAGACCTAATTCCTCTTTCCCAAAATGGCACGTCGGAAGCATAAAGAGGTACGTAACGTACGCACATCAGCTTACCGACTGAATTATGAACTGTTCCATTCTCACTGCTAGCGCCACTTCTTACAACACTTACATTGTATAGATACATACACAATTTCGCAGATACCATGTATATAACATCGGTGAACGTTTTGAATACACGCCTAAGTAACTCACCTCCCTCCCTTCTCAGGGCCATACATGAAACACGCCGTCACGTACTGTAAATCACACCTAGCTTCTGCTACTTTGGAGCAGTTACAACTGCGTCTAAACGTGTGCATCACGTACTTTATTTAGCCGGATTGTGTCTCCCCAAGTTCACCTCATACGTTAGAAAGTGGGAATTCCTAGCTTATCATTCACAGATAAGCTAGGAAAGTGTACTTTGTTGAATTCGACTGGAAAGAAGCTCAACATGAAATAGGAAAGTGAAATTTGGTATTTTTTAGCGTTCTGTAAGATTGTAAATTTTCTGTTAAGAATTCTGTTTTTTCTGTAAGGCGGCTCACACACCGGAGCAATAAGCAACAAGCAACTAGCAACACTCAATAAGCAATATATTATAATATATATTGCTATATATTATGTATTGCTTATTGAGTGTTGCTCATGTTGCTCATTGATCGTGTTGAGGTGGATGAGGCTATGGTTATGAGGAATTTGAGAGATGGTGAGTGGGAGGACAGACGGAGATGGAGGACTCGACTAAAAGAAGGAAGACAGTAAAGTACTGTAAAATCCTAAAATATATATAAGATCCAGATAAGTAAGCACCTAATCTGAGGTTTCCTCACCAAAATCCAGTCATATTCTACTTTTTACGAGTATACAACTCAACAATATTTCAAAATCCTTCATTGGGTCTCATCCTTCAGAGATTTTTATTTTCATATTTCAAGAGCAAGAGCGTCGGTGAGAAATGGCGTTACGACACAACATTCCAATTTCCTTCATAACGGTAATTAATGAATTAATACAATGTGGGTGACCCTTTTTTTATTCTCCCTTGACACCGCTGAGTGCTGAGAGAAAAATTGATAAGGGTGGCGGAAGTTTTGATGTAGAGGGTAACCACCACTTTGCCTTGCCGCCCCGTCAGGCAAGATATGATATGATGAGGGTACAAAAACCCCGTGTCTAATCCCCCATTCAAAAGCATTTTACGTGGCCTGGCTTCCACTCTCGAATATATTGCGGCGTAAACACATTCCGTGATATTTTTACCCCGCACAAACACGATAAAAATTCAACGAAAACAGGGTTTTATTGCTTAAACTGAAGTGATTATTCAGATATTGAGTATTTTGTTAGAAATGTATTAAAGCCACTGTATTGAAGTATTGAATATTATGATATTTGAGTATTTTTATCAAGAATGATTTATGGAAGTATTGGAGATAATGTTTAATTTATCTCTGCATAAAGACTGCTAGATTGTAGTTACATTTTTACACTGACACAGTAACTTGTTTATTATTCTTTGAATTACGTCAACAAATTCTCATTATCTTTTGTGTGTAGTAGTGAACGTGATGTTATGGTAGTTATCCATAAGAAGACTTAAAATCGTCAAAACCACAAAATTTAATAAAACAACGAGATATTGCAGTTTTGGTTGTTACACCATTATCAATCTCTGGTAAGAGATTGAATTTGAAACTGGAGTACAGTGCAGCAGAATTTATACTCGTGACCGCGCGCTGTGATTGGCAGTTGACTGGTCTATCAGGTGAACGACTGCCATTGGCCTAGATAAGCTCCTCCCACAATGGGCGGTTTTTACGAACATCAAACATCAATGGCGGTTTGAACCGCCATTGCTGTGATGTTTGTAGAATTCAGAATTTGTTTGTTGTTGAATTCGTTTATTCAGAATTCTCATTATTGTAAATTCTAGATTATGTATTTCATCTTTCCGTTTAAATAATCCATTAATATAATACAGCAATGATAGACAAAAGTTCCTAATTAACAGCATTATAATCACGTTTGCAAATGAAGCCTAGTATTCTACTTGAGTATTTCGAAGTTCAGTATATTTTCAGTTCAGAATTTTGAGGAAATGCAATATCAATTATTTTTTAAGTTTCAATAGTATTTGCGCAATACTTGTGCTTGCACGATGAAGGTAGAAAAAATGTATGCAACGGAAAAAACGGAGAAGGAAAACTAGAGAATATATATTTTATTGGTTATACAAGAGAAGCTGAATTCACTTCCACATTTCAATAATTGACTATTATTACTGTAGTCATTTGAAAAAATTGATTGAATTTTTAACGCACAAGGTAACGTAAGGTTCAAGAGAATACCGAAAGGAATGATTGGAAGTATAGATAAGAAATGTAAGTAAAGAAAAATGAGAGCAGTAGAAGGCAAATGAAAAATGGATGGAGAATAAGAGATCTTATAAAGATGTTGTTAGGGCGCAGCGGAGAAGAAGAAAGATTATAAGGGAGCCAGTAAGAACAGCATAGCGAAAAGCAGTAAAATTCTAAGAGAAGAAAATCTATGTCATAAAATCTGCGTAATATTCCATAATCCCACCAAGTTTAGGCCAGAAACAAAGACTCGAATGAAGAGCATGGAAATGAAAAATATCAATGGCCGAAGAGGGAAGCAGGGAATTGAAGAGAGAAGGAAAGATTGTTTGAAACGGTAGACTCATATTTCGCTCTCGCTTCACGTGATGTAGCCTTCTAACGCCCCTTGCAATAAACTGGAAATTCCCGGGCTATGCAAGAAAGTGGCTACAATCCAGATTAAATTTCATGATGGCTTAGGTTCAGTGAGCGCTGGCGAGGTTTACTTGCATAAAGAGAGGTAAGACGCGGATATTAAATAGTTCCACGCTAACCAATAAGTCTTTTATGTAGGTAGGCTTGTGGTTTTACACCGTATGGAGAGAATAATTCAGGAAATTTCTACTGGAATCCAAAATAAAACCTTAAATTCATGTATAATTACTCAGTAAAATTCTCATTCGACTAAATTTTGGAATGTAAGATGCATTGAACTTGAATAAACGGATAAGTGTTATGAATTGCATTTGAAAATACCTCAATTGTGATGTTAATAATATAAGAATTTACAAAAATCTTTAATATTTTTGTTATTCCAGGCTATTCCACCTAACATATTTGTATGAGTTTTTCAGGGCTTTCCAAGTAATGCAATTTAAAGGCTTTGAAGAATTTGAGACTGAGTAACGTTTAAAAGTACATCTAACCTATTTTCATGGGATTGTGTTCTATGTGAATAAATTGATTGATTTACAATACTCACAAGTCTTCAGATATACGGCCAGCTCTCGTCATAGGTCGTTGTATTTCCTCCACCTGAAACCAGAATTAAATTTAAGTCTGTCTCATCTCTTTGGGAAATGTCTTCCAATATAGCTTTCGTAATTTCGAATCAATAGGACTAACAAAGCATTCAATATGAATATTCATATCACATTCCTGTGTTTCTGTGAAAAAATTATGCAATCTCGAGAAAGTTCGTCTTTTTCGATTACACAATTTTGAAAAAAGACCTGTAGCAAAGACATTTCGACATTCATTCATCAAGACAAATTAAAAAAGAATAGCATGTTCAGCATGTGGAGAAATGTTTAATTCCAGAATGATTTTGAAACAAATTACAACTCCTCACAAATCGACTTAAGAGCAATCAAGATAAAGTCCATAGTCAATTATGGAAATGATTGCAGAGAAAATTATTAGAAGATGAAGTTATAGAATAATAAGAATAACGTTTAAGCCCCTGCGCCCACTAAGCAACTGCTATCTGATTTCAGTCAGCAACCCAGCGTTGCCAGATGACTTTGGCTGATGGGTTAGATTACCCGATTACCCGAAAAACAGCCAAATATCATCTGGAAGCATTGGGTTGCTGACTGAAATCAGATAGCAGTTGCGAATTGGGCGCATGGGCTAAGTGGATAATGCTTTGGAAGGGATCAAGTATTTCCCAAAACTTATCACATTTAAAAGTTTCCCCCGTTGTAATTCCGAGGACGTAATGAAATACATCTACATCCACAGTACTGTTGCCTTGTTTTTAGTGCTTGAAAAACCATCATGTTTGCTGTTTTTCAAATCGTCGCTTCTAATCCCAAAAGTGGACACAACTCACACATCATTGACTCGAGTGACAAGTCTTAACAGCGGTCAACAATAATTTCGTAGTCAGACTTGAGTGAGTAATCTTCGCCCATTTCCCCTATTTGTATCAACATCGCACGATTAGAGCTGAAGAATGAAGCGGTGGCGGCAAAAGCAGTTGTTTTTAGGGCCGAGGGGCACAATGGATGATGCACTTTAACCGGATAACAAAAGCGTCGAAAATGATCAGATTACATGGGTCATGTATTTATACGGCCACTAAAATTAACATCGGTGTATCCCCGATCGAGAGGGAAGAGAGAGGAAGTGAGACAGAGGAAGAGAGAAAGAGAGAGAGAGAGTAAGGGTGAGAGCTGCACTCCAAAAATCATAACACTCTCAACTTCTTACACACTGGTGGTGTAAGTGGGGGACCAAGTAGGAGACTGGGAAGAGGGAAAAGAAGTAGACGAAGAAGAATTGAAAAGAGAACATGAAGAAGAATAAAAAGAGAGAAAAACAGAAGAAGAAGAGAAGAAGGAAGAGAAGAGAAAGAAAAAGAAGAGGAAGAAGTGGAGGAAGAAGGAGAACGAGGAGAAGAAGAGGAAAAAGGAGAAGAACAAAATGAGAAGGAGGACGAGGAGAAGATGGAAGAATAAAGAAAAGTTAGAGAGACAGAAAAAGTAGGAGAAACAAAGATTAGGGTTGATGAAGAGGTTGGAAGAGAGGCGACGGAATGGAAGAATGGTTATCAAAAGAAGAAGAAGAAGAAAAAATAATTTTAGAAGAAGAGAAAAAGGGAAGGAAGGAGAAGCAAGAAAAAAGAAAGAATGTCTGACAAAGACTAGGACAATACGTGAAAGAATTATAAAAAATGAATGGGAATTAAGGAGAGGAAAAGGAGAAAACATAAACGGAAGTGGCAAGTGAGAAGTAAAATCTTGGTACTGGCGGGAAAAATGATAGTAAGAGTAGGAAGAGAAAAGAGGAGAATAGTGGGAGAAAATGAAGTGGATTTGAGGGAAGGAGGGTGAGAAAAATAGAAGAAGGAAGAAAAATAATTAAGAAAAAGAGAAAAGGAAGGAGAAAAGAGGATAAACAGAAGGGAAATGAGGGAAGAGACAAGAAAAAGAAGTAGGAGAGGACGAATGAAAGGAGGAAAGATAAGAAGAGAGGAATATAATAGTGAAGTAATGTAGGAGGAGAAGATTCACAAGAAGAGGAGGGGAGAGACAATGACAGAGAATGAGAGAGGAAAAGAGTGCACGTGAATGTATTGAAGTAATGAGCAAAAGAGACAAGAGAGAGATATGAAAGGACGAACGGGTGTGAAGGACCCAAAAAAGACGGTTCGACTCCTAGTGGAAGCGGAACCCTTGCATGAACTGGGGGAAAAGGGGTGTAAAAACACATTCGGTCGCCCCTAACCCGATCCTCTAATTTCAGACACACTTTACCAGATTCAACCCCCCCCACCCGCTTGCCGCTTATCGGCCTTCTTTTATGCCTGGAAAAACAAAAGCCCAACGCTTATAATTCATCTGGTTTCTTGTGCCGG
This sequence comes from Laodelphax striatellus, assembly GCA_017141395.1. Classification (NCBI taxonomy): domain Eukaryota; kingdom Metazoa; phylum Arthropoda; class Insecta; order Hemiptera; family Delphacidae; genus Laodelphax; species Laodelphax striatellus. The sequence continues at coordinate 6,323,902 of CM029539.1, forward strand.
CCAAATTTTGATTTTAGAACGTCAGGCCGACGTGCTTCTAGTAAAACACTCGATTTATGGTACGCTAATATTACGGTTTTCACGCCTGGTAGAGGGTGTTCAAGATAACTGCACTACCCTTCCGTTCTTGGCAACATTGCTGGTCCCTCGTACTCATTCTTGTTGCATCAGGTTGAAGCTCTATGATTTCAGTACAATTCGCAGAGGTCTTTTCCCCTAGTAGTGATACGTATTCAGTTATTTGAAAATATTATAATCATTATGCTAGTAGCTTTTGGCGGGGGGACTCATCTTGTTTTGATTACTTGAAATGAAAATATTGTTTACTGGGTAAAGTCCGGACAAAGGCGGAATTGATTAAAAAGTTTCTTCTTGGTTCCTCTTCAAAGGTTCGTCTTTGAAAAGTGAACTTATTCAAGACTTAGTTGATTCAAGAGAGATCATTCAAATGAACTTTCCATTGTGAACCAATTCTTGCAATGAGATCCACTAATTATATAATGTACTTGGATGGTACATGGTGTTTCCAGAATCAAGGCATTTAAGATTCAATGTTGAAGTTCAATCATTGATATGATGGAAAAAGTTGGGCAGTTTTGTCATGAAGCTAAAACACAATCAAATTAATTTGAATGAATTCACAGTCTGCTGATGAAGATGAATTTACAGAGAAGCTAAAATTAGTAAATAAGAGAATATTAGTGGGAAAAAGAGATTGAGCTGATAAAAAGACTAAAATGAGAAGCTAGAGGCCAACTATTGATTGGTTCAGAGGATTGAATTATTTTATAGAACAAAACTTTTACAATCTATTTTAAGAGTGTTACAGAAACGAACACTCAAAAGAATTAAAATAATAAGTTCATCCCTGCTCACAATGAAAACGAACTATCGAGAACAAACTATCATTATGATAAGCAATGATTAATTTTATTAACGATTATCCTCTTTGTATGAAAATAAAATACTTGAATACTGCTATCATAAGTACCTTCATCTATTACATCTCTTCCTAGAGAAATAGATAGTGGAGGAACATTGATATGGCAATAGATTCTTTGCCAGCGACAAGCCACCGCCTATTAATCATTATTACAGCCACTTGATTCAGCAGAAAACGATATAAAAATCAGGGGAGAAGTCGGCAGGGTGGCAACTTCGCAACCCTTGTAACGTAGACGACAAAAATAACAGTTTTTTCTGCGACTGTTGGTGGAAACAGTAGGGGGATGAAATAGTTTAGGATGAGCACGCTTCCTTTTTGCTCTGCCTTATTCTTGCACCCCTCTTTTCCCCACCCACCCCACAAATGGAATGAGCCGTCATTGGAGTTCCCCCGCCAAGATTGATGGTTTGGTGATACCTTTAACGCCTCCCTGGGGCGTAATTGTTTTTGCTCATTCTACTTTTTTATCTGCGACTTCCTGAATGCCTTTTCACCCTTTTCACTCTCTCCCTCCCTCTGCCCCTTCACAGTTATCTTATTTTATGGTTTGAATTGCTTTTTCTTTTAATTTTCTCCAGAAATCTCTTCTCGCACCGCCTGAAAAGTACATTACGCGAAATTATTATTGCTCGTTCTATTATCGTGCTTCACACGCCTGAAGGATTGCCAGAATTTCTTGGATAATCACGATAACTGGCTAGTTATTTCATTAACTCCTTCAGAATTTCCATAATGAAGCTTTGCTCAGCATGAGTGCTTCTTATTATTCCCGTCTTCAAAACTGTATAACACAGAATGTGAAAAGTGTTTCAATTGGAATTACGAATAGATGAGAAGGAGATGAATAGAAGAAGATGAAATACGATAACAGTCAGAGAAGAATACCCATGATCTTTAAGGTGCTCTTGATCTCTGTTTCCTGACGTACTAAAAATATAATGTTAGTCCAGAGTAATTGAAATCTGCCTGCTTGGCCAATAAGTTTCAATGACTTGATTCAAGACTATACTTTACAACGTGGTGGGAATTGGAGAAAGAAAGATTTATCAAGATAGTGGCAAGCTTAGGGACAAAGGTAGCAATAGATAATCAATTAAATGAACATTTTTTTGAGATACAATGAAAGTTATGAAAGCTACTACTTTCAAGTTTAATGATTCCTCTTTCTCTTTCTCTTTGTTAGAGCAGGGAAGATCAAGACTTTAAGAAGATGAATTATATGAGTTGATATCTCTTTGAAATTCTTCTTCGACGAAAATTTTGGAAAAGTGGACCAAGAAGAAAACATATTAATTGAACAAGATTCTCGGACGTTTTTACAAACAAGGAAAGAAATTCTTGTTCTCGTTTTCTTAATTCTCGTTTCTGTCAGAATATTTTCGAATCTATCATTAAAAATTAAATAGATCAAAGCTCATGTTTATTTGAACGAGAGAGTATCTGAAACACATTTTTCTCAATCACTTACAAGTCCAAGACAATATTAAAAAATTGTGACGAGATTCTCCAAAATAAATCTGATGAGTGACAAAAGAAGTAGCCTTCGACAATATTGTCGCAATGATTTCGTAAGCTTCAGCGAATTGAGGTTTTAGACCCATCGACCATAGCAGAAAGTTGACGGGGAAGTGCTCTCTATGCGTGGTTGTAACTTATCTCCATAGGGTGGGCATTACAGCTGGAAAATAAACAGAAAAGTCGGATACAACGGCGGTTTTTAAAATCCTCTTTGCGAAAGTTTCTGCCTGCCAACAAAGACAGTATCGTTCTCGTGGTTACAGACAAACAGTAGAGCTCTTACAGCGCTTTAAGCAGCTCAAGGAAAGAAGATCACTGCCGCCGCTTACGGCTGCGACAACAATAGTACATTAAAAACAAAAATATCGCGTTCTAATTTTATTGTTTGAAGTTGATCAGCATCATTCCGCTTTTTAAAATCTCTACAGCTTTTGAATGCTTGACCTCGCAAAATTGCAACTCACCCATCCATCTCAGGTATTATTGATAAGTGTCATGTATTCATTGCCAACCATTCCTAATTCTTAATGAAAGTTACGTAAACTATGTAACATCTCTTCCAGTGTATGAGCTCTAACAAGACTGAATGTTCCACAAATAACGAACGATTATGTTAATTCTCAAAAGAGAATATTAGCCATCAGCATCACTGCATAAGTACTGAGTTTTTGATAATGTATAATGTTGCTTTCACTCCAGAATTTCGTATTCCAGAAGTAATTTGTAATCAATAATTATTTTACAAATTTATTGAAAATGAACTATTTCCACAAATTTCTTGCCGATTATGATGTCAATTGATCCTCGAAACAAAATTTCCACTGATTCTTGTTTATATAGGTGTTTATTGATTATTTGAATTACAAAAATTGTATCAGCCATCACTGCACAATGAGTACATTTATTTTCAATAATGTAGCAATAATACAAAGAAAAATGAATAAACTTAATCAGTACAGAGAATAAATAAATTAAAACATAAATTTTAAACAAGTAATGAGAAGAACTCATGATGCTGATGAACTTATGGTGTCGAACTTATTCAAAGTATTATCAAAGGAGAAGAAATAACTCTTCAACAAATTTCTTGAGCAATAGATTATGATGTCAATTGATCAATAAAATTTCCACTGATTCTCATGAATAAATTAATGAATATATTTAAGAATAAATATTATTAAAACTTATAACAATTACAAAATGTACTGATGCTGGATCACAACTTAACAAGACCCATTGCATACAGAGCATACATTTATTCTACTGTACAAATATATGAAAGAAGCAATAATACAAAGAAAAATGAATAAACTTAATCAGTACAGAGAATAAATAAATAAAACCTCCCTCAAAATTTTAAACAAGTATCAGAGAAGAACAGTTTGATAAGCTGCTGTTATATGAACTTGTTTCAAATCTTATTCAAAGTATTATCCACCATTGATGATTTGAAGAAATAAGTGCCCTTCAACAAAAATTTCTATGAGCAATAGAAGAGATAATAATTAAGAGATAAATTCCCTCCTTTTCTGTGGCAATATAATTTTCCCAACATGAATCAATTAATGAATTAATTCAAGAATAAATAATCAATAAAACTTATATAAAAAACCTCGAATGTATCTGTTTAATACGACTGCTTTGGATGATTATTATTTGTTTCTACTTTTCAATATTCTCAAGACCATTTCCATCTATAGAAATTATTTCTCAGCAGAGAATCGTTATTGTCGATGCAATCTCTCTATTTACCAGTTGAAGGCAGTTTATCTGCAGGACTATTAACCTGTTGAATAGGTGACTAGGTGGCTGCTGTCATTCATTAGCCATTCAAATACAAATAGCGACAAGCGCCCCAGCCTAGTCTGCTGCCGTAGCCTACTGTATCCATTGGACCCTTCTGCTATTTGAATAGAAGGGCGTTGATGGTGACGATTACGATCCTGATGATGGGGGTGGAGGTGATTGTTGCGATAAAGGGTGAAAACTGACCGTCATCTATTAACCCCCGTCAGTGAAGGTGATTCAACCTTTTCATTATTATTACTTTATACGGTACTCTTTCATACAAAGAGCTCGCAATTCATTATACAAATTTAGATAACTAATTTTTTGTATTAAATGTCCACTTGAAGAGTGGATAATGGATCTATTGGATAGTCAATTTTCCTGTAATATTATATAGAATATTATGAATTATATGAAACTTAGACCCAATGTAACAAATAATATGAAGAATATAAGGGATGAAATAATTTGAAAAAATTGTATTGAAGTAAGAGAAAAATATGGAGTTCACATCACATATGAATAAAGAAAATGAAAACACTAGATGTTGTCAAATATCACTTGATTAATTAAAGAACTTAACGAACATGTTTCAGCATCATTGTAAATTAATTTTCACTGTAAATTATTCATTACACTGAAATAAATAGATAGTTATTATAATCAGTGTAAACTATTCATTACACTGGAATAAATAAATAATTATTACAATGAAGAAGGCACAATGATGCTGAAACGTGTTCTTTAATAATCAAGTGTTATTTGTCTACATCTAGTGTTTTCATTATGTTTAAATATTACAACATCTCACCAGACACTGTGTCAGAGTAATAAAATTGAGCAAAATAATCAGAGTAGTTAAGAAGGTAAAAGAATGGAGCCAAGTCAAAAATACTCGATTTGAAAACATTTTAATACAAATTACGAAATATATGAAGCTATACCGTACTGTCCTGAAGTAGGTGAATTAATGAAATAAGATATAATCCGTATTCTCAACTAAATTTCAAATCAATTACTGTGAATTTCAGTAAATTTGTATTACTTGATCTCAACTTCCCGTTCTCTCATGTTCATTTACTCGATTCTCTCGTTATTTATTTTCTCTACATTTTATTCAATCTTCTTCCCCTCTCTCATCTCAACTTCCGTCTCTCTAACCTATCTCTCTTCATCTTCTTCATCTTTATTCTCTCTCCATATCTCTACATTCGTCTCTCGATCTTCTTCCTCTCTCTCATCTACCACTTCGTCTTCTTCTCATCTCTCCTCGTCGTATTCATTCTCTGTTCATCCCTCTACATTCGTCTCTCGATCTTCTCCCCCTCTCTCATCTCCTTCTTCGTCTTCATCTTCTCTTCATCTCTCACATTCGTCTCTGGCATTTCTTGCCTACATTCTCCACCTTTCCGTCATTCTGCTTTGTACACATACTTCCGCCATCCATCTATGCTCCATCCATCCATCAGCTGTCAAAAAGTTGCGCTTCTCGTTAGCGAGTGCGGTGGTAACGAGGGTCTCTAATCTACTCGCTTCTCTTTTGCTTGCCGAGGAAATTGGACTCGAACAGGAATTCCTGCCGCCACTTCCAAAGTCTGACAACTTCACGGCGACCTTTCGCAACACTCGACATTTCTTCTTCTTCTCATGTCATGTCTTCCTGTCAATCGCAACCTTTCTCTTTCCCTCCTTCTCTTACAGCTTCCTCTCTCACTCCCTTCTTCTTCGTTGCAAGAGCTTGAGTACCAATGCAATAGATTCATCAATCTTCTGATCGATTTATGTGTAAAAATTGTAATATTGGCAATGGAAACAACTGCGAACAATAGACATGAAGATTGTCCTTCATCATTCATATTGTTTGTGTGTATAGCAGGATTATTTTAATTTGTCAGAAAACAGCTGATTTAACGTCAGTAAACGAGCGTACATCAATCAGCTGTTTTCTGACAATTTAAAGTAATCCTGCTATACAAACATTCATGTTTTGCATGTGTTAATGAGTACTTGACTTCTTTCCCCAACATGTTTCAGGTTCAAAAGTTGCGATGGGTTAGCTGACAACGAAATTGAAATTTATTGAATTACAATTGGAGAATTTGAGATATAGAATACCCGCGAGAAAAATCCCGTGCGCAACTATGAATTAGATATAAATAAGTATTGTATCCGTATCGTTTATCAACCGCGCTAAGGCATTCTCTAAAATAATCTATAAAATAAAAATGATCTATGATAATGATATGTATTAATGAGAGAGTTGAAGAACTTATGACATCCACTTCGACCGTTATATTGCAAAATTATGGTTCGCGCCTGAAGAAACGTTAGTGTACCTAGATGTGCAGATTTTATTTGTATTTTGGAAAAAATACGCCTAAAAGGGGTGAAAAAGAGGGTAAGTAAAATAAATTCAGCGCCATCTCTAGGCGTTGACCTTCGTTTACAGTACTGAACTATACAAGTATAGTTGTTTAGTCACAGACTATGTATACTGCCTACCCGTTTATTTCTAGTCTGTGGTCTAGTTCAACTGAAGTTATTAACTTACTAATTAACTATTGAACTTATTAACCATTGTTAAATAGTGTTCATTACTTTCATTCATCATCGTAAACAATTCCTTTAATACTTCACTATATCTAATCAGAAATTCATTTTGATTAATGAAATTAAAATTGACATCAAATTAACGTAATTGAAATTAATTAAAGCCCCGATTAAGGAGAGAGCAGAACAGAAGCAGGGCAACAGTTACTGATGGATTTTGTCGTCGTCGCGTTGAATGAGAAGGGGAAGCTTTCTGTGATTGGAAAGGAGTTTCGAGAAGTGGGAGGACAATATTTATCTGCGAGACAGCAGCATTGACAGCATCATTAATCAGCATTAGTCGCCGAGTGGCGTTATTCTTTGAAATGACAACAGCAGCACAGCTAGACTGCAGGCAACGTGATAAATTCCCCAGATTGGCTCTTTGTCTGCACGTATATATCCGGTAATCCGCGCCCTTCTCTACCCTCTCATTATATTTTTCAAATCTTGAAAAATTGCGTCTGATTATTGGAAAACTTCGCGGAGGAGATAGGAATGAATTTCTGGCTATCATGCGAATTCTCTCATCGGGTTTTCATGTTGCATCACATTACATTAGAGATTATCATAGTCATCATGGAAACTATACTGGTTCAAAATTTTCAAGTTTCATTCAATATAAGTGATATTTAAGTTAAGTCAAGTGATATTTTAGGAAGTTTTGAACTATTGTTAGTTAATAGTTTTTTGGACTCACAATTTCAATAAGATGAATCAACAACATAACCTCTGGACTATTTATCAAAATTTGGGAAAGAAACAGTTTGGACAAATGTCTGTTGATTCTTCCCACATTGTAATGTATCTTAATAAATGAATGCATGAATGATGTATCTTAAGGGTGTTCGGTCGAAATTTTTTTGATTTAAATTAGAAAATCTTTTTAAATATAATATTGTTAAGATCATTATAAGAGTGAGAAAAAATGTCACCTGAAATTTTTAAGTGGTCTAATAAGCGAGTTATGGCGCTTTCAAGTGCTAACTCCGTTTTCTTCCCAGATCATAAACGGTTTCACATGATGCTACGTTGTGAAGTCTAGGCATTGTAAGTGAAAGAGCTTATAGCAAATACATTGAAGTTGAGAAGTCAGCTCGAATACTAGATACCATACATGTTCCTTACTACTGTAAGTAGCGTTAAGTAAGATTGTTTAGCAAGTTCAGATGCTTTGTGAGTTCGAGTTGAATGGAAAGTGTTAGCGTTCTGCATACTTGATAACTCCACCAAACTTTCCTGAATTATTGAGACCATCTTATAGCACACTCCTTGCCTTCAGACTACTAAGTAAACAAACCGTCTTGTTTACTTGTCTCTGTGCAACTCCTTCTTCTTTTATCTCTCCTGCTTCTTCGTTTGCTATCTTTCCTTCCCTCTTCTTTTTCTCGCTTTCATCTTGACAAATTACTAATTTGTACAGACCCCGCGCTTCTCAAGAAATAGCCTCTCAAACAGGTGAAGCAGTAAGTTCCACAACTTTGTATTCAAAACTTCACAAACAGAAGCAGGGCTCCTCACTCAATCAAAGCGTCGTGTTCTTTTGCATTTCGTTGAAAATGTCTAAGAAAGCCGCCATTAAGGAGAGTGCGGGCGTTTCATACACTTTGAGCAATCGAAACACAAACTGTGAGCACGATCCCTCTCTCTTCCAACGTAAACAACGTTTTAATGAATTGTACATATACAACACTTCCAATCCTTTCCTTAATTACTTTGAATCCGCGATGGCATCCTACTATAACTGAATTTTGAGCCACGAGCAAAATTCCCAGTTGAAAAAACTGAGCACTATGACTAGCTTGGGAAGAGTTATTCATTGTAATTAAGGTTCATGTAATTATGTAGAAGTCATTTCAGTGTGTTTGAGAGTTTAATCAATTCGATTAATTCTTTATAAATTAAATGAAGAGCTTGATGAGTTACCTAAACGAGTCTAAAAACCTTAATTATTCAATATCACTTATATCATCTTTGAGATTATATTCAGAAGAAGAAAATGAAAATTTGGGTCAGATGTAGATTGTACTCTATAGTATAAGTTACCAATTATTTTCTATTTAGGCTATGTTTGAAATGTTCAAAAATTATTTTATTGATCACATTCAGTTGAAAACGTATAAAACCGGTGTATTTCTAATGAATATGGTTTCAATTGAAGTTAAAGCGACTTGACATGTGGATAACTATTTTAATGAGTATTCAATAAGACAGTACTGTTTTGGCACACTTTCCAGGATAGGAGAACATAGGAATTTTGAAAAACTTCAGTTTAAAAAGAGCAAAGAGTTGCATAATTACTGTGAGTATTCCAGAAAACTTTCAATGTCATATTGTTGAAAAAGAGGAAATAATATTTAAAATAGACAATTCTTATACTGATATCAACAGGGTACAATATTGTGATTACCATACTTTTCTACAAGAATGACTCAGATTTTATTGGAAAAGAGGAAATAATATTAGAAATGGACAATTCGTAGCCTATACCCATATAACCAGGGTAAAATTGTGAAAAACACACTTTTCTACAAGAGTGGCTCGATTTTTCCCTAATTAAGAGAGTCGGAGAGCGTGATGATTGGAGCCAGATCAAGTCTCAGATCCTCTCACAGCCTCCTACATCTGCTGCTTGTCTCTCAAAGACATTTGTGCGCACCCCGACATAGGCGCTACCACTTATTAAGGATGCAAAATTCTCCATTCATATTCAAAATTTTAAATCCCGTCCCCGCCAGACTCCAACACACACAGAGAAGTGCCGTCTGCGGCCCGCTTGGATCTTCTTGGGACCCCTTCTAATTCCCCGCATGCTTCAGTTTTAACCACTAATTTATTCAGATCCCCCCTCCCCCCTCTTCGAATACTCAACCACCAGCTGCGTTCTGATTTCGGCATGGTTTTTCGCTGCTATGAGGACATCAGACGAGGAGAGAAAGAGAGAAGCAGACGGCGAGACGGAGACAGGCAGAGAGGTAGAGGATGAGAGAGAGGGGAAAGAGAGAAAGAGTGAGATAGAGGGAGTGAGAGTGGGAAGAAGAGAATAAGAGAACGATAGAGGAACCGACAAAGATGCTGTTAGCTTCAATTGTGGAAGACAAGAAGCAAAGAGAGATCAGTACGATATTTCGCTGCTATGAGGACATAGAAGAGGACATCTTCAGACAAGAAGAGAAAGAGGGAGGGAAAAGAGAGGAATAAAGAGAAAGAGAGAGTGAGCGTGAGAGAGAAAGTGAGAGAGAGGGGTGAGGAACCGACAAAGATGCTGATAGCGTCAATGATGAAGAGAAGATGCGAAGAGAGGCCCCGAAATTCCACAATCCAGAATCAGATTGAGCAGTCCCCTCGAATTCTCCAGCTTATTATGACAATTGTACTCTCGCCTCGCAATATTCTGCTTTTCAATTACCTTAATAAAAATTTTTATACCTCAATATTCCTCTCGAGGATTGCAGCCAATGGTGATTGTAAGCTCGCCCCGTTTTTTCCATTGCATACATAATTAATGGAATCTACGCGATACACACGTTTTACTCGTAATTGATTGCCGAGGATCTTCAAGGGGGGCTCAACGATTGAATTTTTCGGACATGAATTCAGCAGATGTTTTTATCGGGAGCATTCAATTATAAGCTGTAAGACCACTTGATACTTCCAATCTTCTCGATTTCCATATTCAATTATTATTATGAAGCCCCCCAACTCTTTCTACTAACATTATCAATTAGAATGAGTAAGGCTCTTATAATCGAAGAGTATTTTCCATGATAATACTAATATAAGAAAGCATTCTGTATTGAATGATGTATCTATCATTCAAGTATATGAACATTTCAAAATTACTGAATAAGAAGACTTGATGTTGTCAAAACCACATATTTAATAAAACTAGATTCATTTCAACCAGTACAATACCACAAATCTAGTTGTTTGTCATTGAATTTTCTTGCTTTTTTATTCCACGTTGTTCTCTTCAAGCATTCCTATTTGTTTTTGTCAATTTCAATCAACTTTCTTTACCATGTTAGTTGTTTGAACCGCCATTGCTGTGATGTTTGTAGAAACCGCCCATTGTGGGAGGAGCTTATCTAGGCCAATGGCAGTCGTTCACCTTGATAGGCCATTCAACTGCCAATCACAGCGCTCGGTCACGAGTATAAATTCTGCTACACTGTACTTTAGTTTCAGTTTACCAGAGATTGATAATGGTGTAATAACCAAAACTGCAGTATCTCGTTGTTTTATTAAATATGTGGTTTTGACAACATCAAGTCTTCTTATTCAGTATGGATAACTACCACAACATCACCTTCACTACTACTACTACACAGAAAGTTAAAACATTTCAAAATTGATTAGTATCGAAATATCAAAGTTATCTATATTTAGAGTTGAATATTTCAAATTTAAATTTCAGCTAAATTAATTTGAAGATTGATGGGAAAGCTCAGGATTAAGGATGCGTGTGACTTTATCCTCAGGACTTTGACTTTATGGATGTGACTTTATTATGAGTGGAAGGAATAACATTTCTTGAGAATGATTGTTAAAAAGAAGGGAATAAGAATGAGTTCTAACTGTTAGATTGATGTGTATTCAATTATAAGCTGTAAAACCACTTTATACTTCCAATCTTCTTGATTTCCATTTTAAATTATTATCATGCTTTGTGGAGACCAAATGGAATTATGCTCTCCTGATTTGTCTGATGTTGTAGGTAGCGTTGGAAACACATTGTACAACCTACGCATAATGTTGAAAGGCGATATTTTACGCCGATCAGATCCATCTTTTCGCGTGAACAGATGTTATTTTATTATTTGTGGGCTGTTGGCCGCAACGAAGAGCGATAGCCCTTCAAGGACCTGTGAGAACGATCGGTCTTGCATCCGGCTTATGCTGCTGCTGCTGCTGCCTTCCACTTGTCAATTTCGACCACAAGACAAAGAGCACGCCAGGGAATGGGAAACGGGAAAACCAGTCACAGCCCTGCCTTTTCTTGTTCCTTTGCCAAATATTATGAGATGGGTTGTTACAATATGTTGCGATCTTCGAGTAAACATAGATACGAAATTTTCTATTGATTCAAGGAACGAATCATCTATTTAGAAATCCTGGTTGAATCATCTAATCATCTAAATAAAACCAATCAAATCTGTGTAACTGAATGATAAGTAATGATTAGAAACTCAATTTTAATTTCCTTCATGATGAACTTGGCGACTGATTTTGGATTTGACAAAATGCAAGAGTATCATCACATAATGAATATTTTCCCTTTGAATTCCATAACAAATTCGATAGCAATGAGTGATTTAAATAATGAATAAAAATTCAGTAAACATGAATGAAAAAGTGAAAAACAGTGAGATTTGTTACTCAACCTTTCCCATCAACCTTTTTCATTTAGTTATCCACATTCTACATTCTTTTTGAACCTTCCTACTTCCTGAATTACTTTTCTTTAGCCTACTCATCTTCACATTTCCTACTTGCCCCTCCTTCCCATCCGGCTTTCCCCCTCCACATCTACTTATGCATGAGATCGGTCTTAGCACACTGTAGTCGTCACAGGTGGTGTTGAAGTGAGGAACCCTACAATCAATGCCACTTGCCATCCTTACTCTTGGCTTCGCCGTCGAAATTACAATCGCATCAATCATGAGGGTGTGTCTATGTCTGCGGTTGTGCGTTCTAATTTTTATTAAAATTCCACCGCCCGACCCAACCCCAAACCTAAGGAAACTCCGCTCCTCGCGGTTTATAAACTTTTGCGTAGAACCGTTCTAGAAATCAAAGCGGGGAGGAATCTTTGCCGCCGCGCATAATATAAAACGCGAGGTCGTGGAACTAATTTTGAACATTTTCAAAGCCAATGCCGATGCTTCCAGTTTACAAATTTGAAGAGGGATTTTCACCCTGTCGCTTCCTTCCGACTACCGCGAAAACCTCATGCTTTTATCAAGGCAGGCATTTTTGATCAAGTGTCAATCTTGCTCAGTCATAGCCGAGTTAATTTTAAATGCACTTCATGACTTCAAACCCACTCGCTTCATGTGAACTCTTATTAATCAACTGCTATTCTGTGTGCTGAAGTTTGTACCAATAAAATAGAAAACAAGAGCTACTCATTGGGTTGGAGAGCTTTTGTTGAAAAACCAAATGCTTGTGCTAAACTCATTCATTTCCCTTGTTTACACGTTGGCAGTCGTTAAGTTTTTAGTGTTATTCCTAAAATTTCAAATATGGGAACGATTTTTATTTCTATAAATACTATTCTCATTACAATTTCATGTGATAGTTTTGAAAGAGTATGTGTTCCATGGCCATTCTAAATGCCATCTATTCCAATGAATTATTCATAAATTCTTATTAATAAGGATTTATCCAACCAAAACTTCAAATCAGAATTTCTTTCATCAACTAGTTGCTAGTTGACTTATTTCCAAGGCAATACAATGAAAACTGTATTTCACACTCAAGGTTAATAATATATCTGTAATTTCTCAACGTCAGACTACATTAGAAAATCCCATCGACAAGTTTGAATGGGGTATGGAGAAGAATAGATTGCATAACACTAAACTCTCTTAATAATTATAATCGAAAATTAATTGAGTTGAAATGAGAACGTCAACGACAAACCCTTTTTTTTCGTTTTTCTTTATTTGAGATTCTCTGATCACACTTGAATACTTCAATGATGGTCCATTACAGATTAATTTTCACTAAAACAATCACATCCGTTCCATGTTTTAATTAATAGTGACTCCATTAGTGAATAGTGAAGTTCATGAAACATTCACCAGCTACAAAAACTAAATGCGATAAAAACGACATACACATTCAACGATAACATGCTGCTGAAAGTTTATCAATTACTGTAGTCAATGTCTGGACAGGACACAGGACCGAAATTGAATCGTTACCAAGGTAACCGGTCGCTGTTGATGAATGCTGCATTATTCAGTCGACGGGTCACGCCATGAATAGCACGCCTCACGTTGCGAAATTCACTCCAAAAATGGTTGCCACGGTGATAATTGTTAACCGTTTCTTTCCGACCGTTGACTAACAACCATTACATTGTGAATAACATTCATTCCTGAATTGAATCCTGTAGTGATAGGGCTTCGATTAAGAGTAACTTGATTTATGCCCGGTTTTTCAGTCGCTCAATAGACAGTTTATGGATCCAATAGCACTATTGAATCAATAACCATGTGTTTTCAAATGCAAAAAAAGTTATTGATTCAATAAGTTTATTGAACGACTGAAAACCGGGCATTACTGTAGTTGAATTGGAAAAAACTCCAAGGTAAATCAGATGGTTACCAAGTCCTCCATTCGTCATAATTATCACGGTTTCTCCGAGTTTACACGGTTGTCTACCTTTCTCCTGCCTTTGACACTTCTCTCCCACTCTTCCATCTTTATGATCACTCTCTCCTCCGCCATCTCCTGCTCTATCTCACTCACTCTCACTCTACCTACCCTGACACATACCCACATTTTCTCTCTCTCGTTTTATATCGCTCTCTCTCACTCAGTTTGGCGTGGGATCCCTCATGGAGCCATTCCATCGCCTTGTCACACATCAGTGCAGCACTCGGCTGATAACACGGTCTAAGGACTCCCTCTTAATTACCTGCCTAGCGAAGGAAGTACCCGCTGTCTCCAACATCAGCAACATTTTACTCTTCCCCCCCTTCAACCACCTACCCCCTCCCCCCCACCATCATCCAACCACAAACCGTTTCGTGGCGGCATCAGCAGCCAGCCAGCTCCATCAAGACCTCACGTATCTGGTAAATAACATTAATTACTCCATTACATTTTGATTGCATTCGACTATCATAATGTAACTAACTCACCGATCCCCCAAAGGCATTTACAGACGATTTAACATATGTGAGCCGGCGCGCTTTGACTTCAACGTAAATGTGTTCTAGTCAGTCGAAGGTACCACGACAAAGAAGGTGTATGGGAAGAGAGATTGTGGAATGGGATCGGAAGAATCTTGGTAAAATATGGTAATGTAGTGAAATAGAATCAGTAGTTGAAAGTGTACTACTACATTCTATATTCATATTCATTCTTATTCATAATGATTTGATCCATGCTATTAGTAAAACGCAATACAGTACAGTAGTATGAATGAATAGTAAGGTCGTATTACGCGTGTAACAATAATTATGTTTGAATTTAATTTACGCTCTCAAGGAATCGAATAGAATTTATCGACTTTACAGCTTATAACATTGTATAGCATTATAGCTTTCGTTGATTTTAAATTCATTTTAATTCTCCATTGTTGTTTTCAATTTTTCATTCCATGTAAAATATGGTTCTCTTCTCATTATTGAGGGGATATCAGTATTCAAACAATTTCGGAAACTTACTCTTTGCAAAACCAATATTCTGGTAGCTGAAAAGCTTTTGGATCAACTTTTTTCCTATTCTATCGTTGAATTGCTTTTTTACTTTTCAATTATGATTATGAAAACACGTAATGGAATGATATAAAATCTCAAGCATGTTACAGATTTTGTCTCATTATTCCTCTTTTATGTAGGCTAATACCAATTAATATCAGTGTAGCACTGATTGGTTTGGTATCATCTGTATTGTATTTAATTTTGGGAAGATTGAAAATAGAACTGGAATTATCAGTTTAATGATGATCTTAGCAATTTTATTCAATGATTAGTAATCTAATCATTCTCAACGTTTCAATTTTCCATCAATATTTATTTTAAGATGATATTGATGTTCACTTAAATCTAGTAAATAGCAGAGAGTTCTTTCGAAATCCTAATAAGTGCATCAGGTAGGCTACTTCGGTGTCAGGAAACGGACCGACTTAAATCTCCATTACACACTCTAATTGATAAAAGCGCATCAACTCCTCGGTGCAAATAATAAAATCGGGCCTAATAAATTTATAGGCGTTTATTTATTATACGAATATGGCCGTAAAGGAGCTTGGCGGCTTCTCACGTAATAATGGACGTATGAATATGCAGGGTGCACTAAACGGGAAATATTTCCTTATTAGAGACTCTATTCGGGTCGGTCTTTCGGCGCGGCTAAGTGGATTTTTGATGGGGTTCCGATGGATTTAATAATGAACGGGGGTCGAAGGCGGAAAGAATGGGGTGTCCAGGGGATCCGCACTATCGAGGTATGGCAACATCGTGAGGATTCCTCCCCGGCTTCCTTCTGCTGCGGAGCGTGATTGTGTTATTCAGGCTACGAGTCCCATGCGAGCTAGGCGTCTTCATCACTGAGGAACAACCTTTCTCCCCCATCCTCCCATATACTCCCCCACCCAGCTGACCTCTTTCCCCCTCTACCCGGCCGCCACCGCAGAATTTCATTAACCGACAGGTAGCATCCCTTTTCCCTTCGTCGTCGTTGTAGTCATACCCCAACTTTCTTCTTATACAGACACGGCGGGGTTTTTCTGTGGGTTGGTGTGTGGAACACGTCAGCAACAGGAAAACAGAATAGTCTGCTGCCACCATAGTATACATTGGTTTAGCGCTTCTACAAAGTGTTGAAAGGCGTTGAAGTGCCTAAGAATTCAGTGAGACTTGGTGTAAGGAAATTAATGGAAACTGGCGGCGAGTTAAATGGCGATTCAACGGAGGCTAAATTCGATTGGATATTCGTGCAACTGGCCGTGGATCTTTCCCAAATTGATAAATTGATAAATAAATGACTTGAACGTCATGAATTTGAATTTGATCTAATTATATATTGTGATTTTGAAATGATACTGACACGCCTGATGGCCACTGTTCAATATTTATTTATTCATTCATTAATTCTTTCATAAATTGTCACAATACATCATATAATCTGAGTTACACCCATTTGACTGATGACTTGTCAATTGCAAAATTATACTGCGGAATGTCAGTGTTGCTTCTTGAATAATTATCGTATTTATTGTTCCGTATGTTGTTTGAGGGTTTTGGCTTAATATGTGATTTTCGTGATTTACCATGGTCTTTATTGCTAAATAACATTTTTGTTCAACTTCTGTAATACTGAAGTGTTTGCAATTTCATAGAGCATTTAGTTGTTCTTCGGCATTTGATTAATTCTTTTTGGTACCGATGTGCAATAATGAATCAAGTAATCGTGAGTAAAGTAAAATGTTTACATGAATGAAAATGTAGGTTGAGCATTCTTCCATATTCGAAAATAATAATGTGAGGCATCGCTTAAATTATCTGACAAGAATTAAGTTCTTTCATGTTGGGTTGCACCAACCGGAATCAGCTGATCCAATTTGATTAGCATTTTACTGATCCTGGATTAAAATTGATTTTTCTTGGTGCAATTCAACATAAGCCCGGTTTTGCAGAGCGTAATCCACTTCTTATATCTCAACCAGTTAATTTTTCTCATATCCACTTAAGCCTAATCATATAATAAACACAACCTCTTTATATCAATCATAATATTTTTCTCAAAAATCTGCAAGATAATCACCTTCTGAATGCTTTCATATATCTTTTCCTTGTTTGATTTGATAGATTATTGAAAAAATCAAATTTCTAGGTCAGTTGCATAGGCATTGTTGTATTCGTAAACCAATTTCCGAAAACAAGTAGTTGCTCAAAAGTTACTATAGAATTGGTACAAAAACGCTTTCAAGAAGTTCGGAAGTGGGTAACCTACCCATAAAGGAAAAATTTGTAGTGATTGGTGAAGAAACCGTGTTTAACAAAACAGCTATACAGTGGGTCTGGTAAGTAATGCGAGGTTATCAGTAGTAGGGGACCATGTATGGTCTCTTAACGGCTCCCTAGGGGTCTTGGCGCCCTCTTTCTAGATTCTTGAGGGGGGAACTGCAAGAGGGTGTTGTACCCCCCAAAAGCCACTCATCCGCAATGCCATCATCTTCGTTCATCCCTCCAAACTACATTCCCTTAACACACACACACGCACACACATGCAGTATCTGCTCCCTCGTTACTGACAATAACCGTTCAAGACAAGGCTAGTCTGCTCTATTGCTAACGCAAAATGATCGCATTGTTGGGAGGGACATGAACAGGTGGCGCGTTTCCCACTTACCTTGCTCATCTCCGGGAGAGGCTCCGGAGGCCTTTTAATTGATAGATCTGTGGAAGAAAAGAGAAAATTTCAATTAGTATTGTTAGGAAACATGTTAATCAGAAATTTCACTATTGATTCAGCTGTATCATTTCAAAATAATTAAATTAAAACATAATGATTTTGTCAATTCTACTATTTATTTGTGGTACAGGCACCAGAATGAACAGTTGATATCTATTCACCACTGAATTACGAATCAGACTGATCAAAAATAATTGTTTCAACTACTATAAGATCCTATCCTCTCATCTAATACCTATCAAACTAAATTTTCAATTCAGCATTAAATTACTGAGAATACATAGGAGTCTCAAACTCTCAAAGACTTGCACCGTTGAAAGGTGTACAACGATTTGATAAAAACAAGCTAAACGATATTAGTTTAGACCTACTTGAAGAATAGAGATTTTAACAAAACTAAGAATTTCCATTAGTTTTGAGAAATTTTGTTGATTGAATTCTTAGTAACCTAGATAAAAACCATATTATCATTTTTTCGCAACAGAAGAGATTAGATTCTTCCTAGTAGATGAATAGATTCTTAGTGAATAGATAGTAGAAATTACATTCTTCTTAGTACAAGCTTCTCATTCTTTGTGAAGACAAAAGAAACATCTCTTCTTTTCAATGATTTTGCGGGTGATTAGAATGCGAGACTGAAAGTATCTTATTTCATCGAAGGATTCTAGAATTTTTTATTTCAAATTTGATTCAATTGAAAATCATATTTATTGCATTATCGTTACCACATGCAAATTCATGCTACAATGATACATTGCCAAAAAAAGGAGAAGCATGAATGACGAGCTCGACCCGGAAGTGAAGTTCACGGTTGTGAATAGCATTATGAATACCGTCGAATTGTTTCTATATAAGTGGGCTTGAGGGCACGAGGATGATGAGATGATGCTACACTGACCCCATATTGGCGATGGATTTTTCGGAAAGGGGTCGAGCCGACTTTTTGGCATTGGGGTGTTCAGGTGGGGGTGGGGAGAGTGGGCTAAACGGTTTGGATGGTCATATTGCTTTCAGATTCATTTCTTCATACCAATAAACCTGGGTGGTTTTATGGTTGAAGGGTATGGACTGACCCTCATCTTTTCTCTCAGAGGTAAACAGTGGCCGACGTATTAAATTGCCGGTTTAGACAAAGTTGGAGGAAGAGTGAGTGAAAGAGAAAATAGAATAGCAAGAGAATAAGAAGAGAGAGGAGGAGGGAGGTGAGTGGAAGTTGGCCCTCTTTCCCGCGAAATGACTTTTAATACGCTCTCCAGGCCTGTTCAGATTTCATTTTAGGCCGATGGCTGATTTTCGTCAGCCCAAATATCTCTCCACAAACCGCGGACCACCCTGGCCACGTGGTGTTATTAATTTCACCGCATATGAATATTTAGAACAGCAATCTTCTCTTCAGTTACTACGAGGTGATTGTGAGTAGCAATAGGGCCTCGAAAAGAGACGTCTTTCCAACATTCATACGAACTATCCTTCAGATAAAAATCTTTAAATTAACCTATAATTTTTTTTAAAATTCATTAACAATTTACTAATCAACCCTAGAAATCTCACTCTAAAATACAATTGCACTTGTAAGCTCAAGTGCATCAGCGCTACTGCTGAATCATTAGACGATTATCAATAAAGTTACATGTCAAACTTTCAAAATTTTTTATGTAATATGGTCGATGGATTCAAGAAATTCGTATTCGCTCATCTCTACTAATTCCATTCTTATTGATCTGAGGTAGGTATATCTTCAAAAACTGATAAAAAATATAAATAAAACTGATCTTACAAAGAATAACAAATAATATTGAAGAGTAATCAGCAATTATGAGTTCATAACGTCTTATTCTATGTTTCAGAAAAGATATAAACTCTAAATACTTGTATTAGTTCAGTTATTCATTTTTTAGAATATAGGTATATTAATTTAATTTGGCGGATGGCGATTGACTTAGATTTAAAGTTTCTATGGTAAAGGGTGGTGTTCTGTTGAATTTTTTTCACTTAAATACTGTATATAACATGTAAAAAACATATTTAAAGAAGAAATCAACGCAATATCACCCCTTACCATGGAAACGTTAAATGGAAGTCATTCGGCATCCGCCAAATTAAATGAATATTACTATATTCTTTCATTTCCTGTAAACTGACTTACTTGACTCTTTCATCCTTTACAATACCTTCAGTATATTTTTTGTCTTATTATTAACCAACCCGTTTTTAATATGATTCAAAACCAGTGATCAATGGCATTTTTTATAGATTTATTCAACTTACTGTCGAAAACTTCCTGTAAGGCGAAAAAGGAATGTGCTTGATGAGCGGTTGATTAATAGACTTGTGCTCATGCAGTGGTGGAAGAAAGAGGCCTAAATTTGGCGAAGAGGTGTAAGGGCAAAGACCACTAGGGAACAGAATAGGCTGAAGAAGCACACAGTAAAGCACCTTAGAGCACTCCAAGGGCGAAATTGTACTCGAAAGGGATTTGATCCCCCTCTCCTACCCTACAAAACCTACACCCCGCCATGCCTTAATTCAGGCTCTTCTTATTCCACCTCGCGGGAAGGAAAACCTCTTCTGACTTTTAATTACCCCTGGATCATCTTCTTCTACCATTTCTTCTTCGGTTCGCTTTCTTCCATCTTTCTTCTCCCCGTTTTCTTTCTTCGTCACTCATCTCAATATAAATACACGGCGTCAACACCCCGACCCCTAGCGGTGGGAAAGGGTAACTAACATCATCAAAATCTTAAGAAACCCTCTTTCGGAGGCACAGGCCGCAAAATTGAAGGCCTTAATATAGCCCATGGCGTTTCTCGACCCCCACCCGCTCTCACACAATGGAAATAATAAATTTCTTGCCGGATTTAAATTTCGCGGTTAATTAAAAGAGGCGAAAGCCGGCTGAAACATCAGCGGCGCTTTGATTCGGGTTGGCTTTGTGATTCTGAATCACGCTTTATTGAGGAAATAATTTTTGAATAGCGTGTTTCAGGTTTAACGCATATTAAACAATACACTTTACGAGTATTAAAATTTATAATTTATAGTTAATCTCTAGTTTACATATATTTTTTGATACTTATAGTTTATATTATATTTTCAATCCATATTTTGATCTATGTTTTGAGATTATTCAAAGCATAAACTCACTTTGTAGTACTCCTTTTATACATTATTGCTCTGAATTGTAGATGATTTTTTATTTTACCTGAATTCGGTTTACCTGCTGAATAATCAACTGAAACGGCAGTAGACAAATTAAGATTAATTCACGCATGATCACCTCTCTTGTCTACAGTTTTTCTGAACCTTACTTGCTTTTATATCATACCAAAAATGAGCCATTGGGTGTGAATAATGAATGAATTAATCGAGTTTCAAAGACGATAGAAAGTATTAAATGATTGATAAAGAATTCCCTAAAACCTTGAATTCTGGTATTACTTTACTATTCGATCTGCAAGCTTTCATGAATTTCACATTACACCAGGATAGCCAATGAAGAAGTGATATTTTATCAGCCATAGACAGAGAAGGACAGTCTATATTACATTATTCTATAGTAACAGTAAAATACAGTGGTTTAGATAGTGATGGGTTGATGGACTAGGACTGATTCCTTCTCACCTTGAGACCTGTTTACGAAGTATATCTAAAAATATTTTAACGGGAACATGTTATTGAACACTGCAATTCTCAGCCATTGACGTAATTCATGAGAAAGTATCTCAATAGAGATTTAAAAAGTGTGAGAGAGAAAAAATGTCAGTGCGTGAGGAAGAAAGAGTTATGGAGTAAGGGAAGTCATATAATAGAGGAAAAGCTCCAAGAACAACCAAGTTGTAGAGGTAAGAGACTTGAAACACATAACGGTAAGGTGAGTGGAGGAAAAATATGAGCGAAGTAGTTGTAGGGAGAAAACAATAGAAGAGGCGACGTTATCAGTGAGAGAGAGATGAGCCCTTAAAAGAGAAAGAGAGTGAGAAAGAGAAAGAGAAAGAGAAAGAGAAAGAGAAAGAGAAAGAGCAAGAGAAAGAGAGAGAGAAGAAGAAGAAGAAGAGAAGAGAGAAGAGAAGAGAAAGAGAAAAGAGAAGAGAGAAGAGAAAGAGAAAGAGAAACTGAGAGAGAGAGAGAAAGATAAGTTTGTGAGTGATATTAGGTGAGTGAGAGTGGGGAACAAGTGGAAAGATGCAATATTGCTCAGTGTGCAAAACGTTGCAATAATTTTCCTCGTTCCTGATCAACAACCCTCCTTACAAAGTGGGGGGTTCTTGAGGAGGTGAAACCCCCTCACCCCCCACCACAACCACCCCTCGGTCCACAAACTCAATCAACAGGAGAAGAATAAAGGGTGTGTGGTGGGGGGAGGGGAAGGGAGCTTCTTCTCCATGGCCAGCTTTTTGATTAATGCAAGGAATTAGAAAAGGCCTCTATTGAAGGAGAGGGTCCGTCCATTGAGAGGAAACGTCATACAAAGTGATATCGCTTCCCTCCCGCCCCCCACCCCGTACACACCTATCCTAATGTCCAGCAATGCAGCAGCCCTCTTTTGATGTCCAAGCTAATGAAACGTCAGATTCCTACGTGATTATTTGAAGATGAACCGTCCGTTCTGCGCAGTTCTACTCTGACAATATGGCGTGCCACTCATTTATTTCTGGCATGCAGTCCTACTCCCTCCAACATTATTAGTACGAATTGTAAGAGCTGCTCTTATGTCTGCACAGACGACATTGTTATGAAATCATTGTTATCTCCAACATTCTGAGTTATCTGATTGTTTCAAAAAGTTTCCTTGTAGAAGTCGATTTATCTCCTTCTTTTTGTTATTTGAAGTTTTCGAAGCATTCACATTTACTTTTGAAGAGAATACCACTCTTATTACCTACTTATTCAAATCGTATTACACTAGACGATTCAACCTGAGAGTTTCAACTCCAAGTATTTGGAAAATGATATCGTTCATTGATAATTGAAATTATACCATTTTAGACACAGAATTTACAGATTCAATAGCGAATGAACAACAACAAAAAACTAATAGAGAAAAATTCCTTTCACAGTAATATTCATTTAATTTGGCGGATGTTGAATAACTTTCATTTAACATTAATCTATGCTAACGGTTGATGTTCCGTTGATTTCTTTAGATGTTATATACAGTGAAAAAAAATTATCAACAAAACATCACCCGTTACCATAGAAATGTTAAATGGAAGTTTTCACCATCCTCTGAGTTGAGTGAATATTCTTATCTAAAATCCTACTAATATACGAATAAAATAAATTTTATTTCGAATTTCATTTGAACACAGAAATTGTAATTATTATTATCTCTGCAAGATATCTTACCAGTATAATACCACAGATCTAGTTTTATCATAAGTCTAAGTTTATTTGTCATTGAATTCTCTTGCTATTTCTATTCCACATTGTTCTCTTCAAGCATTCCTATTCATTTTATTCGCTTTTGTCAATATCAATTACCTTTCTTTGCTTTGTTAGTTGTTTGAACCACCATTACTGTGATGTTTGTAGAAACCGCCCATTGTGGGAGGAGCTTATCTAGGCCAATGGCAGTCGTTCACCTGATAGGCCATTCAACTGCCAATCACAGCGCTCGGTTACGAGTATAAATTCTGCTGCACTGTACTCTAGATTCAGTTTACAAGAGATTGATATAATGGTGTAACAACCGAAACTGCAATATCTCGTTGTTCTATTAAATATGTGGTTTTGACAATTTCAAGTCTTCTTATTCAGTACAACCCAAATTAGATTATAAAGCGTTCTTTATTTTTCAAGGAAATTGTACCAAAGAGAATAATCCGGCTTCATTTAATTTGTTATTACAAAATGAGGATTTGAATGACAAGGAAGTGATGAAGATAGACTCTTGACTGAAGAGTTTACTCAACAAGTAGGCTTTAAAAATCACAGAAAAATGTAAGTAACACAAAAGCACACTTCAACCTGTCACCCTCTTCGTTAAAAATAACATTCTCAGTAAGAGGGTAATCGTTATTTGAGAATGGCGCAATTAAAAAGTCGTTCTCCTAATGGAGTGGGGGAGGTTGTTATCTGTGTACTTAAGGGGTTGAGTGGGAGATTTGGATAAAAAAAGAGCTCGGGCATTGTCATCCTCGCATCAATGTCAGTTCACAGAGATTCTTGAATGAATAAAAAAGAGCACACTCCTGGCAAAGGCAGCCAACAGCGAAAGAAGAAGAGCTACCTGTTGATCGGGGGCTGGGCTGGCTCTGATTCCACAGTTATTAAACAAAGACCCACCGCGGGAGTTTTTATACGCACACAAGAGTACGAAACAACCCCCGCACGCACACCGGCACACACGTCATCCTCCCTTCTTACGCAAACAGTCAGCATCCACATTCCCCTTGTTCATCCTCGGGATTATCTCTTTTTCATTCCTTTCCTCCTCCCACTTCCCGAGGGTGAGTTTCCACCCCTACAGCATAAGAAAAGGGTGCCGGGATTCTTTTCAAAGGCTCTTCCACCCTTCTGCTTTTCACCACGGGTGAGGAAATTCCTGCTGCTTTTTTTTCTCTCGGTCTTGATCTCCACCTGAGGATCTCCACGGCTTTCCTCTCACTTGCGGCAGTTCACATGTCAGACACCACGACAGTGTAGCCGATTCGTGTCCGATTCAATTTTCTGGCAATCGAGCACACATAAAGATGAAGATTGTCACTTTTGGAAAGCTTCAGGAAGAGATTTGCTGCGTCGATTCATCTCTTATTGGCTTCATTGATTTGTTTGAGTGGTTCATTGATTTTGAATCATCGCATCACCAGCAGAATAATTTTTTTAAGAGTGGGAATCAGAAATTTGGTTCTCCAAGTGATGTAATCAGCCACTGTTAAACTCATGATTAGTCATAGACTAATTATTGTCTCTTAACTATCTACCTATTGTTATTCCATTGTCATCTATTTATCTATTGTTATCTACTATCATCCATTGTCTCTAAACTTTTGTAGCTCATGCATTTATTACTGAGAATAAATATTATGAGCTATCAATGACAGTGTTGAATCTTTACGAATATTCAAAGTGACAGAAATATCCAATGTAGTAGCTTAAAGAAAGCTTATTTAACACAATTGTTCTTAGAAAGAGCTGTTAATTGTTAATTATTAACCGTCTTAAATGTTTTGGAAATAGTTCACAATACACGTTAATCTCTCTAAATATGTGAGATGAATTTTCAAGTCTATGGCACAAGATAAAACGGAATGCGTATTATCATTACAAGAGAGTTTTATCATCGTTTAATAATTTCAAGAGAATGTATTGGCAATGATAGTTGATGGGAACTAAAGTGAAGAAGTCATTTGAAATATACATTCAAAATCAGAAAGTTCTACTAAAGAGAGGAAATAAAGAGCTGAACATTAGCTACTGAAGAAGGATAATCTCTAAAAAAGTGCTAAAGTGGTGTCAAAGCAGCATTCTATCCACAAAACTCAACACAAGAGATTTTCCCCTTTTGGGTAGTGTGAAAAGCCTTTAAATACACCCGAGTATATTATTCCACTGTAAAAAAGCGCTTCTGGTGAAAAAAAGCAAGTGTTACAGTTTCTCACCCTCGGCTTCATTCTACTTACTCTCATCTCTTTCTGTTCTATTATCTTTCACCCATCCCTCTAGTTTCTCTCTCTGTCTCTGTTTGATAAGCCCTTTCACTTGTTCCACTTTTTTAATAATTATGCAGCAACCACATCCCCTGCTGATAAAAATGCATAACCCTCTCCCTTATGCCAACAGCCTCGTTGTGTCAACTTCACGAAGTAGAGCCTACGTTTGTTTAAGACTGTATATAGGATGCCTCATTCAGAAAAGTCTTTCTTCTTGATCTTTCCCAGTTTTAAATTGAGGCACAACAAACTAATTTCCGCTTCCTCACCCTTTCTCGCGATTACCTATAGCCTCAAACTTTCCCTGCTCCATTGCTCCACAAAATTCCTGGCACGGCCTGTCTCAAGAAAAATTAATTAATATTTTAATCACAGTCGAGAGTAATCCATCCACGAAAAATCTCTCTGGCGCCGCTTCTTCAATGTAAATGTTTGCTTTCTCTTCTAATAATTTTTGATTAGTTGCAGGATCAATTAGGCCATCTTATTCGATTTACTGACTGACATTACTGAGGTTCGCCAATCGATAGTAAAGTGTGATTAACACAATTTGAATAAATAAATTCAACAGAAAATAGTGGATGATTTGTGTCGCAACATTCTGGTTTCTAAGGGAATTAACATGAAAGTAAAAAGGAGAATCATCAATTTCTATTGTATCCTTGGAATCTCAGCCTTTGATTGAATAATAACCCCTTCACATTCAAAAAGATGATACAAGTTAGTTCTTGTGACAATTAATTGTTGTTGGAAATGTATGTCTCAATATTATAAGTCAATTATATGGGAATCTCGAATCTTGAATTGTCGGTGAAAACTTCTTGTCCTTATTTTTGCAGAGATGAGAATGATAATTATTATTATTCCGTTATTCATACACTTTCATTTAGCCTTCATTGCCCAATTTAGCTGATAATTCCATCAGATATATATATATAAGAAATGATTATATAATTTACATAAGAAAATAGTATGTGAAAGTTATGTGATTTGTGTGAAATAAATGTAGGCCTACATATTATGTAGAATATTATATTATTATGTATATTGATAAATAGGCACCTGCTGAAAAACCTACTAAGGTTTAGCGGGACCATCTTTTGTAATGTCTTTTTGTAAATAAAATGATTGATTGATTGAATGCTGGGAATTCAATTTAAATGGAATGGATTAATTCAATAAACTACTTGTATTATAAAGGCTCTTCAAAGCATGGCGCACAAGGTACTGAAAACACATATGAAAAGATACAGAGCTAATTTTTTGCGTTTGATAAATTGTTCTCGTAACTGTTGTTTCCTCATGAGATTACATCACAGAAATCAGGTGATTTATGTAGTAGGGTAAATTTTATACGTTTTTTCATACGCTGAGGCAAAAGACGAGTGCCGTACATAAGGGAGTGTCTGCAGTAAAGATAAACGGAATAATATAATGCCGTGGTGGAGATTGCTCATGTTTGTAGCTCCATATTATGCCTTTCTTCATGGCCCTTACTTCCCCCTCACACACGCCCACGAGCGATCATCCCCACTAATACACATTCAATTTTACAATGCGAAACATATCCATATTATCACGCCATTTCATCACGAAAATGCAATTGTATTGTTGAGGGTTATGTAATTGTCTTTAAAGGATTCTTTGATATATGACTGTTGCTATCCATTTTTCTTTTTCAGCGTATTCCATTTCACCGACAAAAATGTTTATTGTTTTAAAGTATTAATGATTCACCCCCGGTTAAACGTTTCGCGTGTCTACAAATTGTGGAACGTTTATTAATACTTTGGCGGTAGGATTCCAGCTTGTTATTGATATTCTGATGGGAGAAAAATTACTGCTGAAAAAATAATTATACACTAAAAGATATACAGGGGTCGATTCATCTGATACTAACTTTTTTATTTAAGCGTTGTGTGTTATGTGGAAATGAATAGTAAGCAGTATTCTGCTATCGAATAGTGAGGAGAAAGTTGAAAAATTTAATTAATTCTGACCCATACTTTGGAGTATCATCAAGTAATGTATATCCTTTTTTATAATGGTATATTGTTGTCTCGACTCTCATGAATAAAATTGTACTGTGCAATGAATAGTCCGATTATTATTTTAATTGTAATAGATAATAATTGAAGTTGAGTGAGTATAAGCATATTAAGTAACAATAATTAACATCCATAATTTCAGCTCCTTTTCTTGACTCTTCAATGTCTTTCCTGAAGAAGTCCAATCTCCAACGAGTAACATCTGGTGAAGGAAGAGGTAAAGTTCACACTGTAAGTGGATTACCACAACAAACCAATCAATCTTGGTTTGAAAAAATATTGTCTTTTGGTTCTAGATTGATGAATGATAGATGAGTAAATAAAAAATTATTAATTATAATAATTGAGTAGAAATAAAGTTCAGTTATTTCTTGCTTTTCATTCCTTTCCTACTAGGGAAAATTGCTCCGATTCCCTCAAGGTAACAACTTTTAATTTCAAGAAATGGCCCCAAAATGAGCATTGAATTCACTAAGGGAAACAATAAGTAGAACTGAATAGCCTATGAGAATGAAATAATCTTTGAACTCCCCCTCAGAATAAATCTTTAGAGAAAACCATACATATTTGACTTTCCAATCCAATAGGACTGGGTTGCATTATTGATTGCAAATAAATAAATTTATCAGTCACACAAACAGCGATAGTAATTTGTTCAATGTTCTCGGCAACAGAATGATGGCAGCACTGGTCTTGAACAGCAAAAATACACACTTAGCTCTCTCCAGGGAGCCACTTCCCCACAGGGCGGGAGGGATGGCGTGCAATACAGCCCGCGGCTAAACATCAGTATCGAACACTACACAGCTATACGGGTTAGATGTAAGGTAACGCCAGATATCTATTGGGGAATTACCATAAACAACATAAAAATACCAAACAGCGGTACGAGATAATTTTCACAGGCGAGGGACGGGTTTCATGCCCTGTCGTTATTTCCCATCAGCCCCCAAATGGGGAAGTGGTGGCAACCTGAATTTAAATGTGACAACAATTCTCCCGTCCAATTTCCTGTGTTTGTTCATTGGGGGTGCGCGGCAAAAGTGGGGTATCATTACGTGTCACAGCCTATTGGCAATATTGGCTCGTGAACTCAATTTGACCTTTTCAGAGCTGGGGAAATATTTTTGTGATTTCTCATATCAAGCCTCTATAGAACGTGTATCGAATGACACGTTGAGTGTTGTCATGGTTTCAATAAATGGAAATTATCAAATCTCTTTGGAAAAATTGAAATCTTTTGAATCTTCCAAGTAAATAAATCGAATGAATCTACTCATTACATATCTGTCGATTTTCTTTGCTGTTTTACCTTCCAACTGCCAGCGAAAATATTATTAGAAATACATTTAAAAACTATGTCATCCTTATTTTATCAATCCTTTTAGTATTTGGGATAAATTTTCATTCTCCAGTATCCGCGATAGAATACAGACTTTAGTATTTTAGTAGTAAAGTACAGTACAGTACCGAAAGTCGCACCGTCTCATTGATTTTTGACTTGTCCTTCCCACTGTCTGTCTCAACTTCTGAACAACCATCCTTTCTCTTTATCCCCTTCTTCTCTGTCCTCCTCATCTTCTTTCACCTTAACCAAAGATGGTAGTTGCCTCTCCTTCTCCATCTTCTTTTCCATCTCCTTTCATCCACTCCTCTATCTCCTTCTCCATCTCCTTCTTCTTCTCCTTCTCCTTCTCCATCTCCATCTTCACTCCTCCAATCCTCCTTCTCCTCCACTCAACTTCTCCTCAATCTCAACTACTCCTCCATCGCCTTCTTCCCCAGCGTTCTATCCTTAGCAGCTCTTCCAGGATGTGTCCCAGCCTCCTCCATTCCTAGCGTGAAATTCATTTAATAGCCACTGAGCAATGGCAGCCGCCTATTATTTGTGTTTGTGCTCTTCTCTTACACCGCAGACCACACTGATATTCTAGCAAGGTTATAAAGCGAAGAGTCAATGCTCACATCTCCAGGGTTTGTTTACACAAGACCGGCCATCTCAGTCCACACATATTATTTACAGCCGAGCAATCTGAGTCCATTTTCCGGAGGGCGATTTCCACGGGGCCAGTTTTCCGGGAAAACACAGCGCAAAGGGAAGAAGGCTTGTTTATTTTGGAGCGAGCATCATTAGCCTCCTATCATCTCTTATCTCCTCGAATTATTGCTGCAACCCTTTTATGACTTTCTCCCTTTCATCGGCTTCTACTCTCTGTTTACCACTTTGGTGGTATTTTCTCTGTCTTCCGCAATCTCAACTTCTCATCGATTAATTTTGCCTCTCCAGTCTTATTCCAAAATACTTGTCTTCTATTTTTATTATTTTATTCATTGTTAGAACATGTCATAATTGAAAGCAACATTTGATACAGGTGACACACTCTACAAAAAATCTCCAAATAACAAAATCGTTTTATAGATCTAACAAATTTTCACCTTGTTCCATGACATTTTTATTTTTTGCTGTAACGCTCAAATTTTGAATCTCAACAACAAATTTTACTTCGTTACAATTTACTTACAAAATTTAATGTGTAGCCCACAAAGTCATTTTCAAAAAATTGTTTATGTTCATGGAATGGTAGTTATTGACACAACAACCTCGCAATAACGAATACCTCTCTACAGGGAATTTTTCTTAGGATAATTGACTTTGTTATACAAAGGTAACCCATAACACATAACACGAATTTTAATCTTAAAGAATACTTTTCAAGATTATTTGATTTTATCTCGTAATCTGTTGTAGTTTTATAATAACTTCTATGACATCAACACGGTCATAGTGATCATTGTAAGAATGGCTTGGATAAATAAAAGGGGCCGACAAGTCAGAGCCGGCCGCCCCAGCCTTTTTGCTTGCTGATAGAAAATACGGCAAAAGACGTTTAAAGCCCTTTGTGAAGATGTAGCCGTTGCGGAGAAGGGGAGGAGGAATGTCTGCGGTGCTGACGTGCATACCAATCACTGAGGGCGTTTGTCAGAGAACACAGTCACGACTTGTAGCGAAGAAAAAGAAGAAGAAGAGGAAGAGAAGAGAAGACGAGGAGGATTAGGAGTAGGGGGGAAGGGTGGTTAGAAGAAAAAGAGGATAAGTTCGTGGAGGTACATGACCGCCAAAAAGGAAGCACTTACCCTGAGCCACTTCGCTTTTTATTGCTCCCTGATTGGTTGTAAAAAAGGGTTACGAGTGATAATTCCACTACTTCTCCCCACTCTTCACTCCCACCAACAGGATGTGATTTGAATGACAAAAGAGCAGCAATGATGAATGAGCGCTATGATTTTAGTAGTAAGTGGAGAGTTTTTTGAATTCGAGAATCAATTTTTTGGAATTCAACAATTTTTCATGAAAAGACAATAAACACATTCCAGTTGTGATGTGAAAGTTTATGGAATATGAGAAGCAATTCGCTGGTATTTAAAATACAATAATTCTTAATGAGAATACTATAAATACGTTTAGCATAAAAGATGCATAACTTAATATTTCCCAAAATGTTATTATTGATTTTTCTGGATGATGTTTTTATTCCCAACTCTTTCTCCATTCTTTCAAATGCGGATTCGTACAGATTGCAACTACTGGTCGTTTGATAATCCATGTTTATGGATAAAACCAATAATTATCAAATTGAATCAGATACGTCACACACAAACAAATTTAGATTAAACTGACTCTTGTAGAGAGAAATTATTGTGATTTACGCCTCCAAAGAATAGGTTTAATTCGTTCATGAATATAGAAGGTTGAATTTGGAAGTTCGAGATTTCAATTGAATGATTCCAATAACTTTGATGTCAATCTGTGAAAATATCAATCCGACTCCGAACGTTCAATGATGATTCCTGAAAATATTAAACCGACTCTGAATAACTTCTTCATTGATTGGATGAAGTCGATGTATTTGCACTTGAAAAGTGTAGCCAACAAACTGAAAATGTGATAATTTCAACTGTTGAGCGAACTTTGAACGACGTCTAATCATGAGTCCTAGAAAAATGAATACCGATTCCATACTCTGAATTACCTTTCATTGATTGGAAGAGCTAGAGTGACTTCCACGTGAAAAGAGTTGCCACCTACAAAACTCACGAAATGATTAGTTAGTTGGTTGAGGAATTTTGACATGCTCGCACACCTTTCATTCGATTTGAAGGCAGGTTTTTTCCCAGACAAGTCTCACGCGCTTTTCTCCAGTTGACTCTTGACTCCGGCACCTTGCTTGATCTTGCGCTGCGCCCCCATTTGGGTAAAAGTACTCGCAGTTGTAGTTCCCCGAAGCAAATTACTGTCAGCCAAATTGCAAAGGCAGTTGAAGGGTAAATGACAGTCACGTCAGGGCCTGAATGGTCGCTCAACGTTGTGTGGGGGCAAATATGGGGGGTGGAGAAGGGGGTACAGTCTAGCGTTTCAGTTATTAACCCAGCGGGGAAAACTTTTAACTGAGCTGTAGACCTGCGGGCACTCTCCTCTCTCTCTCTCAACTTCTCTTTCAATTCTAAACTTCTAACCGCTTCAATCCTTGACTCACTGCCATGTTCTGCTTCTGGCAGGTTCTTATTTTGCCATATTCCTTGTTGTTTTCCTCTCTATCCCTCTTTTCACTAATTCATATTCTCTCTTCTATTTATATAATACACGAGCCATGTCCCGCTAACCACGTCTCACGGGATAAGTGGAAAGTCACTTCAAACTCGAAGAATTCTAAATGAAGCTTCGTGATATTTATAATACTTCAAAATCGATAGCCTTCATTTCTATTTTCAGACAACTGAACCATGGCTCCAACACTTAATTTTTATATCGATGATATACAAGATTTGAACAGCGTTTATCTTGAAAAAATATTCTACTTCTGTAAGATTAGTTCTGTGGGGAAACAATACTTGTGAGATGAGAATGTTGGGAAATTATTCTGTCTAAGGCTAGGCGTACACCGGTTAGTCAAGACAAGACAACTCACAGTTGCTTATGAAGCAACACACACCGATTAGTCATTGCATCGGTGTGTGCTGCTTCATAAGCAACTATGTGAATTACTGTGACTAAACGTGACTAATCTTGTCTTGTCTTGTCTTGACTAACCGGTGTACGCCTAGCCTTAGATTTTCAGATTTTGATCAACAGTGAAAATTTTTTAATAATTTGTATGGATCTTTTGGATAGCGTTATCATTAAAAATTCGGTGATGAGAAATGAGTGTTGGATTCAATTGAAATTGCTACAATCAAGTGGTAGATCTCCAGCAATGGCTTTATTAGGCCGAGAGTAGAGGGACAAGTGAATCTGTGTCGATTGCGACAACACTTGAAGCAAAGCTCTCCAGATTTCCATGACAGTTCACCCCAACCGCTCGAAAAAAACCCACAGCAATGTAAATAAAAGGGGTGAAATGACATTAAAAGGCTTACAAAAATTCCCTCTCACATTTTCCCTTGTTTATAAGTAATGAACGAGAGCTCTGAAAGTAGAGCTCGGGGGTGATTCTCTGAGGGATTTATTCTTTGGACCTTTATTCTTAAGACGTCCATGGACCCTCGTGCGGAATTTTGAATTAGAAAAGTATTAAGTGTGAGGTTCGAGTTTCCCCAAGTCGCAACTTGCTCCCCCGTGTATGTGTGTGTGAATCGAGGGAACTAAGTCCGAATTCGTGATCGCAGTTCCCGGGCTCCATCATTTGGTCCCCTTTTCCCCGCGCCACGGAAAAGCCTATAACCAGGATTAGCTCATAATCCTCACCGCATGCGAGCCTGCAAAGCCTCTTAATTGGATAAATCGTGAGGAGACCGTCACACAAATGCCTCCTCAACGAATATTCATTTGGAAAACAGTTGTTTTCAAATTCAAGGATGCCATATCCTTTATTCAACGTTATACAACAAATGTATAATGTAAAATATTGTACTGTCTATCTTTGTCTTGTCAATTTTCCTTTGACATCCCAACCAAGGATGATAGTTATCGGAATAGTTGATAAGATAGAATGAATGAAATTCAAAAGATTGTCTTGATAGAAAGAATTGATGAGAAATGTTTGAAAGAGTGCAAACTATGATTAAAAAAGATGATGAACAGCAATCTTATAAAAATATTAAGCTCAATAGCTGCAGAGTATGAAGATTAGGATTATGAATTATAACTACTAATTATTATCAATCAATCTATTTTTTTGTATAGCAAATAGATGATTTGATTTTGAAAAAAGACAAATTATAATTCGAATATGATTTGGCTGGAAGCATCTAGTTTACATGCTCTTTTATATTTTCATGAATAATGCCTAAGTTATATATAGTTATCACGTCTCTTAATATAGACTCAAACTCAATAATTGAGGTCAACTGATTACGATGCTGAAAACTGAGAGTTCATTACTAGTTGAAAATCAAAAATTTCAAATGAAGAGAATAAATGTAAACTGCTACTAGGCCTCATATCAAATAATCTATATAGATATATCTTGAATAATTTATTCTTGCCAGTAAATCCTGATAGTGGAACTGACACTCTTGAACTCAATGTTTCCTTTTAGCATGGCACACACGGAGCAGCGCCGAGTTTTTTATTTAGTCAAATAGAATTCATTTATTCCATCAGTCGCGCTGTCGGCCATCAATTTGCGGTGGCGCTGCGATTCCCAGAAGCCGATTCGGATTCACCTTTGACGTGGCGCCACTGAGAAAAGGGCGGCAACCGAGACTTTTTTCCCGCGCTGACATGGATATGATTTTAAAACGCGCGGGAATAATGGCAGCGTCTAGGGATGAGCGACGCAAATCTCGAACGTTTTTTTTTCATATATGTCTCCTGATGGTGGCGAAACGTTCAGATTTTTTGACAGTTTATTGTTTCGGGTATGAATATGAACGATAGGATGACCGAACAGAGAAAGGAGCACTTTTCGGTGCGGTTCGAAAATAATGAAACAATCCGAGTGCTGACGACTCCCTTTCATTTTCGCGCGCTTTTTTTCTGTTCCGACGTCTGTTTGTGGCGTAATGAACGCACACACGCACGGGCGCGCGTGTCCCCTGTCGACCCTTATCACCCTTGAATGGGTGGGGGTGGCCAGTATTCTAAAACTTTTCAAAAATAATCATAATAAAAAAGAACGATGATAGAAATACTGGTGAGCGTTGAAGGAGATGTTAGGAAAAAGGAAATGGAGCTTTCTCATGTGTAGTTCCAGCCCGTCTTTATTTTTCGAAGGGAGGCTGTTGTCCAAGCGGAGGAGTTTGCTTCCTGTTCTGCAAAGAGGGGGGAGGACCCGTTGAAAAGTGGGTAGACTCGCCGGGTGCACTGTTGTCATCCCTTTTCACTCCCTTAATTAATTACAAGCGAAGTGATGGCCATGCCGTGACGTCTCCACGACATGAGAGAACTCTCTCTCTTTCTCACTCGCTCGCACTCTCTTTCCTTCCTTCCTTCCTGTAAGTAACATCTGCTTCTGACTTTTCTCGTTCCCTGCTGCCGGCCGCAACCACCATCTAATTTGCAAGGAGCCTTCTCGGCTCGGACCCATGCCGTCTGTTTGCTAGAAATTGGCGGTCTCTCACATGCATTCTGATAATATTCACGTGGTTTTCTTGGAAGGGTTGGTTCAGAATCAAAGGAAATTGATTGATAAGTTTAGTAAACAGCTGGTTGAGTTTTAAAATACTGTGTCAAACTTGGGATTTTTCTAATCTTTGAATGTCTCTTCTTTTTTCTGTATACAAAATACGTTGTAAGTTGCTTTTTTTGTGATAGTGATGTGTTGAAACCTAGTAGACAAATTTTTGAGTGATGATTTTAAAGTAGAGCTTGAAAGAATTTATTGAGTTAATTAACAAATCCTCCCCTAAACATGTTGCAGGGAAATTATTAGTATTGAGAATTTTTCCGATTTGTGACGGGATTGCACGAAAGTCAATTGAATTGAATAACTATAGAATAAAGTTATACTGTATAACGGAGCTTAATAAGGAGATGATTGCTTTATTACATTCAAATGACTTGATTCTAAGGTGGTTCAATGGCTATGAGTATTGTGATCGGTTCATATTTTTGTCTGATCACTACAATAATAATTATTATCGAACTAGAAATAACTACTACTAATAACGACTGCTATTAACCAAAAATCCAACAACGGTTATGGTTTTTTGTTATTATTGTTACATGGAATTATTGATCAAATTACTCACTGAAGCCTACTCAATCTTGATAACGAAGACTAACGCTTTTTTTGGATCGAAACTCTTAAAACTTCTGTTGTAAATGATAATGATATCCATCATTCCCATCATGATCATCTTAAATCTATATGGTTGAAGCAAAAAATTTGAATTCACATTCATTTATCAGCAGCACTCATTGATAGGTCGTTAAAAATCAGTCAAAAAAATGTTAATGATAATCATCATCTACATCAAAATTTGAATTCACATTCATTTATCAGCAGCACTCATTGATAGGTCGTTGAATATCAGTCAGAAAATTTATAATTATAATCATCATCTACATCAAGATCATCCAAGATCTATAAGGACACAACGACAAAGTTGAACTCACTTCCTTCATCAGCACTCATATCACAGGTCATACCTGTCGGTATTTGAAATGATATTCACTGAAAAACCACACGTGAATCCATTGTTATTCAGCTCGTACTTGTTGGGCGAGAAAAAATACAATCTGTCAAATGTGAGACCGGTGGATCAATGCTTGAGCCATCCATCCGTAAAGGACTAAGTTGGAGGATTGATGGAGTGGCCGACAGACTACTTAGTGGCAGCTCTGGTTTTCAGGGGGGAGGGGGGTGGAGAATCAGAGAGGGAGAAGGCAGGATGAGGTTGATTCCACTTTTGCATCGGTTGATGAGGTGGGTCGCATCAATCACCCAATTAGTCTGTAGATCAATCATCTCATCGGAGGGTAGCCCGGCTACCTAGCTACTCTCCCCCCCCTCTCTTCCCACTCCCTCAACGGGTCCCCCAACTTTCTCAGCCGCGTTTTTAAATGACATAAAAAGTCTCAAAAGCACCGCGATCAGGCGTCGTCCAAATTAGAGGGTGTTCCCCGAAAGCCTCGATTGAAAAACACTGGCTATGTTGTGAACGCATCATTTGCCTTTGAAAGGTTGGGCTTGGTTTAAGGTGGAGAGATTTTTTTTGGCTTTTGTGGATTACTTATTTGATAATGATACTTATAAAAAAAGTAGACTGATGTAAGAATTATAAGATAACCATACGAATGGATGATACTTATTTAGTGTAGGGCATCTAGGTTGAAGGAAGCATATTACAAGGAAAATTTTAGTCGAGAAGGTAATGGGGAAGAAGGTTGGCCTTGAGAAAATTAAAATAAATGTGAATAAATTCACAAAATCCGATTATTCAAACCAGATTCCACTTGATTATGGAAATCATGAGTGATTTGATCATGGATATTATCGATTTATAATCAGTCAGTCGCAAGAAATTCGTATCTTTCATATTTCCTAAAGTAGTGAATTTCTTTGACCATTTACAATCTTCTTGTTCACTTTTTTAAACCATGTTAAACCTTCCATGTTTCACTCATTATTTTGATTGATCTTCAACTTATCAACATCATTTCAGTATATGGAGAATATCATATTCATTGACTTGAAGTCGACGAATATGCAAGTCGTTGAATTGAAGTGAGAATCAATAGCTTTAACTAAAATTTCAGTTCATGGAACAGTGAATTCATTATCTCTAAATAAGTGTATTATTTCCTGCAACATGATCATTGCTCAACTCAAATACGGCCGAGAATCAAATCACCAAAGATCTAGTTGAATTAGATATTAATGATACGTATTTCGGTTTATATTCAGAAAAACACGCATACTCATGAGATTGTCGAGACAAACACACGAATTTGCGGTGTAAACAGTTCGAATGCGGCACACCACAAGATAGTCATTAGTTGAATTACGTCGCGACGTATAAGGTAAACACGCTCAAGAGCTTGTAATGAGCATCGGTTGAGAGAGGAAGAGGGAGTGTAAACGAGAGGAGAGAGATAATGAGAGACAAGTAGACGTTGCTTGTTTGCGGCGAATGTACTCACAGTGCAGACAGCGCCAATGTCGACTTGGAAGAGGCGTCAGTTAAATCCAGACTCAAGAGCCTGCTAGAGGGTTGAATTGGTAGATGAGAGGGAATTCTAACAGTTTTAAGAGCGCAGAGACGAGAAGGAACCGATCCTCATAACTTGGAAACGCGACTCAGGAAGAATAGAATTGGACCGTCTGGCTGGAGTGTTCCACAGGGATACTACTTTGGCCCTTCTAAATTCCTTCCACTTAGTTCAATGTCTCTGGGGCCTGTGACAGTACCTTGGGAGGTGACAGCGAATGCTGAGAAATATTTAAATGAATTTCTAATCCAGCGAGTTGAAGGAGACGAAGAAGAAGAAGGAAAAGGAGAAGAGCGCGTCTGATGCAAATGGATAAGTGTGGAGGGGAGGAGGACATGAGAGCGAATTGTAAAAGCAGATATAGAATCGGAACTGTATTTGTACACCACAAAGCATTGTGTGGTGGGTTTGAGGGCTGTGGGGAGGGGGTAAGACGATGGCTTGTTACCAGCTTCTAATGAGAAATCAGACATTGTTGAGGGGTGGGAGAGGAGGTACTATAAGTGAAGACTGAGAGTACTTTCTACTCAAAGACTCGTCATCCAAAGTCACTTGCTTATCTTACTTGCCATACACTCTTTCCTTCTCTCTCCTCGAATTCTGATGACATTTCAATCCCTTCTCGTGCCTTTATAATCGCGCACAAGAACGCCTTCTGGAACGAAGACGACATCTTCCTTATTGAGCGAAGATTTCGAATTACTTTTCAACTTGTACACTCCAGAAAGCCGAGCTCTGAAACCTATTGTACTCGAGCTTACACTCGCCAGACGAAAGGAAGCATGAACTTATCGACTCATGTGTGTCTTTGAGGCACTATGAATTTGAAAGACAAAATAAGTGATTTCTTTTGTGCTCTGAGAATTAGTGTATGTTTTGAGAACGACCAACTCCTACAATGATGTCAACGTGTTTGAAATGTATTTTGATCACCAGAATGTAGTTTCAAAATCATGAACTATAAACTCTGATTCTTTTAGAACTTTTATGTTTGAGACGTATAGTTTGCCCTATACTTATAGTATCTCCAATAAAAATTGATTACATTACAGTGGAAACTTTCATGTCTAGACCTATTCGATAACCAACAAAAGGTATTATTATGAATAGAATAAGCTATTTATGATTCATATGATTCATAGCTTAATGTCAAAGATTAACAATAATTCTTTAAAAATTCCATTGTATTCCCAGAAATGAATGGAAACCATGATTATATTTTTCATGATAAATGATATTCCATGAGCTACAGACGATTATCAAAAGTAATTTCCTTCAAACGTCTGACAAAAGATGAGTTCTTCTTGAGGGCACGTACTTTACGACTGCTATTTATAAGCGATAAATAACTTAATGGGAAGTAAAATTGTAAGGAGCACTGCTCATTCCCTTAATTTCCTGAGTGCTCACTTTTTCTTTTTTTCCATCCCTCCGTTCCAGTCATTTGCCAGAGTGTCAACTACCTAGGGAGAGATTTGCGGTTTGTGTCATGAGCTCTGAGATTAAGGGAGTCAGGAAAAATCGCGACCCTGTATTTGACACAACTGCATTAGCCTCGTTTCCAAGCCACTAAGTCGGCAGATCTCTGCTTTCAAGTTCCCGCACCTATATTAGTCAAGTTTTTCGACGAAGGAAATGGAAAAATGCTATCTGCAAATGAAACTTATAATTGGATCAATGCGAACTGGTCAATAATGTGCTGGAAATTATTGGATTTTCTGACAGTATGGGAGAAAAGCAAGTCGATTGTTACTGTCCTCTTCGAGTGACTGCAAATATGACCAATTATATGAGATAAAAGCAAGTCGAAATTAATCTCAACACATTTTTTGATTAATGGAAACTTTTAAATTTATAAAAACTTTGAGAAAAGTCTAATTTATGTTTCCCTCTTGGTTTTTTCCAAACTTGACCTAGCTTGATACACAGATATGGAGAACATTTCCTACTAAACAATCAACATTATCAGCATCTATCCTTGATCAATTTATTTTTTTCATAGAAAGATTGGAATCAGTAATAATTGAACTTGAATCAATTATACCATGACACACAGCACTTAATGGACATGCAAAAATTTAATGACCAACCCAATTAGTTACATTGATAAAATTAAATACTTTCATTTTCGATAAATATGACTCACTTTCAACACTAACTTACTCATCCAGTTGCAGTGAACATACAAATATTTGACAGCAATTTTATTTTTAGTGGCAACAATCTTAGTCTCAAACAACAAACATGTTCGACATGATATCCTGAACATGAAAAGTATTGTTTGTCACATTTAGAGTTTTCTCCTAAGATAGCATGAAAATACAGTACAATATCGGATTGATTTGTTTGTCGCATACCAGTTTGTTACATCATGCTAAACGGTTGACAGAAAAGTGTCGTGAGCCCCTGAATAGAAATAACATCGCGTGCTGCCAACGTCAAAGGTTATGAACATCGAAGTCCTCCTGTTATTTCCGAAAGAAAACTATTTCGTCGTAATGTCTTTCTCAGTTCATTCACGTAATTCGAGTTCCATTCAAAAGTTTGTAGCTCGTAGGAGTGCATTCGTGTCGTATTCAACTACGTACCAAGTCATGCATGTTGATTTTCTAGCGAGGGAAAATTATTGTGTTCAGAGAGGTAAGGAGACAAGATATTTTTGATTTGTTTAGGCTTTGAATGACTAGGCAATGATCTGGGAATTGAATCGAAGGATTATATTATTTGTTACATTCTTCATGTTGTTAAAATGAACGAAATATCCAGTACAAAGTGAGAAAAAATGTATACCACTCAATCCTTCCAAGTATCACATAACTTTTGTTGTATCTTGAAATCTGAATGAAATTCTGGTGTAATTGAAAGAAATTGCAATTCATATCATTGCACTCTCAATTTTAACACCAGAAATTATTTCTGATTTTAGGCTACTATAAAAGCTATTTGACACTTGAATGGATAAACGTAAAAATTAATTCGAACAAAGAAATCCTCTTCATTTTGAATATTCAACTCATTTTCATTAAATTTCAAGAATACAGTTTTTATTATTATTATTCTTATTCAATTGGAATTGAAATGGAAAGGCTATTATCAAATAAATTTTGACTGCATGGTAACGAAATTTCATGAGAGTGCCATAATGAAGTCATTGATGCCTCGATACCAGTATGATACCAAGAAGATCACTGCTATTAATGAAACATGCAGACTCCGTTCTCACATTATAGAAATCCCAACATTATTTCCCAGAATTATGCACCTCCAGGTTTTGATACTTTGTAATCGGATCAATCGCTTCGAAAAATGTTCATCCAGTTCACGTTCAACAAATTCACTCAACTTCTCCAGAACACTCGAGGAATGACCAATGACGAAGGGAAAAGTCAAGAAACTTGTACACGCATCTCCGGAAAATCTAGTAGAGTTCTCAGTGGGAAATTGAAGTAGAACAGCAAGTAAGAGAAAGTTTGTAGTCAGTTGACACCATAGGGTCAACGCCATCAGATAGGTGGTTGAAAGACAGAGCGGGGTTGACAAGGGTTGCAGAAAGATGAGATAGCAGAGGGATTCTGACTTGGAAGATACCTTTCCCCACTCCACCCTACCCAAAGTCTCTTGGGCCTTATATAGGGCATTTAACTTGCAAATGTAGTGCGACACGTCTTATTGAGCTCCCTCATGGTATTTTCTTCTAGACTTTGTTGCACGATCTTCCCAAATGATCAGGATTTCAGTTTTGTTTATTTTCGAATTGAGTTTAGCATAAGACTCGTGTACTATCGTTATGAATTTTTGATGGATAATTGAACATTTAAATTACGAAAGTGAAGAAATATTTCTAACGGTTATTGCTTGGTATTATAAAATTCAATGGTACTGTCAATTGAGGAAATACTCAATAGTATTCACAATACTAATATTATTAAATATTGTTCTTGATCGGTGCAACCTAGGGCTCTGTAAACATCTAACGTCTTTATAGAGCCTCAGTGCAACTCAACATGAAAGGATAATAAAAGGATAAGTAAATATCTAGAATTTTTCAAGTTTTAGATTTGTTTTCTGAATTTGTATTCGGCATCGTAATCTTCAAAAGTCAAAATTGTTGTTGTTTTGTAGTTTTTGGATCAATATTATCAGTGGAAAAAGACTCATAATATGAACATAAGTACATAACCTCTAGAACGTGTAATCCAAATTTGGGATTGAAGTAGTTTTGGGCTATGCCTGTTATTTCTTCCCACATTTTGTGTAGTATATAATTGTCAGGAAATAAATAAATAAAATAATGACTGCAGAGTTTCCTACTCTCAATATTGACAACACCGTTGAATTTACACTGAAATCGAGATCACTTCTTTGGAAATTAGGAACAATTTGATAGTCCACAATATAAATAATGGAGAATAGCGAAGAGACTACACTCTCTTGAAAACATCGATTTCCAGTTATAAGCCACATGCTTGCCAATCCAGTTAAAACGTCTCCGGAAAACAATGCCGCAGCAGAATTTCAAG
This sequence comes from Laodelphax striatellus, assembly GCA_017141395.1. NCBI lineage: Eukaryota > Metazoa > Arthropoda > Insecta > Hemiptera > Delphacidae > Laodelphax > Laodelphax striatellus. Next base: position 6,366,270 of record CM029539.1, read on the forward strand.
AGCTTTTACACGGTTTGGTCGCAGCACATGTCGTTTTAGAATGCAAAAGGCTCCAGGTGCTGTCGCAACGAACTCCCGACGACTAATTACGCAATATTTTTCAGTCGCCCTCACTGCCAGTTGACGTTTGCCTCCCCTCCCCCCTCCCATCAAGACCCTCACCCCCCTCACACATCATCCAACCACCTTTCTTAACTTTGCCAGCAGCTTCTTACTCCCTCGAACTTGTTCCACCGTCTCTCCCGGGAAATCCCCGCAAGGCAGCAAGTAAACGTCCCTACTTTCCTGTAGAGGAAAAAAACACACTACCTGCAGCAGCTCACTAGGGGACCGTTCTGGCGCTTAGCACAACATTGTTCCTTATCTTGTAAGCAGGGGATTTTTCTTGAAAAGAAAGCGGATCGCTACTCAAAAATAGAGCAGTTGTCGATAACTTTGCCGTGCTGTGCCAATTTGGTATTGGCTGCACCTGATCTCTAAACAGTTGTTGTGAATATGCGTTGAAATAGGGTAAATGGAGATTGGACTGGATTGTGAAATCTATTGTACTGTTAATATTTATGGAATCTATCAATTATTGATGATACGTCCTGGTTCAATCAATTATCTCTTCAAATATTTATATTCTTTTATGCTTTTTGAAATAGTGTAAATGGAGATTTAAATGGATAGTGGAATCTATTGTACTGTTAATATTCATGAATATATCAGTTGATGATACGTCCTGGCTAGATCAATTATCTTCAAATATTTATGTGCTTGTGGAGTTTAAAATTTGAAAAATGACGTCACTGTCGGCAATTCATTCAAAAACCCACATCCAGAAAAGCTATATTTGATGCTGTAATATTAATTGCTTTTGAAGATTTCCAAATTTCAACTGAGAATCCACATTTATCTTGTCATGCTGAGAAACTTGAAAAAACACCTTATTTAAAAAAGTCATCTGTAGCAACTCGCTTATAGTGTTTGCACTTCTTAAACGCCTGCAAAATTTCTCGCCTTGGAAAGTTTTTTTCTCCACCACCTAAAAGAGATGAGACCTCTCATTTTCCTTAATATTTAATACAAGAAGGGCTTCTCGGTGGGGGTTCCTTAGAACAGAGCCGGGGCTAGAGATTGCCACACCAAGTAGGAAGGATCATACTGACACTCATCCATCTCAAAAGACTCAGTCCCCGAACCCCTGTTTTTTCTCAGCGCTTTTTTCAAACCCACCGCGAGGAAAAATTAACCCCGAGAGAAGTAAGTAGACAAGAGAGCAGTTTTTTGCTGATAACCTCTTCATTTTTCCTTGGCGTCTCCAGCGATTGCCTTCTAAATTACTATCTGTTTACATAATGAGAAAACGCTGTTCCTATATTGCCCACGGCTTATTACGCGATAGAGCTGCTATAAATAGGGGATGATCCACTTGCTAAGTGGTGATATCAGTTGAAATTTAGACGTGAAAATCGTTTGTGAAGATTAGATAGACTTTATCAATGTGAATTGGCAATTTATGTATAACAGTTATTTATGAGAGTCACTAAATCCCATTGAATCAATAAGATATAGAATATTAAAAAAATGGGAAAATACACTGTTAAGTATGAGAATTTATGCATATTTCGAAATGAACCAAAAATAGGAGGAGTTTCACATGGATTTTCAAAGTTTAGCTGGAACTGAGTTGGATACCGTGAATTGTGGGAGCAAATATGATGCCAGGTCTCGAGAGACATAAGACAAACTACAAGAAATAGAGAAATAGGAATTAAAAAAATATTGTAGGGGAGAAAATGATATTATATAGAAATTAAGATAGAGCATACGGTTGATATTTTGGGGAAGATACTTGAAAAACTCATCGTTTCTGAGAAAACAATTTTGAATCACAATAGGTTTTCAAATAATCTTTATGTGAGATTTGAATCAACCCAACTTTATTCACCAAATAATAAGGGATAATATATATTTAATAATATTGCCAACTTTAATTATATTCTAATGATGAAATCATACTTGTACAACTCTCCTCTGCTATGAAAAGACATTTTTCATTTCAAAGTAAACTGTCAAGAAATACAGATCAAAGGTCTAAAATTATAATCTTCTTCAACTGTCATCGAATTTAAAATGTCTGTTCTTATTAGTCACTTCAACTTTTACAGCTTTCCATTCATTTCGGTAATATTCAGGGATCATCAATTAGACAGGATGACAGTGAATGATGAGGATTAAACGATTATTCTTAGGTTTGGAGTGACTTATTTGATTGACAAGCTAATGATTTTTCAGATCAGAACTAAGTTGGTCCAATGAGAAACAAAAGAGGCCAGCATCAGTTCTCAAGGTGAGTGAGTATAGGAGGATCAATAAGATTAAGAAGCAAAAACTCCTACGGCGCGAGATTATTTGATGAAAAGTTTGTCGGGGGTTTATTATTGGAATGAGAACTTTCGTGTCAAAAGTCTGTACAGGATTTATGAAAAATCTTCAAGAAGCTCTGATGACGAATATTGAAGGGTGGCACTAAGGTAGATGCGGGTTTAGAATGATGTGATGCCTCTTTCCCTCAAATTTCTCTCGCTCTTCCCTTCATCCCTGCTCCCTCTCCAACCCCAAATGCCAAGAACAGTGAGCTTCCCTTAAACCGTAACCACCAAAACCCACTTCACCGTTCATCCTCTCGGCTTATATGAAATATGCTTAATTTCTCAGCACCCTCGTCATGTTCTCTACCTTCGCTGTTTTTCTGACTTCTAGAAACTCAGACAAAACACTCGGCGTGTGTTTCCCCACATAAGGTGAGGACGTGGCCTCTTGCTTTTCTTCATAATACTTGGAAAGCCATTTCAGAAACTTCACCGAATGTTTCTTCCAGGTTAAAAGTTCAGGTAAGGTTGGGCGTAGTAGTTTTCTATTTACTGAATCAGAAATGATCAACTCGCACATTTAAAAAACTGATGAAATTTCCTACGTGATAATGAGAATATTAGAAAATATGAAACGTTGTAAATATTGACTTTATTATTATTATGGGATCAAGTTTTTCAAAACAATGAATAATCATAATAATATTACTAGTTCAATTTCTCTTAAACAATTAATATGCTACAGTGCGATCCATTTAATTTGACGGTTGGCGATCAGTAAACAGCTGATGTTACGAAGATTTTAGACAATAATTAAAATCTTTATTAAAGTCTTACAGCCCTTTGAAGCCTTTAAAAGACCTTTTTAAAGTCATTGCAATAATCACCGAGATTCAGCATTTGTAGGTTAAGTATTGTGTCAGAGCTGCGTAACATCAGCTGTTTACAGATCATCAAGCTTCAAATTAAATGGATCGCACTGTACTATGAATTAAAACTTGAGAATATTGATTGCCAATCGATATTATGGAAATAAAGTATCTCTTTAATCTCATCACTACTAATTCGGCATTCTTACTCCTTCAATGTCGATCAGTTCTTGTTGTGATAGTATCTTTACTGAAAGTGGTTTGAATCGATAAGAAGATAATGTCTTCTCATGACATTGTCCAGTGAAACAAAAAGGGCCCGCAGATAACGAGAAAGAGTCGGCAGAGATAAGGGAGAGAAAGGGCATTTTAGATGCTTTTATTGGTTTACGAGTGTCCTGGGAGAGAAAGACAAAGAAAGAGAGAAAGAAAAAGGAGAAGAAGTTGTTTGCTAGTTGGTCATGTGAGGCAGCAGCCGTATCACAAATGTTGGAGATAACGAGAATCGACGATGGGGTGTCTTGTTTGCGAAAAGAAAGAGCAAATGGGAAAACCAAAGATAGGAAAAAGAACACTGATCACTGGAAAGGAGACTGGAAGAAATCTGAGGAAGCTGGGTCGAGTTTTCATTGTTCTCTCAAATTTTTGGAATATAATCTAAACGTCTCTAAGAACCAAACTTTAATTTCAAATTACCATGTAAACTATAGCTAGGTTGAAAACTTGGAAGCTTGAAAACTTTTCTTAAAATTGATCAATTGAGCTACAAATGGCGGTGAGGTGTAAACTGAGAATAATCTTGTTAATATAATATATCTTTTTTGTAATACCACACTGCTAATATGAACCACATTATAAACCCAATGTAAGCTAGTTTACAAAAACTTCAGGATTCAAGTAATTTCAATTACATTATAATGATTTATGATAATGTGGAATTAGTTAGCTATCAAATTGTGAATCCCGATTTCTCTGTCTGTGAATATTTTCATGATTTATTAGCAGCCTATTAAAACTTGTCAATATCAACAACAAAGTTTTTGTTTATACAAAGTCTTTAAAGTTTTAAAGTTTGAATTTAAAATATTACAAACCTATTATCAAACAATAAGATAAAATCACCTCAGATAAGGTCAAATTTCCAATTACTATGCAGTTCATAATAAGCTCTCAGGTAAGTTGACGAAAGAGTTACAAAATTCATGTATGCATGAGAAATAAACTTCTCGCTTTTTAAATGACTTCATTACAACCTCATAACGAAATACACCCTGAGGAGAATTCGCGGATACTAATCTCCATGTTTTTTCATAACCCTAACAAGAACATCTCAAAAGAAATTCAAGTAAGCCTTTGAATTGGAAGCAACAAGAGTGTGGGTGACCGGTGGGGGGGGGGAGAGGGGAGAATGAATTGATGTACATAAATAATTCAGGCAATAAAAAGTTTTTCTAAGGTCTCCAAGCTGTAAAAAGGACAAGAGAAGATGTCTAGGGCGGCGTATATATCAGTAAACATCAAATACCTGGCTGAATTTGCATGCAAATAGCATGCTATCACCCGCGGGACCTTAAGACGGGTCTCTATCCCTCGAAACGCGACACTTAGTCGCTGAACAAATGATGATAATTTGTAAATGCCCGTCGCCATTTGTAAATGCTCCTCCCCCCCCCTTATTCCCTCCACTTGTCCTCCAACAATGCAACCACAATTCAGACATTTATTTGCCTGCCTGACATAAATAATCCAGTAAGACAAGACAAGGTGTTAAGTTGTTTTCCTATGCACGGCTCAAGAACAATTCCAGACTTGACAGCGTCAACATATGGGTAATCCTCTGTAACAGGCAATATTAGTCATGCGGGTCCCTGGACCTATTGAAAGTTGAATGAAAACATTCTTATAGTACGGTATTTACGATATGATTGTAAATAATAATTAGATTTATTCAAGTCTGTTTCTCGAGAAGAGAATTCTATTCTGATGCACCTGGAAATCCACATGATCTTCGATCAACTCATAATTTGGCAGACCTGCTCTATGCTTAGCTTATTCATGATATTATGATGTTTTGGAAATAAAAAGGACAGAAACAAATCATAATGTCGCCGATTATACTTCCTAGCATATTTATCATGTTCTGATAGTTCTAAAATCTACATGATGAAAGAAATCAAAGAATGTCAAACTAATCAATGAAATCTTAGTCAAACTAATGATGTCGCAGACCTAGGTCTCATATGACAGTCCTATGACAGTATCAATGGAATTGAGATAATAGAATATTATAGAACGATGAGGGAAAAGATACTTCTGCCACCCTATAATTTTCATCATTTCCATGACGTATGTGGAAAATTTGAGATAGTCAAAATTGATCATTAAATCTCCCATCTGAATAAAGGGAAAGGTAAAATATGACAAAGTATTGCATCAAAGAATCGGAGAAAGTTTAGGAGAAAAAATGAAGGAGAGAATTTGAAAAAGTAAAGAAATGGAAGATTGATGAAAGGAAAAAATAAGAAGTAAAACGAAGTAGGAGAAGAAGTGGAAGAAGGAGGAAGAACATGGAGGATGAACAAGAAAAATAAGAACGAAAGACGAAATAGAAGAAGGAGCAAAAGAAGAAACAAGGAAAAAAGAAAAGAGGAAGACACGCATGAAATAGGAACATTGATGGATCCCGGTAATGAAATACAGTCTTTTCTCAACATTGATGAAGCAGAAACAGAAGCAGAAGTATAATAAGATTATTATTTCACCTACACGATATATCACCATGTCCGAACTTCAGACATTATGCATTAAAAGCCAACTTTCTAAGCTTTTGAGACAGGCTCCTTTAATTCAGAGATAATAAGCCTCCTCCACGCGGTCCTTCCGTATTTTGTGTCTCCTCTAAGGCATGAAAGGCCGGCTGAGAAAAGGCGACTTTAATTAGATTAAAGGCATCATATTTTTATTATTATTACCTGCTCCTCCTTCGGCGTTATCCTTTGTACATCGAATTACGCGTCTTCTTTGTGTAATAAAAATTCGCAGACTCCATTTTCCTGAAGAAAGCCTTCAGACTGGCCTGAATGAGTTTTCTCTTTAACTTGCCGCCAGCTGAAGATAATTCAAGGGATCAAAGGCTGATCTAACGTAGCCTACGGTGTACTTGCCAGTACCTCACAACCGCAGAGGATCTCCATTCTGCTGGTGTTGAAGATATTTTTCTCTGGAAAATCTCCTTTTCATGTCTCTTTCTACTAATCTTTTTACACAACTCCAATGCAAAAGAACAACTCTCCCCTTGTTTTTTCATATCACCCTTATTAAAATATCTAGCACGGGATAAAAAAATAAAAACCAGTTTGTGATTAGCAAATAATGAATCACATTACAAAACATTGTTAATGTTCAACATGGAATTACTAGAATAGAAAATTTGTGTTAATGGTGTCTATAAGTGATATTACCAAATTTATTACCAAGTGATATTACCAAGTTGATTATCGTGCATCATGTTATGTATTATTCTGAACGAAAGATTACGATTTTTACATGAATAAAAGAAATGAGGATCCAATCAGCAACGTGACATATTCACCCCGCAATAATTGAAAATGTGGTTAACGTTGATTGCACGGGGTTATGAGAGAGAGAAAAACATATCCACGAGAATGAGAAAGAGCACGAGACGTCAAAAAGATTAAAAGGCCGGAGGTTTCGGGAGATCAGTTTTTCATTCACGTTGCAAACTGCTGGCAACAAACAGGCGATATTGTTTAAAAAATATTTTATTTCCAGTTTTTTTCCCGGCGCAAAGCTTGTTAGGAGAACAAGCCTGACAACAGCAATATATTTGGCCCGATTCTCCTTGCGGGATACTCAAAGGGCGGTCGCAAATTAAAAAATAAAAAAAGTCCGATAAATGAAATTAGCACGAGTGGTGGAAAAAAACGGGGACAGGTTGAAGAAGGACCTGGATGAAAGCATGGGCTGCCCCCGAGAAACCAATAAAAAGCACCCTTCTAAGCCTTGTAGTTTAATACTGCACACTTTTCACTTATGTACACACCCACACAAATGTCCTGTTTGCTTGTATGTGTACAATCACCAGTACAGAATGTGTTGGAACAGTTATTGGTCCCCATTTTTTCAAAAAACCTGTACACATTGAAAGCATGATTGAGCTAGCCTTGTTGCGGTTTGCTTGTATTAATCCAAAGCACTTGACCCCCACGTAGCAAAGGCTATACGACTCGTTTTGAGACTGCCAATGATCTACAATTCAATTGAATGAATACTTGTGATTTGATTTGCTACAAAATTGAAATCTGCTCATCCACAGGACATTTGTATTGAGCATCAACAACTATTATGTTCAATTTACCATGAGTTACTGTTATGAAGTAGTGATTTAACTGTGAAGTTATCGAGAAAGGAAAATAATCTATCACCTTGAAAAGATCTTCAAAATTGAAAACTGTGGAATATTCCGAGTTATTAAAAACCAATCTACTTTTGTGAACCTGATTGTTGATGTTATTCTGGTTAATGACTAAGATTATCGACTATAATGAGATTTCATGCATTGAAAATTTCAATCTATTTCAATTTGAAATAGATTATTAAGACTACCATGTAAATTAAATGGATAGAACCACTTACTTGTACATTCTACAAGAGCCAAACTTCTAAATTCAGATAGAATTTCTTACCTGAAATGATAGAAAAAATAACAAATTAGAGCACATTCACTACTTTGGGGGAAAAATCGATAATGGTTCCATTTTGAATGGAAATATTTTCACTAGAAAAAGATATACACATAAGATTATATCATGAGACAAGTCATTATAAGATAAATATATAAGATTATGTAAGTACATTTCATGTACGAGTATCGAGTACAAGTATTCATTTCAAGTCAAGTATTGGACGAGCTTAATATACCTGTTTTTTCGAATTACAATTTATTCAATAATTTTGATGTAATTTGGGATCATCTCATCACGTCAAGCATCAAACAAGCTCAATATTACAAGCAAGATAATAATATTCCCAAGGTTATCCAAGGTAAGGCAAGATCAATTCGAGTTATTTTGAGTAACACCCATCCGTTGAGCCCATTACCCATTATCGACATCATAACCAATTATATGCTTCTCATAGAATGGAGCTACAGAGCTGAAAATGCAAGACCCTTAAGAAGGGCAATGCTCGTTGCTCCTGAAGAGATAATTTAAAGTATAAATCTCTGTCATTGAGTGTTATGAAGGGGACACGAGCATTAGAAGGAATAGAAGGGTGAAACTCGATGGATGACAAGGAAGAGAAGGATAAAAAAAGGAAGAAGCGTGACAGGAGAAAGAGAAGAGAAAGAAGTTTGATGAGGAAGAAGGAGGGTAGAGGGGAGCGTTATTCCCTTGGCAAGGTTATTGGTCGGGGAGTGATTTACGGTAATGTGCCTCTAAAATGCAAGTGGGTCCATGTTAATAACGTTAATTAATATTTTTGCGCCGAAATGGCAGCCTGCCCGGTATAAAGCAAGTCTAGTGCAAAGAGATATATAAAGGGTGTCGCTTTCCAAGGCAAGAGTAAGACCTGTTTTTGGCTCGGTTGAGCTCTTAAAACATTCAGCTCCACGTGCAGGCGACGTTTTAAAGCCCGAAAAGAAACTGCAGCTAGAGTCTTGGCGTGAAATTTCTTCTAGTACCGTATCTGGAATGGGCTTTCTAAATTGGATGAAAGTTTTGATGTTTTTCGTTAAGGTTGAGACACTATAAGCTCAGTTGTGGCATTGTTACATGTTAGATTGTGGCATACTTATTTTGTGACATTTTGACATTATGTGACAAAATTACTTTGTTTTAAAAAGTAAATCTGTAGAAGAAAAGTCGTTGAACAAGAGAATATTGAAATGATCGATACAATTTTATAATAAAGCACATTATCAACATTTGTGCTCTATTGACTAACAATAAAACTAATTTCATTCTATTCATTTCTATTATAGCTACATTTACATTGAAATTTTTTAATGTTGAGTACAGGTGCCTCATCATACCTCATGTATTTTCAAACATTTAATATTCATTTATATAAATATTTTTAGAATATACATGTGTTATAATAAGAATTCAAACATTCTAACATTAGAATATTTATTCTATCATTAGAGTGCCCTTATTCTAACATTCAAAACCATCTATTAAACTCTGTAAGCTGTAGGAGTTTCATTACCTCTACTAGCTACAGTAGTTTCTGTGTACATTATTATTACCAGGAAGCTTGGCTAGAAGCGAAGTGTTCTAGAAGTAGTATTCATAGCATACTATGGCTAGCTACCGGAAGCAAATGGATCGCAAATAGATTGAAGAAATAGGTCGAGCTAGCATAGATATAGCCGAAGATAAAGATCACGTCAATGTTATCAACACAAGGAAATCCACTTCCCAATCAACTAACTGATAGCAAGATCTCGATGTCCGGTTGTGAATTCCGAGTGAGCCCTCACTAGCTCCAGAAATGGTGCGGGGTCTTGCAAACAGGGAAGTTGACTTAAGAGTGAACTACAGCGAGGGCGAGGGAGGTAATTAGTTGATTTGTAGTGAGTACTTGCACCAGGCGCTGGTCACTAATGCAATCTAAATTTTTTATTCTTTCTTCCCTCCGTGGACCCGAGTCACTTACCCCAGCATCAGACCACCTTCATCTCTTTATCTTAGAAGCCCTTAGAAAGCCCAACGTTTGCTCTCTCCCCTCCCGAATCAATGCTTGCTTGCTTTCAATGGACAAACCTAAATCAATTAGAAACGTAGGAGCGGACCTTGAAGACCCGCAAGGCACATTGTCACCACCAGACCCCCCCCCCTTCTCAACAACACCACCCCCTCCACCTGTCACCACCCCCACCACGTCCGGTCGCTCTTGCTTGAAACTGGCAATTTGATTAGAACGCATAATTGAACGCTGTCAGCCTTAAACAGGCATCAAGAACATTGCTGTTTAAAGAGAAAAGTGAAAAACTATTCAATCAGCAGCAGAATGAATGTGGAAAGATCTTTGAGACAGAGCCCATAAACAAGGAATGCATTAGAGCGAGATACAAAGAAGAAACAATAATCCAATCTGTATTAGAGTTCAAGAAGTACAAAAATACAAGATCTGTAGGTACGCAAGAATTATCTGGTACTTTCTGAACTACGGAGAAGTATATTAGAAGAATGGCTTTATAAGTATAAAAAAGCTTATCAATAAGGCCCGTATGCACCGTCATCGTTTGAATCCATTCAGTTTAGTAGTACTAACTACTAAAAACTAGTAAAAAGTTCAAACTCGGCCCAAACTGAAGATCCAAGGGTTTAACGTGATTAAGAATAAAGAATAAAGAATAAAGGATAATTTGAATAATTTGGTTGATGGTATAATTTGGATGCTATTTCTCAACAAGATTTTATTAGTGGTTTCTCATCATCCTTCCACACAAATTTGAAAAAAAAAATATAGAGGATACAGATGATGTTCTTAGCTCTGAGCTATTTCTAGTACTCTCTTTGAAAGAAATCTATATTAAATCAAAATGTTAACTGTGAATATCAAACGGGAGTGGTGAATTACGAAGCGAACGAGTAAGTAAAGCGGCAACAAATGCTTCCTTACAAAGATGTCATTCAGAATTTATGTTGGCGTTGAAAATATTATCAAGTGTAATTCACGATATGTAGCAGGGAAAGCCGAGTCTCACACACACTCGTAACGGGGAAAATGGTCGTCGAAATTCCCTCTTCTATAATCATAAATTATGCTGCAATTTGGTGGCACTCGCTATGAAGTTCCATTTAGAGCCGTGAAATAAATAGCGAAAGCTTCAGCAGAGGCTTTTGACGGCACTAAGGGTCTTTGTGAAAATTCGAGCACGCATAAGTGGTTCGTTCACTTCTCAGTGCCGCCTAACTTCCCTCTTTTGCTAATACGTTGTCACATGTCCTTCTAGGGTTTGTCCAGTTGATTTGAATGTAGAAAATTTGTCTCATACTCGAAATTTTAACTGGTAAAGGTTTAAAAATGTTTATTTGTTCTAAACCAAATGTAGATGAATTCCATATTAATTTAAATGAATTTCAAATTAAATTGTAGATGAATATTCATGATAGAGTATTTGTAGAGTGCTGAAATCAATAAAACAGTGGAATTGACAATATCATCTAGTGATTTATTCATTCATGATAGTGTTATTGGTCCTAGGCAATGGTAATCAGTCGAGTTACAGTGATTATATTTATTAAATTATTTCCTCATCGCCAAATTTGATAATATTATCAAAAATTACTATGCAAACTAGACTTTCCGTTGAGGTCTCCATTAAAATTAAAAAACCTTAACCCTAGTCTCGTATGAACGTCTGAGATGATGGAATATCTAACAAACAAACTAACCCAGGTTCAATGAGACCGAAGTAGATAATATTTATTTAGCCGCGGAAGACTATTAAATCTGTTGTAATAGCAGTCGAGTCCATAAAAAATCTATGGTGAAGAGTCGGATTCTATTGAGAAATAGAGTTTATTGAATCACTTGAGTTCTGTCATGTCCAAATTGTTGTTTTCATCAAAGACGTAGACCACAGAAGAATAAACCACAAGTGAATTATCATTTTTGAATTCTTTAAGGTTATCAAAATAATATGATCTTGGTTTTGTGATCTTCAGCATAAGAGTGACGATTACTTTAACAAAAATGATTAAAAATATTTCGAATGTGAATGAATAGTTGAGAATTGATAGAAAATATAGGCCCACCATTATTTCTTTGACAGAAATGGCTATTGAAACCGACCCCCTTCTGAGTTCTTCAGTTATCATTCATGTTTCGTTCATCACATGAACCCTTCTCTCTCTCCCACGCCTTTCTCCTTCCTCTCTCTCTCCCACGCCTTTCTCCTTCCTCTCTCATCAACAGAACCCCTTCAGAAATTTCAATCACCGCAATTCTGTGGCACGACATCATTTTTAGCCCCCACATAATTCCAGCGGCCTCTCAATCCTTTCATGAATGCAGTCACTCGTTGCAGCAGCAGCACTAATCGTCAAAAAGACAGAAATATCCGCACTCAGTAGATTTTTCACGTTCGATTTCACAAGAATCCGAATGAATAGAGGCTGGCTTTTTCTCAAGCGGCCTGCAGATCATTCGTTTATTCGTCGATCAACTGGCCTTCATTTGAGAGAGCCCTTAATTGGGTTCGTCAGTCTGGAAACGTCCCAGCTCTCAAAGGTCAATCGGACACAGCTTTGATGTTCCACATTAATTAATACACTCTTGGAAATGTAATACTCTTTTTTCTCTATTGGTCTCAAACGATTCGACCCACCCTGTTCATTATCATTCGATTAGTGTTGAGAAGCTTTCCCGTTTCATCTCATTCTATGACCTTAAGTAGGTTAAAAACCATACTAATCGCTTCAAAGTGCCATAAAAGAATGTCCACTCTTGTAGAAAATTATAATTACAGTTGTGGTGCGATGAATTAATCTCAACGAAGTACCATTTATTACCAAAATCTACGGTCGTTTGGTTCTGACCACCCACATCTTAAATTTAATTTTTTTTTCAATAGGAACAAAATAATTCGATCTAACCTTCCGAATCACTGATCTACTATGTATGATATCATTAGTGTGATCTCAAAATCAAATTGAAAAATTAGGCAGAACACATAGATATAAAACTAACAAACCCTCGGGTTATGATAATACTGCAAGGGTGAAAGAATTGAATCTGAATCGAATTGCGGGCTATCGAATCTGATTGCAGTGGATCAAATATATGCACAATAAAATAAATAGAAACATAATATAGCCTACAAGGGAGTAAATTGAATCAAGATTAAAACTACATGGAAGTAGATGAAATTAAGATTAGAACTTGATTATCATTATGAACGAGCAGCAAATATTTCAAGTACTTGAAAGTGATTATGATTCATTTATTGATTCTGTGAATTAGCCTATGAAATTGTTACTTAATGATCGATGACTATAATAACCAATATAGAATGATCATAAGATAGGGGAGATTATAATGCATAACTGAGATAATGCTCGAATAGGATATTCTGAATAATTTCTTATTCTCGGATCAAATCCCCTCTCCACAGAAATTACCGCTGTGACGTCAACTTTGAAATGTATTCTTTGTTCCTTCCCTTTGTCTGTTTACATTGGCTCATCGCAGCAAGTGACTGACAGACTTTTTTATTTTATTTATTTAAGGCACAGAAATCACAGACATCCCCTTTCTTGCGATGGCGACCCTTTGCTCAGCAGGCCATAACACTCCCTTGGAAAAAAGAAGAACGGAAGGATGGGACAGTATGTCTAATTTCCAGCTACAACCCTTTCTACTTTGCGATTGTGGTTAAGAGGGGACGCAAGATAAGGAACAGATGACAACGACCGCAGCAGACGCAGTGGCATTGCATTAATGTAAATGTGACTGCGAAAGACTATTTTCAAAATGAATGCGCAATGAATTTTTCAGACGAGGTTGAATTTTAAAAAAGAGAGCCGTCTAACGAGCTAAATAAGGATCGGGATGTATCTTTCCCCTCCACCCCCGACCAACAGAGCTTCTAGCATTTAAAAATCTCAGTCGTATTTGCCTTTTGCTGAGTCTCCGTCAGCCCCAATTCTTTTACCCCCTCCACTCTCCCCCCCCCCCCGCAACTCGGCCGAGACGGTATCAGTTCAGTGAAGAGGCAATAAGAGGGTCGGCGACCGGTCTGCCGGTTACTGCAATTGTCGAGGGTTCGATAAGGATTCGGAAATATACAGCCAGAAAAAACTCACGGAAAGGAAAAAGCTAATTTCCACCAATGTAATGAATAATCCCCTCTCGTTCACGGCGGCTACCCTCTTCAAGTTTGAAGAAAGAACTCGGAGGACCCCGTGATTCATAAATTTCTTCGATCTGTCTTCCAATATTTCAGAAATGTTTATTTTCCTCGAAAGAAGGGGAATCGACATATTTTTTCGAGATGGAAAATTTACTACCCATAACTTTATGTACAGTATACAATTATTTTACAGCAGACTACTTGAGTAAAGTTTCACAGTAGAATATGCGAAGAAGGAATAAAAGTTGTAGAGAGAAATAAAACATGGAAGAAAATGTTAATAAACAGGATGAATAGTTGGACAGATTTCATTCATTCATTTACTTCATTAATACAATAACAAAGCTATAATAATTATTATAATCTGGGACAGAAAAATTAGATACATCTAGAAAATTCTAGAGAGGAAGATAGAAAAGATATGAAAAAAGATAGATTTCAACAATTTTGACTAAATTATCATTACCAATCAAGAAATTCACGGTCATTCACGGAGTGATCCATTACATAATTTATCAAATTATTTGGAAGAATAGAGTTCCTTTTCAGTGATGATTCAATTGTGAGAGAATACTCATTATATACATCTACGAGATAAGTAAATCTCTTATATACCTATTCATTTTCATTAAAAATAAGTGGGCTTCAACCATATTCATGACTATAAACAGTAACTTCAATCACTTGTTCAACATTTTTTATCTTTAAGCAGATCATTTTCAAACAGTGTATATTGGGATCATGAGCATAAGTCTGATATAAAACACGGTTAAGAACTGAGATTATACGAAACATTACCATTGTTGCTGCCTTTATAGCATTCAACAAGCGGAATAATGTTTCTGAATTAATTCTAAGCTGCTCTGCAATGGTGTTAATTTGCCAAAGGCTCTTTTCGTAATATGAAGCTAGCCTTCTGCCAAAAATGGAGAGATTTGTAGGATAATGAGGTAGAATAAGGGAGGTGTAAAAAAGAGAAATACGGCGAGAGAAAGAGTATACTTTGTGTAGGAGAGAGTAAGCGCGAGGAAATAAGTAATGGTTGAGATGATTCACAAAAGAAGTGGACTAAACTAGAGGGCAACAATGGGGTAAAATGTGGGAAGGTGGATCATGGTGCGAGAAATAAGCACGTAAAAAGGATTATTTCCCGTGTGAAAATCTCTGAACGTAACCCGGATGGAAAAGCTTGAAGAAAGTGGCACTAGGTGACTACGTAAATATCTCCTTGGTACTTCTTTTTTGCGTCCCTTCATCTCATCCTGGTGTCAGATGAATCTGACGCTGCCAGCCTCAGGAAATTAGCATAACGGCTGCAATTAAAATACAAATTAAGCTGACGTCAACTTCTTTTGTGTATTCGCCCTGCGTTTTTGTTGGCTCCTCTCAAGAATAAAGCTACTGCTTCCCCATCATCAACAGTCGTAATTATAAGCGTTTACGTCAGTAGCCAACTGCCAGAAGCCGTACTGTGTGGCGTTTTTCTTAATCTTTGTCAAATGCATGCACTAATGGATAACTCCTTGATTTTGAAATACACCAAATGTTGAACAAGAAATATACACACGCTACTTGAGAGCTCCCTTTGAATTAAAAAGAGAAAAAATAGTACTGTTCAAGGAAAATCAGAGAGTTAAATTTCATCTACTGATGATGTTCAACATAAGTATATAACTTGTGCACGTATATGATATGAATGAGGTGATGGATAATACGAAAAAACAAGCAAACGGAATTAGAGACACGAAATTACTCCAGAAGAAATCTCTTCCGTTTATTTACAGAGAAATATCAAACTTTCCTTTATCTTTCATATAGAATTTCCAATGTCTACTGTTTAACCTCTAGACTGAATAATTTTTGAATTTGAATACTGTTTCAAGCACTGTTAATCCATCTCAATTTCTCGAATACTACGATTAAGAAATTAACCAAATTTGTATTTGCCAATGTAGATTGACTTGTGTCTTGTATTATTACCTCGTGGTTGTTTGTGACATTTGGAAACAAAGCACGCTGAAATTCAACTCCGCCAGTTAAAATCGAACATTTGAAACTCGATTGCAGTGACTCTTCGACTGCAGTGCAGTTTCAGTTTTTACTGTGGCCGAGGCTTTAATTAGAGAAAGCGCCCTTCGAATGGCTGGAGGGCGCCTGCTCCATGCAGCAACTTCGAAATCGGTCTCTAGGTCCCCAGAGTTATCTCTCTCCCCTTTTCATAACTCCCAAACAAACCTCTCCCTCCCTCTTTCCTCTTCACCTCTCCCCTTTATCACTTCTCCCTACTCCCCCTCTTCACTATTGCTCTTTTCCATCTTTCTCTCTTTCACTCTACTCAAAAAAGAGAGCGAAAGCCATGCTTTTCTATTCCTCTCGATTTCAATCGAAGAAAGATTCTTTCGCTTTAAAATTTATTCTCAAGAGGGGTTCTCCTTCTTCTAGACGTAAGTTCTAAAGGTGCGAAGTCTTCAGACTTGAGTTCTGAATTTTCCTATCGATGACTAGTTTTGCTGTAAGAGCAGACTTCAATCAAACATCAAGCTCTGATAAATCGCTTCCATTAAATAATGTGAAGATATATTATCAGATTCATTCCGTCATAATAAATCAGATTATATTGGTTCTCTTGACCATTACTCGTCAATTAAAAATTGTAAACATTCATAAATATTTAAAAAAATAATACTTTCAAATATAGTTTGTGCTAAACCAAAGTGTAGAATGAACTCCTCAAGGTTCAGGACCTTGATTTATGGCTAAGAATCATCCTTGGGTTGAAATGATGTAATATGCAAAGTTCCGTGACAATCGGATGTATGATATTCACACGCCGTGGAAAAAACGAAAAACCTTAGTTAATTAATGATATCGATTTTCTGTTGAGCGTGATAGTTATCTCCAGTAATAAAATTACAGAGCGACATAGAGTTCCACAGAGAGGTGATAGATTATCCCCAAGGCTTAAACGTTTGAAAAATGATAAAGCAAGGCTCCAGTATTTCTACAATCTAGGTAAATTAAAAGACCCTTGGACCTGGTTTTTCCAGCGTTTTATCCACACAATGATCAAATGAAGATTCACGTTAATGAGGGGATGACTCCCCGTCACCCCTTCCTCCTCCTCTACCTACTCCTCCTCCTCCTCCTCGTCTTCACCCCTCTTCTTTTCCTCACAGTTTATCCACCTCAAGCCCACTCAACCCTCTCACTTAATTTCTTTTAACCCTCTCAAACTTCTCCTAAGGCGCCCAAATTACCTACACATCCTTGAATATTTTAACGAGTTTAGGGAGGAAGGTGATTAAAAATAGGGCCATTAAAAATGTATCAGACAAAGGATGAAGGTGCTGTGATCTTAATAGAACGGATCACAGGGGCGTAAGTGCGGCTCTTCAAAATCTGAAGGGATTGTTTCGGCTTCCACAAGATGAGCGATGCTCGATTACATTAGCTTCAGTGACAAAAGTGGAGAGCTCTCTTTATGTTTGCGGTTTTTACGAACCTGGCTTTAACAGTCTGTTGGCTCTAATCATCCTATACACTCCGTTAGAATACGTTGGAGAGATTGGTATTAGAGGAAATTGATGTTCAAAATTATTTTGGAAGCTGATCAAAATAGAATTGATCTAGAATGAAATTAAGAATTATTCACGTTTCTTTGAGATGCTAGCCTCTGAAATGTAACTGTTTTCTTGATGGAAGATAATTATTTACTTTGATTACCAATAGATCTCTTCTCTTTCAAATGAAAAGATTAAGCTCTCAATTTCTTTCTTATCATCCCCAATACTCAATCAATACTCCGAACTCTTCTAGAAGACAATACTCCTTCTGTAGAAGTGATAGAAAATGACATCATTAGTTACTCATATGATTTGAAATGAATTGAAATCATCATACAGTAGATGAGCTCAGAAAACTCTGAGTCAATGAGATTTTTCCAATTCAATATAATTATGTTCTTCCAAATATCACACATTAATTGAATTAAATAACGCCAAATGTATTTATATTGAATGTACATAACTCATTCTCAATGTATTCAAGATCAACAATAACCTATTGTTTCTAGATAAACTGAGGAAAATTTCAGCTATAGTTGAAAAGCTCCGGGTGTTCCTAAATTTACTTTCAATAAGATATCAAAAAATAGGATGTGAGGAAAATTTCAACCATAGTAGCAAAGCTTCGAGAATTCTTGAATTCACTCACAAAAAGATATCAATAACCAGAAATTTGGCAGCAAATTTCCAGCCAAATATCCATTACATGCCAGATGTGGACGTGAATGGTGCGAGAAGCTTAAAGGAGAACATCTTTCTGTAAGGCGGCGGTTCCCCCTTTAAAGGCGTCGGATAAGGAGTATTACGTTGTAAGACGGGCCCAGAAGCCGATTCCCATAAGAGTAAGGCAAGTGGGTCCCACAACCATCTTACATCTCACTTAGTTGCCTGCTATTTCACTGTTCTCCTGACAGGGAGAGCAGAGCACGGCTCCCCCATTCCAGCAAGTACAATTAGATATGTTTGAACCATAATTCAGGAGCTAATCTTCAGTGCGCCGAGTTAGTTAACCTCACATATACGATCTCACACACACGATTGCAGGTAGGCTGCAAGGGATAAGATTCCCTTTGCGAACGAAACGTCGGGCCGTAATCTATTCCTGGAAATTAAATTTTACGATTTATGTGTTTTCCAGCCAGCGCCGCCCGGAAAACTGCCTAATGAAAATTGAAGAGACCTGCGAACGAGTGAGATCTCTTTCCAAATTTGCCCCTTTTCGCCGAAACAACACTAATAATGCACCTTCTCTCGCTCATACATTCATTTGTACAACGTACATTAACGTACAACAATTATAACTACAGTAGAACCCCGGTTAACCGAAATCGGGTTAACCGAAACCCGGGTCAACCGAAACACTCGAAAACGATGTGAAGGATTTGAAAAGCATATAAAAATCACTGATTTCTGTAATATGTAATGTATACAGTTCTTTAGTAACTCAAATTGTTCCGTCTATACTATTTTCTAATCCATTATAACATTTTTGTAGCTGAAATAAAGCACTGTATTATATTATTATAGACTTTGTAAATTAATATTTCCTACACACCATGTTGATAGACTATTTTTAGCATACATGACGGTTTAACCGAATAATTGGTTATCCAAAATAGCTCTCCCCCTTTATCTCGGTTAACCGGGGTTCTACTGTACGTTCATGAATAATAATTACTTGTTTAGAAAAGATATCTATAACTGGTAGGCTACTAAAAACAATAACTAAGCAAATTATCGTTATGATTCAAAAATGACTCAATGATGATTCCAGGAAATATGAAATATTTCAAATCAAGTAAATTCTTAGGATAAGTTTCATTAGTTTTTATAAATTACTTGTTACATAAATTATACATACAGAATATTTATACATATTTTATATAAGTCTTTCCGCAGTCAACATGCATTGGCAATACCAAGGCCTAATTCACACGAGAAGCTTTACGGCTCTCGCTCCTATATGGGAGCGAGAAACTTTCGGGAGTGGTAACTTTCAATTCAAAAAATTAATAACTTGTTGGTGTTCAATGAATAACTCTGTTTTAAAGTGACTGGATGTTCATCATGTAATTCGCTACAGAGGGACGTTTCGAACTCACTGTAGAACGAATAGAATTCAAGTATGAAGGGAATGTTGAGCAACGATATTCCTAGAATTTGGGAGAGGAATGTGATACAAGGAATACCAATAACTTCTATGGTATCTATCAACTTCTATGGTATCTATGGACATATGAATGGTCAAAAACCGAGCTCTTGTTTAGGACTCAAAGTGGAGCGTTCTCGTTTATCGACTTCCAGTTTGTGATTGAAATAGTTGCAGAATATTTCTCGGTTTATTTTGTCTTGTGAAATGTTAATCAACATTGGAAAAGTTATATCGATATTTGAGATTCGTTCAGTAGAGGATAATTAATTAGACCGACGGAGGTACTAAGAATAGAGCGGCTATCGAACATTCTCTTGGGTCATTGAAAACAAAAGTTTCAAGCACTAATATGTGATGGGGATGCTAGATCCATACACACTCTGAACAGGGAATGCCATCCTTCATTCCTCCATCTATAGTTTAATACATGCCTATGTATTTATCATGCCTAGATAATCACTCTTGCATATTATTCACAAGTTATTAATTTTGATAGATAGTAATACTTCTCATCATCGCAAGTAAATAAATTATAATAAATGAATTATTCGTTTTCCAATCAAAACAAAACAAATAAAAACAGTATCAAGATACGTAAGACAAACGTAAGTTGAGATAATTTTAATTTTATTCATTATTCTCATTATTACGGTAAGATATTGTTAATGTATTGAAGTTGATCATCAAGTGGTATATTCACTATAATATTACTTTGTAATCTCAAGAGCAATTTCAAGATTTTAGATGTTTGTATCAGTTTAATAACACTAATCTTCTCTGATAAACTCTTTTTGTTGAGAATAAAAGTGATAACTAATTTAGTTATGTGGTTCTGTTTTGACAATACTCAATACTTCAATCTTCTCTGATAAACTCTTTTTGTTGAGAATAAAAGTGATTACTAATTTTATTACGTGGCTCTGTTCTTAAAATACTCAATATTCCAAAACGTTATTGTCAGTTCAAACCGGTTTCTCAGATAAAACGGTTTCTTTATCCAATTTCTATCCATATCACTGGAAGCACAATTCATATCATCATGATAGAGAAACAATCCAGGACTATCCCTCCTCCTTCTCCTTATCAAAATCTAGCACATGTGACAATTCACAAGCGAAATTCATGATATCCGATGCAAAGTCGATTGCTAGCCTAGAGATTTTTACCCTCATATTCAGGAGATTACGCAAACATTCAGTGCTGGCGCAAACAAAGCTCTGAGAAACAGACTTTCCAAATCTGTACATCTGGCGTTACGGGTATGTATGCAAATATCATACCTTCTTCACCCTTCACGTCCGTACACTTTGAATTCCATCAGCTCTGGCGCTGTGTATATGCAAAAGTGACTTCTTTGCATCTCGAAGCTGATGATGATGATGATGATGGAAGTGGTGAAATCTCAAGGCATCCTGATGACACCCGTGCAAGATACACGCTAAGATGTCATCGGCACCAAAACTCCCGCTTCACGCATACATTTAAGGCGGCAAAAGGTGGAGATACCTTTTCATAACAGAGCAGCATTTCGGCAATTCAGCCACCCTTTATTTTACTTTCGTAAATGGAAATACAATGGATACAGAGTGCGGCATATACTTATTTCCCGATGCCTCCATCATTCCCCCCTCCCCCCTTCCCAATACGCGCGGCATGTGTGAAAACTCAACTTGAATACTCAATGAACTCTCCACACTCCCTCGTAGCTGCTCATAGATTATAAAACCATTAGAACTTTCTCGCAAGATACTCGCCAAGTAGTGGGCCTACCCTCAAATAACTTTGGATTTGTTTGGCAGAAGGGTGGGGCCGTGTTTTCTATTACGACAGTGCGAATTTGCGAGAATGAAGAAAGACACAAGACAAAAGTCTCAGGTCTGAAGTCTCAAGACAAAGACAATATTTTGAAAGATCTCTTTCAATCTTCAAAAGCAATTTTGAGTCTAGAATATCACTACACAAGACATTATCACTACGTACAGTTAGGTACATTTAAGATAGGTACACTCAAATAGCATACCTAGTCTATTATGGAGTCTGACCGTTTCTGGAGGAGAGTGTAGATCAGACAACCCTTTTTTCAAAGCTTCTTCAAATTTGATTTAAAAGGATATTTTGATTGTTTTCTCATAAAATCTAAACAATAAATACAACTGTAATGTGATAGAAAAACTTGGAGAAAAAGTGATCTATATTTCATTCAGTTCTCTAGAAATTTGTATAAACTTGGAAAATCAACTCAGCAATCACATTATTGACATTTCACTTCTAAAAAAAACCATGGAAATGACGATCAGTCAATAGAGGTTTCCACATTGATAATTAATCGATTCTTCGACGTTATGAATGACAAGCGGAATTTGTTTCTTTCGGATATCAAAAATTAGTAGCGCTCAAAGAGCTTTCTTCAATCATCATACATCAATTTGCCTGTGATATTCGAGGAAAAACTATTCCTTATAAATCCTTCAATTTTTATGTGAAGAATAAGCAACATATGTAGTTGGAATTTGAACAACTGATGAAGTGCTTATTTTTGTAGATTCACAATGTGTCACTCGTTTAATCAGTACCAGAAATTGGAATGAATACTCTGCAGTTCCTTGATTGTAGTTTTGGGGCCTTTGTCGACAATCGTATTATGAGTTTTTCTCAACTCAGAGTCTTAGGAAAAAAGTCGAGGGGAGCTTAGAATTGCATCCCCGCCAGCGCGGGGTGAAGGTCTTTGCTTCCCTGGCGTTTCGTTCTCATCGCATTGATATGATGAAGTTTTAATCACCCACTAACACGATTGTACCGGGGAAGATATAAGTTCAAAAAAGGCGGGGTCCTTCTTTTTTGTCGTCCATTGGCGGACGGGAGGTAGCTGGAAAGTGGAATGAGTAGACAGAAAAAAGGAAGGAGCCAGGAGATTAAAGAGCCCGTAGGCATTCTTGCTTGGGAGAAGGTACAAATGATGAGAAGACATTTTATTATTATTCTGAAATGGGAAGAATCTGTACCTGACTTCAGTCGTGTTTTTTATTCCATCTCATTTTCGCTCTGATTATCCAGCTCAGTACGCACTGATTAAAGAAGCAACTCCAAGTATTTGATCTGTTGTTTTTATTTTTGGTATTTTTCGTATTCTCAGTCGAAACCCGTAAAAAAACGTATTGCAAGTGAGCAAGATATCCAAGGACTTAATGGTTGATTTGCATGCTTCAAATCATTCATCACGTGTAAAATTAATTGCCCAATAATACCATTGTATTTTAAAGCACACATCAAAAAGAAATTCACCCTCAGATTCAGGTCTGTCGAAATGAATCTGAGTAGAAGGAACTCATTGCTCTGAAGGATGTAATGAGTGTTGCTAAGTAAAGGTGAATCTGATAACGTCTTATCCTTATTATATACTACTATGCATTGATTTTATAAGTACACATACATAATCTCATGCCAATTCCAATGTTGTTCATTTTATGTTATCTCTGTTACGTTGATTCTTATGTTACTAATTTTCAATCAAGTCGATTTTTCTTACAAACCGGCATTCACAAATAGGTGTGTTAATTCGTTTATTCGGAGAGCCAGGGCAGCTAGTTTTAGTCACAATTTGTGTAGCATCTTCTCTGATATTAATCATGCCCACTTCTAAGGCTTTCCAAAATTCATCACTTATAAATTTCCAGTTGCCCGAAGGTCTATCAAGCTCAATCTCTAATAATTTCCAGTTGCACAAAGGTCTATTGAAAGCTCAATCTCTAATAATTTCCAGTTGCACAAAGGTCCATTAAGCTTAATCTCTAATCAACAATTTTTAACTCCTAACAATGATTAACTTAGATCAACTTTTGTGCAACCGGCCGTAGCACAATCTATTTTCACCATCTTTCACCTCACTACGTCTCACTTAATTCTCGCTTCTACTCTACCTCGGCTCCTTTCCTCCAACTAGTTTCCAGCTTCTGATTTGAACAGAGCAGCTGCCAACAACACTCGGTGGTTGGCAAAATCAGACGTTGAGCGCTTAGAAGGCAGAGTGAGCTGCTGAGACCGAGTAATGGCCTGTGTACAAATCTTAATGACGAGAGCATTAAGCCAGTAATGGTCAGGCGCGGGCGGGCGGGTCTTAAGGCGCGAATTTAAGAAGCATTAGCAAAAGGCGACTGACACAAACATTGAGGAGGTCGTCTGGTCGTTAGCAGGCGTTACCACAGCAGCCCTTGGAGAGCGAAAAGGCAAAGCCCTAAAAAGGGATTAGCAGGGATTGGCGTTTGACTACTTCACTCCTACCCCCCCACCTCCCCGACACGAAAGGTCAAAGCCCTTCGCAATTAACCCGTTGCCACTGCCTGCCTTCTTAGATTGGGATCTTACTGACCAAGCAACACCCCCCTTGTCTTGACTTTAGCGCCTTATGTTCCTCAAACACACTGCGGCCGCATGCAGGAAATCTGACTAACATTAGCAGCAAATAAGCTACAACGGCTTGCCTGCCCTCGTCGGTTTCGCTTCACATTCAAAGGAATGGTCAATATGCAATTTGAAACATCTGAAGCCTTGGTATTAGTATAAAGTGGCGTGTTTCAGTTCAAAGTTAAAGTTCTAGTGCTATACTTTTCAGAGGAAGTTGAATAGAGAATGATTGCTTTCATAGAAATGGCTTGAGTAAGAATTTTACTCTTTATTGTCGAACTTTATAGAAAATAGATCAATCATTTCAATTGAAAACGTACTGGAATAGTATCGCAGTAGTTGATTGGATAGAATTTTGATTCAAATACACAAAACAATCAGAGTGATAATCGAATATTGGAAGACATAATTGATTGAGCTTCATGTTTCTATGACAGTATTGATATAGCATTGAGAATTCAGGGAGAGACATGTCAACTTAAAGATGTTAGCAACATTAGATGTAAAATTAAAAGAGAAGAAGAATTAAAAGATGTTGAAAGAGATGGAAACAGGATTAGTGGAGTGAATAGGATATGATGTTCGAAAAAATATATCAGAACACGCTATTTCCAGCCCTGAATAATATTTTTGCGTTAAGAGAAGAATTTTTCATAAATTTTCTTACTTTTCAGGAAGTACTTCAATGATATGACTAAGGAATCATCTTTATAAAGACTGACCAATCTAGTGTGGGATAATCATATTACTTGGAAAATGTTCTAAATGGATACATGAATGATCAATTCTCTCTTTCACTATTTGTTACTTAGAAAAATGCCATCAATTTGTGAGAAAGTATAAGATCAGCACCTCTTCCATCAATCTAATATTCCAGAGAATGGATGACACACTAATGAGTGAGGAGGAGAGTGGGGAGGAAAAGTCTTTTGTTCTACGTCTACGTTTAAGAACAGAACACTTTGAATCACAGCTACCAATCAGTCGTATGGTCCGAAATCAGCGTTTGAAGTGTCTGATTGCAGGGACCGACTGCGGTGAGCGGCAATCAGCAACAAAGAGATTGATGAAACAGAAGTCATCAGAAAAGGCAGGGAAACATGCGTGAGCAAGAGATTCATGTTTGTCTCCCTGGTTTCTCGTGCAACATAAGGGTCTGTTGTACGGCTAGACCGTGGTCTACGCCGCCTTTGGAGGCGGCACAACCTGGAGGCGGCGGGGGCGGGGAACTAAACCGCAAGTCCTTGTCACACAACGTAGCGACTGGGGAGCGCGGTAAGAATATGCTTTGTGTGTGATTTGCATGGTGAATAATTAGCGATAAAGACAGCTCTAACCGCAGTCTTTCCCTTCGACACGTTCCCCCCACCCCCCATCCACCCACTTCCGAACCACCAGGAAATATGGAGCGCGCAAAACAGAAGCTGCATGTTACCATGGATACAATTTACGACAAAACACGTCCCTTCCTGTTTAATTTCAGTGATCGGACCAAAGCTTCATAGTTTAATTATTAGCAGAGGAATTAGAGTATTAAATATAGCAGAGGAATGAAAAAGCTCAAAATAACGTTTTTCAAATATACAGAAGTATGATAGTTTAATTACAGAGAAATTAAAAAGCTGGAATGTTGAGCACCTTAGGAAGAACGTTTTTTGAATATACTCGAGTAGAAGATGGAGATAAGATGTGTGTAGCTTGAACTAGAAAAATATTTGGTAACGAGAACCACATTATAAATGCGGTGGAGTCTTCAATAGTTGGAATCACATGAAATACAAGATTCTAACTGTGAATCTAGTAGGTTCGAGAATCTTCTCCTAACTATCGCAAACTATTAGTAGCTTTGGTTGATCAATGTATTCATCACAATCTTGCGTTCTAAAGAGTTCAAATTCAAAATGAATCATCCTTCTCCATTATTTTGCTTGCAAATGAATGCATGTATTCAACTATTAATACAATATTGTATTTTTAAATGAATAAATAAAAATTATCCATTAAACCTTACTAGTGAGCCAATCATTTTATGCTCTTGTAGATTTGAGAAAATCTGTAAACTATCATTTTAGAATATTATTTCTTTGTTGTATAGTGATCGTAAATGACTTCAATAAATAATATCAAATACAAGGATTGTATTGTTTTTGATAATTCTTCAACACACCTTACTTGAAAATAAATAATTTTTGTTAAGGAATACGGTCAATATATTATTTTTTAATTTGAGATTTTACTCAAGACCTCCACGAAACGAAAAAGAGTTTCTAGGAGATTCAGTAATAATGGTAAATCTTGGCATAACCTATCAATGTGTTTCGCACTTGTTGATTTGAAATAATCTGTAAACTAACATTTTAGAATATAAACTTTACTAACTTCTGGTCATAGTACATCCTAGCAAGAAAAATGAGCATCCTAATTCTTGAGAAGTTCCTTTAGAGATCAGTTTTTCTCCTCTCCTTAGAGAGATAGGTTTTCCTCACAAAATAAATTTCGAACCTTCCTTCAAGAGCCTTAAAATAATAATTGCATGGTCGTATATCAAAACCACGTATGGATATTTATGTACTGCTTACAGCAAGGTCTTTATTGAATTTTATGATAGGATATGTGCCCCAGCAATAAAGGTGAGGTATTTGTAGAATTCGCGGCGTGATATATGGGGTGGTAGCTGGATACGACTTGTGCATACAACAGGTGAAACCGCAAAGCCCTCTGTAAGCAACAACCCTCTTCTCAACGAGCACACTCACACTCAAACTCTCATATAAACGCCTACACACTCGTATACCTGTAAATGTGTAATATGAGACTTCCTCTAGTACTTATATTGTCCAATGAATATCTTATATATTCTCTTCTCTCCTTATTCTATAGACGGGAATAACCTGATTTAGTGATAGAGTGCTACTGGTATGTAATACTGTTCCAAATCATTCTATCCCAGTAAAATATGCTCCACATCTCTTAATTTTCCAATTTGATTAAAATATAACTGTTTAAATTACTGATTTTTGTTTGTCAATGGCTCAACAGCCCTATGTGGGCTTAGGCCTACCAGCTGGTTGCCAGTTTCACATCCACTTGACTGAATCAGCAGAGGTGAATGATCATTAACCAGAAAAGATGTAACGTGTATAGCACATTGACACCTCAACCATAAGAAAATCTTCGAAAACCCAGTGATGGGAACAAAGCACTGCTGGATAACATTGTGTACAGCTATATAGTGCAATGCAACAATTTAATATGCCTCAATTTGATTCAAGTATAACTGTCTGTCAAGGATTACTGATATTTCATTAAAATTACCATTTTAAATTATTTCTATTGAATTTCATATACAATAGTTACAAAAATAGTATAGCGGGCCCATGTGGACTCTCTGCCGACTTCTCTGGCCACTCTTTATCTCTGTCAACAAGCGTCGTCTCCTTTCCTCCCGAATTAGCACGAAGAATGTTATCAAGTTTCAAGTAACTGTCGCAAAGGAAGTGGGTCGCCCACTATCTTACACCGGCGGGAAATTGAAATTTCTCTCAACTACCACAGAAAGCAGCAGCAGCAGCAGGCATAAAACGCTTCCTCGCCAGAGTATTAAATCATTCTTAACAATTCCAGGTTAATTTCTGGGGGGAGGGAGAGGGGGCTACCGAGTCTCACCGAGTTGATTTTTAGTTATATCAAATTGGTAACAAAGCTCCTCTTCTCCTGTACTCCTCCCTTTCTTGGAGTTTCTTATCTCTGTATCTTCCGCTTGCTTACCGTCTTGGGTTCCCCCGAAAGGGAGAGAGTTTCCAAGATGGGAGAGTCTCTTGTAGATGCTGCGTGGACCGGAATTTGTAGCAAGTGAAACGGTAAGTCAAGCATTGGTGAATCCATGCAGACTGGCTCCCCGATAAGGTGTGCTTCCCAATTATCAAGTTTAGAGAAGGGAACTTGCTACGATTATCGCAGTAATAGAAATTCATACAGCTACAGCTAAGTAATGTGTAGAAAATCTACGAGACTCTGTTTTCGTACTCTGGATTATGCTATTCCACTCAGGCCTTAATCTAATCACTTTTTCAATTATGTTCATCAAAAGCAGTGTATTCTATTTGAAAAATAACTTTTCATAACTATACATAATTCTTATTCATTATATTTATCAACTCATTCATTGATAAAGTCACTTACACAAATCATGACAATACAATTTGAGAGTGGAATAACGCCTTGAAACTAAAATGGACTTTCTGTCCAAACTTTGATAAATAATATGGTTCAGGAAAAAGTAATAAAATGACGAGAATTATGTTGATGAAGAAAACATGATTACTTTTTTTTTATACTTTATTTAGTTCTTTACCTTTATTAATTCTTATTTTTAGTTTAAACAATTTATTGGGTTACTTTTATTTTTATATTGATTTTTCTTCAGAAAATTTATTTTTATTTTTTTTTTTTATTTTTATTTAATTGGTTGAAAGATACCATTAGATTATGTTTTTCTTTTCTCACAGATCAAGCAGTCCTTAGAATGAGAGGAGGTTTTACAATAGCAATTTTTCTATTTTTAGTTGCAGAGTTCAAGAATAACAATTATAATATTATACGTAAAGAAATAATTCCATTCCTGAAGAGACAAATTTTCAAACACTTCTCTATAATCAGTAAATTGTAGAAGAAATCAAAGGAAACGAGGATTTTGCTATGGAAGAAAGGGGGGAAAATGAACAATTCCTAGAATAATCATGAACCTTTCCTAAAAAATACTGCTGTTTCAAGAAACATAATTAGTGTGGAGTACAGTTGAGATGGACCTTTGCTGTTCTTCCCACTTCCTTGACTTCCCTTGGTCCTTGGACTCACCAGGGGAATAAAACCTACAAACATCTCAGCCCACCGCAGAGTCGAGAGACTCATAGATTTTCATTATGATTTAATTTCGCTTCTCTACATGCAATGGCGGCGAAAGAAAATGGAAGAGCACAGGGTAGAAGAACTCGCATGCCTAAATTATGGCTACAATTTAGGAAGTGTTTAAGAATGCATTAAGGCATGACAGAGGAGGGGGGAGTTTGGTTTTGCTTGTGGGGCAATAGTTAATCCTCGTTTTTCTTTTCTCAGCCGGGGTTTTTTTTTTTTTGGTTGAGTTTTTTTGTGGATTGTACCTGAAGTTCGTAATTGTTCCTGGGAGAGATGAGACAGCTAGGTTTCGGTTTTGCAAAATGTACAGCCAACTTTCTATCCTTGTTACTTTCTTGGTTTTCCCCTCGTGTTCCATCGCATAAAATATTCAGAACTGATTTAGAAATTAGGCCCCTGTTTTGTACTTGCCAGACATTCTAATGCTGTCTTCTGCTTCCCCTCGTCTCATCTGTGCGGGAGCCGGCGTCCCTTGTCGGATAAAAAGCTTATGTATTTTCTGATTAGCGGAATAATGAGAAACCCGTAGAGGATATGGCCACCATTGGAGATGAGACCGGCAGAGGCAGCTCTTGCTTGTGCATACCAAATGAGTATCTCTTCTCTCGAAATACAACACAGTCACCCTTCTTTACTTATTACCCTTTCTGATCAGTATTGACATTATCTGTCAAAGTTTAGCAATTGCAACAAGGTGACTAAAACTTGAGTAAAGGATTAAATTCAAGATTATTGATTGAAGGCTGACAATTGTGGTGGAATAGAGGAATGAAAATAAATGTACAAAGAAAATTTAAATTCAAATGATCTATTCAGATAAATTCAAATGAATTCAAATAAATTCAAATGTGGAATAGAAAATTGAAATTATAATTATCTTTTGCCAAATTTCCATGTAACAAAGAGTAATAAGAGATATGGAGTATAAGAGAATGGAGATTAAATATGGAGAATAAGAGAATGGAGATTGAAAATGAAAAAGTTCGGGCAAGATTGGCCAAAACACTACTCATCTTTGAAATGACAAAGTAAGAGACCAGGTAAAATTGGAATTTGCTAACAAATCACAGAGAATACAGAAGGTTTGTTTTTAATGCTTGTTACCTATCCCTATTTTGAATATAATATTGTGAGTTATCGGCTATGTAAACTTGAAAGGAAATTTTTGAAAATGTTTGCGATATTGGATGGATTGGATGGATTTGGCCGTAAGGCAGCAGTTACATTGGATGCAAGCTGTTCAATGTAAAACCGCAGCTCAATAAGTTTTTTTTAAATACTGTATTACAATCATGTTAGTGTACAAGATTCACAAACACTATTCGATACTAGATTACTATTGGATTTTTTAAACTAACAACCATATCTGGTGTGGTACTAAAATCACTGAACACACAACCATAGCATAAAGACACTTTTCTTGGCACTGAAGATTACGGTTTTTTCCGTACTGGTAGGCAAAAGTGAAATTCTTTCTTGCTGGAATTACACTACTGGAATTCTGCTAGTTCGAATCCTCTGCATCTCATCCACTCGCATTCTTATTGATGATAAATTGGTTTTGAATAAACCTTTATCTTTTTCTATTCTTCGTTATTATACCAATTTTCACAAGCAGATTGATTCCAAAATAGAGGACTCAAATAAAGATTATTTTAAGAGGAGCAATAAGAACGAGCTAAGTTGGCAAACTTAAGAAGTGTTTTTTTTTTAGATTCCTATATATTCTTCCAAATGTGAGTCTTTTAACAGGGAGGATCAGCGATTCAGACATGCCAGGTGAGAAGTGACTATCACCACGCTCCGTTTAAATACAGTAAATCCAGGCAAAATCAAATGGACTGAGAAGAGAAGAGATGAAGCGGAGTAGTTAAGTGAACGGATTGGCTGAATCTTGCACAAGTGTGTCAGGGAGGGGGGCTCGGTTTGGGGGCGGTTCGCTCAGCTCAGGGGGCGGAGGCATGTGTGGTTTGGGGGCGGCAGGGGTAAATCTGCCCCCTTCTCGGAGGGGGGCAGCCGGCTTAGTGCTGCACCATTTACCTCGAACAATCGCTCTGTCCAAGGCACAAACCCAAGATCCCAAGATGCACAAACTTTGAATTTCCTGTGTCTTGGAACAGAGTTTCCAGATAGTTCTCTATTATTGCTTGGAGTCAGTGTTGTCGGGCTAGCGTCCCTCAACTATAATAGCACACTCGTCTATAAATTCCAGCTCACCAAATCATTCAATATGCTTTCGACTTTCTTCTAGAAAATATTCTGCTTGGAAAACAATTTTCTTTCGGTTCACTTCACTACCGACATGCAGTATACAAATGAATAAAAGTTTATATAACACACCTCGTGTGATCAAGAAATTCTACAAATATTATTAAGAGATTCATGCATTTATCTTTATTGAATTATCTTTAAACAATTTCCTTCCTTATTTCCTAGCTTCCCAAAAACATTCCAAATTACTACAACTGAATAAAGATCGCTAACGATGATAGGGAGAGTAGAATGATTGTATTTCAAGAAGTAAAAAGTTCTTCATTATTTGTTATACTCAAATGATTGTTAATAGTTTTGTTCATTAAAGCTGATAAGGAGAAGATGGATGGTGGATATGTAAGAATTCTAATACATTGCTGAAATGGAATGAAAATATCTTCTATTGGGCAGAGTTAGGACTATAGAGTCCTCTCTACCGCTTAACCTTGAAAACAGATTCAATAGACAAAATTATAGGGTATATTTTCGCAAAACACACATAAGATTTGAGTAAAATTTCTGAGAAGTTGTTAATTCAAGTATTGATTGATTTTCTTATTCAAGAATACGCTAGTATTTCTCTATTCAATAGGAACATGTTGAAAATTCAGCAATTCAATTTTTCTACTTTCATCTTTTATAGGTGTTTTATCTTTCAGCTTATGTCGATATACAAGTTATTCAATTTTCTAAGGATGTTCTAACATTAATCTTAACAAAATTCGTCCATTAAACCACAAACTCGCACAAATCAATGAAATGATCCTTCTCATACTTCACGAATGAACCCTAAATTCCTATCTCTTCATCTCCCAAATCATCGGATACATGACCATCTTCTTAATAAACATTAAACAGTATACAATGTAACAAATATATCCAGTCCCCCTATAGTCACTCCAGTCCTCCTAATTTTAGTCACTAACTAATATAGCAGCTAAATGATTGTTTATTTTGAAAGTAATCTGGAGTGGTTATTGTAATGTTTGGTGTGAGGGGTGAAAGTTGCAAGGAGGAAACTCCTAGGCAACGGAAGTTTGCTAGGTCTTCCGGAGCCGAGCGGAGCATGTTAGGGTGACCCTCCAGAGACAATAGCGCCCTCCGGAAAAAACCAACGTGTTCCGGTCAAGCTGGTCCAGCTCCAGCTTTCCTCTTTCTCCCTCTGTTCACTCTCTCTCCTCTCTCTCTCTCTAACACACATTGTAGCCTTTTCCCACTTTGCTTAATACAACAAAAGTATCATTTTCTGTGCAAGGGAATGGGGAGAAAAATAATGCAGAGGACTGATTGAAAGGGATTGTGATGGATAGGAACAGTTGATCAGCCTACATTAGAATGGTATACTAATTAGTATGATATTTCATTAGTATGATAACGTATTACTTCCCTTGCCATATCTGCTACCATAGGTAAGGAAGGTTCTAGTCAGTAAATTTGATGAAGCATATTATAAAGTAGTTAGCAAATGGACAGGTGGTATTTTTCATGAATCTGTTTTCCTTCAGAACCTTATGAGACTTAAGATCAAATAGTTCTGAAATAATTCCAGACAATTTAAATTTTTTCAATCGATGATTTAAGAGAGCAATCTATTCCTATTGAAAGATTGCTATTTTCTTCTGCAGAAGGCTATTTGTAGAAGAATAACTGTATGAAGATTATTAATATTATAATCTAGAGATCTTTGACGTCACAATCTACGTGAAATCTCAATCCCTATTTTCCAGATATTATCAACAGAAGCACAATTGAAAATAGGCTACGATTCACATTTCTTAACAGTATAAAATTGAATGAACAATTATTTATAATATTACCCTGGTTATTGATTGAAAAACGATCTGTGAAAAGAAGGTGAAGAAGTGAATTCTAGGTGAATTTGAGGTGAATGCTATGAATTCTTAGGTTAATGAGGTGAAAATAATACTTCTAAATATTTCGGAATCGATTAATAGACATTATAATCATGTGTCAAAAATCAAAATCAATTAAAATAACCAGTAGGAATTAATCAACCTCTTGAACAACTACAGAAACGCTCGAAGCTAATAAAAATCCTATCATCAAAGTAAATAAAACGCGTTTCCACCACACATAACTTCATTTAACCCTCGTTTCACACCCTCTCTCGAGTCCTGTCGAGGTGTGAAACAGACTGATCAGTTGCCATTGAAAAAACAAACTGACGGCCAGATAAGAGCAGTCGAAAGATACGTTGACGATCCGTTTAATTGGCGGTGAGTGTTTTCGGGGGACTCAGCGTGAACGGGTTTACTGCCTTCAATGTGTGTCTGTCAGCAAACGTGGGATAATACACATGCGTGTGCGCGAACATGCGCGTGCGGGTGCGTGTTTGCAAGGGTGGTTACACTGACCGACCACCTGTTGAGGCTATTTTTACCGTCCACACACATTATAGGCCCTGGCCACCCCCTTATTGCGGTATATCAGCCTCAGAGCTGCTGCACGCTCAACCATGCACTAAAAACGGCCACGACTCCAGCTTTAAACGATAACGCCGCTAATATAAATAAATTAACGAATGCTCGCTTGTTTGAAACGGTGAAAACCAGTAATTTGATTAAAGCTCTCATCAAATTCTAATCTAATTTGATTATCGTCGGTTATTTTGAAGCATTACTTCAACACTTTTTCACCCACTTATGAAGCCCAATCAAATTTATTGCCATGAATAATTTTTCATTCTATCATAAACTGTTGAATTGAAATACTGTACTGTATTTTTTCTGCTGAATTGTTTGTACTGTTGCATTTCAAAACATTCATAATATTCTGGGTGAAGAATAGTTTCAACTCAAAACTGATAAGTTTTCTATTCTACGGTTTGAGAATAGGTTAAGAGGGTAAGAATATTCCATAAGGTTTAAGAATTCTACGATTCTCAACCACTTTCACAAAGTATTGTAGATGTGGACAATAATCTATTGGAAGATTTTAATGATTTCTTATGTTGTTTCATGATTCCCGATTTTAAATGATGTTTTTTTCTATGATTTAGATTAACATGATCTACATTTTGATGATGATTTTTATCATGGTCTTTTGATGATTTCTGTTGCTTTGATAACATCAAGTTGCCAGAATAGGAAGATGGTTAGAATAGGACTATGGTTATAAGGTTGGTTGATGAATAATGCTTCAGTTATCTGAGAACACCAGCCCAGTACTGGAGGCTTCAACCAAATTTGAAGGGATGATGGAAATAGTGAGGAAGATGTACTGCGGAAAAACAATGACAAGAAGGAAAGCGAATAACTCAGATGAGCTCTCAAACTTTCCGACGAAGTTGGTAGCAAAAAAAAACGTTGTCGCGTAATATTATAATGAACGAATGTCTTTCAATGGAAACAATGAGAATAGGAACAGAAGGGAGGGGTAATAGACATCATTGGAAGAGTGAGTGGTGACAGGAAAGGGAGAAGAGAGAAAAGGGAATTAGAAAGAGAAAGCAGTAGAGAGAGAGAATGAGGGAGAAGAAAATTGGCAGCGAGTACAAGAATAACAACGCTCGCTGCTTTCCATTACCCGCTCACGGTTGCCGAAAGAATGAACGGAAGAAAAACAAATTTTCATCTAATTTCTTACAAGCACGCTTCTGCCTGGCTCTCCACTCATTTTCTCTGATGAATATAATGTAAACGTGGCGGCAAGCAACGGTCTTGTTGCTTTTCTTGAGAAAATTTCTCGTCAAACTTCAAGTGGTCTTCATAAGAATGAACGAACCAACCTCTCGTGAACTGCCATGATTTCTCCA
Organism: Laodelphax striatellus; assembly: GCA_017141395.1. Lineage (NCBI taxonomy): Eukaryota > Metazoa > Arthropoda > Insecta > Hemiptera > Delphacidae > Laodelphax > Laodelphax striatellus. The sequence continues at coordinate 6,401,439 of CM029539.1, forward strand.
AGGATAGATTTCCCTAGGAGCTCCCTCTGATTGCCCATTGACTTCTGAACACAATTTACTGTGGTTGTGGTTGAAACAACAAGACTTGTCAGTCAATCTCTGCGATTTCGGTTTAAATTATTTTGTTTTTCAGCTCTGATTTTGGAGGGTACTGAAGGACAACTATAACTGCTACTGCTTTATTGAATGGTATCTTCTGTTTGAACTGTTGAGCCCTCAATTCTGGATCATTTGGGTAATAGAATTTGTAGATTATCTTAGGAATGAACTTCCTAGGGCTAAAATCAGGAAGGAGTGGAATAAATTCATGCATGATGACTACCTTTGAAAAATCCAACTCTAAATACTTGAGTTGTACGCTTAGTAACTTAGTACAGTGCTGAATGTGAACATTTAAAAGTAAAACCGCGATAATAATAAATGTTTTAAATACTTGTGAAGTCCCTGACAATGATTTAAACATTCTACTTAGAATAACCAGGAACGATTATTATCGAGAGTGAAGTTATGTCCTTAGAATATTCTCAAACCCCTCATATAGGATGAGAAAAAGCAGAGCAGCAATCCTCATTTGTCGGAATTTTTGCTACGTGATGAATTGCTGTTCTTTAGCACGCTAGAAGCGGAAAAGGTTCACTTTTTATTGCGCCATTAAGAGTTTTGACTTCGTTAAAAACTGGAGGCACAGCTTGAGAGCAATGGCAAAAGGAAGAAGAGATAATTGTGGCAGTGGGGGGTGCCCTAAGAACTTTGCAATCATTCAGAAACCCTTTTATCCGTTCTTGGTTGAGGGTGGATGTCGCCGGCTAGAGTGACCAAATTCTGGACTTTTGCTCTTATGGTTTTATCTCTCTCCGTTTTTCTGATGTACTCATTATGACTGCTTCTGGACATTATTTTTTACCACGCGATAAGAGAGCCACTCTCCATTAATACAACTGTAACTTTCTCAAAATGGAGCTTTCTGCTCTATTCATAATGAGTGCTAAAGAAAAACATAAATGGATTGCAATATTATACCTAATCGCACGTAAAGAGTACTCCATGAAATGTTCATTTGTCAATAACAAAAAATGATCAATCTCAAAAAAATGGGAGTTCACTACAATTGACAAATCGACTTTAAATAACTGAATCAGGATTGAAACTGACTATTTTACATCAACTCCAGTTCGTTATTTGGATTCTTCTATAAATCAATGAATTACTTGCGAGCAGAGATGTAGAATGGAGACTTCCCTTCAATTCGCTAATTTTGAGTCATCAGTGCTTCGAACTTGAATGGAGAAAATTGAATGGAGAGGGAGCAGAGTCTATTGTAGGAAAAATCACTTAAAACTTTCTTCCATGTATCTACATCTAGCTTAAAAACATATTTGAGAATTTCAACTCCTAATCTGCCGATAAAATTAAAAGGATAAGACTAAGGCAGCTCGTACACCGGAGCAATAAGCAATAGGCAACTAGCAACATATGGATCATATGATTGTCTACTCTATACAAACCAATTGTTCAATGCACACCGAAACAGTTGCTTTAGGTGTGCATTGGACTATTTGTTTCTATAGAGTAGACGATCATATGATCCAAATGTTGCTTATTGCCCATTGCTTATAGCTCCGGTGTACGAGCTGCCTAAATTTAAAGAGATTGGGAGATTGCTTGATACAGTAATAGCTGTAACGAGTGTAAATTCACACAATTGTTAGAATCAATAATCTTTTGACTTATTTTTTTTCAATCCTCCGCTCATATGGGACTTAGTATTGAGTTGATCATAAAAGTATGCCTTCCAGGGAAGCAACTAGGCCTACATCTAAGATTTTGTACACGCAGTTTGCATGAAGTATCAAATCCTCGAAAGTCTTAAAAACTACTTGAAACCATTCACCAACGACTCACTCACCTCCATCATTCTCACCCTTCCACCGCCGCGAAAACTTAATCCGCCATTTTATTGAAAACCTCCTTCATTGTTTACAATTTAAACAGGCTGCCGGATTAGAACCGAGAAGAAAATCTCGTCAGCTTCAAGCTTGATCAACAAACACCACATGAAGACTTTGGAAAAGACGAGATTGATAGTGGCGCACAGTGTCAACACTGCATTTCCCCCATCTTAAACCCTTCACTTCAATTCAGATTACTTCCAGTCTTTTCCCACTTTGTTTTCGGAGGGTACACGTGAGTTTTCTGTTGTTTCAGGTGGTGAGGAAGCTCCAAGAATATTTGAGAAATTATGTACTACGGAATGAAGAACGGAGATCATTATTAATAAGAGCGGTGCACCATGAAAATGAGTGATGCGAATTGATGTCAAAATGTAGTTAGTTTATGTTAAATGTGGGAATCGACGAGTACAGTCAAGGAGAAAATGATGTAAATTGGAGTTTTGAGATGCTCAGCATTTGTTTGTAATAGAGTTACATCACATATCAAAAGAATAATGATTGAATTACATTTCGAAAGAACTCAACAAAAATTGGCAAAACTATCGTTCTAGCACTCTTATGATGTAATGGCTGTAAAATTATTGATAGAACATTAAGGGCCGGTTCATGAGCTCGGGATTTAGCCAAGTCCTAGACTAAAACGGGTGACTACCGTAGCATCGACAAACGTTTGTCTCGACAGGTTATAGCAGCTAACCCACTATGTCGAGGCTAACGTTTGTCGATGCTACGTTTGTCAACCGTTTTAGTCTAGGAGTCATTGATTTTGTAACAACTTATTCGATGAAATTAATATCAACTACTATTTCACTCGTGTGCTTGTTTACTGACTATATTTTTATTTCTTAGCCACAATATTATACCAATCTAATATTATTTGATAAAAGGTATATCAGTTTACTGATAGGCCTACTCTTATTAAATTTGTATGCATGATTACAGGCTAGTTTAATCCCTTACACCTCGATAACCTACAAGGGTCAATGCCTCTAGTGGATATGAATCTGGCATAATCGATAAACAACATTGTCGAGAATGAGCTCTATAAGTAACAGCAGCTAGCAGCAGTCCGTAGCGATTCAAGCGGGTCATGAATTGCAATCAAACGTCTCATTCGTGAAGTGAAGCGTGCTGAGATTGTTCTTCATTGGGGAGCCAGCCATCTCACTGTGGCCTCTAGCTAATGCAAGGCTACTCTATGCTATTCTATTCTACTGTGCTCTATGCTACGCTACTCTACTGTACTCAGCAGACCGTTTCATTTCCCCTGTACAGCAAACCAGCAAACTTAGTTCTGCTGCTCACTTCTTCCCTTCATTGCCCTGTCTGGCGCGGGATATTGTTATTGAGTTGATCCAATAATATAAGCATCGAACCTCGAATATGGCGGAGGCGGGATGGAGAAGGATCGTGGGGGGGATGTGGAGGCTCGTAGAGAAGGAGGCGGGGATAGGGAATACGGGCGTTGAAGAGGAGAAAGAGAGAGAATCAAGAAGGAAGCTATGAAGACTGAGGAGGTGAAGATTGAGAGGATGAAGAGTAAAGAGATGAATAATGAGAATATGAAGTAAGAATTTTTGAAGGAGGAAATGGAGGAGGGAAAGGTGATATAAGAGGGAATGAAGTATGAGGAGATGGAGATAAAGCGGAAGAAAAAAGGCGACAAAGAATAAGGAAATGAACATAGAGTAGATCAGCCATGTCAAAGATACTGCCCGCGGGCCGCATCCAGCCCCCGGGCCAAGTCAATACGGCCCGCGATTGCAGAAAGAAGCGTCACAGAAAGAAGAAAAGTTTTCTCACTTTTTAGATTGCGTGTAACTTTTTTATCAGCAAGTTGAACAAAAAATATCAATAGGTGTTCCGGGAAGAGAAATTTAGGCTATATGTCATTTGATCACCTCTATAATTTTTCAACTATCTCATAAACTCGGATTTTCAGTGAACTAGGAAGAAAATCTTAGTGAGATTCTTCAATTATAGAGAGGTTTCACAATACCGAAATGAGTTCTACAAATTCCTTTATTGCTCAATAGTTTTTTATTGTCGGCCTAACCACGGTCATGAGTAGCTTTCGCAGCACACTCTGATGCCAAAGTGACGTAGCTCTGAACAAAGTTACTATGGAAACGTTAAATTTAATAACAGTTACTTTTATCCTCGGTTCGGGGTGACGTCACCATTCTCAAGACCTAGGCTGTGAACTGCGCGTGATTCCTACCGTGTATTCTATTATCCGTGAGCCTTACCATCTCCCAAATATCAAATTATTAAAAAACATTGATAAAAAATCTCAAATATTGTTTTCCAGATACTAACTCTGGATACGGGGAAATTCATCAGTAAATGTAAATATGGAAGATGTCGCCATGGATGAATATTATAGGATGAGAAAAATGAGGAGTTCAAACAGAAAGAAGCGGTTGAAGGAGTTGAGGGAGTCTAACGACCAGACTTGGGAGTGCTCTTTGGGTAGCGTAGCTGGAGGCTACAGCCGCGTGTGTGGTTTCTGCACAACGGACTCACCCTTTCGCCAATTTTGTGTCGGTTTTGTCTTTGTCTTGGCCACGGCGGCATCCTTCTGGCATCTCTGTCTTGGAAATTTTCACTCACCCTTCAGTGGTTAGTTTGCCCTCTGCTTGCCGACTTGCCGCCCTTACCAAGTTTCAGGCAAGCATGTCTTCTGCATCCTCCTCCTCCTCCTTCTCCTCTTCCTTGTTCTTCTCCTACTTCTCACTCTTCTTCTCCTTCTTCTTCTACTTCTTCTTCTTCTCCTTCTTCTTCTTCTTCTTCTTCTTCTTTTCTTCTTCTTTTTCTTCTTCTTCTTCTTCTTCTTCTTCTTCTTCTTCTTCTTCTTCTTCTTCTTCTTCTTCTTCTTCTTCTTCTTCTTCTTCTTCTTCTTCTTCTTCTTCTCCTTCTTCTTCTTCTTATTCTCTTCTTCTTCTTCTTCTTCTTCTTCTTCTTCTTCTTCTTCTTCTTCTTCTTCTTCTTCTTCTTCTTCTTCTTCTTCTTCTTCTTCTTCTTCTTTCTTCTTCTTCTTCTTCTTCTTCTTCTTCTTCTTCTTCTTCTTCTTCTTCTTCTTCTTCTTCTTCTTCTTCTTCTTCTTCTTCCTATTCTACTTCTTCTTCTCCTTCTTTCTCTTCTTCTCCTCCTCCTTCTTCCTTTCTTCTTCTTCTTCTTCTTCTCTCTTCTTCTCCTTTCTCCTCTTCTTCCTCTTCATCTTCCTCCTCCTTTTTCTTCTTCTTCTCCTTCTTCTTCTTCTTCTTCTTCTTCTTTCTTCTTCTCTTTCTCCCCTTCTCCTGCTTCCCTTCTCCTCCTCCTTCTTCTTCTCCTTCTTCTTCTTCTTCTTTCTCCTCTCTCTCTTCTTCTTCTTCTTCTTCTTCTTCTTCTTTCTCTCTTCCTCTTCATCTTCCTCCTCCTTTTCCTTTCTTCTCCTTCTTCTTCTTTTCTTCTTCTTCTCCTCCTCTTCTCCTCCTATTCCTCCTTCTTCTTTTTATTCTACTCAGTTTTCTTCTTCTGCTCCTCTTTCTTCTTCTTCGGCCACCCTCCACCCCGGGGCGATTCGAGTCTCGCTTTCCGCAAATATTTGACCATCTTATTCTCTTCCCCTCATTCTGTTCGCCCTCACTTTCTTGTCCCTCCGTCATCATAATCATCGATGCCGGGCCTCTGCTCACAGTCAACACATGCTCTTCACTGCAATTTACATCTCCCACTGTCATATTTGATGTATGTGAATCACGAATATCTTTCCATGTCACGTCGATTGAGAGGACATGGAGAGGAAATTCTTCCAGCTACTCTGAAAGTATCTGTTCTCTCATTATAAAATGGATAACACAGATTGGAACCTTGATATAACACAAATTTGAAGAAATTGTAAATATCAAAAGTAAAATTATCTGGATACATCTGCAACTGATGATAATAATTATATCTCTCAAATTCAATATGTATTTCACGACTATTCCATGAACTCTTAAAAATAGTCTAGGGTTCTTAAAACTGTTACTCACTTAAAACGATGCCTTTGCTCTTTGGATGCCTAAGGTAACAGTAAATATCGGTTTCCAACCTTGAGCAGTGAACAATCGATAATAATGATAACTTGAATGAAGATTCTTCATTATCCATTTAATGATCCATTATCCATTAACCAATAATGTTTTTAAAAGTAACAATTATTTCAAATTAGTTGCAACCTCTAACAAATTGTACGTTAACTCAAGTTAGAAATGGAAAATATGAATCCAATCTTGCTCTGCCTTCTTTTCTCCCTTATTTTTTGCAATTCAATTGACCGGGATTTAATTATTGTTTCTTTTGCAAAAAGTTACTTACGTCACAGCCAAATCTATGAGATGACTGTGATACAGTCCTCAGATTGGATAAACTCCACGTATCCACTTTTTCCCCACAGAAACTACGTTTCTAATGCGTGTACGTATGTGATCTGGTCCATAATAATTTCCGCCAGTCAATACACAACTGCTTGCCTGATAAACTTGGAAGCTGATACGCGATCACTGTGCTTATTTCAGTTGGCAATTTCCGCCGTATTTCCTCCGTTGTAACCGGTACTTGCTTGCCCTTCAAAGACTGACTGACGTCAGATGATGAGAGAGAGCACCACCTGCTGTTATGGTGATGATGATGATGATGATGATCTTCATCATCAAGATGATGGGGGAAATTCGTCGAAGATGATGCTCCGTCAAATTAGATGCTTCCGAGCATCCGACTTCAATGTTCTTGTTATTTCAAGAGTTGGGTGTTGGTTAGCGCTGAGTACGCAATTAAAAAGTTATTTGCAACATTGTTTCGGGGAATGGTAACAAGGTATGCTATCGAATGATTGACGCTTCGACTGACTTCTCAGCAGTAAATGTGAGATCAAATCCCACATCAAATCAAAATCTCCTACTCGTCAAGTAGTATTTTTATTGTACCAAACGTATTTGTTATAATTCTATCAATTCTAAATACTCTAATAACTTTCCAGTGAATTAAGTTAATTTTGTATTCTGTTACAAAATTGATTTGAAGTTTATATTGTTTTTGGGCAATAAAATATTTCTTCATTCTATTTGGATCACAGTTGATGTTGTTAAGAATGCAGAATGCTATAAAATATTTGTAGCTGATTTATAAGATTTTTCATCAATTGTATTTGAAAATTTAATCATTATACTATATTAAACGTAAAATTCAGTTGACTATTCAACGAAATGACACACGAATGTCTTGATTAATTGCATCGATCCCACTCATTGGTTCATTGTTTGTTTCATTGAAGTTGCTTTGATTCAAGTTTCATTATCAATAAATAAATTTTATTGTAAAGTGAGTGTATGGAATAGTTTTCATAGCATATTTATAGACAGATTAAAATCTTTATTGAATCAAACAAACCGAACTCTAGAAGCCTACCATTCTTACAGGGACGAAACTTAAATCAAAGCCACTTTAATGAGACAAACAATGAAACAATGAGTGGGATCGATACAATTAATTGAGACATTCGTTTGTTATTTCGTTAATAATAGTTAACTGAACTGTTAATTGAATGTAGTCTCATGATTAAATTGTTAAATACAGTAAAGCTAATTGATGAAAAATCGTATTTATTGATTTATAAGAAGTTGAAAGTCTTTCCACGACAAGAAAAAAGATCAAAAGTCAATGAGCTTATTAAAAGCAAGTTGAAATTCTATTAAATATTATGAATATTCCCAAAAAACTTTCCATTCATTCATTATTTTATTTTGATTCCCGATTCGGAGACTCATTACCCTTAATTTACAGCACTGCTCATTATTAGAAATCACCTAGACGGCACCGGGACTCCAATGCGCTGCAGATGAATCGCCGGCAACTCAAAACAACGATCAAACTTGAACGGCAAAGTTTACAACAAGAAAGCAAACTCCAATAACAAAACAACAATAAGAATTTGTTGTTTCCGAAAAATTGATACAACAACCGGTGAAAAGTGCTTGGCGAAAACTTCGTGTTTTCATTATTATCAACCATCGCAACTTTGAACTTCCTTCTTATCATTTTCTCCCTTAGCCTCCTCTCTCTCTCTCTCTCCTTTGACTTCTTTCTCTTCATTTTTACTCCTCCAATTTCGAGGCGAGGACTTTGCTTATAACAGCTACAACAATAATGACAGCAAAGCAGCCAAATTCGCCCTCAATTGTTGAAAACTGGCAACTTGCGCTGACTGAGGATGCTTTCATGCAAAAATAAATCTCAGGTTGGCGCGGAAACAACTTATATCGTTACGATAATGATGACAGTGCGAGGTAGTTCTACCTTTAGAATTTTTCAATTATCGGAATCGTTTGTTGAATTGCCTAACAAGATCATCATCATGATGTACGTACAATACTCTATCCGAATTGAACATTGTACAGTAAGTTTTGAACTCGCTTTCTTCTATCACAATCGTCATTAATCTCAATCAATCATGAGCGTCTTCAAGTATAGATTTAATGTTGGTGAATTGAGCTATGTTTCCATTAGTAGAATTAGATGTATAGTAGCATGCAGACTAAGAAGTTGTAGAGTAACAACTTTACCTACTCTACTCCAAAATTTTTTCATTGTGTTAGTTAATACTAACTCTGCCAATTCTACTAATGAAACCTAGCTTTATAATAAGATTTTTTCATTTTCTCAATCTTGTTTTTACCATCGGAAAAGAACTCTTTCCATGGATGAAAAGAGATGAGGTTCATCAAAATATTGAAAATTCATCAAATTCACGAAATACTCCTGAAAATTCTCTTTAAAGAATAATAAAAATTATATTTAAATGAATATTATATTCTTGACTCACCTTCAGGCTGTAGAGCCGGATCTGTTTCGTCGTCTTCTTTTTGAGTTGTCCACCTATGGTAGTACTGAAAAAGAAGAAAAATCTGTTAATCTATTGAGAATCATTCGTAATGTTGATCAAGGTTTATTGAAAAGTAGTTTTTATTTAAAATATCTCGACTTCATAACTACTCTGTCATGAATACGTTGATTATTCAGAAATAAGAAGATATATTGAATGAAAAAGAGATTATTATCTATGCTGATAATATAAAAATATGATTATTTTTTGTTTTCAATGGTGTAGATATTTACAGGAGTAGTTCACTGCTGCTAGTGTCAAGGTATTTGCATAAATGCTGACTACTACTCATATTTATGTGGATTTCGAACCAAGAATCTATGTTGATTGAGATAATAATCCGAAGGAAATGTTTCCAATCCTGTATCTCATCAAGATCCATTAAATTCCCTACTTAGTCATTTGAAATCATCAACATTTAAGTTGAAAGCCTGCAATCTAGCTTTTAAAAGCATCGTAAACGATTTCATTCATTTGAAACTCGAATGAAGAGGTAAGAACTCAAGAGCTGAGTACTCTTTGAATTAGCTGTGCAGTATTTGCAACTGATTGAGTAATGAACTAAAGACTTGAGAAATCTTCGAGACTTTCTTGAAGGAGAAATCAAAGATAACAGGCTCCATCTCAAGCATGTCTCAATATTTATTTTCCTAATTTTCCCAAGACTTTCCCTCTTCAATCATTGGTTAACTGCAGTTCATCTGAACTTCTTGTGACCCTCCTCATTGAAAGCACTTTCTCATCTTACTTGCTTTGATTCTCTGGCGCAATCAAGTTCAAGTGATAACTGGTGTCTGGCGCAAAATGAGTCTTTAAAGTAAGACCATTTGACAATTTTGAAGGTAAGATAACCGAGGATAGGTTTCTTGACCTTCATAAAATCAATTCCATAGCGAGTTTTTCTCCATTTTTTTGGATTCCCCAACATTTTCATCATACTGAAAAGGCTGGTAACCTTCATTTTCAAGGAATCTTTCCGAAGGATCTTTAATGCTTCAAAATCAATGTTGAATCTTCGCTGACCCTAGTTTTCACGAAATATTTTCAAATGAATTCTAATTCTCCAAAAAATTATTTTTGGCTCCTGTATTTGAGAAGATTTATGTATTTGAGTGCTGCAGATATGATTTAGAGCCTGCCTCTGAAGCAAGCTATTCACTCGCATTACATGCAGGTAAACTATTTTTCAAGTAATATTTTTGGACATAAAATTCAATATTCAATTTTAAAACATTCCAATCAAGAGAAGTTCTATAGAAATTTCATACATCTGAAGGAAGCATACTGGAATAATTTTTAAACCAGCTTCTTATTCTATTATATCAATCAAATTTCCACATTGACTGGACGTGTCCAGCGTAATATAATCTATTTAATATGTCTTTGTTGATATCATGATCTTGAATTTTTTTTTTCAAACTCAATTAATCCTTATAGATTATGCAAGTTAACCATCGGAGTTTTTAACGGAAGGTCTCACAACCTTACGCCTAGAACTGTCCCTTTTCCAATTTAGAGGACAGTCCAAATCTAGGATATGTTGCATTTTTCACAGTGAAACCATTATATTGATAAAATATACAATTGAAGATACACAGGAAGTGGCTCAGGATCCATGGTAGGAATTTTTAGTTACAGGAGAAAGAGAGAATTATTTTGAGAGAGTAGCAGAAGTCAACCCACGCCTTGAGAGCAACCAACCAAGGATGATGCGATAAGATAAGGTGATGGTCTATGGCTTTGGGAAAGCAGACGACACTCGGAAGAAGCTGGGTGCGAGAGAGAGCGAATTCGAAAGAGAGAGAGAGAGAGCCATCTCTGTTCGTTACCCGCTTCTGGTTGTTATGGAATGGCACTTTAATTACTCTAATGGGAACGACCGAATGTTAATTACAATTCAAAGTCTAAAAAGACGGCTGGCTGCTGGCATAGCAATTTACATTGGGTGAGAGTGGAGGGGGAAGACAGATGAGTGAAGGGGGTAGAGGGATGACAGGAGGAGGAGGAGGGGAGACGTCGTCAAAGTGCTCTCGCCGATCAGAGAGAGAGAGAGAGAGTGAGCGTCTCTTTGATTTTATCCAAATTCTTGCGAAAATTGAGGGGTGATGCGCAGATAAGTACACTAATTATAAGGAGGCGAATTGTTGCGCCGTAAGAGAGCGGTGTGTGGTTACAAAGTTGAGAGAAGTAGACGAAGGAATTGGATGATAAAAGGAGGGAATTATAAAAGAGAAAGAATTATAAATAAGTGGATAAGGATGGAAGAGAAAGAAGAAGGAAAGAAGATGAGCATGTAAAATAAGAGTAGTAGTGTTCATATTTTGAGTTTTGATGCGAAATTTGGGAAATGACCTTGATTTCTAATTATAATGAAAAATCTCAAATTATAATATCAGAAATTGTAGCCTTATTTCATTCTCAAGATGACAAAATACAAGAATACAAGTGAATCATTGCCATTCTCCAATTTCGGATCAATACAAACAAACCATTAACTCCTAACATGGAACATTTCTTACTGAAAATACCATTCTGCATGACGTGTAGAACCTCCCAAAAATCACCAATTAGTTCCAATATTGATTCTGTAGAGACCTGTCTTCTATAAAATTGAAGGCGTTGAAGGTTAAAGACTTGATTCATACAGTTCAGTTATTCAAATATAAGAAATAAATACAACTGTTTCCAACAAGGAATCCAACAAGATTAGTCTTTATTCCAAACTCAGAAGACTGAGGATGTCAACAGACTAGAAATATTTTTGTTTCAATTGGTTTATATGCTTAATATGCATATCCTCTTGCCATTTTTTTAAAAAATGATTTTGAATTTGAAAGGTACCCTCAATTTAACACCTTTCATTAAGACCACAGATTCATTATCACGTTTATCTGCTAAGCTCTGATACCACTCTAATCCCCTGCAACGTGACACGTCTTCATTTACAAAAATTTTCATTGCTAATAATTATTAACAAATTTCAAGAATGAGCATCAAACTGGTGTAACTGAATCATGATTCTATTTCAAGCGTTCCAGAGAGCAATGAACTACTCCCAGGTAGTAACCACTGTACCGATGTCGATAAATTTCAACCGAAGCGGTTTCTCACTGGTTCACAACCCGCTACGAAATAATAATGCTTTACTTTGGTTCTTGCTGCGGCAATTGTCATGGGACATGTGTGTAGCTAAAGCAATTGTGCATGAGCAAAGGATAATGGAAGTTAGAATGTGCCGACGCTACAAAGAGAATCGTTAGGGTAAGTCGGATGCTGCAAAGAGTCAAAGACGCCAAAATGTAGTAGAACAACGCGCTTGCGAGGATTTTATGGAATGGGGGATGTGTATTGTGAACTGAAGATGGTCTATTGCCATATTTCACAATTGAAGGTACGATGATGGTTCCATCTCTCACGTGAGCTTATTGCTGATTAGTCGCTTCCATTCTGACAGTGCACTCACTATCTTTTATCTCCCCGGCACGTCAAAGGAAATTTTACCCTTTATCATTTTCGAATGTCTCCACTGGAACGATGAGCGAGTGTAATACCAGAAGACGGGAGGCGAAAGTCTCTTGTTTCTTTGTGTTACACGTATCCACTTCCAAAAATAGAAGTGCAGTGAGATCTAAGTGAATGAAAATCGATGTAATATACTGATGAGAGTTCTTAAAATATTGAGAATAATTTACCATCTATGTATTGAAAAATCAATTATTGATCATTGTTTTCAATCACTGGTTCAAGTAAATAGTTACAATGTAACAGATCACTTCATTGATATTAAAATCATGCTCTAATAAATGCCAGAAAATTGAAGTTCAATTCGGTTTATTATTATATCAATTTGTATATAATATTTATCGATAATTGGATATTCAGTAAAAATATTTTATATCAATTATTAGTTCCAGTTTCAAGAACTAATTCATTTCAGTAACTGGAAGAAAATGCTAGACGGAATGATAGAAATGAGATAAAAAATAATGATAGAATAGGCTTATGCTTACGATAACGAACTCATCTTGATATTATTCATAAAGGTATAATAGAGATAATAGATGACATAGTATCAAGATTATTTCATCTGATAACATCTTGTTATTTTACAACGTAATACACTGATGAATAAATAATTGAATCACATTATAAATGATCAATAAATAGAAGCTCTGGAAATCGAAATAATAATAATCTTGATGTTAATTAACTCCTATCCAAAATTGAGTTATTAAATGATTATCCATACATTAATAGGTAATCAAATGTCAGTAGAAACAGAGAGGATAATAGTTATCAATAATTAATCAAATGTAAAAAATAAATAAAAGCTCAAGAAATTGTAATAATATAATCTTGATGTCCAATAAATTTAATCAAAATCTGAGTTATTGAGTCCATTATCGGAAATCAATTGTTAGTAGAAGCAGAGAATTAATAGTTGTTAGAGGATAATGAAGACCAAGAAAGGGAGAGGAAAAAATACATGAGAGTAGAAAAATCTGTCACAGATGAGTGTGGTTGGAGAGGTGATCAAGGACTTATAGAAGCGCAAACATTTGGAGGAAAAGAATGCGGAGTTTGTCAGCACGGTTGATAGAGAGGGACGCGAGAAGAAAAGCGGTGATATTCTTTTTTTCAGCCGGAGATAAAGAAAAGAATTTGCCACCTTCAACAGAGATCAAATAGGGCGGAAAAGTGGAGAAAAGCGAGCTGAAATTGCAGCAGATGACGATGATACTGACAGTAGTGCAGTTTGAAAGGAAATCTGGCAAAATCATCCTGAAAATGCCACTTTCTTTGCTTCAGCTGCTACTTGGGTGTCTGTCTGTACGAGCCTCGTTTCGTTTTCTATACTCCCCTCAATTGTGGCCAATTTCCCGCTCCTTAATCTTTCATTTTGTACCCATTTTATCCAATTTTTCATCAAATTCTTCTTTTTTTCGTTCATTCATATTCATCCATCACATTTCTTTGTCAAATTCTATGTGTTTTTAAAAGTTTTGTTTTCTATATGCCCCTCAATTGTGACCAATTTCCAGCAACTTAATCTTTCATTTTGTACCCGTTTCATCCAATCTTTCACCAAATTCTTCCTTCCTTCTTCCTTCAAATTCATCAAATACAGTCCTTTGTCAATGTCTATTCATGTTTCTCAACAAATAGCTCTTCGACAGCGTTTTCCATTGGTGATAAAGTTACAGTAGACGAAGCACAGTTTATTCTCATTGTAAAGAAACAAACCTTATTCAAATTCCATTCATTGATTGCGGATGAATTAGAAAATAAAGTGAGATTTCATAGTTCATTAGGTGAGGTTTGAAAATGTTTGCGTCATTGTAATAAAGGGTTCAAACAAATGGTGAGGACAAGACACTTAATAAAAGCAATAACGTGTAATAATAATATATAAATAATATTGCCATATTATGCAAAATTGGGAAGGACATTATATCCAGGTTGAAACGGTTGCACTCAATTCTCACTGGACTCGAATAGATTGTATCATTGACTTTTCATTGTATCATTGTATCAGTTTTTTTCTTTATAATAATTGTACTTATCGCGAATCGATACGATATTGAATACTGTGTATAACAATAATTTACTATTATGCTCATGACTTCAGCTTGAGAACAGGATAGCTTAATACACTTCTTGCAAACCATGAAAGTATTCCTTGATTCCTTTGAAATAACATTTCAAAGCTCTATTGAGATCTTGTTTCTCATTTTGATTTGCTCATTGTTCTCAGCAGCCATATCTCAAATAAGAGTTGAATTACAAATATCCAGTCTCATTATCACACATGAATGCATAAGTTGTTATCTTTGTATTTTGTCAGGCCGTACTCGTTATTATTGGGTTAAGAAGAGCTGCAAAGTTAGCTGGGGAACTGAAATAAGAAGATCGGGACCGCTAACATAATAATAATTCCGAGACGAACAACGAAACTTTGTTATTGGTTTTAATAGAATTATGAGCCAAACCCTCCCGCGGTATTCTTAGCTTCGGAATAAGATTCCTTCAGACAATGAGTCTCTGTCAGTTCACTGTCGGTGTAGTTCACTGCTAGACAATGTCTCAATTATTGTGGCTTTGTCAAAATGCTGAAGAATGAACGTGAACTGAATGCATGGGAACTTGATAGTCTATGAAATTATCAAGGCTTGATAAGAAGTATGCATATTTTGTTGAATTCGTATTACTTATTACATATATTCCTTTTACTGTTTCTCATCTGCTATATAAAAAAAATTGACTAATATTAATTAATAAGACTTTAAGTTAGTAGAAAAATACAAAAGTTCGTATTTGTATCATATTTCTCACCAAATTCAAGATTCGTTGATTATTCGATCTTGGAAGCTTTGGATTATCAGACAGGTGTTTATCGCCCTCGGTTACGGACCACTCCAATTATGAGTGATAGATTATGACAAAATTTTATTATGATAAAATTATTATGAGTGACATGGTAAGTTATGTGATGTGAGTTACATTGCTTTTCTTGGTGTAGTGCAGTTATATTTATATTAATCAAACCAAAATATAATTTTTAATCAGCGGTTTCTAGAGATTTCTTGTAAATTGTCTCTATTTCCATCCACAGAGTGGAATCAGAAAATTTTATTATATTGAACATCAGAATATGCCTGGCTATTATCAATAGGCTAAATGAATTACTGTTTTTTGTTTAAGTGAATAACAATCAGTTTGTTGAAGGCTGCAAGAATATCGTTATTAATATTGATATTGATAGAAATAGAGTAGTTTAGAATAACTACCATTTAACATTTCTATGGTAACGGGTGATGTTCAGTTCAATTTTTTCCACATAAATACTGTATATGATTAACATATTTGAAAAATAAATCAACAGAACATCATCCGTTACCATAGAAATGTTAGCCTAAATGAAAGTTTTTGCCATCCGCCAAATTAAATGAATATTACGATATTTATCCTATTCTCCAAGTATTACTGTTATTATTCATTCTCATAGTTCTGCATGAATGAGATCGCTCAATGTTTTTGTCTACTTGAATGATACATCCCCACACTGAATACCACTCTCAGAGCTGTACAAAAACACGGCTTCGTGCCTTATCTCAGTACCTGGGTGTGTACAATTTGAGCAACGCAGGTAGCGAAAGTGACAGGAAATATAGGACGCCTACTGGACACTCCAACTGGTCACAAAACTCGTCATGATAGCGAATCACAAGGAGGTACGAAAGGGGAAAGAGAAAGGAAATAGAGAGTGTTACGAATAGAGTGAGAAAGTAGAGAGTAAGAGAGGAGTGAGTAAGAGAGTAGAAGGTAAAAGTGTTTCGGAGAGAGTGAGAGAGAAAGAGGAGAGTAAGAGTGGTTTGGCAAGAGTAGGAGAGAGGAGAGAAACAGTGAGAGTGAGAGAGAGTCAAGGACAGTGTCCCAGGGGCCCAAGGACTCGAATGAGTTACTGTCTCCATCGTCCAACAAGGAACGTTAAATGAGCTTGGGGGAAATTTGAAGGTAGAAAAAACTTTTGCTCACTTTTCTCCACTCATGAGATCCAGCACGACTTGTTCGTATATAACTTGTCCATTTTCACTTTTTTTCTGTTCGCTACCATTCACTTTTCACTCAATCATTAATTTTTAAATATTTTTCCACCTCAGTCATAATGGGACTCCTCTTTATTCTTTAAAACTCATCCAGGAGAGATTTGAAGGCAGGAATAGATTTAAAATGTTATTGAAAATTTGAAACTTGATATCTTCTAAGTCAATGTTTGTACCAATCCCTAGAGATATTTCCGCTATTCCAATTCAAATTCATTCCCTCAGAATAACAAAATGTACTGGAGATGTAAATCCAATTATTACTAAAATACGAATTGAATAATAAATGGATTTATTGATTTTATCAATGAGAGATAACACTTCAATATGAATGTAATGGAACACTATAAGATGAGATAAGATTGAATTAAGTTATCCATGTGGATTACAAAATATTTGCTTAGAATCTTGATTACGATAGTTATGAGAGGTTTATTTTTATTATAAAGAAAGTGCATGAAATTATCAAGCAATCATATAAATTAATGATTAAACATAACACTTAAGTTAATACTGGTGACGCCTAAAGCGAGAAAAAAATAACGCTTTTTCAATTTTTACATTTGTTTTGTGAAACGCCTTTTCTTGATTCAATCATCAACCACATGAATACGATATCTGGCATAATCTATCTGGGCTAGTATGTTAACTTAATTTATTGGGAGTTCGATGTTATAGATGTTACTCTGAGAAATAGATGATAGAAGAATGAGCGTTTTTCTATTTGAGTAAAGTCTCACAATGAATGCCAGTCTTCTTGTTTCTTTCCTCTGAAATGCTGGGATTCTCTGAGAAAAGATCTGGAATTAGAAAAGGGAGGCTGATTGAGAATGGAGGACGAAAAGTAATCCAAGAGACAAATCCGAAACTTCAACACAAGTTTACCAAAGTTATTAAGCTAATGGTGAAAGGTTTCCTTCGAGGAAGCAAACAGAATTTTCTACTTTTTCCCTGCCGTGGTTGCCACTCGCAATAGGAAGCTCAACTTGCTGCTACGGCAAATGAGAGGAAGAAGGCTTCTACTTCCCTTGCAATTGGTCAATGACGAGAAAGAGAGAGATACAAACATAGAGTGTGTAAGAGAAAGACAGAGAGGAGAAAAAGAGATAAAAAAGAGTGAAAGGATAAACAGAAGATGAGAAGAGAGAGAACTTTTGCTATATCACATAATATAAATATATTCGAAAATCATTACAGTAGTTATTAATAAAATAGTATTTAAATCAATTTTCGGGCAACTGGCCGTTCAAAAATTAGATTTTACATTTTGGAGTATTTTAAGATCAAAATAAGAAGAAGGAGAGAAGGATTTGTGATGCAAAGATGATCGTTCGTGAATTTTTATGATATTTTGAACATAGATAATTTTAATTAAAGGTTTTTTCTATTATGGAAAGATTACACAACATCAATATTCGTTCTACAAATTTTACATAGATGATTTTTTTCTCAAAGGAGTCAATGATACACAGAATGACTCAATTCAAAAAGCCTTGAACCAACCGAAGGGAATGGAGTATCTCTAATATTACGATTAAGTTATCATAGAATGATTCCATTAATAGATGAAAGTGGATAATTGTAAGTATTGATAATGAATTCAAATACCAGTTTCAAAACCCCGATTTTGATAGTTAATAGCCAGTATGATTCCAGATTGATACTGAAAGGTTACTATTGTGTAATTGCACAACGCAAGCCTCACAAAACTCAAGATACACACTCCTATCCGGTTATGGCTCCCCACACTCAATTGGCAGAAATTTATAGATCCAAATATCAGTTTAAAACTCCTGATTGTGATAGTTAATAGCCAGATTGATTCCAAAATGAGACTTGAGTGGTTACTATTGTCTGATGGCTCACCACAATCCTCACGGAAACTCAAGAAACACACTACTATTCAGTTGCGGCTCCCCACACTCAATTGGTGAGGCAGGAATCGTCAAGCAGTGGCAGGAAACAGTGAGACAGTGTCTTAAGTATGAAATGAGGCGGCAGCAAGAAGAAGAAAGGACACGAGAAAAGGAGACACAGTGCACTAATGCCTTTCCCGTGTCGCCTAATTCAACCCGCAGGACATAGGGGTGGGTCTGGTGGACCAGCCCGCATTCCCCCGGGGACGTATTCCCGGTTACTGATTGAAATCCTCTGCTTGCCCCCAGCACTCACTGAAACTTTCCGATTGCTCTGAATTATGTAAAATGTTGGTAACCGAGCCAAGATGGCTGGATCCTGTGTCTTGGAAGCTTACAGTTGAGTGCTCATGTGGCTGCAAGATTGAATGTGATGGGGATGATTTGTTCTGAGTTTGTTTCCAATGGAATAGAAAACATTATTTCATTGAATAATAATAGTAAATTTGGAATGCTTCAGCTTGGAATGTTATCAATAAAATCACCTGGAGATGGAATAAGACCTAAACTAGATAAACTCGGTAAAAGAAATCTGAAACTGAATGATAAACTGGAACTTCACTGGAGATATTAAACTTCACATGATAATATTAAGGGCCGGTTCATGAGCTCGGGATTTAGCCAAGTCCTAGACTAAAACGGGTGGCCACCGTAGCATCGACAAACGTTAGCTTCGACACCATGTATTAAGGGCTCTCTATGCTGCCACCCGAGAACTTGGCTAAATCCCGAACTCATGAACCGGCCCTAAATTTCCAGTAACAATAAATTAAGCTATGGGCCAATACCTGTAGCCTACTATTTGATATTATTTTATCTCATTACCCATACAAAAGTCATGAGCGTGGGTGATGGAATCATTTTATTAGGTTTGATAAGAGTCATTAGGAGTAATCATCGTTTAAAAATGAGAAAGAAACGATTCAAGAAATACTTTATAAATAGTTTAGCATAATTCTACTCTGGTAGCCCTTGATTGTCTCTAAACTTTCTGGAGCAAATTCTTATCACAAGTTTGATATTACTAATCTATTTTCTCTCAATAAATTTTTGTGTGGCAAGTCTGAACTATATATAATCTTCTACCTTAGTTTCCATTTCATCATAGTTTATTATTTGTGAAAATTAGGTGTAACATGCTCGATTTCCTGTATTAAGGATTAGAAACTAGAGCTCACACTTGCTCTTTGTTATATTATAAGAAACGATTATTCCCAGAAAAACTATCTTCCGCTGTCAAACCGTCCAAACAAAAGTCCCTAAACTGTTGAGATTGTATATATGAAGAATGGACAGGGGCGATCCGCAATATCTTTCAATATTCTTGGAGCATTTCTCTCCCCAAAACGCCAATAGAGCCGTTACACCGGACAAGTGGACCCACTATATTATTATTCTGGACAGACCGGTAGCTTGTTGAAAGAGCCAGTTGCAATATGGGGTACACTTAACGATTTATTACGCTGAACCCAGTTTTTTCCAGCAACATATTGTCCACTTATCTTCCGAACGAAGGGTCATGTCCTACATATTTATGAACACATTGAGAGGGACCTACACTCGGGCCCATCCAAATGCGTTACAAATCTGGACATTTGATATCATGTTGAATTATTGCTACAAGCCAATTGATACTGGATACTGTGATCCTCAGAAATACAAAAAAATGTATAATTGTTCTCATGCCTGTTCCTTTGTACATTACACAAAAATGTAACTATCTTCTTCTTACTTAATTTTAATGTTACCATCTATCGAATCAATTGAAATATTGGGTCTTATATCCAAATATTATTAAATATTCTGAATTATAATATCTATTATCGGAATTTTAATATCTAAGTTATGGATGTTCTTCTATTTCTGAATCCTAAGTTACGGATGTTCTCCTATTTCTGAATCCTCCGCAATAATGGATATTGAGATAAAATCATACTATAACATCTTTTCCACATAACTAGCAGCTCTACAGTTTTTTCAACCAAAATCAGCACGATAAATGCGAAAAATATCATTGAAATATGACATAGATTTACTGTTTTCTGCAGGATAGGTTTCGATTTTGAAGGGCGCTCTTCACAAATGTTGCACGTTTCGTATTTAGTGAAACCCTGCTATGGTTGAATTGATGCGTTTCAACTATGAAATCAATAGAGCAAACAGCACAGTGCCATCTATTGAGTTCTATGACCGCAATTTAACATTCAGTTGTATTGTTCATTGGTCAACAATATTATTGATTCAGCCGAATGTCACTCCATTCATCGTTGGGTTCTACATTACCGTAACAGTCTCTGTTAGAAAATCTTATTTCAAGCAAACTTACAGACACTATTACGATAGTTTCATGATAAAGCATTCATGATGATAACTTCCTTCTTCCAGTATTTGATAGAAGCGGATAATGAGGGAAAATAATGATAACTTCTTTAAAAATGTCTTAGAAGAAAAAAGGCTTTCTGATAATTATTTCATCAATCTTACAGAATTTCCATTGTTACTTTGAAGAAATCTAAAAGAATGAAATCAACCTATCCTTCATTGGGTGGAGTTGGGACTAGATTCCTTTCAACTCTCAACCTCAACAACAAAAATCGAGAAATAGATGAAAAAGTACTCTCAACATCATTTTTTAAGGGTGTTGACACAATCGCTAGACCGTCTGTCTCTATTTTCCGACTTTCCCGTTCTAGAAAATCGGATCAAATGCTGGACAAAACCACTCAAAAGTCTTCAATAATTCAGGGACACATCACTTATTGATTCACTCTTAGTTCCTTCACAAATACTTCATCTATTTCCATTTCTTAATGTGAGAGAAATCTAATTCCGATTGTTAGCTGTTTTTCATGAATCCCGATTGTATAAGGACGGGTAAAATCTCTAAATTTCGGACACCTGGTTGCTCGATCGCTATCAAATTTGAGGAAAATAAATTTGATTCTCCTTGAATAAAATAAATTTCCCTCAGTTTGAGTGGAAAATTGAGGAGATTATTTAAATTAGCTTGGTCAACTTTAATCTTTCCTTCTGTGAAAAATGAAGTTGAACATGTTGTTAGAACTCTTACATCAATTTCAATTTCCCGCTGCAGAACCATGAATCAGCTGATATTTAGCTGACCTGTTTAAGGATTACCCTCATCAAATTGATTCTCCCTTAATTCAATAGAGACTGAAAAAATCGAGTGTGAATGTTTTCCAACTACTGAAAAACTACCCTGTTAGAGTGAGAAGATTTTTAGAGTAGGCCCTCAAGAGATAAACGACATTCTAAGTGAGTAGTTGATCGGGAAATGCACAGAAAAAAAGATTTGCTGCCGCTCGACTGCACTTTGTAATCCTTGAACTCGGAAGGAGTAAATCTTGGCTCGATGTCCATTAGTTGTCGATGGAGTCGTAAGGAGCGCTGACCGTCTCGAGAAAACTTCTCGAAACGCTTTGACCCTTCGAGTGAATTATGTAACGGCACCGAATCACTCGCCCTTTGATTTCCCCCTAAGGAATCTTCGCCGGTTTTTTACGGCTTGTAGAAATTTCTAGTGCTTGAACAGTGAAAAGTGTCTTGCAACAAGAAAACGAAGGAATAAAACGAGGAGAAATACTAGTTATGTTAATGTCAGGGAGCGGACAAGAGGAAAATGTAAAAGAAGCAACAAAGAAAACCCTCTGATAATGGTAGTCGTAAATACTTCGAAGGCGTTTTCAAGAATCAATGCAAGCGATCATGAATAAAAAATATTTAAATGAGAGACGTCATTCATTGGAGTAGAAGAGGTCTTCAGAGTTTTCGTCTTTTATGATGATATGTCAAGTAAGTGCTTCAACTTAAAATAATCTTAAACTGCAAAAAAATTAAAAAAATTCTACAATTTCTTCTCTCTATATTTGTAGAACATTTTTGAATAATCGTGTGAAATATCTTGATGATTATTTCTGAATGAGAAAGCTCTATCAACAATAATAATTATTCCTGCCTGTTATTTTCTTACTTAATAATCGTTAGAAACAGAAAAATTAATGTGATGATCAATACCAATTTCATCTGTAGAATCATTTGCAGTTTGGATCAAGCCTTATCTCCGCTCCACTGGCGATGAGATATTTTCGAGAGCGACTCCCTCACAAGAGAAATGTAACCAAACAAAAACATGGCGCAGGGAATGGATGAGCAATAATATGGATATGACATCGGACGCAGACTGACTTGGGAGCGCACTTCAAATCGAGGACACTTTGTTTTTATTATTATAGCCGAAGGGTTGGATCCAGTGACGCCTATTGCTCTTCCAGGGTCTACAACTCAGGACTGCCTCCTTCATTTTGAGCTGACCATCAGTTGTGGCTGAGTCCTTAGCCTGTGAGTACCACTCGTCATCTGGTCAAATAACTGAATCCAACTTCCCCAGCAATCGTTCACTATTTCATCCCTTCTGAGGAGTACTCCTATCCTATCCCTCAATACAGAACTTTCCCTTCAAATTATTATCGATTGTGGCGACTTTTGAAAAAGCCCTCATCCATCTCGCACAAATCATTCAATTTGGAGAAATTTCTCTTCAAATTCTTATCTAATGTTCAATTTTTAACCAATCAATTTCTCTTTTTTTATGGATCCATAGAGAAATTTCATATATTTTATACCTTAACTTTATATATCGATTGCTACTATGAGATGGATTGATTGGTGTACCCAGTCATACCAGGACACTGAATGACTTGAAACTTGATTCTTCGTGTATTATAAGCAATTGAAATTTTTCTTGATTGAATAGTTCTCAAATTTTGAATAAATCATTGAGTACATTCATTGGTTAATTAATTTTTGATTTCGTATCCAATCTGTGAATTCAAAATTTTTAAGCACATACATTATGGACTGAGAGTTTTGTGTTCAATTATAGTATTGAAGTGTTCATTCATGGACTAAGAATTTTTGTGTTTCACTTCATTGAAGTTGAAACATAACCTTATTCTCCAATACATTATTATTTATCAAAATTCGGGAGAGAAACAGTTTTGGGCTGAGCCTGTTGCTTATCTAACAATAATATTTCATTGCCAATCAATCAATCTTATCTAACAATCAATCAATCAATATTTATGTGCATTTAGAATAATACATCAGATAACATTTAATGATTTGTTTTTGTTTATATCTATGCTAATTTATATGTTTCTGTTGTTGTATCCATTCATTTATTGATACAAAAATAAAACCATCAATAACAAAACATCGAATTGTATCTCTCCTATATATATCTATGAATTCATTAATTTTCGAGTCAATGTAGTATTACGCTTCATTGGCTGAAACAGCAGAACCCATGACTGCAACTTAAACTTGCAAGCATTCCTGCCTACGTCACCAACCATGTCTGATTCTGGCATTAGATTGTGGTGGCTATTGACTGGACCGGCCTTTGAAAAAGTCATGAAGTCGACACCGGAACCTGGGCGACCGGACCTGCTTCCGTGTATTTCATCTTCCCCTCGGCATTCTTATCGGCGGCGCCATTGGTTTGCATAAACAAATTTCCCCACAGATTCGTTTGCCGCCGCTGGGGCCAAAGCTGTTCTCAGCCTATTCATATTGGCCGCCTTCCCTTCCCCCAATTCATGTTTTATTGCCAAGTCCATTCGGCCCAACCAGTTCATACGAAGGCTGCTTGCAAAAGGAATATCGTTCCGACGCTTTAAACTCATTTGCAGGGTTGTGGCGAGTTGTATTGTACGCAGATTCGATCAGTGATGGTCGAGCACAATGTTGTGTAATCAATAAAGGGGCAGAGGGTTGTGTACATGATTCGAGTACAGAAGAGAACTGCGTTATTGGAAAGATTTTCCAACATGGCACATGTTTTTTCAGACATCCAGAGTATAGTTTTCAATATCATGATACTTCTTCTATCTTGGAAACTATACTCCATTTATATTGAAAACTATACTCCATTTATCTTGAAAACTATACTTTAAAGGATAGTTGAAATATAACGCTCCAAAGGATAATTTCTCTCGTCCTAGACAGAATTACATGTAAAACACATTGCAAAAATGAGCATTTTCATGGTACCTGATACATAGTTGATACCTGAAAAAGGGATGGGAAAAACATGTCCCTTTTTAGGATGGGAATAGACATTAACTCTCTTGAATCAGTAGTGAATTAATTCTCAATGGTAAATGATTAGTGATTGATTGTAATTAATATTGCTGATCTATAGATAGTATTAACTGATTATGGTAGCGAACTTCAATAAATTTGAAATAAATGGTTCCTAGACTTATTAAAAGGTTTTCAATAGAAGGAGAATGGAGAAGAATAGATTCGAGTTGGAAATGTATGGATGAGTACGATTACGCTAATTCATGAACACAAGCAAGAGATAGAAAAGTCCCCGTCAATTAAAAAAATTAATTTAGTCTAATACGTCACTGTTAATAATCGTAGAAATCATCTACATCATGAAATAATTCTCATCAAACAAATTTTATGAAATGAAGTTTGTAGTTGGGAAATATCAATGTAAGTTATTATTGATGATCTAAAGATAGTGCACATCACGACACTATACTGAGACTAGCAAATAAGTTAATTTGGACATGTGGAGTGGGTAAATCAAGCCTTGCGCTGATACACGCGGTAATTACGTCTGACTTTCAAATAGGGAGAGGTTAATATGTAAGAGTCAACCGAGCTGGAAAATATTTGCTCTACCTCTAATGAGTGTGTACTCAAAACTGCGGTAACTATGTGGCTGTTTACATAGAGTGCACACGTATTTCAAGTACCTTACATGAAACCGACTACTAGATGGTGATATCCAAATTATTCGTCTCTTTTCAAGATTCTCTTATCCTCTCCACACCCCCTTTCTCTGTGTGTTTTCATCTCCCTTCCTCTCACATACCATCCTCACTCTACTTATCACCGTTTTCTCTCTTATATATTTTCTTTCTCTCTCTTCATTTTCCTTCTTGCCTGGATCCTAAACATCGGTAAGTGGAACCATTTTTACAGCTGTTAAATATCCTCCGTTCCCCACATCACCACAAATACGGTCCCCCAAACGGCAGAAAATCTTCTCCCTTTTACTCGCAAATTCTCACTCTGTCTTCCTCTTTCTATTCACAAACTCATACGTCTCTCTCTCACCCACTCTCTCTTTCTCTTTCAGTCTGTCTCTCTCTCTCCCCCACTTTTCCTTCCACTACTAACAGCGAAGTAGCATTAGAGACTCTCAGTGGCACAGCCGCTGCATTCTTTGGCCTTTATCTCTTTCCACCCTCCACTGTAATTACTGTGAATCCCCCAATTACTAGACACACCCAATCAGGTTGGCCCTTGTAGTATTTTCCGCCCAGCGTGTTTTGGCTTTTGTCGTAACATCAACACCTCGTAATTTACTTGTAGAGGTTTTCAGAAAGTAGCCTGAAGAGTGGAAAAATCTCGGTTGTTCGAAGGAGACTTTTACGAGTGACTCAAACACTACTTTGTTACTTTGAACGTTTTTCCTGTTCAAGTTCAAATTTCATGTTATATTTTTGAATTTATCTTGTATTTCTAGTGACCTTAATTTTAATTCGAATTAATTGAAGTTGAATCATCTCTGTAACCATAGCCCCCTTTAAATTACAATCGCGGCCATCAATGTGACAACCTCGCATTACCGGCTGGTTTCATTATAAAATCATACTTATTAAAAGCACTACAAACACATGACGTATGAAACACATGATCAATTTACATTGCTCATGTAAGCCGATGCAGCGACGTTGTCACATTAAAGGCCGCGGCCATGTAGTTTAGAGGGGGCTATGCTGTAACCGAAATGGAGTTCCAATCGATAA
This sequence comes from Laodelphax striatellus, assembly GCA_017141395.1. NCBI lineage: Eukaryota > Metazoa > Arthropoda > Insecta > Hemiptera > Delphacidae > Laodelphax > Laodelphax striatellus. The sequence continues at coordinate 6,427,665 of CM029539.1, forward strand.
TATTTTTCAATTCCCATTCATTTTCAATACTCCATGAGAACATTTTAGAATAATATTAACCTATCTTTGAAATATTGTCTTATGATTTAAATATGATGAAACATTATTATTGATACTATCGATTGTCATCATTTTCGAATGATTAATGGAAAGAGAAAATGTGGGCATATAAAGATACTATGAGATTTACCGCATTGAAGCACTAGAGCTTGGGAAGTCCAGGTGCTTCGAAACTTATGCACGAAATTTCGTTGATAATCAAACATCTTCCTATCGGGTTGATTGATGACCGCGCCGCTAGAACAAGCGCCAGTGACGTCACTCGATTAATACACCGCATTACGTCAAGTCAGCTAATTACGGCCGCCTATCTCCATTTAATGCGAGACAAGAGACCAGAGCAGTCAGTCAGTCAAACAGACAACACAGTCTGTTGGTTGCTGCACAATATAATTTGTCGTTCAACAGCCTCGGGCCAAATCTTGAGAACAACCACGAGCAGAAGAGATAAGACACGAGAGAGAAGACTTGAGAAGGGAGATTGTTGATGATGGAGGGGAAGAGAAAGAGAAAATAAATGAAAGAGATATATAGCAAGACAGAGAAAAGAGTGAGAGAGATGATAATATGGTGAAGAGGGAGAGGGTTGAAAAGAGAGATGATTGAAGAAGGAGGGGAAGTGAGAGAGGAGAAGTAAGAGAGGGGAAGTGAGAGAGGGAGAGAAAGAGAGATATATGAAGACAGAGAAAAGAGGGAGAGAGAAGATAATATGGTGATGAGGAAGAGGGTTGAAAAGAGAGATGACTGAAGAAGGAGGGGAAGTGAGAGAGGGGGAGAAAGAGAGATATATATGAAGACAGAGAAAAAAGCGACAGAGAAGATAATGACATGATGATGAGGATAAGGGTTGTAAAGAGAGATGATCGGAGAAGGAGGGGAAAAAGAGAGATATATGAAGACAGAGAGAATGTGAGAGAGAGAAAATAGTAGAAAAAAGTTGTGAGAAGTAGAAAGTGGAAGGAAAAGAGAGAGAGAAACATTTTAAATGTTTGAAGTAGGGAAATAGGAAGTGGGAGAGGGAGAAATAGAAAAGTCGGAGAAAACTGATGAAAAGTAAGAGAGAGATACAGTGTGTGTGAAAGTGTTTGTGAGAGAGAGATAGAGGAGAGAGAATGGCGGGATGAGAGGAAGAAAGAAAATCTAGAACAATATCTAACAATATCAGCATGATGGAGAAACAAGGATTCGCGATTTAGGAGAGGAGTACAAAAGATCGAAATAAAGGAAGCGAGATTTAAGAAGAGGGAGAGGAAAAAAGAATTTAGAGGGAAAAAGAGGATGGTTTACAGATTTATGGCATTGTAATGGGAGCAAGTGGCACATCAGCGTTGCTCTTCTCTATCCAAAGACAGCTTAGGATATAAATTGGATTTAAGGACTTCTTTACTCTTTTTTTATACCCCTTGTTTTTCTTGCTCTGCCCTTCTTTTCCTGTAGTATATCCTCGAGGAATCACCTTTTCTTCCTCAAGCTTTTGTTGAAGAATTGTGGTGAGGAACTTTTTAACGACCCGATTGTAGAGTACATTTTACAACTATGTTTCGTTCCTCAAGTGTCCTTCTGGGGTTGGAGACTATGATATTGACTCCAAAATTAATCAAGGTCTTCCCTGTTTCACATGCAAGAGAAAAAGGCGATATTGAAGTTGATTCGAAAGCGAAATCCCATGCTTCAGGAAAACGTTATTACAGATGTTCACTTCATGATCGAGTTCAACTGATTCTTGAAAAGTTTTAAAATATTGTTGATTAATGAACCACTCCAATTTTCTCAAAAATAATAAAACTACAAAAAAATAAACAAGAAACATCTCGAATTCGTTTGTTTTTTTTTTGCTATAAAAGTTGTTCCCCTTCTTCATATCGTTGAAAATTGAAAAAAGTATTAGTATAGAGTAAAACTGAAAATAGGTCGGTTGTTTGTTTAGAAACGCAAGAGTTAATTATTTCTGATGAAGCAACAAACAATTTTGTAATTGAGTCGATCTTGTACATGATTTGACATGTTTTAAGTTTTATAAGTGTATTGTGTATTCATTTAATTTGGCGGCTGGCGAATAACTGTCATTTAACATTTCTATGGTAACTGGAGATGTTCTGTTGAATTTTTTCCACATGAACACTCTATATAATATTTAGAAAAACATGATTATTGAAAAAAGAAATCAACAGAACATCACCCGTTACCATAGAAATGTTGAATAAAAGTTATTCGCCATCTGCCAAATTAAATAAATATACCCAGAGTAAATTATTTCACAAATCATCAATATACCTGAAAAACGTTCCAGGAACTATAGAATCTGATTTCCAAGTTGATAATTTCCTATTAGGAGCCTTCATTACAAGCAGAGGAGCCTCCAATCTCTCTAAACCTTCAATAGCCTGAGTGAACTAGTCCATTCAGGTACTCAACTACTACATACTATGAAACTAGTATCTGTTTTCTTCTTATTTCTATGAACTACTCTCAGGATCAAGGAAGCTATATACGATCTCTTGTAACAGTGGATACAACAGGTAGACTTATGGGAATCACGTTCAACTTCTACCAGTTGAAGCTTGAAACAAAGTGAATCCCGGGGCCGTACAGAAGCGTAATGGAGCAGAAGTTATTTGGCCAATTCTGATCAAAATAAAAGGGCCATACGAGAAGCGAGCAGAATAAAGTACTGATCCCTCAATAAATACCTTTGTTAGGTTATCTCGCTCACTACAAAAGCTGAGTGAAACTAGAGAAGAAGTTTGATTCGGTGTCTTGTTTATGTGCCAGGCGCGACAACTTTACGGGCTTCAAATACGAACGGCTATACTCCCCTATCTCAGCTATTCTCTACTATTTCTTCAGAAAAAGTCCTCCTGATTATTTCTTCCGAATCATTCCATGTCGTATTCTGTTCGCATCCATTCTTGTTATCCAATATCCTATTTATACGTCTGTAGGACCTTGCGGAAGTTTCGATTATTGATAATTTCATTAGCAGTCAATTTGTCTAGTATTAACTGATAGACAAACAGTTGATTAATCATATCAAATAATCTGTGATGCAACCAACTTTCTTCAAATAATTTAACTTTTACATCATTCAATATCAATGACGATTAACAACTACTATTATAAATGAATTAAGAGAAAGCTTTCAAAATCATTGAAATCATTGAGTGTTTACCTAGAGCTCCGTGGCGAAGCGTGGTATGCTTATTTGGTCATCGCCGGGTATATTTTCTATAGGAAATAAGCATACCAAATAAGCAAAGACCAAATAGGCATACCACGCTTCGCCACTGCTAGAGCTTCAATCACAGAATATTTCACAACTGTATCAATTTTAAAGAAAGATAAGTTTACTTCGATTTTATGCATTCTCGTAGCATTTATTAGTGGAGAATTCCCATAGCAGAATTAGTGTAGCCTATGGTATAAAAATCCCACTTCGCCATAAATTATAGAAAAGTAGATTATTATAATTATGATGAATTATTATTATTATGATAGATCCTCTCCCTAATTCCATCCCACTATTTAAAGTTTGAAAAAGAAGAATATTCTTTTCAAGATTCTCAAAGTATGATATTTGTACTGCTACGAGAGATTTCTAGTTCTCCAACAGAATCAGACAAGAAAATGATGAGTGAAGATTCCTCAGCCGCAAATCGAATCCAATATGGAAATTACTGATCGAAATCAGCTTACCCTTGCTCTTCCAAGGCATTCGAAGCAGCACCTACCACAAGAGGGACACCGTCCTCAATTCACTAGAGTACATTATTGGAGTAATATAATATTCGGCGAGGAGCAGGAGGTGTCTGTTAGCAAGGGCGTTCGTCGTTAGTTATGAGGAGGACGACACAAAGGTGCTCGTTAGTATAGAGCACCAGAAAAGCTGAGAAAATATGAGGCGGGTCCGAATGGTCAGTGCGCTCTCAGAGGACTGGAAGGACACTCGAAGGACTGGAACGTGCCTATCTGGATTCATACCCACGGGTTGATAGGGTGGGCATGAAGAAAAATCACGACGTGAAGAAGAAAAAGAAGGAGCAAGAGGAAAAGAAGAAGAGGAGAAGAAAGGGAAGAAGAGGGGATTGCAAAAGAGCTCATCGTCCACGGGTATGTTGGCTATGGATTAAAACTTGTCTTGTCTCTGTCCCTTCAACCAACATATCCTCATTCCTTCACCCACCAAAACATTCTCCATCTTTTACTCTTCCCACCTTCCACTCTCCTACTGTCTTTACCTCTCTCTCTTGATCTGCCTCACTCCTCACTTGTCTCTATCCCTTCAACCAACATATCCTTATCCCTTTCCTCTCCAAAAATTCTCTAGCTTTCACTCTTTCCATCTTCCATTCCCCTACTGTCTCTATCTCTCTCTCGATCTGCTCGCCCCCTCGTAACTCAGGGCGCCTCAAGGATTCTGGACTCCTCTCTCATCATCTACAAACTCTCTCCTGATCAACGCCCAGACAAACCCCTGACCACCAACTTTCAAGCAAACCCTTGCACAAAATCGAAACCCCATTCCTCGAAACCCTTCCAGTTTCAAATTGTAATAATGATAAATGCCGTTTGACATTTTCGGGTCTAAAGCAGCAGTTATTGCGTCGACTTGTCCAAAGCTTTTGATATGCATATTGAGCTGCTCACGTGGTTCAAGTGTCCAAGTGGAAGTGATTGCTTCAAACCTCAATAATTTGCACTATTCAGCAATAATGAACCTCGCAGGACCTCATCAGTTGTTTGGAAGTGTCGAATTTGTGTTTTAATACTCAAAGTTGCTGTCAATCATCATGAAAACAGTTCCTGAATCACTAAAATTCCCAGAGACGAAGGAATGTTGGAGAATTGGTATTGAATGTGAATAATTGGTCATTCGTAAGTTACACATGTAACTTGTAAATGTGTATTAGTGAGATATGGAAGATATAAATCATCATTAGCTTATATTACAATGTTACAAAAATGTTACTTAGTAATAAAATATTCAATTGCACTGGTAATTAGCTCTAATTCATGAGATTCTCTTGATGCAGCCTAATCACTTGTAATAGAATTCATGAGTAAAAATAAATTTGGGCTTGAAGTCAAACTTTACAGGAGTTGTTCCTTTCTTCAAACTTTCACCACCCACCACTCATCACATCACACACATCACCACCCACTCTAGTACATGGATGTCCATAGTTGAGTGGGTTAATTTCCATGAATTTTCTTTTCTTGATGTTATATGGGTTTTTTACATTTTTGTAGTCAATATTCTATTAATGTATTCTTAGGTTTTAGTTTTGAAGAAGGAAATAAATTTATTATTCATTTCATCAGCTTAATATTGCTGATTCAAACATGACAAAATTATATTTCTCAGTGCAAGACTAGAAGGATTATTTCTATTTAGATTCTTACTATTTTGTCAATTCATAGATATCCTGTATTGTAAAATTTTCCAAGCGGTTATCTTTCAAACATGACGAGTACAGAGTATAATAACCGAGATACACACGTGCACTTTCTCTGACACAGTCATCGAGAGAGATATTAGATGGAAGGGAGCTGCAGATAACTTGGGGAACAAACTTTAGAAAACTTTGACTGAAGTTTTGTTGTTATACGCAGAAAAGTAAGATGGCGGAGTTTCCTGAGTGCTGAGCTCTCTTCTTGTGAAGACAGAGTGAGGGTGAGATGAAGAGAAGTGATAAAGAATCAGAGAGAGAAGTGTAGAGAGAAGGGTTGCCTTGCAAGAAATAATAGTGTGAGCAAGAGAGAAAGTGACAAAAGAGAAAGAGATTGCCGTACAGGAGCCATGTTTTCTATCCCACATAATATAAGGTGGATAAACTTTCAGACGATCGGCACATTTTCAGTTTTCACCCAGTAGAGTGAGCTCTCACACGCAAAGGTACATACTGGAAATTTCAATTCATTCTTCTAAACGAGTCAGTGCAAAGCGTTTTGTATGAAATTAGTATAATTCAAATAAAATTATTTTGGGATATTGTGAACATAAAGGAAAGGATTATATTGATTCATGGAAAATTTTCAGTTCGCGTTGTCTGTAAAGCCAAGTTTTCATTAGTAGATTCAGTGGTAAGTTTACTAAGCAAGTACTAATTATCTTGCTAAGTCCCTCAATCAAAACGAACATGGGAGAGTAGAGTAAATTTTGGTAAATAGCGCGTTCATAAAGTAACTCTAGCTTCTAATCAATATGTTAGCTATTCTACCTTTTACACTACCTCCAATTAAAACCCCGCTTCAGTGATAACCCAGGTTATCAAAGATACACGAACAAGAACATGACATATTTCTGATGATATTGATACTACATCAATACATTAATGATACTACATTTTTCCATTCCCGAGTTGCCCCTCTGAACGTTCAAAAGAAGGTTCAGAAAGTGATAGAATCGTGAATGATAGATGCTGCGATCCGAGTAATTTCATAGAATTATAATTATAATTTCCCTTCATTGATCTTTCTTATATTTTGAATTTTTCGTATTTCAGTTCTGATTATCATGATGGCTTTCTTTTCCGTTACTTCTGCTAAAGGCTACCAAAAGATTCTTTCAACTGAGTAGTATTTGCTACAGAATTCTCAATTGCTACATGAATTTCCAAAGTGAAAAGCCAACAAATCTAGAAGATACTACAATACATGCTATACAAGTAAAGATATCGGGATAATTTTAAAATACGCAAAATGACTAATAACCTCATAACATTTATCAAAATGAACTCCTTCGCCATAAGTAAGCCATCGCGTTCAACAAGATATCATTGTGAAATCTATAGAAGAGAAGAGCAAAGCTGGTTGATGAATGTGGAAACACCAGCCAAATCAACAGGTGAAGTGAGCTGCGAAGATTAATGATGCAGATTGATGGAGCTCTCTTCCCCCCCCCCCCCAAACACTCCTCCTCCTATTTCCCCCCATTTCCACCCCATCAGCCCCGAATTCGACTCGTTGCCTGTCGGCGCTGTTTACTGTCACATTAGTTTTGTATACATCATTAACCGAGCAAGCAGAGCTGCAAATTAATATAATTCAATAGTGCGTAATTCGGTTAGGCATTGTGAGTGAGTGCATATCGGCGATACGCTAGACACCCTGTGTGTACTCAATAAGCAGCCATTCTCTCTCCCGATGCTCACTTTGCCCAAGACGAAGACAAGCCGCAGGTTTGTCTCTTCTCGTCAGTAAGATGGAGGAGAAGGTGGGTGAGGTTGATCACTCCCTTTCTTAGGCCCATCTTCGTTTAATTAAACCAAGTACAACTAAAAAATAATTTAAACTTGGTTTAGTCTGTAGTATTGTTGGTTTGAAATATGAATATACAGTTCAACAAAGTCCAAACTATCGTTTAGTTGAACCTAGTTCAAACGAAGATGGAGAAGAGGAGTCACTCACAATAATATTATTATCTCTATCATCAGATGCAATGTCCGTCACGAATACCATGGAAACAGCACTTATGATACGATGAGTAATAATTTCAATAAATTTTTAATCATAATAATTTATCAAACAAAAATTCCTAATTGATATGATTAAAAAAAAATTAATAGTTAAAATACCCTATCTCCTTCTATCAATAATTTTTTTATAGAATTTTGACATAATTTTTGATTTTCACGAAATACAGTACAAAGTACATCCAAAATATTAGACTTGTAACGGATATCCAGTTACTATCTGGTATCCGGCGTTTTTTTAAGTATTCGGTATCCGGCCTACTATTCGGTCAAATGCCGGATACTAAATGTTGTAAATTAAATCAATAAAATGCTTTTAAGATGTAAAAAACAACTTTATTAACATTTATTTCTTATTCAAGTGAAATTGCTATAGAGTTAAAAATGTTATTTGAAAATTAAAGCTCTGAGTAATTGACTTCTAGACTCTCGTATAGTCCCACTGTCAAAAAGACAAGTTCATATCCTTGTCTATCCTTGAATCATAAAACTACACTTATCCGGTCGCCGGATATACCTCGCCAAATATCCGGTATCCGGCCAAATCTACTATCCGTTACATCTCTACAAAATATAATCAATTTACTCCAATACCTCATTTCACACCTTCTTAACACATTATTATCGATCCCCTGATGTAGTTGATAAGTGGTCTATCAGCAGTATCCTAATTACCGCCGTGTAGCTGGAAAGCCTACAACAAACAGAACTGTTTGCACAAAACTAGTTTCGATTGCAATCAGCAATTCCGTCGGCAATAATAGGAGGCGGCTGGGATGAAGCGATCGGACAACGGCTAATTTCGGCACGGCACCAGCGCACAGGCGTTAAAGGAAGAACAACGGGCATTAGTATTGTAAATCAGGCTGGAAGGGTGAGTGCGGCTAATTGACCTAAGGGGTGTGTTAACAAGGAATAGGGCTGACCCTTCGATATCTGGACCCCGACAAACAGGACTGAGGAGCCAAAAATCCTTGGCCGGAGCCGTCTTCTATCTCTGCTTGGCTCGGCTCCAAATTTATATCACTTGGGCGGGGTGTGAGTGCGACAAACGTCCACCAAAGTGCTAATGAAATTTAAGAGATCTATGCTGACCCTCCTCCTCCTCCTCCTCCTCCTCCTCCTCCTCCTCCTCCTCCTCCTCCTCCTCCTCCTCTTTCTTCTTTCTTCGTCCTTCACCCTTCCTCCCATCATCAACATCTTCTCCTCCTTCTCCTCATCTTCCTCCTCTTCCTCATCTTCCTCCTCCTCCTCCTCCTCCTCCCTCCTCCTCCTCCCCTCCTCCTCCTCCTCCTCCTCCTCCTCCTTCTCCTCCTCTTTCTTCTTTTCTTCGTCCTTCACCCTTCCTCCCATCATCAACATCCTTCTTCTCCTCCTTCCCCTCATCTTCCTTCTCCTCCTCCTCCTCATCGTCCACCTACACCCCTTCTCCTCTCCTCCTCAGACCCTTCCGGTCCAGAACGGCCGCACTGCAATCAAACGAAGCGGTTATTTGCTCTCGCCAGCAACAGAATACACTACATCACTTTTATTTCGTTCCGGAGTCGTTTCTTTTCTATCCAAGATTATCCCTTTCATCGCCACTCTCTCACATGGAGACGCACACTTTTCCTGCTCCAAGACATTGGAGTCCTTCTACTGGTCACATTTCTCTTTTCTTCTACTAATTTGTTCTCTATAATCTAATCTAGAATCGAAGCTAATAAATTGTGTGATCTACTTTGTGTGATAGAGGAAATTCTCCATCTCTTCTGCTACTTTGCTCACATTCCCGTGTTACTAGTATAATCAAATTAATAATGTAAGCTATTGAATTGTGTGATCTACTTCGTGTGATGAACGAAATTTTTTCAACACAGAAAGAGGGATTGCAAAATTTCATCAGGAGGGGATTGTTATTGATGCTTTCATGAATTGAATAACCTGAAATCACCTTTGTGTGTTTTGTGTGATTCAAACTGAAATATGATTTTTCTATACAGCATCCTTGAAATTATAGCTCTGCACATCATGTTCATAGAATAAACTGATTATCCTATTGAAACTTATTCCAGCAATTCAATCGTAAAATATTATAATATTATATTTTGTTTTACTTCACAACAATAATTTCAAGGGAGAACTTTCAAAACTGTAAGTGAATGACTGTACTCACTCTTCAATGAATTCGATACATCCTCAAGCAATCATACCTGGAAGATACAGAGAAAGGATTATAAAATTTACCATGTCAAATCAAATCAATCATATACAAGAAAACACATTAATTTTGATAATTATTCTGATTCATTACAATTGAAAACTATTATAGGAACTTAAGAATAGAACACTTTTATGAAAATTATAAATGGAAAAATTGGAAACACTTGTTCATTCGGCATGAGATGTTATCTAAAACCAATTTACGGAATGAGGAAAACAAACAGTATTCTTGTGTGATGGTAGAATAGAAGGTGTTGTAAGGTGCCCTGTAATCTAGTAAGAGGCTGATTCCCTCAAGTTACGGGTCTAAGACAGCGGAAACGAATCCTTTTATTTCGATCAAGGGAGAGTCCCTGTTTTTCCCGGGAAGTTCCGCTTTGCCAAGCTATTGTTCCTTTTTTATGTGGGTGGAAAAGAACACAGAGACAGCGGACGGGTCTCCGCTGTCCATCAATGTTCAATTGATCGAAAGCGAGCGACAAAATATTTCTAGAATTCGAAGAGTCATCGTGCGGAACGAACCAACAACTTTACTGGATTTGAACGGAACTGAAAACAAAATGGGGATGTGATAGGGATGCTAGCTGAAAAGTGTGGCGGAAAACAGTTGATAGAGTGGGATGAATCAGAGTAGAAAAGAAAGAAAAGTTTGAGTTGCGTTTTTGATAAATAGTTGGAAGGAATAGGACGGATTTTCTAGTATAGCTATTTTCAAGCTTATAGTAAAGCTTAATAGTAAATTATAATGAATAATAGTAATTTATAGTGAATTATAGTATGATGATAGTGAATTATGGTTGAAAAGAGTATAATTGTTACAGAGAAGAGAAATTTAAAAAAATTCAAATGACAATCATCATATATATGGTAGAGAATTGGATTATTGATTATTTGAGGATAATTATTATTGTAATATTATGATGGCAATAATCTTTAATCAAGAGAGGACCTCAAATCTTTACTTCCACAGTAATTATCCAAAAGAAACTTGTAAAACATCATCGTCATCAGAAGAATATTAGAGCCACATATCGTATTTTACGTGAAAGAGTGATTATTTCACATAGTGAGCTCTCATTAACATTTGAGCAACATGAGCTCGTATTAATTAATATTGTAATCATCTATTCCTTATTGTAGTTTCAATGTTCTAATAGGAGAACCAACATAAGAAAGTCTGACGCGTTTTATAAACCATAATTATCACTGATACTGGAACTCTCTATTCAAGATTCTGTCAAGAACAATATTCAGCCTAATATACATTACGTGACGTATGAATATTACTTCATGTACATCTGGGCTAAATTGAAGCATTGAAATGCATTCGGAGTGCGGTAATAACCCAGCGACAATTCTCAGAGGGAATTAGAATCTGGCTCAAAAACAATACTTCCCCGCGAGTATATACGCTACTCATGATAATTGAATAAGCTCGGCGGCGGATCACATCACAACCACTCACTCATTCACTTCACTCTTCTCTTTCATTTACTTTAATTCTCTTCGATTCTCTTTCTTTGTCAGTCGTCTCAATCTATCCTCCAGGCGAAGGCTGTCTACGTCATGTGGATTGAAGAAGAGTGTTTTCGGGGAGTGCTTGAAACTGTTTAAATTTGTAGGAAGTTGTTAAGTATGTGCTTGGGGATGAGATTTACCGGGCCGGATCACTGTAATAATGAATGAACATGAGAAGAAGGAAAGAATGGCTGGAGGGGGGAGGGTGTAAGAGGAAGAAGAGAAAGGAGAAGAGGGTGGAATCACGTCAACGGAGTCTGATGGAGAGATTTGGCGCTGGGGAGAGAAAAGGTCTTCAACCTTTTAGGTCGTTCCACCTCTTTGTCGCGCCGAGAACCGTGTGTGACTCTTCTCACCTGTTATCTGTCACTGCTCAACCCTCTCAGTTGAGTGAAAACGTCTCACACGACACTAGCAGACGGAGGAGCGAGCAGAAAGAACAAGAAGTTCAGGCAGAACGGGATTAGAGAGGGGACTAAGTGACGTAACACACACACATAGATGGTGACTAAAGTGGAGAAATGACAACCAGTCAGGGGATGATTCGTGCAGAGAGCTCTCCAGTATCTGTTGACATCAAATCTTATTCTGTTGACCTTTTAAATGGCTTAAAATATCGAATGGACAGCTCTAAAGATGTCCTGCTCTGAAGGGACAGGAAGTTGGGAGAGAAAGTTCGGGATATCATCAGAAAAAACTCAGCTGTCAATTCTAATATGAAGCGCAAGTAAGAAACCTATTCTCCTCCCTTGTGATACTGAGATGATATTGATGCTTTATGTTTCTTCTACTTTCATTTTTTCTGTGTAGTTTTGTGAGCTCCAAGCCTACCATTCGTATTCCATCCTATCAAATGTATGTGTGTAATGCACGTGTTTGATAATATTTTCGAAAATGTGGGTTTATAGTTTTTTTTTTTTGCAAAATGAGTTCAATACCTGGATTAAGGAATTCAATTATTCAATAAATTGAAACTTTGATGAGGATATTATGTTCGGGATAACTAAAATTATTGTTTATATGGTTAATATGCCTGCCCAAAATTAAAAAGGAGTGAGATATTATTTTTAAATTTGAATTGAATTAATCATATTGCTCATTAGCAATTTCGACAAAAATTAGAAAAATCTTTTAAAACCAAGACGGATGTTTGAAGTTGAAGCCTATGCTTCTCCTAATCCATCTTTGGAAGGAGACCAGTACAAAATTGTTTATCCTATGCATCCAATATCAATTTCATGACTCTAATCGATATCCCAGTGTCTGACGATTCTGATTTTTGAAATGGATCTCTCGTATTCAGCAAAGCAGAGCAGAATTGCTTGTCCTACTTATCCACCCTATTTTCACCCATACCTCCGACCCTCCTGCATCCGAATGCCATCCACTTTGAGAAACATAAAATATCCTGATATTACAGGCTGGGAAAAAAGGAAAAAGAGCATTGAAGGGTGATGTCTAGACGCTTCCCGAGTCAAGGGGATGATATGCATTCCCTTTATCCTCCCTCTTATTTTCTCTTTCTTTTTCTCCTTATTCTTTTACTCCTTCCGCTCCTTCTCCTTCTTCTTCTTGGAGTCCCTCGACGTAGCACACTTACAGTCCATGCTAAACGCTCTCCCAGAGAGAAGAAAAAAGATATGAATGGTGCTAGGAAAAAGGTACAAGGAATTCAGGAGCTCGAGATTCCTTCCCTATCTTACGTCTCCCACAGGGGAAGTTGAAGAATGGAAGAAAAAGACTAACAACTCTCGTACCTTGTGGAATTCTTACTTAGCATTTTTTGAATTCTGAACACAGACTGCAAGATAGCTTTGAAGTTTGAATTGATTTAGACATTTTTATTCAAGTTTTCAATTCATAACTGTTGACGAGAGACCGGGTCCGAATTGAACGGGATGAAAATGTTTTGCAGATGTATCACATGGGTGTAACTAGTAGATTTATACCGGGTTTCACCAACATTGGTCAAATATTTAACGATGTTCAAACGCATCAACAGGTGAAAAGGTTATTATCACACTATGTGAAAAATTGATCTGTGTACATTGGTGCATTGCTATATTAGCATTTTATTCGGCTGTTTATGTATGAGAATTCCAATCACTTGAAATTCATTATAAAAGATCAGATGGAGTTTCTGCTTCTTTGCAACAATTTTTTACCGTGTGCGCCTTGGCCTTTTTTGAACATGGTCAAATTCTATTTGACCAAGGTTGGTGAAACCCGGCATTAGTGTAAATACAGCCAACCAACTATTGGAGATGAATTTTCAAAAGAAAAATTTAAACTCGATGATGAATTTGGTTTTAGAACTTGAAATTGAAAAATTAGATTAGAAGAAATCTTCAAATCTCACGACTCCTTCAGTAAAACAACAAAAAAGATAGGAGTTTAAAGTTCTCAGGATTATTCGATTTTACAAGATCTTCTCAGACTACACCCTCCATGTTTCTTTGACGATGAGAGCATGGAAGGGCATCCTTGACAATGCCCTGCATACATATCCTGACAATTTTGGATGAAATGAATGAATGAAATTCAGAAGAACTAACTGTATGAAGAAGAACTGAAAACCGCTATGCTCAACTGCTAACAACAGCGATCATGGTGATAATTCATCGACGCCTCTCGAAGATAATCGGCGAGTTCGTTGAAGGCGGCACGTGACTTACAAAAGTCGAAAACAAGACAGGCCAGAGTTTATCGTCTATGAATAGCTTAATAATACTTGGGATGGCGTCTTTTTGTTGACTACCCTTCGCTGGCTGAAAATCGCACTGGGAATGAAAACGTCCCAGAGGCCATTCAAAGCTCGAATTTCGCCAGCAACGCCTTGTTGGAACTTCTTGTTCTTTCACCTCAATCATCACCTTCTTCTTATACTTCTTCTCTTTCTTCTGCTCCTCCTCCTTCTTCTCTTTCTTCTGATCCTTCTTCTTCTTCTTCCTGTACTTCTTCTTCTCATCCTCCTCCTCTCTTCTCCTTCTTCTCCTTTTCTTCTCATCCTCTTCTTCTTCTTCTTCCTGTACTTCTGCTTCTCATCCTCCTCCTTCTTTCCCTCCCTCTTCTCCTTCTTCTTTCTTCCTCCTTCTTCTTCTTCTTCTCTCCTTCTTCTTCTTCTTCTTCTTCTTCCTTCTTCTTCTCCTTCTTCTTCTTCTTTCTTCTTCTTCTTCTTCTTCTTCCTCTTCTTCTTCTTCTTTCTTCCTTCTTCTCCTTCTCTTCTTCTTCCTCCTCCTTCTTCTTCTTCTTCTTCTTTCTTCTTCTTCCTTCTTTTGCTCTTCCCTCCATCATACACTTCTTTCCAACAACCTCAACTGCCTTTTAATCTCTCTCCCGATTTAAATGGAAATCATTCTCCTGAAGAGAGAAGAGAGAGTCGGGGGAATTTCGAAGGGATGATGATTCTTAACCCCTTCGATTTTCACATTCAATGTGGCCGCTCCGCCCCCTCCCCACCCCTTTGGTGCCATCTCTCTTGTGTCATCTCACTGTTAGTGCGAACGTGATTTGTGTGCTAAGTTCAGTGGTGGGCGAAGCTCGTTTCTTTAATAGAAAGGAAAGTGCCTTCAAAGAGACTTGAACTTTGCATGATGTAGTGAACGATGATTCTAGTGTTATGAGCAAGAACTATTAATTGACTCTCTATGTAGAATGAACTATCTCATATTCTAATTCATCGAGCAATACTGAGAAGTTATACTGAAAAACGCTTATATAGACAAGTATTAAAAAATCTGAGCGAAGCCTAAATTAATGAGAAGCTTGTATCACACTATCTCTCCTTTGAAAAGTTTTGATTTCTCTCCACTTCGGCTCTGAATAAAATTAATGGAAGGGAGCTATGAAACTTATATCAAGATACCAATATTTTGTATGCATTGGAAATTATGTATTTTCTGCCTAAACCAACCATAATTTCCAGCTACAGGTGGAGAGCCGAAAGACAGGTGCATTAGTTGAGTGATATATATACGCAGAAGAAGGGCATAAACTCAGGCTCTGCACTTAAATAGCTCAGACTCGCAATGCCGGGATGTAATATAAAGACGCTCCCTCAAGCTAAGATATGATTTATAGGATGACTGCCTTCATTAAGCCTACGCTACTAGCAGGCGTCTCGATTTTTCCAGCCTCTCTCCGTTTTTCCAACAAAGTTTTCCTTATTTTTAGGCGAGGGTTTTCCTTGAACGATCAGTCTCGACAGGTGAGACTTATTGCTATGTCACATGTTTGCTTATTTATCGTGGAATGTTTCTGTCTCTGAGCTTATGAATTCCACATCCACATAGTGTACAGTATCACCAGAAACAATGGCTAGTTCAATCGATGACTAGAATAATACTTCTCGTATCTTAATCGAATAAACGAGAAAGATTTTGAAACAGTTTGTAAAGTTGATGGGAGGTGAAACAGTTAATTTGTCCTTTCACGAATACTTGCATTCATTATTCCAATGCTAAGCGGCTTATAAACGGGGAAAAAGGAGACGGAAAGTCACTGACCAACAGTAACTTCCCGTCTCTACTTCCCCGTGAAGTAATGTAATTCATTCCAATGAAGATTTCAGAAAAAAATGATAAACATCAGTGGAAGCTAGAAGGAAAGAGTATTTTTTTTTATTGAACCCACATTTTCCAAAGGTGCAAAATATGTGATCATATAATTCATATCATTCATTAGTAGTGGAGTAGGCCTGAAATCTATGCTTAAACATGGAAACATGAGAAAATCTTATTTCTTACATAATTCTCATTATAGGACTGTTTTTAATATGTTTTCTTTTATCAGTCACATTACTTTGTTAAAACTATTTCAATATGTTGAAATCATCCTAAGATTATTCCATATTATATTGTTGACGTGGAATTATTCTGATTTCTCAAGAATGCGTATCAGAAATAATGAATTTCCCTCACGGCAGCAACACGGCAATGAATGAAGTAAGCTCGAGAGTTTATTCAATATTTTGGCGGAAGTTAACCGGATAGCTCTTCACTTTACTTAGCGGGATTTTTGAAGCCCCATCTTTAATCCAGCACTCTACCCCCCTCCCCTAAAAACACTCCCCCATCACATCTATCAAGAACGACCTCAGCGTCAAAAGCTCTCATCGCCGCTAATCCTGAGTCAACCCTTGCCGCCGTCAACAACCTTCACAGTCAATTTTCTTGGGCAAATATTGAGCAGATCGGATGGGAGCCAGCGAAGGCTACAAACGATAGATGATATTTAGCTCTAGAATAAGAGTGGAGGAAGAAGACAACGAAGAAGCAGAAGAAAAGAAGAAGAAGAAGAAGAAGAAGGAAGGAGGAGAAGAAGAAGAAGAAGAAGAAGAAGAAGAAGAAGAAGAAGAAGAAGAAGAAGAAGAAGAAGAAGAGGAAGAAGAAGAAGAAGAAGAAGAAGAAAAAGAAGAAGACAAACGAAAATAAGAAGAAGAAGACAAAGAAAGAAGAAGAAGAAGAAGAAGAAAAGAAGAAGACAAACGAAAATAAGAAGAAGAAGAAAAGAAGAAGACAAACGAAAATAAGAAGAAGAAGAAGAAGAAGAAGACAAACGAAAATAAGAAGAAGAAGAAGAAGAAGAAGAAGAAGAAGAAGAAGAAGAAGAACGAAAAAGAAGAACAAGAAGAAGAAGAAGAAGAAGAAGAAGAAGAAGGAGAAGAATACAAACGAAAATAAGAAGAAGAAGAAGGAGAAGAAGACACACGAAAATAAGAAGAATAAGAAAAGAAGACAAACGAAAATAAGAAGAAGAAGAAAAAGAAGAAGACAAACGAAAAGAAGAAAAATTAGAAGGAGAAAAAGAAGAAGACAAACGAAAAGAAGAAAAATTAGAAGAAGAAAAAGGAGAAGACAAACGAAAAGAAGAAGAAGAAGAAGACCTAGGGGAAGGAGATGATAAAGAAGTTGAAGAAGAAGGGAAGGATGAAAAGAGATAGAAAGGGGTACAACCTATCCATCCACTTATTAAAACAAACCCTAATTATTACAAGAAGATCAGATGAGCTGCAAGGTAAACTGTAGACAGCGAGTCAAGAGGCAGAGATGATACTTGATGCTCCGGTTCTTTGCCTTTCTGGTACATGATTCCTTATTACCTCATTGTAATCATCTTCTCTTACCAAGCAGCCTGAAATTCGTTTTTGAGAAAGGGTTACTTGGAAACTGCATGAAGCATTCAGCAAAGAGAGCAATTATCCACAATAAATCATGAATATTTCAAACCTGGATAAGATACAGAAAAGTTGATTTATTATTGAATTGAATTAATATTGAATATTGAAATGAGAGAAAAGCAAATGTAGCACGAATTTCTGCTACTCTAAAGTATGGAGAAAAAGCTTAAAGGAAAAATAGCTTGAGGATTTTTAGATTGCAGTCTTTAAATTCAAACAAAAAAAATAATGAAAAATTATCTATTACTCACTTCTTTAGCAACATAGTAACTTGAAAAAATTGAATGAATTGAATTGAATCCCATCCACGTTCATAATCTTCATGTAATTCTTGTAAGCTGTGAGTATTTTAGAAATAACTGCAAATAAACCTGATTGAACTACAATAGAGTTCTACATTATAGATTTGAAGAATTAACAGTAGCAGAACACCCTATCACTCTTAGCATATCTATAAAGTAATTTATTCATTATCCTCTAAAATTATCATTCTAATTCAGATTCATCTGTATTCTTGAGAATTCATTTATTGAAAATCATTAATTATGATCAGTACCACCATTAGAATTCCATTGCTTGAGGAAATCGAATTGAAGCGAAGACGCTACCAGAAAATAAGAGTTGAACCTACAAGCGCTATCCATAAATCAGCGGAATACCATTAAATTTTCGGTCTACTGGACACGTTTCAGATATTCAATGGAAATCGTCGTCTGTGCGAAGATTCATGTTGCTGCAAAAAAAACTACTCTCCCTTGCGAGCTACGGGGGAATTGATAAAAAAAAACTACCAGATAAGGGAGAACTGTGCAGAGAAAGCCGATGAAAGCTAGACACAATGGATGGAATCCAAGAAATGAGGCTGTAAAAATGGTAACAAGACATATTGCCTGGTAATGCACTGCTGTAGGAAAAGGGTACGGTAGAACGACGGCTCACATATGTGGGGTGACACGCTTGTATTTCGGGGCAGAAATAGTGGGATATGTGTTGAGGTACCGCGTTTTCAACATACTCCCATGTTTACACAAACAATTTTGTTCCACACGGTCATCGCCTCAGGCCAGCAAAGGGGGAATTTTTATGCGACTCCTTCTCCCTTCCTCATCACACCTTTTTCTGTCTTTTTTGCCGAGGAAAAAGGAACGTTTCACTGGCAATAAAGGACCTGTTCCGGCACATGCAGCCGAATTGAGCCGCAATCCACTCCTGACAAGTACAACCGGCTTGTTTGCTCTGATGACCCCTTTTTGCCACTCATCTGACATCACGCCAGTCGAGTGCTATTTACACAATGAATGTTGTCACGTACACCTACATGTTAGCTGTCTGGAGATTGTGGAGAAGACTTACAGATATGAACACAGACTATCTATCAAGACTATCAGAAGACTATCGGTATCCATCTTTTCTACACTAAAAGGCTATTCTATTAATAAGTAGAATCGTCTCTGGTTTGAGTGAATATCGAAGCTTTGCTGATAAGCAAATTACAAAGATAAAATACCGTCGATAGAAAATACAACAAACATGTAAAAAAATTTATGATAGCAGGCCTAGTCGTCAAGTTTAATCTTGCCAACTGCAGATTTTGAGCCACTCTGACTAGATTTTTGAGTAGATTTCGACATGTATGATTGATATTAGAGTCACAATATTGAAATTTTAAACTTTGTTAGCTAAGTATGATTGTAGTGTGGATTCTTTGCAAAGAATATGAATTCTTAAGATATGAATATTCAATCATATTATACTGATGTTAATAGTGTTAATCCTCACCGCAATTCAAATGTGTCAATGTTACTCACAATTTTAACTACTCATTTACCACTTTTTAGAATATTGTTCATGCGCCTCATACTCATACTGTTACTCAAGAACAAAATTAACTGATTTAGTAATAATCAATTAAAAGTAATATCAATTTCCATAAAAGTGAAGTAAGTGAATAAAATAAATAGGAATAAAATCATGAGTAATCAATCACACAATCACAGGAAAGAAAATGATAAGCTCGTTCCAATTTCATGGATTTATCAACCAGACAAGTCATGAATAGCATACTCAATAATTTATCGATGTTACAAAAGGAATACATTATTATCAGCTCCAGAGGGTCCACTCCAAATCAAACCCGAAACACTATTGTTCGGAAACACGGGCAACAAGCAAATAAAGGCATAAATATTTATTCGGAAGCTGGTGGGTGTTTGGAGGGGGGGGAAGGCTTCTAACAAACGCCACATGATGTAGACACAAAGGAAATGCAATAAGACGCTTTGGTCCTGTTTGGGGTTTGCGAAGGAGGATGTCGTCGTCTCAAGGAGAGGCAGCACAGGGCGCCAGAGGAAAGCTTATTAGCCTGGCACCAGGAAATCCTTAGAAGGACCCATGAAGACAAGGCGGTGGGCGTAGCAGGTCGGTCCTTTAGGTTGGTGGCTTCGTGCATAATTCACCACGGGGTCAAACCTCGTTCTCTGCATCTATTAGTCATCGCTGCGCCCTAAGAAGCCCTACAATAATTATTGTTGTACAGCCCTTTGCCGATCGCCTCCAACTCACTTCCCCCACAACAATCGTATTGGTGTGTTTGATCTCTTCAATTATTTAATGACCAATGGCGACAGCTGCAATTATAATGTCGACGACTCGATTCTACAACGTCTATTGATGAGAACGGACATGCACTGACAAAGAAATTTACCATTCAACGTATTTATTGAGACAGGGTAGGATACTGTTTAAACAAGGACGAACGTCTACATTAAAAAGAGAACGTTACTTGATGAACTACAATTAATATGAATAACCTGAATTGAAATAATAGTTAAGAGGAAAACGATACTTTATGACGATTAACGGTTTCATCGAAAAGAGAACGTCTTTTGATGAAATACAAATATAAATTAATTGAAATAATGAATATTTGGAAATGAATTGGGAGAGCGCCATTTATGCATACATTTTTATCCATGCATTTAGTTTATCCATGCATATTTCAGGTGTTTGAAAATGAATTCAAAAGATAGAAGCCGGATTGTGAAAAACAATACATTCAATAGAGCTCCATCACTATCACCAACTCCAACTTGAAATTGATATTTGCGATAACAAATTATTTGAAGTCTGAAAATTTATTGGATGTGCTAACCCCTCCATGCAGTTTTCAAACTCATGAAAAACAGTCGATGTGAATGGACAGTGATTTACATTTTGAAAGAGATTCTTGGACAAAATTCACAATGTTTTCATTGTACAGTTCTATGAAAATTCTCTCAATAATCGGAATATTCTACTGAACTATCAAATATTTGGTTGTTTTAATTATCTGTGAATAATAATAAAATGGGATGTATATCTTCTTATCGATTGATTTTTAAACGCGTTTCAAACAATGGTGTTCATTCTCTGCGCTTTGAGCTAGGACTTGGCTGTCCACTGTATGATAATCTTGAAACGTCAAACATGTTCTTGAACTGAAACGTGAATCTGTTCATGCGCATCCGCGACTCAATCATAAGTGTGCTGTATATTGCAAGAAGTTGAATAATCTCATTATATTATCAAATATTTATTAAAAATACGTACTTGAGTATCAACTCAACATAATTATCATTCCAAATCAATGTTCTTCAAAATTCCAATCATGAACATCATTCCTCACTTCAATCATTGTTGAGTTTCAAATATACTGTGCTATAGAATAATCAGTTGTAGGCTAAGCAGAGTTCTTCTCACATTTCCAACTCAATTTTGAAGCGAGCTGTCTCTGCAAGGTTTAGCCTATATTGAATTTCCAGCCGGTCGCCTGGGTGTAATCATTGTAGGCTGCATGTGAGCAGCAAAATTAGAAGCAATAGAAGAACAAGTAGAGAGGAGAAAGAGAGAGACAGAGAGACCGAGAGAGAGGGAGTGAGAAGGTAGAGGAGATGAAGGCGATCATCATATTGACTCGGCGAACGTTGAAGAAGTTCAAGTGTGCCTAATACGTTACATACAGAGTAATATGTGAATTACATAATATGTACATAGCATGTATGTATATGTATATAAGAGTAATATGTGTAGAAAGCGACATGTCTGATGAATATTGGTAGCAAGTACGAGTCACGTATTTAGGGAAGTGGCGTCCTTTATTCAATCAGAACCTCCAAGAAAGACCGACATAGGGTGGGGCTATCGGTAATCCAAGAAGTTAGCTTCTTGGCGCAGTGCAGGAAGGAAGTGAGGACAACCGGGGACCAACCGTTGGACCGGCTTCTTCTTGCCGAATTAACAACGCAAGACTTGCTTCTTTGAAAGACTGCTCGTCCTCAAGACAGTCGGTAGTGTACAGTACAGAGACTGTCTCCCTAAGCCTTTCTTTCCCATCCCCGCAAAGTTCAACTTCAAGGCGCTTCTCTTGTCGTCTTCGAAATTAGTTTGCGAGGAAAACCCACATGCAAGATGACGAAACCGACAAGAAGACGACCATCCACAGATCCCGGCGATGTCACACCCCATTCTTAAACCCTCCCCCACCCGCACCCCCCATTACCAACCCAGTTTCCGTCACAATAACAACGATAATAATAACGCAACAGCCATCTCCGGCGACTTGGAGGACTTTGTGGTCGGAAATATTCCGTCTCTGGTAGGCTATCTTCAAAGATTGGCGTCTTCGCCCTGTGTCCTGTCAAAGGCGATTCAAACTTAATTAAAGTGATTACTGCTCTGTGTCCAATGCTTGCAGACCCGTGACGATATCAAACGTGCGTCTTTATTCCCGCTTGGTTAGCAATGGAAGGCCAGGGTTGTTTTGTTGATGATAAGGAATCATCATAGGCAAGATAGGAAAATCAAGTTCAACTCCATCAATTCTTACAAGTTACAATGTATTGCAGAAAAATGTTTTCCTTCTCTCTTGAAAATCTCCTCCTCATCAAAATACCCTGATTTTTTTTGTGAATATAGTATCTAAACTGTATTGAAATTTGTAATGTACTAGAATAGAATTGTAAAATTTTACCAACTATATTTCGAATAAAACTAGTTGTCTCTTGGCCTGGTGCTCAAGAACCACTCATTAGAAATGTTTTTGTCAGAAACTCCGATGTCCGAACAGCTGACCATTTGATTCAATGTTAGCATAATTGAGTCAAATGTTCAGCTGTTCGGACATTGAACTTTTTGACAAAAACGTTTCTAGTGAGAGGTTCTTGAGCACCAGGCCAAGGGACAACTAGTTTTATAATAAAAGTTGATATTTCCATTCAACACAAAATTCATCACTCTAATGCCAGGTTTTTCAGTCGTTCAATAAACTTATTGAATCAATAACTTTTTTTTGCATTTGAAAACACATGGTTATTGATTCAATAGTGCTATTGGATCCATAAACTGTCTATTGAGCGACTGAAAAACCGGGCATAACTCCATGTTCTTTTCTCTTTAATTAACCTCAATAGGTGTCAAGAAACCGCTAGTAACACTGGCTTATCAATTACTATATTTGTTCTGACACTGAACATAATCATATTCCAAGCACCAGTTCTGTATACTATTGAAATTTAAAAATTTCGAATACTGATAGTTTGAAACAATCACTATTGAATGGGACAGTTGAACTGAGTGGACCAAAAAGTGATCAGAATAGAACTGGAGTTTAGGAGAAGTTTGGAGTAGACAAACTCCATCAGGTTCATGTTGTTGTCAAAGTGAAGTTTCTGCAGACCATCTTATTAAGCTGAAACATCTTCAGGGCTATTAAGAGCGCGGTTCCGCTGTTCGGTTCACTTCCCCCAAACAAGATGAGGAAAATCGTGACTTGTTTTTCCGTAACTTGGTTGTGGTGGGTGCCTTGAAACCATGCTGCACTATTCAAAATGTCTGGGTAGTGAAAGCTATTCTAACACCCAAGTTCCTTATTGAGTAGTACTGCGAACGAACTCCTCTATTTCTTGTAATACTCAATCCTAGTCTGAATTTCCAATAAAGAACTTCAATGACTTTAGACCTAGTTTACGAATCGATTCATTACACTCAAAAAAGCGTTATAATCCTTCTCCACTGCTATTTAGATAGCCAGGCTTCAAGAACTGCTTCATAGGATTGGTATGTGTGATGAATGAATAGTTGAAGATTGTGAATAAAGTATTTTTCTCTTGGGAACTGTAACAAATCTTTGGAAATTTCTCATGCTTTATTGATTATTTTTTTGCAAATAATGTTCATTTCACGTCTTTAAAATTGATGCATTATCACTATATTGTTCTAAATTTGAGGGTTAAGTGTAAGAGAGGGCCGACTGCATACTAACTTCGCCCTCCCGGGTGAAAAATGAAGGCAGTCATCCTATTCTATTCTATAATTACTGTGGTCATATGCTTAAGATTTATAATAATTATAGAGTGAACTATCATGATTGTCTCTTCACCTACCTATTAAAAAATGTGTAGGTTGATAGTCAATACTATCATCCATGAAACTCCTCATGAGGAAAATTTTAAGAAAAAGTGAGTATTATCTTGAGATGTTTACATCAGTTCCACATCTAAATTTCTTATCAGCATAACGCGTAAAAGATAATATTGGAGCTCTATATTGGGTTAACTAACTAGGTATAGTATATTCAGTGAATTTTCATTGATAATGTATAGTATTCCTCGAGTATTGCAATGGAATAGAATATGAAAAACTGGATTAGAGAAGCCCAATCGAATAGGATTGTCGAGCCTGAATGACTTCATTATGATTTCCTGTCTCAGAAGGTTCATCCAGGGAGGGGTCACAAAAGCACGTAGCCAGAAGTTCATGGGTAGATTCCCTCGGGAGCATGGGTCACTCAAGACCATCTAGACAATGTGAAGACAAGATGAGATCTCAAGCATCGATCAGGCTGGACTCACGCAGAGGGAAAAGATCGAAGGGGAAGTGATGAAAACCTTGATTGAGGCTCATCACAAGTTTTAAATACACATTGGAGACCAGGGTACAAGGGCACTCATACTCCCAAGAATATTACAAGTTATCCGCTCCAATTACTGTATTCCTTAAATTTCAAAATGTTGAGGTATTTTTAAAGCTGTCATCGATATTATCCGGTAATTGTAGTTTTGTTAACAAAAATATTGAAAAGCTTGTTTTTGTGTGATTCCTTGAAAAGCTTGTTCGACCCACAGGATAGAATATACTCCACGGAACGCTCGTGGTTAAGAAATTACTAGATTTATTTTTATCTCAACTGAAAATTCAAATTCACCCTTAAAGCAAAAAAATGAGGACAAACTCCTTTCTACCCTTACCAAAAACTTTGCCACTCCATCAAATTAACTACATCTTTTCCTCTCAAAGGTCCTCTGCGACAAAATCCTCACAAGACATAAATATTTAAATTAAGCCACATCATATAATCTACCCTATATAATATAGTCTGCATCTTTCAGAGGAATAGTATTATTGAAGAATATAAGCCGTGGCGAAGCGTGGTATACTCAACCGGTCATCGCCGGGTATACGTCCTATAGGAAATATACCCGGCGATGACCGGTTAAGTATACCACGCTTCGCCACGGAGAATAAGATAATCCTCTAGGAGTAGTCACTTTTGACCAAAACTCGATACCCTTTTGAGTTATTTTAGCATCGATTCTAAGTTGAATGTTAAAGTTATGTTGTAGATAAAGTAAATGTTGAATATCCATTTATGAATATTAGGCTATAACAAACCTTGTCTCATATTTTTACAGTTGCAAAAAGCCCATTTTATACACATGAAAGATTGCGTTGTAGCAGCCGCTTTCTTAACTGTCCGCTTAATTCTTGGGTTTACACGAACGGTGTTTGGGCGGTTGCGGCTACCAGCGGTCCTATGTGTGAGAGAGACAAGATTATGCCAGCTGTTTTTTGTCTCTCTCCCACACATGGAACCGCTCGTAACCGTTGGTACCCGCAACCGCCCAAAAACAGTTCGTGTGAACCAGCTCTAAAGCTATTCTCTTCGCTTGATGACCATTATAATTTATATTATCAATATCAAACAGTTATTGAAAAGTGACAACTCACAACCACAGCCCTTAACCAGTCACTCTATCAACAATGACCGTGTTTGATTTGAGTGGAAAATTCAATGACAGCTGAAAAAAGTTCTCTTGAGTATCTTTTCCGGCCACGTTGTTTCCGTTCTGTGTCCTAAATTTTTGATGACGTCAGAACCACTTTCCCTCCACAAAATGTTCACGGGCAACTTTAATTTTGCAACGTTATTGATGAGCCCACTCACCAACCGCCCCAATTGAATGCTGCTGTATTTCAAAGCTACAAGATTGCAATCAGTTCCGTGAAGGTAAAAAAGGGATTTAATTCTTCGATTTTTCTCATTATTTCTTATTTATCAATCCCTTTTTTTATAATTCATTATTGGTTGTGAATTTTTTGATCCATGACAAACTGCGATGTTTACACTATTGATTTATCACAAGAGTTTATGACATGCAGTCAATATTTTACTGTGAATACGTATATTTTATTACTAACTGGATTGGAGCGCTTTTGAGTTACTTGAACTCTCTTTCACAGTCCAGTGAGTAATAAATATGATGTATTCCCAGTAAAATATTGACTGCATGTCGTAAATTCTAGTGATGAATCAATAGTATTCATTATTAATTGGATTATTTTCAGCAGTATAAACTATTCATCACAAACGGTAGTGAGAAATATCAATTTAAAAACCATGGATGTTGTGAATATTGAAATTTTCAGTATTGAAAAATTTATATTAATTTAACACAAACGGTAGTAGGAGATATTGGTTGAAAAACTATGGATATTCCGAATGTATAAAGAGGTCACGTTTATCACATGGTTAATGATCAGAATCCAAATCACATTGTTTTAGAAGGTTTATGTGAATAATCTTTGAATAACAAGGACTTGCAAATCGAAGCGATGGTCCCCATTTTATTGCTCAATTATGTCGATTTTGTATAGGCTTAAAGGTTTCGAAAACAAACACTGATTTTATCAGATCAATGCTAAATAGGGATATTTTTCAAATTCATTACTCTCACGTTATCATTGTAACAGAAATGCAAATAGACATTTTTCAATGTCGGAACAGGAAGTAGCAGACCCCTTATACAAATGGATTAATTACTGCAACTATTTGTGCTAAATGACAAAACACATGTCAGTTTGTCAAGTCAGCTTTTTTCATGTCAGCTCAAACAACTCTATTAGTGAAGATCTTATCAATACACAGTACCAACATGCCACCTAATGCGTGAACATGCTCATTAGTGTTAAGGGTGGATTTATTTCGAGTGTTTCACATCCAGCATAATTTATGCAAAGCTGATAATCATCAAAACTCCCTTGAATGAACTTTCAAAACATATTACGTGACCTACACTGCGTGTACCAAATCTGAACACCTCTTACTTATGAAGGATTGAACTAATTATTCAATTTGACAAGGGTAACAGTTCATTTTGGTCGTATTGCAATCACTTTCAAGATTGTTATTGTTGACAAATAATGTTTTAGATGTACCTGATAATGATGTTATTATTTTCACTTTAATATCTGGAAAATCTGTAATAATAAATGCAGTATCATTTCTTTTTTCTCCCTTGGAGTTGACCTCATAAAAGTTATTATTTACTCCCTTTGAAGTTATTTTAGCGTTTTTTGTAGTTTTTCATTGATCAGGTTGATCCTGATCCATCCATTGATACCTGAACTTGGTTATCTTGGCTACTACTTGTCTAGCTCTTTTATTGGAAATTGTTGAGTATCCCCATACCAACTCAGAGCATTACAGTTTATTAAACGATTTCTCTTGAAAAGTGGTATAATTATTTTAATAGAGAACTCTATTCTCATTTTTGATACACCAAGAGTGAAACCAGGTTAATATGAAAAGTCCTCTAATATCAACCTGTACAACAACCAATCATAAAAGCTGATACTTTTATCTTCAGGATACCATATACCCTCACCGAGCTTCTTATCTTGGCTTCCTACATCCTTCACTTCAATATTTAATTTAATAACAAAGCCGCACTGTGGATGATGGAAATACTTCGGCTAGTACTAGAAGAAGAGTGTGTATGCTCTTTTTAGAGCCCCAGCATTCCTATAAAAGTACACCGAGGTTGAGGAAACGGTGCACTCTTGTCGTAGTGGTTAGAAAGGTGGTTACAGGCGAAGAAAGCTCAGGTGAGGCTTATGAGAAAAAGGAGACGGAGTAGTAGTAGATGAATAAAACAAGGAGGAAGGTAGAAAGAAAGAAAAGAAAGATGATAATAATAAAGAGAATATCGCGGTTTTAAAACAACGAACTGTGCAGATGAAGTAGGAAATGAGGATAGGATGGGAAAATGAGAAAACTCCGAACTCGTGTCTTATGTCAGGAAAGGGCGTAGTATCAAGTTGCGGTCGAGGCTGGAGCAAGACATGGTTCAAACGGTGCTGGTGAGGTTTCCACAGCTGAATAAGAGGGGAAGGTTCGTCTGAAACGGCTTGAATCTGGCAACTTTTTGATTAAACTGTTTCTGAACGCATTCTTCTTTTTACTCTCCGTCATTTTTTCCTACAGGAGGAAATTTTACGACCAAGATCATCCAGCATATTCAGTATCGTTGCTTTACTGGATATGTAACCGACCTCAAATAGAGAATCGTTTTATGACTTTCTGTGTAGTAGTGAAGGTGATGTTGTGGTAGTTATCCATACTGGATGAGAAGAAGGCTTGATGTTGTCAAAACCACAAATTCAATAAAACAACGAGATACTAAAGTTTCGTTTGTTACACCATTATCAATCTCTGGTAAACTGAAACTAAAGTACAGTGTAGCAGAATTAATACTCGTGACCGAGCGCTGTGATTGGCAGTTGAATGGCCCATCTGTTTTCGTAAATATCAATTACCTTTCTTTACTATGTTAGTAGTTTGAACCGCCATTGCTGTGATGTTTGTAGAAGCCGCCCATTGTGGGAGGAGCTTATCTAGGCCAATGGCAGTCGTTCACCTTGATAGGCCATTCAACTGCCAATCACAGCGCTCGGTCACGAGTATAAATTCTGCTACACTGAACTTTAGTTTTAGTTTACCAGAGATTGATAATGGTATAACAACCGAAACTGCAGTACCTCGTTGTTTTATTAAATCTGTGGTTTTGACAACATCATGTGTTCTTATTCAGAATATGATTTTATTTTGATTTTTTAAGATATTTGTAGTGTAACCAACACATAGAGGAGACGAAACTATTCCACAATAATCTGTAGAATGTTGGATTAATATTACAATGCTACTTCAATTTTTAAAACTTGAATAAATCGTATCTCACACGCAATAACATTTCTGTGAGATTGCTATAAGATAAATGTTTGAGACACAAGAAAGTCGAGTACACGTATCGACTTGGAGCCAAGACAATGAGGAAGACAATGAATCCGACGGCATCAGAGCCAGCAAAGTGTATTTAATTAAGCGTGGCGCACTTATGGAGTCCAGACGTTGATTGCGCATGATAGCAGCTAATCCAATGAGTGGCAAGACGAGACAATGCCAGAAAGCTATTTGTCTAGCGGTACTTGGGGGAAGGAGGAGAAGGAACAGAGAAACAAGAGGAATAACAGGAGAAGAGTGTGATAGAGAGAAAGAGAAGGAACAGGAAGTGAAGAAGAAAGGAGAGCAGAGATATATTTGTTCCGTCGTGCGACAATACGATGAGATAATCTGTCACCTAGTGTTTGTCTGATCCCCAAATTGGGACGTTCTCAGAATAGAAAGCATGTTGAGATGAGATTTGTGTCTCCAAAGCAATAGGAAATCCACCGAGAACCTTGTGGAGATGAGATTGATAGTGAATAAGAAGGAGACAATATGGTATGGACACTTCATTCAGTAAATGGAGCATTAATAATTTGAATTATTACACAAATATTGCAACAACTACAGTATAACAGTCTTGTGTGAACAATCATAAGAAATTTTCCACTGAATTATTGAAGATAGGTACCCTCTATTTTTGAGGGTAGTAATGATAGTGATAGGCCTTCAACATGCGTATGAGTAGTCAGTGAACCTAAACTCAAAAGTTATGCTTGTTGCCTACTTTACTCCTGACCAAGGTACGTGACTACTTCCTGAAATCAGTGTCCTTGTAGCTATGAAACCTACTCCTGAAACCTGACATTGAATTATTGAATGTGAAACCATAAATCTCTCAAAATAACGCATCTAAAATAATAAATATTTCGGTCATAATTTGAGCTGTGTTTCGTTCAACAGTGTATGTCTACAACAGATAGACATTGGATGATACTATTTTCATACAATAATAGATAAAGTTGGATGACTTTTATAAAAAATAATAACTTCGGTCTAAAACCAATTTCACTTACATTGTAAGTTACATCTTTGAAGAAAATTTGTGAAGGATTATCCTCACCCAGTTGACTGCTCTCCCATGAAATCAGAATAATTTGTGGTTGCTCGCATAAAACAATAAAATTCAATCCACAAAACAAGTTTCCCATTCGTTGTACACAATAATCAAGATCCCAATCGTACATTGGAGTGGAGAGCGAAAATCGTGCAGTTTATTTGAGGAGGGGTTGAATAAACCAACAAGTTACACGCTGAATACGCCAACAAGGCCAATGTTTCGAAGCAAAGTATCGTACACAACAAACGTTGGGCCAATTTCAAAAACAATGGGAGCACGCTTCTATAACAACAGACTGTTGTATTTATTCGCATGTTCATGGAGGTGGATGATTGAAAGAGACGAAGGTATATGTGAGAAAGAGGAGGGAATAACCGTACGGAGCGTGAAGGTGTATTAGTAGAAGATTGATTGGTTGATTGTTTGATTGATTGACACCATGCTATCCCCTGCTTTTTTCAACAAGGTTATTGCAATTAGAAAGAGAGGTATGATGTTTTACAAATGAGGAAAGGTAGATGGTGAATATAGGAAAATGTCGATGGAGAGGCAAGCATAGTGATAGGAGGTGGAATAAATACGAAGGGAGGAAGTAAATGGATAAATAATGAAAAAATTAAGAGAGGACGGAATTATATTATTTAATCCACGTAGATGTCTGCATAGATTCTAGATAACAATTGATATGAAAATAAATCTATGTATTCAAAAGCTATAAACTTGATAATTTTATTCAATTCCTGTTGACTAGTTTCTGCGTTTCTAGATCTTGCTCAAGCCTTTGATTTTATTGACAGAAAGTTTCTGTTCAAAATACTGGAGCACGGAAAGTACTATTGTACAATTTGTAATGATAAAACTATTTAGGCTCTTCTTCGCACACAGTCATTATTGCCATTGATGCCTCTTTTTCCTTTCCAATATTGTATGTCGATGAAATAAATAAATGAATGAATGAATGGATACTCTTCTCTCTGTATGGCATGTGTGCTAAATATTTTTACTGTGTCATTAAAGAGGAAATGAATGCAGCGATATTAGAATAGATTTTTTAGAAGTGATAGGAGTGATTATTTTATAAATAATAAGAAGTGACTAGTGTTGAAGTGTTTATTCATATTTTGACTATCTTTGATTCGGAACTCTTTTATCATCATTTGAAATGTGTCTAGTGTTTCATTTCAGAGTGGAAATGGTTTTCTTTGTGGAAATTGTCACATAACCTATATTTGGATATTTATACTACTTTAATAAATTGGAAGAGGAACAGTTTTGGGCGTAAGCCTGTTAGGCCATCCATAAGTATCAATTATTGTACATTGATGAATAAATAAATAGATTGCGACTCATCTACAAGGAAATGAAAAAGAGAGTAAAGGAAAACGAAAGAAAAATCTCCAGAAAGTGAAGGAAAGAGAGTGTGAAAGTTTAAGACGAAAAGGAGGCGAGTGATTGCGACTCATAGAAAGAAAGTGAAAAGAGAAAAGGGTTCAGAGGAACCTGAAAAATTGAAATCACCCTTCAAGTAAAATAAAAACCCCAATCACAACCCACCATCTACCGCGCAAATTTGATCGTGTGAAAGTCTATTGCAGACAGATCTCCAAACCGTGTAACGTTATATGTCAGCTTGCATTAACGCTACATATACATTAGCGAGTGGGCTTGTGAGAAAGCTTAATATCAGTAGTCACGAACCGTACGATTTCCACCGACCCATTAACGGCGGATCGGCGAGACATCTGAAGGCAACCGTTCCCCTCACTTTTCCATTTCGGTATCAGAATAATGACCGGTTTCGTGTGGCTTCGAGTGCTTGTTTAATCGTTTTTCTAATTACCTCGCCACCCCCGACCCCCCAGGTTCCCCCCCCCCATCCAGCAACGAATGCGCCGCATGCTTCAGCTACCTTTGGCCTCAGGCCGTGATACGCTGTGCCTTACACGGCTAGCTTCCCCCTCACCCCCTTCTAAACGCCTTGAGGCCTAGACTATTCCATATCCATCACCTTCCAAGCCTCTTATTTTCCTTTCGACTATCTCTCATTGCAATCACGAACACAAACCTTATCGGAAATTACTAAATATTGAACAGAAATTACAACAAAATAATTCAAATGTGAGAAAATCTCTTATTTTTCCATTCTTCCATCACTAAGATAAAGCTTCATTATGGTATCACTTTTATCCACATAAAAGACATAAAACTAACCTTCATGAGTTCGAATTTAGCTAAATATTGAACTAAAATTACACTGTCATCGACAAACGTTAGCCTCGATACTGTGTACTAAGGGCTCTCTATGCTGCTAACCCACTAACCTGTCGAGACGAACGTTTGTCGATGCTCAATGAAATCTCGAGCTCATGAACCGGCCCTAAGTCTTGATACACTTTATAACTTTTGATGTTTTGAAGCTTCATTTGAGGGTCGAATTTCAAATAAGATACAATAAAACCTGATGTACCCATTTCATGATTTATTTTTATTAAAAAACAAATATTCATATGAATTAGTTCACGATTTGCAATATAAATATTCTATAAGAAATATCAGAGATATCAATTATTTTATTCTAAAAATGATATTAATAATAGTAATGAGCTCAGCTTGTAATCCACAAGTACTTTATTACACAAAGATTCCTCTGAGTGAACCTCTGCTTGTAAGGATCTATCCTGATCTGACGTTAAGATTAGACCATCCCGTGCAATCAATCTCAGTGGAGTTTAATACCCGAGATTAGTTTGAGAACCCTTCAAGGGCTACTTGAAGCATATTCGCTTCTTAGCTCGTGCAGACTTTGCCTAATGTATCAGCTTAAGAAGTCACCGCGTTGATAGATGAGTGCAAATCTTGAGCGCAAACCCGCAAATTTAACCTGATTAACAAGATTCTGCTGGAGAAACTAGGGTGCGCTCCTGTAATCCAAAACCTAAGACAAGAATTTAAGGTGTATCAAGTACAAAATGCGTTCAAATTGAGGATTTAGTTCACAATAATGTCGACTTTCGATGAAACAACCATTATAATCTCATTGTGCAGTTCTGTAGAATTGAATTCTATTCTTTAATGTTATTCCATTAAATATTCAATAGAAATAATATTGCAATTAAGTTTTAATGATAACCTGAAGAATGAATTTATCAAGAATATTTTCCTCTCTTCGGTTTAGCAGTTCAATGAATTTTATTCTATAGAATTATATATGAAAAAAAGTTTATTTATATTCCTCCATATAAAAAGATTATTTTATAACTCTCTTAATTTGTATCTCTCTATTTATCTTATTCAAATAAAAATTTGATACTGATGATATTAATTATGAAAGGAGTTGAATGAATTTGATTAATCTTGAATTGTATCTGGAAGTATGTCTATATATAGGCCTATTTAGATGAAAATTTGATATGAATTCAATTGATTAAGATGATATCAATTATTATAACACATCAAATCGCTATTTCCACTATATTGATAAATCGAACATTACAAGTCAAATCACAATATCAATAAAACATTCATAGTTCTAATATCTCGTCTATTAAAAATTGAGGATTTCAATTATTGACTGATTTGCTGTTGATACACATACATCAAAAGCACTTAGGAGTGGAATCAGCATATTTTTATGTTAGTTCAAATTTTACAGAGAGCTCTATCTTGATAGCCCTTCATCTTGATATCCTTTGACATTCATATCATTGGAGAGTTTCCCAATTGAATTTCTTTTGTTACACCTATATAAGCATATAAACATCGCCCTATTGATTCGACAGGCCCACCAAGAATCAGAACTACTCATTATGCTGAATAATTCAAAGTAGAAAGGTGCTTCATTCAATGTCGGCTAATGTTTGATTTACAATTGTGGGCGCGCTTAGAATTTTCAGGTACCTGAGTTAGGCCGACCATTGATCAAGTGCTTCATTATTCATAAGAAAGGGTTAGATGGTTAAGGATGGGTTACACTATCATTAAATGGTTGGTCAACTGATACCGTGTGAGCTATACCAGCTGGACTGGTCAGAGGATAAAATAGTTAAAGGGTGAATTAATAGTTCTATTAATCCTATAAAGGATTAATTCTATGGATGAAAACTCTAAGGATTAATCCTCTAAAGGATTAATAGAACATGTTCTGTACAGTGATCTCGCTTTCTATAACATAATCAACTGTCATTGTAAGTACAGTCCTCTGAAATTAAAAAAACCCAATATTTCCAAATATCATTATTACACCTACCATCCAACATCATTTGCAGATTACATCATTGATTCAAGTTAGAATTTCGGTTCAAACTAATATATTAGGATACGATTCCAGATAAATTTAAATACTTTATATTATTCAAAGGAAAAAAGTCAAGACTGTAGAACCATTGAAAATATGAGTAATCACATCTTCTAAAATTATATCGTTCCATGATATTATATGGCAATGGCAATTACAATACAACAGTATATTATGAGAATGAACCAGTTAACTCACATGATATTATAGAGAGAAAGCTGCCAGCAGTTGATTCAACTTTGGGTACTCACCTGGAACAACCAATACATTTATCATTAGCCATTGAACTAGACAAATGAAAATCTATGATTTTCACAAACTACATCAAAAGAAAATCTGTGATTCTCACAAACTAAATAAAAATGAGGAAAGTGTGGAAAAAGTACTGTGAGAAATGGTGATTTCTATATCAGCTGAAGAACTGAAAATTCTTTAAAAAATTCATCAAGCTATTCTTCAAATCTTTCTTGAGTCATCAAATTAGCAATTTAAAGGCTTCATAGCTGTTGTGAGCTATTAAAGTTTATTATTATACCTCCTGTAAAACAGGAGAAAGTCGGACACACGCTAACATTGATAACACAGCCTACTACTGTATAAAATTAATGTGGATGTCTAGTGTGCGTTGGCCTTTCTCCTGTCTCATAAGACATGTGAAATGCATTGAGTGCTGCAAAAATTTTAAATTTTTTGTGAACATTAGAGAATTAATGTTCAGAGTAAAAGTAAATAAGAACAGAGTGAAATAAAATCAAATAAGAAGCGATGATAAAAAGTTGAAGAAGCGAGTCAAATTGAAGAAGTGAAGTTACAATTCAAATTGAGACTTAAGTTGGACAGATTGACACTTTCAGCTTGAAAATGTTCAATACCAGACCAAACATTTGTCGCACAAAAAACGTGAGTAATTTCACACTTAGAAGTGTATATTTCTTTCAACTTATTCCTTATATTTCTATTCAATAAATACTGATACTGAACTAGTGAAGAGAAAAAAAAGATGGATCAACATCAACAGAAGTTTGATTAGCATAAAAATACATATTCTTAATAGACAGTGTTTAAAATTTAAGTGAGTATAATTAATTTATTCAGTAAAATAAAATATTCTGAATCAAAATGATATAATTCGTCTGGCCACATCCATCCAATACCCAGAATGGTAAATCACATTCCCAGTGAATTTATGCATAGCTTTAGAGCCTGGACTACGTCAACCGTATGCTGAATACATGTGATTTGATGCAACCCCTGTGAATCGAGCGCTCATTGCAAAACGTTGGACGCTGCAAAATCAAGATGTGCAGATTGGAATGATATTCGGTTCCTTTCATCCTTTCAGGGGGCACCGGGCGTCGATCCTTTGAGAGCAGCATCTCATCAACGGCGTCTCGTGCGTCGGATGCGACGCCTAAATAAGGCGACGGCGAAGAACTGCCAGTGCCTTCTTGATTGTAATCGTTGACATCTGCAATTCGGGGTCCGCCCCGGCGTTCTATTGGAATGGTAATGGCGTACTTTAACGCTTAATGAAGAAGATCCCCGAGATCTCTCTCCCGCCACTGATAAACTGGCAGATCCAGTTTTACGCCAGATCCACTTGAAAAGCGCGATTCATCGGCAGCGCGATTCATCTTATTTCTCTAATCTCTTTCGAGGTGGAGATCAATGATCAAGTGACGAGAAATCACGTCAAGGGTCGCAACTCGTTAACGGTGCCTCAATAGTCACCGTTCAATACCAATGCGAGTCCTGTTTTCACGCAAATTTACGAGAAAGTTTAGGTTTTCTGTTGTTGGAATTCACCTCTCACTAAAATTGCTCGTACAGTACACAAGCTTGAAGCAGGATCAACCTTATTTTTTCCGTGGTTTCTGTTGACGTCTTTCTAAAATAAATATTTAATTATTTCTCTATGGTAAAACAGAGAACTCACAGGAATTTTCTCATTGATTATAAATAATGTTGTTATCGACTAATCCACATCTACCTATCTTTTAATTTATTATTTAATTAATTTACTTATTAATTATATTGTTGTCAACAACTAACGTTTTATCAACCACTTGGTATCAATTATTAGAATTGTTAATTTTATCGTGGATTATTCTCAACGGCCACAAACTCTTGTGTCAAGTGTTTGAACATACGTAACCCTGTTTTAGACAGCATTAATCATCAAAATTCGGAAAAGAAATAGTACAGACTAAGCCCAGTTTCTCTCTCCCAGATATATCAAGATTTTGTGATTGTATCAAAGAATATAAAAATCTATGTCTATCTATTCATAAATTTATCGCAGAGGAAGTGGAAGAGGAAGGATTAAAAGTAACACAATATTTCTCGAAACTACAAATTTTGATTTGCAGCGTTCAACTTTTGATTAATCTGCGAATCTGTGATCGGATTTTATCATGTACCTTCTACCAATCCTCTACTTAATATTCAAACAACTTTGAGCTAAAATCTAAACTATATTAATTGTATTCAACTTTCTATTCAGGTTTTATAGGAAATTATCTGTGAGGATAATTTTTAAGGAAAAGAGTTTGGACTAACTGATATCTTTCTATCATCAATCAATGCGAATTCAAAACTTCGGAAGATTAGAGTTTTACTTCGTAATCTTCTCTAGTTTTGGCTTATTGAAAAAAATAATGAAAAATCGAATTGATGATGAGATTTTACAGAATTGAGAGAGTGAAATTCACAGCATCATGTGCAATAATTGTTATCAATTGTTTTCAAAGTCACCTCAATGATCAAGGAAAGTGTTAATACTCTTGCATTTGCATCTAATTCTTACCATTTTCCAAATCTATGAGTTTTCTTGTTATTTATAGTGTTCCTCTCATCCATTCTACAAGAATTCTCAAATTTAATTTGTTCTGTTCCTGTTCAGATTTTATTCTTGTAATAATGGAATGATTTGAATTAAATTCTTGAATCCCTCCAATATTACGAATCTTGGAATCCTGTTTATTTCCACAAACTCATTGAACTGTTAAAAACAGAGGTGCAAATTGTAATTGGATTCAACAAAAGCTGAAAATCTGTTGAACACTGGCAACAACTGTTTCTCTGACTGTTAATTTCATTTGTAAGTCCCTCATGAATAAATAATCCTCAGTGATAGCCCACCCAATGAACTGGTCTTAATTATATTCGGGACGGCAATGCAATTATTTTGCACAAAAAGTACTCCCTCGCCCCAAAAACGCACGCTGTTACACTGAAGCGAGTTTTTTCCGAAAGGGTTCCGGATAAGAGAAAGCAAAAGGGTTGAATTGTAGCGGAATGTTGGACGACATGAATTAATGCAATGTAGACCATGAATTAGCCAGAGCTTTGTGTGAAGATGCTAATCTTGAATAAATTACAGATTTCAGAAATCTTCTCAGGTAGCTTTTTCACTAAAGGTTTAAGCTAAGTTCGGTTCAACTTTGTTAGTTCTCAAGTCAAGATATAAATTTACTGCTACATTTTTATTGGGAACTTGAGAATCTTGTTCATAATTATCATCGATATTTGTAGGATTATGATTATCCTTTACCTCAGCGGTATCATCACACCTCAGAGACTGATTGGATGCAATTTAGTTTGAACAACATTAGAAAGAATCGCTTGTTACAGACTTCGGAAACCAAATATATTTTTTTAGAGCATAAAATTGTAGTCCAAGGAATCTCTTGAGTAAAGTCATCGTGAACGTTTGGAAAATGAAAACAATTCAAGTTTCAGCAAACCTCTATAACTAAGGCACTACTTACACTTGGATACTCAAATCGCGGGAACTTGAGGACTCGAATAACATTATGTTTCCGGTCTGGAACCGCCTCGTCTGAGCTTGATCATTTGAAAACATTATGTTTTTTATTCGAATCACTGGGTATCCGCGATTTTGAGTGCCCAAGTGGTACAGTAAATAGTTGCAAAGTTCTCTCAAAATAGACAAAACATCAGCAGGAGCTTCTAAAAATTGATAGTTTCTTATCAGAACTAGTCACAATATCCTATCATTCACTGTTAATTCAATAGATCTACTAAAGTAACTAAAGTATTTGAAAGCACAATAGCCGAAAGCAGACAGGAAACTGATAAAATTATCAATTGGTTCAGACAATAAGAACATTAACTTTGAACTTGGATTACCCTGATATTATTCTTTTTCCCACAGTCTAGTAAAACTATATTTCCTCCAATTCACTGTCAATATAAGCAACCTAGTCGATGCTTGCTCATAACTCAGTGTTCCAATTCATGACAATTTTCCAAATGTTACCAGTTGCCAATGCTCTATCGATTCCACCCCATTAGCTAAAGGGTGAATTGTGTTCATGAAATAATGTTCTGCATAGTTATAAGGGATCAATAAAGGTCGTTTGAATGGTAATTGTTACACAAAACATTTCAATTCTCAACTCAGCATATCTGCCCGAATATGAACATGTTGATATCGGAGCGTACACTCGAATATGAACGATTCTGAAATTTTCGTGTTCTTTCGGTTGAATAACTCCATTTTGCTGTTTGAAGCAGAAACGTCCATGCAGAACTGAAGAAGACAACGTTTTCTTTTTCGCAGAGCTGTAAGCTCTTATTTTTCTACTCTGTTCATCTTTATAAATTTAATATCATACAGTACAACCATCCAATTCAGAGTGACATATTCTCCTCTTCATAGCTTCGGTTTGAAGATGAATTCTAATAAATCTTTATTAAAGTAATAGATTGAAACACCAAATAAACTTAATTTGAAAAACTGACATGATAATGTCAGTTACACTTTTCGTTCTTAAGATGTAATCCTTTTATGCGACTTATGCCCGGTTTCTCAGTTGTTCAATAAACAATATTCATCAAATAACTGACTACAGGATTACTTCACTGGTACATGCCCTCTTTTCGATTTCATCATGTTCAATTTCAACATTGTTTATCCTATTCGAAAACATTAGGCTACCTCATGATCTATTCAATATTAATTTGAACTCCTCTTGAAATACCTAAAATCTCTCCGAAAAAATTATTTGAGTAAGGGTTATGATTATTGATGCCCTAAACCAGTTTTTTTCGCTTAAACGTAAGTTGAAAAACGCCAACAAAAAACGGTAATTACGCTTAAATGCCGCAATTTAGCAATCGAGAAACGTTTAAAGTGAATTACGTTGTGCAAAGCTAGATTGTAGCGCTTTGCGAATGTGTGAAGGGCCTGTAAGAGGGCTTTTAACGCGTCTCACAGCCCTTTCATCCTACGGCAAGGAATTGACGTGTGGCTTGGTAGCACCGCGCTCATACTTCGTAGCCCTTCGCTACACTGAGCAAGCCGCCACCGAGGGGAAAATCATATGAAGAAAACAAAATACGCTTAATTTAAAACCCTCCGCCTTCTGTCGGTGAAAACCTTTCAACCTTTTTCCCACAGACTCACATACGCGCACACACCGTCTACAGCTTTCCCACTGTAAAAAAACAATTTGCTCTCCTAAGCCTCTACTTGTGTAACTCGATTTATCCTCTAACGACTCTTCACGAAAGGATTACCCAGTGAGTGAGTCACTACTGGAATTTTCTCATTAGGCAGAATTCATTTCTTCTTATTTTTTTAATAGTAGCAACGTCAATTCATTCTTATGTTGATACTTCATACTATATCACAATATTATGGTACTTAATAATGTTGAAATCACTGTTGGAAACAATGTGAAAATGTATTTTCTTCATTACCTTCAAAAACTGAATTTTTATTCCATCCATTCTTAATTTTCCTCACCACATATACTGTACGAGTAGGAAAGTTGAAAAGTAGTATTAAGAAGACCTAGAATTATTAAGAATAATATTCTTAATAATTATTATTAAAAAGGTAGGACGCTAGTAGTTGAAGAGTAGTACAAATTGGTATTAGGGAAAAATATTATTTATATCAAAGGAATTGATTAAATTTCGCAAAAACATCTCAAGTCTTGAAACTACTTGTTCCATGTCTTGAAAATCATCATGATTATAGAAAAAGATTGTCAATGGAATGAATTGGAATATTTCCATGAACGTTCAATTGTTTTGAATCCATATCCAAAGAACCCCATATGTCAGTTACACTTTTTGTTCTTAAGATGTTATGCGTTTATGCGACTTATTATCAAAATAGATTGTTGAAGTATAGCTGCATTCAGATTGGAATATTAATCATTCGAAAACTGGTTTTGAACTCCTTTAACTGCTTTTTTGAAATTAAGCTATCGAAAATTTTCATCGTAAGTCATCACTTGCATCAAGATGTAGAACCGTTTTTAAAATTTCTTCTTAGACATGAAAACTATTTTTAGAATTCATGTACAAATAATGGAGGGTCCGTGACATTACAGAGACAAACTAATATCGTACAATGATCCATTTTGTCGGTTACTTTAAATTCAAAATCGTCAATTTTGAAAGAAGCAAGTGAAGCCATAGTTGAACCGTTTATTTACCCAAACGAATTTTGAAAGATGTTATCAACATGAATTACTTCTTATTCTCACTCCATTCAGAAATTTATAAATTCAGACAGGCAGCTATTCGTTTTAAACCATCACTTTCTTCTATTTCAATTCACAAAACTTGATTAAAACACTTTTCAACTATTATAATCTCATAGATTGTCAGTAAACGACACTACAGGTTCAAAAGTATTCCTCCAACAAAATTATTATTGGAGATCTGGGCCCACCGTTACAAGAGCGGGTCCAATTCCCAATACCGAAATCACCTTATAGATAGAGAGTAATCTATTGTCACGATAGGATGAAATTTATGCCTACAGAATCGACAATTTTACAATAAGCAAAAGTGGAAACTTGGAGTTCACAACGTAACGTCAACCTGACTTGCAGCATCAAAGTCACCGACAATGATAACAAGTTTCCAAGAATTGTGAAAAGATACACAATGTAGAACAGTTAATATTCACAATCAATTTCTATAGTAGGCTACTCACTATTAAGCAGAATTTTTATCAAGAAATTGACGCTGATACAAAAAGAGGGGGGTTCATCTGAAGTTTCAGTGTTATCACCAGTGATAAGTTATAAATTGTTGGAAATAGTAGGAAATCAATCATAGAAGTAAGTAGATTATTCAACTTGCCTTTTTTCACAGCCCAATACCAATAAGACAAAGCTTAAGCACGCTGAAGATCAATGTTGGTTCCTATCATAGATTTTCTAAGCTTGACCTTAGCTCCAGAATTATCATCAGTGATGAGGTATCAAGTGTTAAGCTACCATAAAATAAAGAACATTACTCAACTTGCCTTCTAGCTCCCAATCCAGTAGCTAACTAAAAAAATCTTTGAACTCACACACCAAAAGTGGACACGATAACACTAAAGTCACCGACAGTGATAACAGGGGGAGGATGATTTTAGATAAGAAGTCACTCACTTTCCCAAAGCTCCCTTGAGTTCTAGAGAAATTAAGGATCCTTCTAGCTTTCTAGTTCCTAGTCCAATAGCCTACTTAAGAAAAAAACTTTCAAGTCATACACCAACAGTGAACACGATCTATAACACCAAAGTCAATGACAGTGATAACAGGTTTAGGATGATTTTAGATAAGAAGTCACTCACTTTCCCAAAGCTCCCTCAAGTTCCAGAGGGATACTAGCAATGCGGATCACCAGCACCGGCTGGCTTATCAGCGACTGGAGAAGAGCGGACGCCCCTTGACGGCGAAGTGAATCAAACAACAAAGTAAGTAAAGTAAGTTATAAAATCCCATCAAAAACAAAGTTACTTTAGTTTTCTACTACCCGGCCCGGCGCGGCCCCTTCACTTTTATTACTCATGAAGTTTCGGACTGAACGAACAAGTAATAAGAAAGTGGAGGTGGAAGGAGGTGGAAGTAGTACTCACCGAGCGGTGTCAGTAGCGATGCGAGCAGCAGTCGAGTCAGAGCGGGCGGGAGTCAGAGCAAGACTTGCGTTCGCCAAACCAGCACAGCGCTGCCTTGGTCCTTGGTCCTCCGGGCCCAGCCGAGCACACCCGAACATGCCCGAACTCACCCGAAGCGCCAAGCACCAGCTGGCGGGGGCGAGCGGGCGCCTCAGCCTCAGAGCCTGCCTCCCTTATCGATTGCCGAAGGGGAGGATTACCGCCGAATTTTTCCTACTTTTCCACAACCCCCACCACTTTTATCAGAGGCGGAGACCCACCAGAGAGGGGCATCCAATACATTCTGACTGTATGCAATTGTGTAGCTGTATTCGCCTTTTTAGTCCGGCCGACCCCTGGGGCTCTACGTCAGACTCTCTTCACCGCACCCCGATCCCGGTATCCAGGGAACCAACAACCTATAGAAATTCGCCATCACGATCCGCATCAAATTCATGATC
Source organism: Laodelphax striatellus (assembly GCA_017141395.1). NCBI lineage: Eukaryota > Metazoa > Arthropoda > Insecta > Hemiptera > Delphacidae > Laodelphax > Laodelphax striatellus. The sequence continues at coordinate 6,470,199 of CM029539.1, forward strand.
AATATAGAGAAGCCCAATCCGATCAACTGACGAAGAAATTCAGTAATCCTATTGAGAAAACAACTTCCATTTTCTGTCTATCAAGTTTTGTAAAATTTATTCAATCCAATGATAGAAATTGTTCCTACGCTTTATCTTCTTTCCAAATAATAAAGAAACCTCTTTCATAAATTTTTGAAGTCATGTAAGCCAGGAAGAACGCGATTACACACGTTACTTATAACTTCCTGCTTTCTCTGTCTATCAAGTTTCATAAAATTTATTCAATCCAATGATAGAAATTGTTCCTAGGCTTTCTAATAATAAAGAAGCCACTTTCAAAAATTCTAGAAGTCATGTAAAACAGGAAAAACGCGATTGCACACTTTACTTATAAGTTAAATTGCATGTAATACATGAAATGTGGCGATATATCTAGTGAATTCACGTTTTTTCTTGATTCACAGTACTAAAATTCCATGAATCAGGTCCCAGATGATAATTCCAAGTATTCAACGATTCCAAATTCAGAAGACAAATCATACAAAATTGTGAGAAAACTGCTTACACTCCAGAAAAGTAATTCTTCACTGAAAATAATTATAAATTCATTGCAATTGGAGGTGAATAGAAGAATATGTGATAATTAGTAATCTCTTATAAACAGATTCCGCAAAGATCAAATTGACAAAGTTGAGATTAACTATTGAAATTGAATAAATGGAGTCATATCTCAGTCCCAGTTAGTAAACGTATTAATTGTTGATCTTGATTATCAAATTGAAATATAGCAGTCTTTTTGCTGAATGTGATCAAAACGTTTCGCTGCGATAATATAGATAGCACCAAAAATGGAATCTGAGACATTTTGATTGTATCAACACCATCATTAGTAGTTGGTCAATATTACCCGTCAATAATAAGAGTTATGTTACTCTAAACTACCTGCAATTAGAATCATTTTAGAATTCTCCCAATATACTGGAAGATGGTACAGTATACTTGATACGAGAACAACCGAAACTTTATTCTGTTATTGATGAAGTAATGATGGAATAATCATGAATCACAATGGAAATAATGATGGAGAGAAACAAAAAGAAGTTGGGATCTCCAAACTTATGATGTTGGAGAAGTTGCTTGTGAAAAAATATTGAATCAAGTTGCTGATTCAAGAGTGGGGAAACCACAATGAGGAAGTTACTATTGGTAGCTTTCTCTAATCCGTTCATCTTATCCATTGCTGCTTTGAAAACTTTCATTCAGTGGAGGGAGCGCTGAACTTTTCTCGAATTAAGAATCCAACTTGCTTCTCAATCGGCTTTTATTTTCAGCTATCATTTTTTCAAGTTCAAGGAACTTGAAGTTTAAGGACATTCCTTTTCTGTAGATGAGATTATATAAACATGAAAATCACGCAAAGAGTACAGATTGTTAGGAAACGGACTCTGACAAGATTTTTTTAAACTATAGTCGACTACGGAGAAAAACGTCGAACGTATGTGGTATACCTTAAAATACAATACCTAAAATACTTTAATCTTTATTCTAGTATGTGTAATGTAGTACCAGTATTTGAGTGAATATTATGAGTGTATTTCGACTGTAATCTTGGGATTGACATTGGAAGTGAAATTCATTGATATGGGGAATATGATATAATAGTATCATCATAGATTAAAAACTCTAGCTGAGACTGGAGAAGGAGACCCAGCATTCAAAATAATCATATTCAACAAGCAATTTACGTTTTCTTAATATTCTCCAGCAATAAATTGTATTCTACTATCATTACTTTTAAAACATAGTGAAAACATAACCTCTTTTTGAACTAAATAACTGAGGAGAGATAACTAAAAAGTTCAGGAGAGGAATGGAAAGGGCTAAGCCTGTTCTTTCTCTCACAGATCATATATGATTCTTATGATTTTTCAATGAATGGAATGAATAATTAATCCACATAATGACTATTGTAATGTAAAATGATGTCATTTGAAACAATGATGTATCAAAAACCAAAAATCAAAGATTGAGAAGTAATCAACATTGAATCTAAATACGACACTTCTTATCAGCAATAAAACGACTACGGTATATGATATGAATTAAGTTGATATGTCCGATCAACGCAATAATCCCTTGTAATATACACCCGTTTTTTAGCAGTGTCATGTCTGTAGGTCATCCACCCTCTCTAGAGATGATCCACTTCCGTTTTATTTGGTGGGTATGAGCTTGCTTTTTTTCCCCGTGACCCAGAAACAATAAAAAGGGGTTGCTAACGGCAGAGGGATGTGTACTGACAGCCTACATCAATACCATTCACTTGTTACGTCACGTATACCGATTCATGAATAGGGCTGTCACTCTTTTCAACACCGAATTCATGCTTTCGTTGTCACTAAACACGTTGAAATATCGTTGAATTATCTAATTGTAATTTCTCGGTAGATTTCATTCATTTCCATTTGGTTTTATTACTATAGTAATATTCATTTAATTTGGCGGATAGCGAATAACTTTCATTTAACATTTTCCATTTAACATAATCCAATGTTTGATAATAAAACATTTTTTTTGGGGGTGGTGCCCTCATGAGCTCTAGGCTTGTGCGTGGATGGGAAGGTTATGAAAAAGTGGTAAAAAATGAGTCTTGGAAGTTTCCAGATGGTATAGTGGCAAAACTCTGATAGTTGAACCCATGATAATAAGAACATACAATTTTTTTGAACTTCCCTACATCCGAAAAGTGTCAACCTAAAAACATTGAATCAGCCACTCCACACCTATTTGAAATTCAGTTATAACGAGAAATCTCAATAGTTTGTCATCTTCTCTGACTAGTTCTGCTTTCTAAATATGAATCCTCATCCCCATTCCTTGGGAATAATAATCACGCAATGTCCTTTACAACGATGAATTGCCATCATGAGATGTCCCTACAATGTCTCCCTAACAAGTATCCTCACCTAATGGGTAGACTGTGTGCTGTACAAGGTACTCACGCCAATGTCGCCTTGTAATTCCTACTTGTAATTTATTCTGTTGATTGTTGTTGAGTTATGAACCCTGAGCACGAGCATCGTGGTTTAACATTCAGGATAATATGATTCATTAATCATTTATGTGTGTATGTTTTCTACTCTATCGACACATGTCTTTCTCAATTAGATAACAGAATACACTCAAATTTCCTTTTTTTCTAAAAGATTTTCACTCCAAAAAATGATCCGGGAGTAAATATCATCAATTTTCAATTCCATAAGGTTGATAAGAGAGCCAGAAAATACTCAACAATTTGAACGTTTCGAAGCAAATTTGAATTAACTTGACAATTTTCATAACACCTCCAACAAAGATCAATATGATCCTCATTCAAGAACTTATGAGGAGTAATGCAATTTTTTGATAAAGTTGTATTCAGTTCTACCTACTACACCCATAACTAAATGTAATAAATTTGATGGATGATAATCATAACACTATTTGATGGGGAATCATAACAATATAACTTTCAGGAGTAATGATCATTGTTTTGAAAATCAACAAGGATCTTTACTATTAGAATCAACCATAATGTACTATTTATACTATTAATAGTGGATGATATTGAAAAGTAATATTGGATGAATTTGAAGGTCATCTAAGACTGCGAGTATCAATTACGTCACCGATGTTACGTATAAATAATTCATCTTACACTTATTATTCAAACGCAAAAGACGTATCCAGTGAACCCATTTGATAAATTATGAGATGACACACCTCTGGAGAAATTCTCTGAGAATAGAGAGGAATTCTCTGTTACGAAGCGCAAAAAATAGAAGAACATGTACCATAAAGATGAAAAGGAAAGAACTGCCGTATGAGAGCCCGAGTGAATTCAATATCCCCATGCGTTAACCATGAAGAGCTTACAAGCTTCGCTCGTCAGCAACCTACACACACATTTCCATCCAGTCCATTCGGACTTACATCTAATTAAACGGTTGAAAGGTTTTCACATTAGATGATGATTACCATTGCAGTAATTTTCAATGCGGGAAGGGTTGCTGGAAAATGTATATCTTAAGAGATACTGGAGTGGGGAAGCTCCAAACGAAATCCATTAGCGTTCTGTAACATTACGTGTCTTACAGTGTAGCATTGTCTATTGGAGCGCCATTTTTGTCCGAGAAAATATTGTTGTACAGGATTTGTAGAGTTGATGTATAGGGTGGAGCAGAAATAAGGCACTGCCCGTTGTCCATCTTCTGGCTTCGTTGGGACCTGACTTAGCCGACGAATCTATTAAGAGGATTAAGTCCCGATGAAGCCGGCGCGATCCTTCTCTCCCAGATCAAGCTCACTTCTTCCACCTTGTAAAAGTCCTTGCCCGTCTCCTTTCTGCATGCTAAGAGCAGCAGCTAGGACCCCTCGGCCAAGAGGATTTAATGCTCGTCGAAATATTAGGCTTAACCCTTTTCCCTTCTGGAAAGTAGTATCCATCCCTTGGCTTCTCCCCTCCTCAAGCCCACAAATCGCAACGAAATCTCTGCCCACGACGAAAATCTCGCAGCACACGACGACAAGCAAGGACTGCGTTAGGAGAAGTGGACCAACCCTTTGATCTGCGACCTTTTATGGACTGTCCGTGGTCCAGGCCAAGTCTTGAAAGCTAATATTCCCAATTATGTGATAATCTCTTTAAAGCCGCTTTCGAACTTCTGAATTAGAAACAAGTCTCATCCTCGAATCACGGATATTCTCTTCTTTTCTCTACCAAAAAGAATGTAAAATTAGAAGTATTGAGACGTTGTGTCAATTCGCAAATGGTTTTATTATCATTCTCAATAAATGATTTGTCTTCAAAATACCAAAGAGATATTCTCCTCAAATTTTTGGGAATTAATGAGATATTTTTCAATATCTCGATTTATTCCTTGTACATTGAGAACGAGGATATTCTGTATAATGAGCGTAGGCGTGAAATATCATCAACATTGGAAATTACAAGCATAATTTCAAAGATAATTCATTTCGTTCGTCTATGCTTTCGGTCACTTGTATGAACGTATAAAGCAATTTTGATTGAACGATTTGTGATGCTTCATTGAGAAGACTCTTGACTCCTGAAGACTTTACTGACAATTCACTTTACGGGCTTGGAACTTTATTTCCGATATTCTGAAGTTTGTTCATGAAGATCAAGTCTTGTGGAGTTGTGTTATCATTCATTGATGATATTTATGATCATTTATATTGTGAAATACATCACATCAATAGCCACTCATTCCTGCGCTCAGGTTTCACCTTTGCAGGGATGATTTCCATAACAATAAAACAATGTTTTCTCATGAGCTACTTCAGATTCATTGATGATAATATTTCACAGCGAGTATATAGGATTAATAATACAGGCTCTGCAATGTGTTAAGATCTTTGAGAAAAATTGATTATTTTGATTTTCTCCATAATTTCATCAACATGAAATTTGTATTCATTCTTCATTCGAATATTTCCAGTTTCAACGCTTCAAAAAAATAATTCATTAGAAAAACTTGACAGAAATTTTCTCTTGGTGTAAAAACTGTTCGAATGAAAACCATGGAAAATGGAGTTTTATAGAGAGCCGAGTGCACGAGGTAGCGCGTGCGGGAAACTCGCCTCAAACTTTGTGTGAGTTCGGTGAGCGAGTGCTAGTCGTTGCGAGTTAGTGTGCAGTTGAGAAAGTTTTGCGAGAGAGAAAATCGATAGTCCAAAACTTTTAGGCCTCCACCCGAAGCTGCCAGCTCACCTCTGCTTCACAGAAAAGCTATCCTTGCTTAATAGAAATATTACGACCAGAATTTCATCGAAAATTCTGCCTTCAATTGATTAAAATTTTCATATTTACAATAAAAAACTAGCAATTATATTTCTTGAACATTAATTTGTTATCGAGGAATTGTGAAATTATATGACCTCTTTTTTCTGAATAATTTAGCTTGAAATCAATAGTCGGCCCATTCTTTCACCTACAGAAGAAATCAGTTGAAACGTCGGCTGTAAAACATTGTTTCAACTTCATAGTTGTATGATAATATTGCTTCATAGTAATTGGATTTGTCGTAATTTCCCTCTTATGTTCTAGTGATGATAACTAGATACTAGAGGAGAAATTTTCAAGCAAAATGGAACCGATAATTAATTGAAATACAAGGCTCTAGTCATCTACAATACAGATTAAAAGGATTGATAAGATAAGAGCATGAATTATTTGATAAAATGTGTTTTGCGCTCCCAAATATCTGGGCATATTTTATAAGACCATATCACCAACTTTTCAAACAAGTATTGCTGCCTAGTAAACAGTTCGGGAAATGGAATCGTCGATGAAATCGTTGTTAATTAAGTTTATATGATTAGACTACGGTACTAATAGTTTTTCGGTACTCCTGGTTTTCGCATCTTACATGATGGGAGAATGAGAATTTAGATGTATCATGGACTTCGGAATAGTTTATCAAGTATAATACGGGGAGATCCGTCTATCAATGGAAAATGAAACCTGGGAAGTTAAAGTGGTATTTTCCGTGAGACTTTATCGAGATTGTTCGAACTCATTGTTAAAAGAGGATAAGTTTAAACAAAAGAGTTTGTAAAACAAGTCAATAGAAAGTCTTTCTTCAATAATATTGATTTCCAAAGCTTAGCAAGCTATTGATATGGAGTGAACAATTTTCAATGAGATAATAACATCTATGATAAATATGTCAAATCATCCTTATACCAGTATGATTAAACCAGTACGATCATATGATACCAGTACCTTATACAGTATGATTCATAGATCTAATTTCCAATTAATGAAATGGGAATGAGTTGTAAGAGGAAAGTATACCAACTTCTATGAAAAATTCTCCTTTACAATTAATTTGCATTATATCATTGTATTATGCATTCGTTCAGATCTAGGTTGGCCGTGTGGATGGCTGTCTTGAAGATTTGAAATGTTCAAGCTGTCAAAAAACACGAGTAATCAAGAACTGATATAAATGAAAAAGTTGTCCTGAGATTCAGTATGCTAGTTCACATGAATTGAAAATTACTCAACTAGGAACAATCAATATCAGTTCTGAGGCTTGCGTAGTTATGAAGGTAACTAATTCACTATAGGCATGTTTCCATCCATTACAACTCAAACTCATTATCTTGATGAGTGTGAATAATAATTAGAAGTTTTCACAGAGCATTTCCAAGAATTTTTCTTCTAATTATTTCCAATTTGCATGATTTCTTTGTTTTGAACATGAGCATCAAGATTGAAAATGAACTGGAAGATAATATTAGTTATTATTATAATTTTAATACGAAGGTCGATGAGGCTATGTTTCTCATAATATAAAGTTCAAGGTAACTTAGTTATTATAACAATTTGGTCGATGCAACTTTGTTTTCCACATGCTAGAGAGTTCAAGCTCCTTTGATTTAGGAGCTGCTTTTCGCCGAATTCTGTTCGGCGCTGCAAATTTTAATGACCGGGATCATTTTGAGCCAATGGATGAATAGACGTTGCCGTAGAGAAACAAGCCACCATAGGAGAGCTGAGCTGAGCCGAATATAGTTTCTGACAGACAGTTTGTGTATTCGAGAGACGTGTAACAGTACTGCGATCGCCCGGGGCAGTGGGCGGTTCTAGCGTAGCTCGGATAGCCGGGTTAGTCCAATGTTGGGGGGGCTCCAGGGGGGTTCAGTAGCCCCCCTCACAGCTCCCTCCAGCAGCCACTGCGCATGCCCCAAACCGAGCATTCGATACGTTTCCTCCGTCAACTTTTTCCCATCTCTGTTACACCCTTTTGCCCCCTCTCTTTTTTATTCGTACGGGGGGGTTCGGAAGGGTACCGGCTAAATAAAAAAAGTTTTCCTGTTTTCCTCTCTCATCCCTCAACCTTTCCCAGCCTGTTACGCCTTCAAGCCAGATCCTAAAGGGCTTCCCTTCCCCTCCCCCTCCACTCCACACACGCCCAAGCACCCACTCAAACATGCAATAACAACATGGAAAGGTGAAATGTGTGTGTGTGTGTGAGTGCCAAAGTGTTATCCTTCTACTCCGACCAAACTCATGGCTCTTTTCACAGAGCATCGATGTAATTGAAAATAAGTCAGCTTCGATGCTAATAAGTTGGAGAAGGAATCGATCATTCACGTTCCCTGGTGGAAATAGCTCTGTCGAACAAATATACGATTCAAGTTGATCTGTACTGTTTCGCACCAATCTTGATGGGTTTTGTTGTTGTTGCTGTTGATTCAGTTGTAGTAGTTGTTGTTTTGGTTGCTGATGTTTAATTTGTTTTACTTGTAGTTTTTATTGTTTGTTGTTGTTGCTGTTGTTTTACTTTTAGTTGTTATTGTTTGTAGTTGTTGTTGTTCTTATAGTTGTTGTTTGTTGTTGTTCTCTTTGTCTATAGAGCAAGTGAGATTTTGAATAATTGATTTTTGCCATTGAAATCGGAATGAGGGGTTTACCATAGAGAAGCTATACTCTCTGTAGTTTTAACTACAGCTATAATCATAATCTGAATCATTCTTTTGAAGAATTAAAAATCCTCCTCATCGTGTTTTAGACTGCTTTCCTCCTTGAACATGAAGGACATATCCAAATATATAAATAACAAATATAAATACCTCTATAACTTTCTACAGCTTTTATCGTCAAGGATTCTCAATGACATTGAAATAACTTGAATATGACTCGTGAAGTAAATATTCATCCAAGCTTTGAATTCTCCAATTCTATTATACCTTTGCTTCTAACATAATAAATGCACAGTGAATGTATTTTCGTGAGAATGACTATAATCTACTTTAATATAGATTAACCATTAAAACATTATATTTCCTTTAGACAGCTATTCTGCTGTAGTGAAGGATAGTATATTACTAATATTAATATTCATTCATTTGATCAAGATCAAAATATCAATGGAAGTAATGATATTATTGATAGTAGAGTAAGTACAGAATAGTAAAGGGTTGGTATAGTAATATTAATTTAATTTGGTGGATGACGAATAACTTTCATTTAGAATTTCCATGGTAAAGGGTGATGTTCTTTTGAATTTTTCTCACATAAATACTGTATACAACATGTGAAAAACAACAAAGAAATCAACAGAACATCTCCCGTAGAAATTTAAAATGAAAGTTATTCGCCATCCGCCAAATTGAATGAATATACCTATAACTCATATAATTAGAATATAATCAGTATATAGAGTATAATCAATTGGACCATAAAGTTCATACAATGAAATATAGATACAACTTTGCTCATTTGTATCAACATGTATTTACATACTTTATACAAATATCAATACTCTTTACTCTTGAAATATGGAAGTTCATCATCCAGATTAGTGCAAGATTGTTGACCATCGACCAACTAGGACCTTGAATACCCGAATGAACTCACACCCAACAAGTAAACTTGCTGCTTGATGGACTGACCAGCGGCTATTAATCGTGGATCAAGTTCATATCTCAAAGAAAACATGGCAAGACGCTTGCTTCATAATTCTTGGTGATGGAATGAGGGGCATGTGGCGACGCAACATGTGTCTGATAGGAGCGGCTGCAGCGCAAGAAGTTTGCCACTTGGATGATGGATGAGTCGTGCTGTGGTCAACTCAACGGACCGTCATCGCTACGGCTTTGCAGCACGCTTCACTGACCGCAAACTTAAACACCGCATCTGATGATGGAATACACATTCTCAGATATGACGTTCGTTCAGTCTACCAACAATAACATGCAGAACTCGATGGAATCATGTTAAATTTCCAATCTTGGAGAAATTTCGCTGGGAAACTTCGATAACTCGAACCTCTGTAAGTCGTAATCCTTTTTAATTTGTAATGATTAATTTGTGAATAATTAATTTAAAAAATTATTTCGAACCCGTAACATTTATTATAGTGATTTTGACTCGTTTGAAGTGATGGAAAATGAATTTGAATGGAGATTTTGATGCGAGGTTGCGCCAAAAAAGATAAACAATCGAAATTTTGGCTCTATAAACTCAAAATAATCATTTTTAATGGTAGAAAATTGATAAAAAGTGAATCCTTGTGAAAACTAGGATTATTATTCTAGTTTATTCTATTTAAACTCTATCTTGTGCATTTTGTCCATTTCTTTTATTTTATGGCATTAATTTGGATTTGATTTGATTTGGAGTACAGGATAGAGGCGGATACACACTAACTATTCATAGCACGGTGTAATACAACTTATAAGTCCTGTATATATCTGATTTTTTCCTAGATTACAGTACCTCCTAATTTTTATAGATTATACCTCAGAGTACACGATTGCCAGAAAACCATCATTGGCTTCATACAGGCACATAAACAGTTAACGCTAGAAGTGGCCCAATTACATCTGCTCGACGCATTTGACGGAATTATAATTGCTTTTATTGTGCAATTTGGGAGCTACGTGAGACGACAGCCGACACTGTATTAGGCATGCATGCGGCGTCTATAACCCCCCCTCAGCCACCCTTCCCCCCCCCTCAACTGACTCCCCAGCGATTATCGCGTAATTTGTCTTGGATGTCGCTCGGACGACCAAAAGATGTTACCCGGATGAAGCCGGAGGGCTCTCCCCCCCATAACCATCCTCAGAGCCCCCCTCCCCCACCGTGGGGGTCCTCCTAAGCGAGGTCTTGGTCTTGAAATCACGTCCCGCAAGTTGTCATCAGTGTATGCCATGAGGTGGTTCCATTCCTGATAAGGGTTTAAAACGGTGCTCGCAGTTTTCATACCGAAGGTACAGTATAAACCGTGGACCGCACTGCAGGTGGGTTAATTGTCGATGGTTGGCGTGGTTTATCAATAAAGCCTGGTTTTCATTAGTAGAGTTAGTGGTAGAGTTCCCTGGGCGAGTACTAACTATCTTGTGAACTCTCCCAATGAAAACGTTCATAGTAGAGTAGAGTCATGGTAGAGTACTTGTTTTTAAGTACCAAGTAAGTAGAGTAGAGCTAGTACGGTAGAGTTAGTATGCTAGTTACTCTACCACTAACTCTACTAATGAAAACCAGGCTTTAGGCCGTGATTATTTTCTACATGTTCTATTATTATGGATGTCGTATGGGCTGCTGTAGATGAACCATCTAGAGATCTAGAGGCACTAACAAAAATTCTTCATGGAGACAGAACTGGAATGAGTTTCATGAACAGATCAGAGGTTCTCCAGTTAACGTATTGCTATTCCAGTAGTGGACTTAGCTAATAGTTTCTAAACTCTCAAAATACTGGAAATCAACACATACTTTTCAAAACAATATCGACAAAAAGATTTCTCCCACTGAGAATCAAAAATCGATTGAATTATGAACTTTTTAAATAAGGTGGAATAGTTAGGGATTCAAATACGCACTATAACACTTACTTATAAATTCGAAATAGCTTTGCAATGAACCAAATATGCTTTTTTCACACCCCGGAAGTAACCTGTCGTTAGTGGTTAGCGAGGTGGAGTTTAGGAGAAATATTTAATTTCATTTAGGTTGAATCTAATACCAGAAATGTTCTATATTATTAATTTTCTGCATTCTATATCATGGTTTGTAATGTATTCAATAATGACGCGCTTACTGATTCATAACAAAACTGGTTCTATAATGATGGAATCTTCAGTTACCTTTTCGAAATTAATATGAAGTCACAGATTTGAAGTCCAATTGTAAGTATTTTGTATGAAAAATTCAGTTTCTTCATCTTATTTTCCTGCGATGACTCCATCGAGTGCTATCGCAGTCGAAACGTTATCATAAGAAGTGTGCATGAAAATTATTATTGTGCGCTTAATAACACAGCTGCGCCACTTGTGGGAAAAGCGCAGAAATGAAACAGAGAAAATTTGTCGAAAGGGAGTGACAAGAGCGAGTAGATTAGTGCCTTGCGGAGAGAGAAAGAGTGAGTGAGGAAGGACGAGGGTGAGTGACGGAGGTCGATGAGGAGGAAGGGAAGTAGCTACCCTCATTTAACATCCCGCATGTACACATTTGCAAGGGGAAGAAAACTTTTTCAAAATTCTCCCCTTTCAAGACGCGACGCGGCGGCGGTGGGACGAAGACACCCTAATTTCGAGACATTCCTTCTCCTCCCAAGACGGAGCAACCGACTTCGGGATTTCTGAGCGGAGGCTAAATGGCTAACCGTTGTTGGGGATGCTATCACCTTCATTATTGCCTTTGGAATTCCGATATTATTACCATATCTCCTCCAGTTCGCGAATTTATCGAACAGTTCACGGCTTCTGTCGGACCTATGCATTCTGCTCATACCAATTATTACTAGATTTTGAATAGAGTTGCTTATTAAACGGCCCTGTATTATCCCAGCTGCGTTTTGAATTATGATGACCCCATCGCTGCGAGATGCTAATCTTACTTCCAGATCACATACTTCGATAAGTACAGCTACTGAGGAGGCCCAAAATCTAAGAGTACACAATCATCTAATTGTCCATATCTATGTAAAGATATGATTAATTCATCAAACTTCTAAACTTGATGAGAACTATCCTACTCCAATTCCTTGTCAATCATTATCATCATTACTACATCATCACTACATCATTGTTCTCGGCTTCAGTTGAAATTGAGAGATGTCATAAATTCATTTTTATGAGAAGGGAAGTACGAGTATATAACAATACTGCAGGTGAGTTGATCTCTGATAATAAGAATTTCATTTAAAAAACAAACCTTGTAAATCACCTGTAACAATATGAGGATATATCATTTACGTTTTATTCTAGTGGATTGCAATATTCCATGTGAACAGTATTCAAGTCAGAGTTTGAAATTTCCAAGGCAAGATCCAGTGACTCATTGAAGACACAAGGACTATCACACAATTGAGTAGAAACACTGTTGATTAGCTGATGACCTTTAGAAAAATTATTATTTTTATGTGGAAATTTCTTATTTTAATTTCTGTCATTAGAAACATCCTGATTTATATTATATTTGGAATCTGATCAATTGTACAACCTGCTTTCTAATCAAGGAGGATTTTCTAACAAACACTGCTTGGACTACATTTAATTGAAGAAGACTTCAACTATCAACCTTGAACTGAAGCACCAAACAATATTCTAATATGTTTGTGGCAAGAAAAAATGATAAATGGAATGAGAACATCAATTCCACCCTTTGTTACAATGTGTTAACATGGTTAGAACATTAACCATTTTTCCTCACACCCATTACCAAATTCAAAATGACAACATCATCCTCCCGACCCCCACTCACACTGGCAGCAAGTTTTTGCACGTTTGTTTGCAACCCAACAACACAGTAATTGATGGCCTTCTAATCCTGTTGAATCCCACTTTGTCTCCAACAAGAAGACGTATAGGACACTCTCGGCTCGCTAATTTATTGTCATCTCTATCAGTTGAGCGTGTGTTGGTTGGTGTGTGAGTTGCGAAGATGTTTTTGGTGCTTCCACATGTGTCGTTGTCGAATCTCGGACGTCGCCATAAATCGACAACGACAAACGGCCAGTGGGCGGGATTTGTCGCAGGCCGACAAATTGGGACAACAATTCAGTTCGCTGCTAATGCAGTTATCCTCTCAATAAACCAATTTATCATCGTTAAGTGGCTCTGTCTCTGTCTGCGACTCTCAAGACCCGGCTGTCCTAACTTTGGCGCTAACTTTTGTTCGCGGTATGTAAACAGTGCCTCCGACAACTGGACTGAGCAAGCCGTGTTGTGACAGATGCGGTCGGATACTAGCCACGCTTCGGAGACAACTCTCACCGTCAAGTCATTCATTCATTTACAAGTAATGAATGTAAAATACACAAGTAACTCCATCCATTTCCAAGTAGATTTATTTTTTTCTATTATTTATTAATATATTATACTACTATAGCTTCAAAACATGTTATAGAAAATACTTAACTATCATTTTTGAAAAATCACACATTTCTACTTATCAAGAATTTGCTTGTCAAGACCAATATCAGAGAACGTTTGCGCTCTCTCAAAACAAATATTGTGCAAAAATAATATTTGTTAATAAATGAATGAATAAAACATTTCAAAATGGAAAGCTGAACATGCTAGACCCAAAACTCATTTTTAAGCAATAAATTTCAAGAAAACATCATAGAATTTTCTCTTGAAGAAGTGGGATTGAGAACATCTAGAAGATTTCTCTGTAATTATGGAGTTATTATTAGGCTAGCCTATTATTAGAAATTCTGCGTAGAAATATTTTTCAATCCAAACTTTATTGCCGCCTGAAGAATGAGAAGAAAAGAAGAAGAAGAAGAAGAAGAAGAAGAAGAAGAAGAAGAAGAAGAAGAAGAAGAAGAAGAAGAAGAAGAAGAAGAAGAAGAAGAAGAAGAAGAAGAAAAGAAGAAGAAAGAAGAAGAAGAAGAAGAAGAAGAAGAAGAAGAAGAAGAAGAAGAAGAAAGAAGAAGAAGAAGAAGAAGAAGAAGAAGAAGAAGAAGAAGAAGAAGAGAAGAAGGAGAAGAAGAAAAGACAAGGAAAGTGGATGAGAAAGATGGAAAGAGTGAGAGATAGAGAGAGTTGTGTGCGGTCAGGTGTCTCATCTTGACTAGGCGAAAGCAAACAAGGAAACGCAATCAGAGGTTCGCTGTTCATTGCGAGGAGGCTGGCTGCGAGGCGGTCCGCAGCGGCGGCTAAGTAAGGGATGATCCCTCGACCCTCCATTTGGAGAAGGGTTGTGCAGCATATCTCATTAAAGAAGGAAATGTTTCGGCTCTTAATTCCATCTCGAGCATCTCAGATCAATACGCCTACTCATATAAGTGCATGCCACGCTCGGCGTCTTTCTTCATCCACATACGTTTCGAAATATTGTTCGCCACGTATTATTTGCATTCAACTTATAACAGCCACTTTTGTATTCATGGCGAATGTCGTTAGGGGTTACTCGCATCTTACGTCCCCAACACGTCTGCACTAATATTAGCTGCTGCAACACACAGTCTTGTATACATAATTCCACAGTTAATATTCAAGATTTGCTTTGAACAAGCCGGTTCACTTGATATGTTGCGCCGTTTCAGTATCTTTATAGATGAATAAATGAGTTTATGGACTTTGCAAGGGAAATTGTACCACAAATATGGAGGCAATCGGTGATTGGACGAGGTAGGGTTGAGGTAGCTCTCATGACCTTGAAGACAAGGTGGATGTTCTTCTATTCCTCATAGTAAACTCACTGTAAACTACCGGTTATCTGACTCCCGGTTAACCGAATAATCTATGTTTCTTCTTGCTTACAGGTCTATAATTGAGATTATTATATATTTTTGCTTCCAATAAACCAGTTTTTGAACCTTTCATGAGATTTTACGTCTTTTTTACCATAACTGAAGTTAACCTTCGTATTATCCGAGGTCGTCCCGTTCCCAATTACCTCATATAATCGGGAGGCTACTGTAACATTATTTGATTTTGATTTCTTCTCTTTGGATAATTTAGACTAGCTTGAAGATACATCTGTATTATGGAATTTGAAAACAAATAAATTGAATTGAATTGAAGTGGTTTCATTTTTGACCTGGTTGAGAGGAACTGCGATTGTTTCTTACTTAGTTCATAATATTAAAATATTGTTGAAGCTTTGTTAGAATTCCTATGACGCAACGGTGTACTTATCAATCATATTTTATAAATTAATATGGGCCATGCAATTAATGCATGAATACTATTGGAATAATCGATATGTGATCGGGTGAGAATAGGAAATTCACAGATAAATAGTTTGTATTCATTTAAGTCTCTGTTCTTAATTAAGTTGTCTGCTGTGAGAAAATATTATAGATAAAGGCCTATTTCAAAACAAACTAAAATAAAAAATTAACCGATTATTCAGCTTTATGAGTTACAATCTTGATTTCAATGTGTTACAATGGATTCAATGTCATCCTCATTAGTTCATCACAAGATTTGAATTTTCGAAAACTTCTAGAAAAAGGTTTAGCAGGAGTCTACGCCAAATTCTATCTTACTATTGTTGTACTGGGAAAGATTTTTATAAATTCTAGTGTGCTAGTGTACAGAGAAAATAATTGCTTGTGTGTCAATGCCAAAATTTCTAAGAAAGCTGCATCGAAGTTGATTAATTTTTCTCCAGTGTGCTAGAGTACAGAGCTCATTAGAGAAAAGAATTGCGAGCCCGTGTAAACATTTTGAACTGGGTTAACGGTGAAGTAGGGCCGCATTAAGTGGGAGTGCACACTTTACGGCCACTCCGGTCAGGTCTTAAAGCGGGTAGTTGCCAACAGATAAGAGGCACAATAAAAAAGAAAGGTGCATAAAGAAGAGTCGCTGTAAAAAGACGGCTGACTTGTTTCGCTGAGAGGGAGTGTAGTGGATATTCAAGAGGGTGCTCTAATCCTGGCTGCTTTGATGGAAGTGGCGTAATACATCCATTATGAACAGCAACAGGCTCCCGAGATTTTAATGATTCAACATTATTAAAAGAGGAATAAGTCTTGGTGGGATACTCTCCTGGGTTGAGTACAGCATGGTCAGGTGTATTAAAATATTGAAACGTTACGATCCAGAAGTGAAGAGTGGCGGACGATACATTATTAAGAGAGTCATAACCGAGAGCATGTCGCTCGGATTTAATGACTACAATAGTGATGACAACAGAGTTGGTCCCGTCCACCTACTGTGATAGGCTACAGATCAACTTTTCCTCGTGATTTGCATAGGGTAACGAGCCAAGCAGCCCCCTTCATAAGTATCTCATAGTCCCCGATAACTATAGCTCTCATCCCGCATTTCCCAGATGACTGTGAACTGTATCAACAACCACCGAATCGCTTCTGGGACCGTCTCTGATGATCTCCTGTCCACTGGCCAAACCCCTTTCGCTCGCTCGAATGTTATACAACAATCTGACCGCTGTCACCCTCGCTTCAATCACCACCATCATTATCATAGTCATCAGGTTCGGAAATGGCTTCTCACTTGTGATAACTACTGGCCAGTAGTGTACACAGATCTCCAAAACCAATCTAAGATTACATGAGAACTCATGTGTTTCTGGATTGTTTAGTTCCTCATCGAAATGTATCAATAATCTTCGTGGAGTGCAGTTCTAGACCAGGTTCTGTCTTATGTGATCTTTGATAACCAATATAAGATTATTTGAGAATTCATTTTCTTCTAGATTGTATGCTTGCTTAGGATATTACTCTCTCATCCTCATCTAGATGTATGCTTTGTGAAATGCTTTTTCATATCAGTCTCAAATGGGGAAATAAATACACCGTCTTGATTTAATACACCAATCATCCGTCTTTAAAACGAGGAAGCACTTTCGGAGATAATAATGTTAATATCATAAGGAAAATATAATTGATAACAGCAATCAATAACGTTGAAAAGTTTTGATGTCTTTTTAATGATTCAAATTACATTCATCAAGGAAGCACACTGGAATTTGAGAAAAGATTCAGAAGAAAATCCAGTCAATTATGATTAGTAATGATTGTTATCAGTATGAAATTATCCTTTCAGATTGACAATAAGTTATGTTAGTGCAGTAAGTCACTATGACTGTATTGCACGAATAATTTTATGGAATTAACAGTGGCTCTTCTGATAATCCAACTGTGGTACTCAATACACAGATGAGAATAAATTAATGTTTATCTTATTTGATCAGTCCATTACCATTTGTAATAGTAGAGAAGGGAAACAGTTTCCTTGCTTTGAACATTTTCAGCAATTCGGACTGCGATCTAACATTTCATGACTCGTTCAAGACACACATTTTCTTGGGAATGAACATTCGCTCGACTCAAAGGCAAGAAGGAAACTCCATACGATAGCACTGAAATGACAAAGCTTGACCCTTCGTGCCACGACAGTCATTCTAATTATTTTTCATCCCTTTGAAAGCGAAACCTCGTCCACCATACACACTGACCCTTCTCCCTTATCCCTTCTTAGCCCTCCACCCCTCCACCCCCCCTCGTTCCTTTCTGCTGTTCATCTCCTGAGGAACTCTAAGAATCTCCGGACATACAGAGAAAGCACTTGTCCTGGAATGCTATAATTTCACTGCATTCTAAGACATACTTTCGTTTCGTATGTGCGCTTACTGCCGACCAGCTCATTTCGGAGATTAAATTTCCTTTTAGCATTCCAACTATTTTATCGTTCATACATTAATGGAATACAGTTCAGAAGTTGGATTCTATACTAAATATTATAGTGATACCTGAATATAGTGATTTTCCTGAATAAATTTCTATTTCTATTTCTAAATTGGATGGTATTGCAAGAATATGGAAGGATTCGTAAATATGCTTATTTGAAAGAGATTAAAAATGACCTAAATATGACTGATTTATTTTTCAAACCCAATTCTCATACCTTAGACAAAGAGATCGGAATTTTAAATTCAAACCAAGACAATCAAATCATTCAACATCATTAATAAGCAATGATAGTGATTATTTTCTTACATTTGAACAAGGGAGAAAATATAGACCTAAATAGCTTTTATTTTGAAATTCTATTATTGTAATAATAAAGTTTTTGATTGATTGCAATTGAATGGAAACAAAATATTTGAACTCAGTGAAAATTTAGAAAAAAACAGACTAAAACGAAAAGCCTGTTCAATAAAGTGTGTAGTGCAGTAGATACAATCATTTCAGACATGCATTTCAACAATGACATCATTCTATAATGAACTATTAATAGGCCTATTTGAGTCATGATTCCTCCACATTCAAAAATTCTAACTTGAATGATGTACGTTCATTGGCTTCACCAACTTCAGGACTACTGTCAAAATCTTCCTCCATTTTTGGGAGTCAAGTCTCACAAGGTTCAAAATTATCTATCTTATAACCTCGAAGAACTTCAATAAATAATAAGGTAAAAGGAGTAGCTTGAATAGTATCTTTCATTTGAATCTATGAGATGAGTTTATACTTGATATTAATAATTTTCAATTCTCAATGAAGGAATTCATTCCAATTAGATAATAATTTTATGTTTATTCCAAATAAGCCGACCTTCAGTCAATGAATGTATCTATCTCCTGGACTCTGAAATTTGAGAAATTCAACTTTGAAAATTTTCCTCCGATATCTTTTCTCCATCAGAATAATTTATCAAGCTTTTTCTCAGTGGTGTATTTGAGTTCAACAGCATTTCCACATATTTTGTTGAAAACCCCTAAAATAAATTCCACATTAAACTTCTTTCAAACTCCTGCTACCCGACTCCAAGAACCCTCCAAATCCAAACAACAGACCTCTCCTCATTGTAGTAATCGCACTCGCTTCACTTCGCCCGATCTGTCTGGTGCACTCTCATCACTGCTTGTCCAGTCCATTAGAGACGATGCTAATTCTGTTATCTGTCCTGTCCTTGCAACAGCAAGAGGCAAGGCAAGGGACCACAGAGCAACTTCTTCAGCCATCACTCCTCTGCTCTGCTCTGATGGAAGGATACTTCCTGGTTCACTTACCACTGCTTAACCATGTCATCGCATCAGGCAACCCTTTCTTAGGCTCTCTAATTCTCTCTCTTTCAATTACTCTCTCTTTCTCAATCACTCTTTCTCTTCCTCAATCACTCTTTTCCTCTCTCTTTCTCTTTCAATCACTCTATCTCTCTCTTTCTCTCTCATCCTATCAATCTCTCTCTCTTTCTCGTTTCCTCTCCACATTTCTCTTCCTCTTCAACGTCTCCCCACAACTCTTTCTTGCTCGACCCTCTCCGTCAACATCAGCATTTGCCTCCAGCACTGGCAGGAGGTAGAGAGCAAGCGGTCTCGACTTCTCCTCACCAAGTGAACGCACAAATCAATAAATCATCTCCAGACGTAGTTGACCGGTGTAGCTGGCTTGTTAACCCATGTTTCCTGGTTATTGGATTCAATCACATGAACTATTACCAGAAGATTTGAGTCTGATGCTCAACAAGCAAGTAGCTTAACTATTAGCAGCACCGATTAAACATTTATCATGTCACTGATAAATCATTAGGTTTCCAAAGAAGTAGAGAATTACTTACTATTCACATAGTTATGAGTGTAAAGAAGATTATAATATAGTGTAATATTCACTCCTGAACCACTTTTACTGAAGCTTCAAGCTACAAGATTGGTCAATACCAGAGAATACAGTCAAATACAGTGTTCAAGAGAATAACTGTACCAATTCATATCAACTACATTTCATTAAAATCTGGCTTCCAGGAAATTAATCTTGAGAAGGAGATTCCATGAGTATCACATAATTATATTTGATTATTTGATCGATCACTCTGAATAGTAAATTATCTCCCGAGCCTACCTACCTTATAACAATCTAATTCTTCTTATAAGTTCAAAACATTCTTCTTTTACCACAAATGAAAGTGATAAATAGCTGCAATAGAGCAAGGTTTAATTCCATTTCAAATCAAGGAGAAAGATCATGAGCATCAATAATTTCTGTAAAACGAGAAGCCTCGCAGTCAATATTCTTAGCTGATAAAAATGGGAGAAAGCCTATAATACACTACTATTCGGATCTCAAATTCACAACTTTTCTCAGGTTACACACACTTATATTGTCCCAAACGAGTTTAGATGATAATAAAATTCTGCAGCAAGAGAATGTTGGAATATTTTTATCCGGAAGACAAAATGAGATCCACACAGTTCAAAAGAAATTACAGCTTATTCAATAAAGTATTTTCACACCGCTAAAGTGGAACGCACACCGATTGAAAGAGATTCGCTCATATGTTTGCTTAGCGCTTGTCTGTGTATGCGTGTGTGTGCGTGAAGCTCTTCTTTGGGGAAAAATGAATAAGCGAAATAAGATGCAGGAAAACCCTCGCTGCCAATTCCGAATGCAAATTTAGTCGTTCTTCAGTAGCAGCAGGAAGCTTTCTGTGGGATTCCTCACATTGCGTTAGTTCCGTCTATATTTTTCCCCACAAGTCAGATGTTTTAACATGCAAATTGAATTGTGACAGTCCGAGAGGCCGATTTGGTGGTGAGAGTGAGAGAGAGAACAGAAACCGAGTTAGGGAGAGAGGAAAGAATGGGTGAGAAAGAGATAGACCGCATTTACTGTAGGCACATAATCGAGTTCTAAGATGCTTTGGTTTTTCAATTAAACATGCTGCCAGGAAAAGCGTATACGGCGGGGATTCTTTTTATTGGCAGAAAAAACAAACAATTCTATTAGAGGCGAAAGTAATTGGGGGACGTTTGCGAGGAAAGGGCGGGCGATGGTTATTCAAGAGAAGGGCCGAAGTACCGATAATTGATCCCGCATTCGAAAGTGGACCTACGAGATGGGGCGGTCTGGTGGGGAGGGGGAAGTGGACGAAGCACACCCCCTCCGAATTTTTCTACTGAGTCTTTCCAGACTATCGGACTTAACTTCCTTTTGACAAACTTAGCAAAAATGCGTCTTTTGGAAAACGTAGCAAAAGTCTCTGCCTATTGACGAATGTAGCAAGGATAAATGAAAAATATTAAAACAGGAATAGTGGTGATATTAATTATCTTTGATCGATTTATATTAAAGTATTCAATTAGGGTTGTAAGAGTGATGAAATACTGATAGTTACAATGATTGCAGGAATTTTAATGTGTCCACCATCTAAGAAATTTGAATTATTGGAGTTAGGCCTAATAACATAAATTCATAACGTTTTCTGAATAACAGAAATAATTGAGTTAAAATTTCTGTTAACCAAAACTTCAGTTGAAAAATATTTAGTTTATTCATTCAAAAATTTAGACCAAAGATCTACAATTTCCAATGAAGACGTGATGTGCATCTGATGCAAAATGTTTCATAGGAATATTTCTGAGATGATATAACTTGTTTGCGAATATCTCTGCTAATAAACCTAAATAATTTTAAAACAATCCGTTTTTCTATTCCTCATTGTAATTTTCCCTGATTTCACATTGCGATGTATCTAATTAACATCAAATACACATAAAAATAGGTATACTTTTATGAGAATACAAGTGAATGATAAATTATTTTTAATTTGAAACGGTGAACTCACGTGATATTTGAAAGTAAATGCAGCAATCTGATGTTAACTTTGTATGGATGCTTACCTGAAAAAATGAAGGTGTTCGTTAGTCACGTCACAATAAATTTCAAGAAAATAATGACTTGTTCTCCAGTTTTGCAATTTCATTCATTCCATAACGATTGATACATTTAAAATTATCATTCCACATGTTACTACGATTTCATCTACTAAAGCTGTATTGAGTTTCAATCCAATGCTCAGTAGACGATGATTCTCTTCCACAAAATTTCTATTCTCTTCCTATTTCTTTTTTATTCATTTATTTATGAATTTATTCATTTGTTAATAAATTCATTCATTTATTTATAAATTTATTCATTTATTTATAAATTTATTCATTTGTTAATAAATTCATTCATTTATCTATAAATTTATTCATTTATTTATAAATTAATATATTAATTCAAGAACGTACAATTAAATCATCGGATAAAAACACAGACACAGAGTGCAAAACGTCTTCTTTTCCCAATTTTGGTTACTATTTCGAAAGAAGGTTATGTTTTCATTCAAGGTCATGATTTGTGTGTTAATGAATGTTGTAAAATGTTCCAAACTATTCCAGCAACGGTATCGCCTGAACCACCCACACGACACCCACTCATGCACCAACCCATAACGCTCCTTATTAGCGTAGCATGTCGACAACCCACACTCTCATCAGCATCTCATCCCTTGTCTTTGGAGAAAGCGGCGTCTCTCGCTGATAGGGCACGTACGATTGACCCTTTGCGCGCGCACGCACGTATGTGGCCTTGGCTGGCGTGATTAATGGGCCTCAAACAATCCCTAAATACGTGTCCGGCCCTAAATAACTGCAGCCAACATCCATCATCGTGCAGCGCTGCTCCTGTCTACACTCGACCGAAAAGGGCAGCCAACCTTCTTCAGGCATTGCAAAACGACGATTTTCTCAACACGGGGAAAATGCACTATCTGGAAAACATCCATACTCCTGTGCTCATCTTCTGTGATCAATTATATCAGGATTATTTTAAATTGTCAGAAAACAGCTGGTTGATGTACGCTCGTTTACTGCCGTTAAATCAACTGTTTACTGACAAGTTGAAATAATCCTGCTATATATTGATAGTTGTTTGTCAAATGATGAGTATGCCACATTAATTCTTCTGTGCTCATCTCTTGTGAAAACTATTATGATCAATAACCATATTGATAGATGATGTTTGTCACATGATATGATTTTTACATTCATAACTTTTGGCTCATTCATCTCATGTGAAAACTACTGTGATCAATGATAGTATTGATAATTGTATTCCATTGTTGTATGTAGTATAGTATTGTATTGAATTGTATTGTTCTGTATTGTATTGTATCACATTGTATTGTATTGTATTGTATTGTATTGTATTGTATTGTATTGTATTGTATTGTATTGTATTGTATTGTATTGTATTGTATTGTATTGTATTGTATTGTATTGTATTGTATTGTATTGTATTGTATTGTATTGTTGTAGGTTTTGTTGTATGTAGTGTTGTATTGTTGTGTATTCCCTCTCCCCTTAAATTCATTTCTGCCTTATCCTCATCGCCTTGACGATTGTTACCTTTTATTTATTTTTTTTCCACAATGTGAACATAACAATGGAAAGTTACAGAACTACGGAAAAGTACTGACGAAAGATTTTAGATAGAGATAGGGAAAAGATAACAACGGAAAATTACAGAGCTATGCGGAAATGTGGATGGAAAATTATACAAAGCTGAAAAAAATAATGGAAAATTACAGAACTTTGGAAGGACACTGATGGAAATTTACAGACACCTAAAAATAATAATAACGGAAAATTACAGAGCTTTGGAAAAATACGGATGAGAATTACACACAGCTAGAAAAAATAATAATGGAAATTTACAGAACTTTGGAAGAATACTGATGTAAATTCATACACAGCTAAAACAGATAACGGAAAATTAAAGAGCTTTGGAAGAATACGGATGGAAATTTACTCACAGCTAAAAAAAATTTTAATGGAAAATTACAGAACTTTGGAAGAATACTGATGGAAATTTACACACAGCTAAAAATAATAATTATGGAAAATTACAGACCTACTGACAAATGGAAAATTGACTCGCGCGACACTTGCTTGAAGCAATTTGCTCCCAGAAAGAATAGAACTTATAGTAGAAGTAGTTCTTCTATTCTCTCTGTTTGCTCCTACAGTGTGCGGCCAGCCTAACAATGTCATCTCATCCGCAACTGCTTTAATACCTTCAATTAATATTCTTTCTAATTAAGTCTATGTTTCACTGTGCTCCCAATATGAACTACCCCTACCTAGACCAGTCTTTCTGAAGTCATGTGCTCTCCTTTGCAAATACACAGCTTTTGTCAGTATCAACGGATAGAAGCCAGACTTTCTGTCGAGAATAAGGCGACACCGCTAGAGTTGAATGCGCACATTTGGATAACGAGCAAAATAAGATTAGGAATTTGTTCAGGTACAACTAGATGAGCGCTCTTTCGCGTACCCTGGCTGGGCTGAAGCTGGTCTCCATAATCCAAATTAAGATCTTTACTTCTCTCTCTCACACTATCTCTTTTTCTCCCTTCTACTGTCTCTCTCTCTCTCGCTCGACTACAATTACGTATGCTTTACACACCCCCTTCAACTTTATACTTTGAAGAAGAAAATCCTCGCTCTACAATCTTGTTATGCTACGTGCTCGTTGACAAACTCAGACAGGTACACTGCTTACTTGCCTCTTCACATGGTAAGACCTTGGAAAACCTACGTTGGATTCTTGAGAATTCCACGTATCCAAGTATCTGGTTTATAAAATTCTGTTGCTTTTGGAATCTCCATTACAATTCATTCATTAAAGTTGTTAAGGCTTTCAAAAAATCAATGAATTGTTGTTATG
Source organism: Laodelphax striatellus (assembly GCA_017141395.1). Classification (NCBI taxonomy): domain Eukaryota; kingdom Metazoa; phylum Arthropoda; class Insecta; order Hemiptera; family Delphacidae; genus Laodelphax; species Laodelphax striatellus. The sequence goes on from CM029539.1 coordinate 6,495,173, forward strand.
TTAAATTCTTGTCAAATCAAGCTGAAGTAATTGAGTTCAGCTCACACAGCTTGTGACACAACAATTAGTTGAAAATATCCTACCAAATTCATGATCAATCATACTCATCAAATGTAATATCAGGTTCAGGTGACATGAATCAATTATTTATTTTGGCAATGTTCTCATAATTAAACATTTTTATTTAATCTAGCTCCACCTATACTGTAAATAACACAAAAAAATGGGTACTCTATGTATTTTTCATGCATACTCTAAACATTATGTGAAAGAGACAAGCGATACATGAGAGGCTTATTCATATAATTTTTTGCAAATAATGAATTTCCCAATACATTTTCTTGATGAGAATATGAATTTTAAAAGTCCAATGAAGATGAACAATGAAGATGTTGGAGATGAAAAATGAATTGAAGATTAACAATGAATGTTAAGGGAGTAAAACACAGGCTAGAGAAAGATATGGGAAAGAGGGCTTTGATGAATGGAAAGCCATAACTATCAAGGATATGATATGTGGTCAATGAACTATGAAGGATTCGAGGTTTTCCGAGATGAAGAAATTTGTCGAACAGAATTTAAGGGGCTCGGAAATTGCTAAAGATAGTTGCTGAAAACCAGGTGGCTGTGGAATCCGCATTGAAACAGATAATTTATAAGATAAACGGCAATAAAATCAATTCTATGGCGGTTGTAAGTCTTGGGATTGCAAGCTAGTGAACGGTTTTATGTGACTGTTATGGCCACTTGAAACAATAATATGTCATAAGCGCCAATAGTCTCTTACTCATCCCTTCCCGTCAATACTCCCCTTCTCAATCCTTCTCTCTCTTCCCTTACATCTTTCCTTCTCACTTCTTCATTGTCTCTCCTTCTCTCTACGTCTTCAACTTTGTCTTCACCCTCGTAATCTTCGCAGGTTTATTGCCGAAAACTAATCACTGAACATTTTGTGAGCTCTTACCGATCACACTTTTATTGAATCAAATGTGTCTTGCTATCACTAACAGTGTGAGAAATGAGAGGCGAAATGGCCCATATTGTATTCATTGTACAGTACTGTCAACGATGATTTTACATTTTGTTGAATCTATTCAAATCAATGTCATGAACATTCGTGTTGAATTCAAATTATTATATTCATCTATTAATTCATTTATTTGTTAATTTATACACTCACATAGGTCATTGTTCAAATTTTCAGGGCTTGATATAAGTTGAGGATCATAAGTTGAGGATTATTATATTCATCTAATCAATTCATTTATTTGTTAATTTATCCACTCACATAGGTCGTTGTTTCAATTTCCAGGGCTTGATATGAGTTGAGCATTTCTCTATTCTTATATGACAACTATGAACTGCAATTTCGTCATGATAATATTGAACAATTCTTTTACAGCTCAGGTTGAGCATGTACTCGTTTTATTTATTCATCAACGAAATTGATTTCCAAAGAAATAGAAGTTGTATTATTGATAAATTGAAGAGCTTCGATAGCTCACAGTTTATAATAATCTTCACAAATAATAACCTTCAAAATAATAATTCATCCACTGTAGAGGGGAAAGCATATTAAGATGTTAATTGCTTCTAACGTCTTTATCCTACTTGAATTGTTGATTGGATATAGTAAAATTTTAGTGTGATAAGCTTGCATATTTGTAACAGTACTAACAATGTAATGTGAGTACTATTGCGAATGTAAAAGTTTATTACACTCCAATTTTACTATGTTAGGGTGTCATTCAATGTACTTCCTCGCTTTCAGAAACATTGCGACATCGATTGAAACTTTTTAATCTTTTCATAGGTCATTGTTCGTTTTGGAAGAAAGGATTGCAAACTCTATCTACTGAGCTTAAAAAAGACCTCAAAATAAATATAATATTTGGAGCGTTTCCAGAGATGCACATCTCTAGGAGAATACAGGAAGAGGGTCATGATTTTCATCCTCAACGTTTTCACGGGACTGCAGCCGTCAAGTGGCGCTTGCATGGGTGAGCAGCCAGGCAACCAAAAAATACGTGCAAGTGGTGAGTGATGGGGAAGAGGAAGTGGAGGGAGATGGATGAGGGGAGGGAAAGAGAGTGTACAGGATAAGAGTACCATGAAAGCAGGCTCGCTAGGCACCAACAGCCCATGAAATATTGTTAGACAATTTTAAGCACTCTTGATTTTATGGAATGGTTTCTCTGGTCACAAATCTCCTACAGCCTGAAAGTATTATGTCTGATTTGTAGGCTTTATGTGGTTCTCTGAGAGAACACATGTGGTATAGAGAGAACTTCTTTGTATAATGAACTAGAGACTAATCTAATCAAATTTAGAAAATCAGTGGGACACAAAAAACTCAGGACACATCATACACGTGAAGATCAATCACATTGCATGGCAACTGTGCTATCCACTCATTGTATATTATTCCTCCTTCATATAGTAGGATCTCTACTTCTGAATTTATTTTATCGTTTCATTCTCTTATTATCAAAGGCCGGTTGCACAGAAGTAGATGAAAGTTAATCTCATGAGACAATAACTCATGAGAATATTAACACTGTCAATTAAAAATCGAGGTTGACAGACATTTGTGCAACTGGGGCTCATGGTCAATTGGTCATACAATTGTATTGAGCCTAACTATCGTAGACTAGGGTTATCTAATAAAGGCAAAGAAATAAAATCTCTACTAAGCATCGTAGAATGACATCATCTTACAGTAGTTGAATTTAATTATATTTTAATGCGACTGGTCATTGGATTCTCAAATTTATTGGTTTTAACTTCACTTACTAAGTATAACCCATTATTCACGGGAACATGTTATGCAATGAAATTACATTTTACAATTCTTGGGATTATTGCTGGTTAATTGAGCCAATTGACACTCACATTACTATAATTTGTGATAATAATGGTTTGCACTACAATCAATAAAAATCAACAGGATTAATTTCGATCGGTTACAGGAAACACATGCGAGGATCCACCTACTCATAGGAGATGAACAAGATGCAAATCACCCCACCAGTAGCTGGCAAGAGGCAATTCAAAAAGCTTCTAGATGCGGATGCTCTCCCAAACAGGTTAAACTATCAGGGAAAGAGAAACTTGTGTTTCAGCATTGAGATTCAGGACTGTGTGGGCTCTACCAGAGCATGGTTAATAAAACCATGGGGACTGGTCACTGATCACGAATGTGGGAGTGTGGCAAGGGACGGAAAGGTTGAAGTGAGAGGAAGAAGGCAGTTTATAGAGTGAATGTCTGGGAGAACGAAAGGAGGAGGGAGAATGATGAATAGAAGAGGATTTGGGTGGAGAGAGAGAGAGAGTGTGTGTGATAGAGTAAGTTAAAGAGCGGTGAGATACTGATGGAGAAGTGAGTGTCAGAAGTTGGATTGAAAAGAATCACTTCAAAAAATATTATTTAACATTTTTATTTCGAATCCAGTTTGTGATGATATTATTGAGACAATTATTGAGAGATAGGAAGAAGATAAAACAAATGAGATATGGGAGAATAAAGAAAGAGGAACATTAGTGTAGAACAAAAGGAGATATGAAGTGTGCGAGACTTATTAAAGATGAAAAAGATGAAAAGTGAGAGAGCGATTGAAATTAGATTTAAGGATGGAAAGAGAATATAAAAAGTGGAAGTGTGTGAGGAACAGAGTAATTGATGAGAGAAAAGATATAAATAGAAAGTGTTGGAGAGAGATAAGAAATTATATGAAGAGAGGAATTTACAGAGAATAAACGTAAGTGGAAGAGAGATAATTTAAAAAAAAGGAGAGTAATAGAGGGAGGGATAGGAAGTGTGTGTAATATAGAGGAATTTGAGGAGAGTGAAAGTAAATTAGATTCAGCAAGAGAAAGAGAGATGAACCGGGTGAGGAAGACAGAGAGGGTGAGGATAAGCGTTAAGTATAGAGAGAGTGGAAGAGAGTTATTAGAAGAGGATTGTGAAGAAGATGAGTGGAAGGAGAGCATTAGAAGAGGATTGGTAAAGCAAAGACAGAGGAAAGTAACAAAAAGAGAGTAAGAGAGAGTGAGTGAGAGTAAGAGAAAGTGGGAGAGAGAGTGAGAGGGTGAGTGGGGAAGAACTCGCTTGGGATCGCAAGGGAACAAAAAGGGAAGACCAAGGTGTTCCGGAACCAAGCACCGGTATGTAAATTCGAGTGAGTCTCCTTTGGTCAGTGGTGTCTCGGGCCGCCCCCAGGGACCTTTTGCCGCCCCCGGAGGCAGCACGGTGGCCGGTCCCGGCGTCACACATCGTCGTTCAAAGTCAGCCACGCCGCCTTCCGCCGTAAACAGGGTGACCAACAGAACGACACCTGCCGGGCCATTGCGTCCACGACTAACGTCTTCCACCTACAAATAAATCCCTGGTCAGCCCGTTACGGTCTTGTTGCTACACACGGAAACTGAGAAAAAAAGATGTCTCCTAGTTCCACAATGCTTAGTTTTTTCTTGTCGGTGGTAGTAATACATCTGATTTTTTTTCTTATTTTGGTGAATTGTCTTAGCTCTTCAATTCAATTTCTCAAGTTAGCAACATAATTTTTATCTCGTCTTTCATTTATTGTTTACAAGCTCAATAATTTTCATTATTGGTTATGAGTTATGATTGATAATGATGGAGAACACTTCATTTATTCCCTAAAAAATTCCTATTCTTCTTACTATCATTCTCTCAAGTTTCCAACTCGTGCTTTATTTTAGGTTCTTTATCCAAGTATCCCTCTCTTTGTTATACAAATAGGATTCAAAATTGATTATTTCTATTTTATCTTACTTAACATAAGCAAAGTAATTCATTCAAAAAAATTAGAGACACATCAATTTCAGATTTTTTTGGAGTTTCAAGATCCTCCCCTTGATTTCAAAATTATGATTAATAGCGATATTCATAATGGGTTCTACATTTACTTGACTGGGGTTGGTGGATTGAAAAATGAATAAATTATTGGATTGGATGATGATATTGGATTGAATCGCATGATGATAATATGACGATTGGATGTTCAGAAAGATACTAATCAGGGCAAGTGAAACTAAAACGTTTTAAAAGCAGTTTTATCAATCCCTTCCAGTTTCTGAAATATCATGAAGGAATAATGTTTTCATTTTACTTGCCCTAATGGCTGGTTTTCACGATTCTAGTAGACGTTCTGGTTACTGGAGGCAGGTTACTGTTTAGTAGGTAAGTAGATAGGCTTCTGGTAACCTGCCTCCAGTAAGTAGAACGTCTACTAGAATAGTGAAACCCAGCCATAAGGGATAGTATTACATTCCACGACTTTAATGTCTCTCAATTTCGACATTTTTATACGTTCAAGGACCTCTGATTCAAAGAAAAAATAATAATTTAAATAGAATGATTTTTGGATATTGGTACGGGTGTATGTGTAAATATATGAACGTGATCACGATATAGCATCTCCTAATGAAATATCACTTTCAGTTCGGAAGCTAAGGTCCTTACACTACAAGTATTCGACACGAAGAATTTCGATTGAATTGAACACAATTGGTGAATCTTCTGAAACAAGTTATTCGTCGAAAAACTCCTATCTTCAGTTGCAGTTGGAAAAGCTCACTCCTTTGTTGGTACCAATATTTTTCCAGGTGTTCTCCAGTAGGAGACATACTCCGGATTTGGAGGAAGAATAATGGCAGGCCTTTGCTGATGACAGCAGGGTTTCAATTAATTAAAGCAAAAGGGTTGCAGGAGAAAAATGTCTCCGCGAATTTACTCTTTCATTTTTTGTCTTTTCTTATGACTTTCATCAGGCTCGTTCTCACTTCTTGGTAGTTTTAATTCTTTGTTGTTGCCTGCGCAATTAAGAATGATCACCTCCTGAGCAGCGGAGAAGGTTTTTCACTCGATGCTAATCTTTGCGCGGGAAAGGGTTCCGGAAGTGTCTGAGCGGAAGTCGCTGCAAACATTCATAAACGACTTTCTGGCGGGAAAAATAATTGTTTCTTTGTACGTCGCTTCCACGTCTCTCACCTTCGCTGCCTTTTCTTTTGTTACAATCTTCCTGATAAACGGTCCCTCCTTAGATGCACTGTTCGTTTCTTCACGAGGGAGAAAATAATAATTTTTCCGTTGACGACATTACCCTTTCCTCCAACATCAGAGAGCGCCCGATAAAGGCGACAATTTGTTTCATGAATTTATTGCTAATTGTTTAGGTGCTCTAATGTAAATAATACAATGACCAGATAAGGCTGCGTTATTCTGAAAGGGAATATTCTCTTAAAAAAGGAGCCAGGATTGCTTAAAGCACGGTCTAAACGCTACGTTTACTGTCGTCATGCAATACAAAATAATCAAAAGAAAAAAATCGCGTAAAGGTTTTACCTAGATTTTAAGTTCCAAAAATTATTAGTTTATTCATTTATTTCATCAAAAATACAATATTTAGGAAAAAACAGGCGTAATAGTGCGATTCACGTCAAGAAGTCAGCATTGCTTAGATGGGAGTGTGCTATCCTTGTTCAGCACAAGGCAGTTGCTGATGTCTCTATCCTATTCACACTGTGAATAGTTGCCGCACTGTGCATTGTTGTCGCACACAGTCCCAACAAACACATTTGGTTCAGTTTTCTCTTTCTCTCTCAATGAAAGTTGGCATCAATGCTCCTCATATAAATAATGCTGACTTCTTGACGTGAATCGGACTATAGCACCAAAAGTCTTCAAAACCAAACTGTTTCTTGAGAAATGTCCAAAGTTAGGTTATTTTATTGGATGTTACTGGACGATGAAATAACAACATTACTTGGAGTAAATGGTTGGTTCTTGAATAAAGGTTCAAATTTCATCAGTCTAATCCATAAAGAATAAAAATTAATAGATGCTATATCGGAATGCAACGTTTTCATCCTTGAAACTGGCTAAGAGAAATGTAAAATACATGTGAATCGGATAGTTTACTTGAAGCTCTTCAGTTAATTTTCTGCACTCATTTCAAGTGCGGCACTGGCTCCTCATCATTCTCCTTGAAAGGATCTTGAAAGGGTCTTCCAACATTAAAAGGATCTTGATCCTTCACATTCACAAACACCTTTTCACTGATCTTTCTGCCAAAGGGCTCGAGACCGTTTACCTTTTTATCGTTTCCTCATCTACTTCCCCCCTCCCTTTTCCTCCTCCTATACTTCCCCCCCCCTCACCCCACCAGCCCTCAAACCGCTATTACTTGCAAGCGCAAATAACGAGGCAGTCGTCTTAGGAAAGTACTAATGAGATTTGGCGTCTCTTTGATAACGCAGCAACTTCGTTAAAGATCATCTTCGGATAGATTAAGGTGCAGGCTGAGGCTTCTGAGTGGTGGCAGCCGCTGCGGTACCCTTCTTAATTCCCGATATAAACTCGTTATTATATCTTTGAATATTAAAAGCATGTCCTAATGACATTAAGTGTGTGCGGCTTCTCAAATACCATATTTTCTATACTCTCCTTTTTCTCCACATCGAGCTCCAATTCCTTACAATAGCATTTCCTTCATTGCCATTATAGTAGGTTTTTCCAGAATTTTGATTTTTTTTTATTCTTGTGAAAGTAAAAAGCTGTATCGGGCCTGTTTCGTAATGTGTAGTGCATTCATCAGGTCGAGCATATCAAAAAGTTTTGAAGTAATGTATTTTATTTGAAATTATTCATTTGTTACTGCTATAACTTTCATGAACATAGATGCTTATATACTATACTTATACATACTTATTATATATTATATATCCTACATTTTATTTCTTATAGCATATGTTCAGAATGGCTACCTTGTTTATGAAGCTCAATAGTTTTCCTCAATATTGATTGAAAAGAAAAACTGTACACTAGATAAATATTGTACTAGATAATCAATCAAACAGACCTCAGCGCCAAACTGTACAATTATTATCCACCTTTCTATAATTTACATTTCTCATGTGTCTAGAGCCAGGTCCAAACGCTTCGAAAAATTGAATTAATCTGATATTTAATCAACCAGATTGAGTCTGTGATTGAAGCGTTTGGACGAGGCTAAACGGTTCAATCACCGATTGAATCTGATTGATTCAATTTTTCGAAGCGTTTGGACCTGCCTTTAGTTATTGGATGTACTCACTACTTCCATCTAATAGACTATCGAAGAAAAGTATTTTATCGGTGATATTCGAGTGAATTACGTATCTTGTTACTCTGGGCGTTTATCTGGCCATAAACCTTGCTCCAATGCCTCTGTAGAGGGTGTTTAGGCCTACGTAATTCATAAAATAAATATATCGCTTTTGAAACGGTAGCTTCAACCGACTATATTTTTATACCTGAATTACCATGTTTGGCGGGTTGCATAGGAGGAAGAAGCGGAGAAGATCTCATGCGAGGGGATAAAAAGTGAAGAGACATACGAGGTGAAGTCGAAAAGTGGCGGATCAGGAAAGAACTGGGGATGTAAGAGTGAAAAATAAGGGTGGAAATAGTGGGATCGCAGTGGATTTCTAAGGTGCCAAACGGGATGAAATAGGGTCTACATTTTCAATGTTAGAAAGATTTTCGGTGCTCCCTCTCACTAAGTTTCTGAGGAGCTGCGAAGAATACAGCCAAACAAGACGATCGTCAGTGGGTGCCCCCAAAAGATGGATTTTCAATAAACCGTCTGTCCCATTCTCGACTATTCATCATTGTGCCTTACTCTGCATTTATACTCAAATCAAAACAAATATACTGGGCACATTTTTTTGTTATTGGGAGAGGGGAGTTGGCTCTTCTTTATCACATGCTCTTATCTGAGATCGTTGACACCATTTCCACTTCAGATTTGCTCAGTCTCGTAGATAATGTGATCGAAGATTTAAGATTGGTTGGAAGATGAAGATTGTTGATTATTGAAGAGTGATAATTGGAATATGTAGATCAAAGATAAATATTGGTGTGACTCATTCAATATTTTGATTTTTCGCTCAAAGTTATTGTCAAGTTAATTTCAAAATTATTGTAACTGAATTGTTGTGTGTTTTACTGGCTGTTTTGAATTTTTCCAAAATTTTGGATTGGTCAATTACAGGACCAAATTACTAATTTTCGTGTGTGAATCTTCATCAAAAACATACATTTTGATATTGTATATGACCAGAATTTTCTAACTATTCACGTGAATCGAAATTAAACTTTTTGGGTGATCGACCAAGTTTTTTTATCGATGTATTTATCAAATTGATCCATTGAAAAAATAGATGTTTACTTGGAGGGTTCACAAGAAATCTGAATGATGTATTCAGCATATTCAGCCGAGTTTGAAGTGATATTTGATTCATTATTTTAAAAATTCACAAGTTATCAGAAAAAATATAATCAACAAACTCAGCTAAGTTTGAAGATGTATTTGACGAACTATTTTCAAAATTCAAAAGAAATCTTAACTATGTTTTCAACAACTTTAGCTGAGTTTAAAGATAAATTTGTCTCATTATTTCTCAAATACATGTTTCTTTGCAAGTTATCCCCTAGTTTCAAAAGTAGGGTGAAAGAACATATTAGAGATTGGAATAAACAGAATAAGGATTTTAATTTTGCTGAGCATTCTATCACAAACAATCATAAGTTCAAGGCCGAGGAGAATGTTGCGTTTCTGCATTTGAATAGCAGAAGCAGACAATTGAACATTCCAGAGGCTCTGGAATTAACCAGGGTAACAAGGAATGATGCAAATTACAATTCTGATTCATTGCAACCAGTACAATACTACAAATCTAGTTTTATCATAAGTCTAAGTTTGTTTGTCATTGAATTTTCTTGCTATTTTTATTCCACATTGTTCTCTTCAAGCATTCCTATTTATTTCATTTGTTTTTGTTAATATCAATTACCTTTCTTTGCTATGTTAGTTGTTTGAACCGCCATTGCTGTGATGTTTGTAGAAACCGCCCATTGTGGGAGGAGCTTATCTAGGCCAATGGCAGTCGTTCACCTGATAGGCAAGACAACTGCCAATCACAGCGCTCGGTCATGAGTATAAATTCGGCTGCACTATACTCTAGTTGTTTAGCTTACCAGAGATTGATGATGGTGAAACAACCGAAACTGCAGTATCTCGTTGTTTTGTTAAATATGTGGGATATTAACAAAGGGATATTGGATATATTGGATAACTACCACAACATCATCTTCACTACTACACAGAAAGTTATTATGGATTCCTTCATTGGTTTGGTCTGTTAAAAGAACTACAATAGTACTATCATAGACCAACTAGACTAACATAAGTTAGTCTATGGTAGTATAGTAGAATATTGATGAAGAGCTTGATCATTCATCAACATCAACCATCACCCTTCCGAGAGGAAATAAATGTTAACGACAAATAGCTTCCTATGAAGAACAACTTTTTCGCGAAAATAATTCGAGAATCAGAGTGGAGTTGATGCAGGAATGAGTCATTAGCAGGGCAAGAACATTGCCGGCGATTATGACATTGCCCTCTGGTAAGAAGGCCGCGTAAAGAAAGAATGAAAGATGTCTGGGGATTGAGCTGATAGCTGTTGTTGTACGTGGTGAAAAAGGAAAAAATCTCCGAGGGAGCCATGATACTTTTAGGGTCGCAAGGGTTTCTGACTAATTAAGTCGCCTAAGTTGGTCATTATTGTCCCTTAAGATGACTGATTGCAAGCACAGATATGAGGCTGTTTTTGTCAAAAGGGAGAAAAGTTTAATTGGGCAAATCTCCTTTTTAGAGTTGCGAAAAAACTTTTTAAGGGCACCGTGCTAGGTCTGGGAGTACTGTATCTTTCCGGGGGTGGGAAAGGGAGGAAGGAGGAAATGAAAAGTGGAAGAAAAAGGGAAAACTCGAGTTGCCGTTTTAATTTTGCCTTCCGGCTAGATATATCTCATATTTTCCTTCTTCATGCAGATGAGTTATTACATGAGTAGGTCCCAAACTAAAAGGCAAGAGACACTTTCGGTTTTTGCTGTTGTAGTTATATTTTTAATACAGCTTGTAGACCATCCCTTGATTGTGAAATTACATCGATATTTTTTCTCTTTACATAGATTGCGCAGTGATGTAGGCAAAAGAGGAAAAAAGTTTTTGAACAACAATAAATGAAAATCTGGTGTTACTTGAATGAAGAAACTGATTTGAACTACATGATAATTATATAATTATTATTACTTATTAGACATTATTATTATTAGTTTGGACATAAAATTGATTATTCAAAGAGACCAATGGGGTGTCGTTTTTCGTATCCTAAATTTACTGATTGGAGCCACATATCAAAAATGGGCTTGAACCATTCTTTTTTACTCAACCTTTTTTTTGGAACTTTTTTACTTCCCATTAAACCCATTCCATAGAGTCACAGACCATAGCCTACATTTCTCCTCTATGCACTCAAAAACCTCCAACCATATTCCCAATTATTTCAGTACTATTAGTTCTGTTAACAGTGGAAATCACACAGTTATCTTGAACTTATGTCCTGTGCTCATTCATGTACAAAATAGATTGGTCATTAAATTTGAAGATCTAGATTCACCAGAAAAATATGGATTCTTCTTGTGGATTAAGACTTTAACCGTATTGCACAGTCAGCAGAACGGAGATGACGAAAATATCGAGAATGACAATGAAAGTAACCAACAGAAAGGGGAACCGAAACAGAAATGGAGTTAAAGGAAGGATGTAGGATGGACTGAGACGTAGGCAGGAGGGGGGGGGGTAAGGAAGGAGAAGATTTATGCAGCAGAAGTACATTATCTTGTAGTCTCAGACGGCTAATTACAGACTATGATACCACATTAGCCCTGCGGGCACGGGTGATTCGGGGTTACTCCCCGCCACCCCACTCCCAACCACCCCTCGTCTGAAAGACGGCAATCTTTCCAAGGTCCCTGCTTTCGCTCAAGGGAGAGAATAAGGAGCAAGAGGGGTTGATGGAGGATTCTGGATGAGATAAAGGCGACATGTGCCCCTCATACCTTCTCATGCAAGGCCTTTTGTCTTCTTCGTCTTCTTCTTTTTCTTCTTCCATTCCTTCTTTTCCTTCTTTTTCTTCTTCTTCTTCTTCTTCTTCTTCTTCTTCTTCTTCGTCTTCTCCTCCTCCTCCAGCTATTTCTTCTTGTTCTGCTTCTTCTCTATCTTCTATCTAAAGATGATGCTCTTTATCTTTTGTTAGAATAAGTATTTGGCCGAAATAACGTCAAAGACAATATTGGCAATATTCTCAAGTATTTGATGGAGTTCTACTCTTTAATCTAAGGAAATTAACTGTACTTAGTGGAGAGTAAGCTCTGCGGCATGATTTCGAAGGTATTCCATCTCAAACTGACAAAAACGTACTCTCTGGGACTTCTGTGACTGCAACCAAATATTTTTAATATTTTGAATACTAAAGAATATTTGAGTTCAAAATTAACGATTTATTCCTAATTTAAATTTCGTACAATAAGATTACAAAGTAATATTGTAAACAAATCGATTAACTACAGAAATTACACTATCAATCAATCAGTGTTGTTCCATGAAAATAAATTTAATATTTCCATGCAATAATATTTTCCATGAAAATAGCTGAAAAATCTTTCAATCTCCAAACACACTTTCTTCATATAAGCTTAGACTGATAAGTTTTTTATCAGTATGGACTCCCAAACAAATCGATTTTCAATAGAGTAATTAAAACATTCCCAATAATCCCAGTTTTTTTACATACAATATTCACCAATTTTTTTATTTATCGTCTATTTAAACTAATTCTTTCTTGAACTAATTCTCCATTTTAGTAGCATCCATTAATTTCATCTGCTACCCATTAATGTGCCAGCAAAATCAGATTGAGCGGTTGATCTCCGGTGAGGCTAGTCTGTCAACTCGGTGACAACGCTTTCAGCAACCCCCTTGTGATGATAAGGAGCAGTCGGATCTTAGTGGGCTCACCGGTTAACCCCCTTTGTTCGTTTTCATCCCCTTAGTTCCTTGGCACCTGTCTACTGCCGGACAAGCCATGTTGTCACATGCCAGCGCTGCTGGGTAAGCTTCATTAAATCTACCACATTACAGGGGTGGGCGAACTAACAGCTTCAACGTCACTGCAGTCTACAAATCTCCAAACTCCTTCCACAGGTCAACTAATATTTGAGCCTTATTTGGGGTGTTTCAAAATCCAATATGGTTGTGGAGATTGTTTGCATACTCTAGAATATTGTTTGAATGACAGGTCCGGCTATGATCCCGGGGAATGTGGTTCAGTTGGAATGAAGGTAGGCCCATTCTATGTTCATCATTTCATCAAGATGGTATTTCAGTTGATTTTTCTTGTAAAAGATTTCTTGAATGTTGATAGGAACACATAAATGATAGTTGTTAATAATGCGATGCTAGGCTCACTGAGGGTTACAAAGATGAGATCTTGAAGCTCTTAAAAATTTCTTAAATTAAAAATCTCTTAATAAATCTAAAACTTTCGCCTCTAGGTTATTAAGAATTACCCTATAGGATATAGGTATCAAGTAAATATCCCTAGCAGAGTAAAATTGTTTCAAATACCACAATCAAGGTAACAGTGGGAAAAGATCTCATGATAATGATAATCTGATCAGAAAACAACCTGCGTCCAATAGGAATTGATGACAAAGAAAAACGTGGCAAAATATAAATTCAATAAATGTGGTTTTTCATGTTGTTTATACATGAAGTTTCATACTTAGAAACTTTGAACTACACAATAACAGCTTTACTATCCATTATAGCTTTAATGTTTGATGATATCTCTACTATGACATTACAGATTATGATGTATATTCACTGAAGAATGATATAATATCAATTTTTATCTTGTTATATTCCTTTTAACAAATTGGTAAAGTCCTGATATTGGAGACTTGATAGTATGAGAGATCTGTGTCCTCATTGATATCTCTCGTTTTTAACATCAAATTAAATCACTTTCCTGTTGATTTTATAATGTGGCAGATCTCTTATTTCAGAAAATTAAGAAAAAAGTCCCATGTCCTTTCGGTCTTCCGTTCCAATGGTCTTCTTGTGGAGGAACTTTCTCAAATCATAATTCCACCCATTTGAGGAGTTTTTCGGAGCGTCTGACCAAAACCTCATTGCTTCTATCTGAGCTGCTCTCATCGACGTCTGATTCTGAGAAAACCTGCTAATGCATCAATCCTCGACTAATCCTCTTACAAGTTGCCACTTTCTGAGCCATACCCACACAAATGACCTCGGCAGACACTCTCTAATCTTTATCCTTACATTTCCTTCTATTTTAAACTCTTGCTGTTCTCTTGCTTCCTCTTCATCATTTCTCTCTTCGCCTCAAACTTTATTGCATGTTGATGCATGCTGTGAGAATTATGATAAGTACCTCTGATTCCTAGTATATGTAATCCGATTAGTTTTTCCTGTCCATTCACTTCTATCACATTCAATCTACTATCTGAACCGCAAGCTTAGATCGTGTTTGAGGAAACCTTCAAACATGTTCTCCTACATGGAATGGATGATAATAGATTAATATATGAAATTAATGATTGAAAAATTCACAAATGATATTGGAGAAGTCAAGTCAATCAAATTTAAACACTTTCCTACACAAGTCACTAATGTAACACCTGTTGTTTAATTTTATATCATATTTTTTTATATAGGCCTATTGTTTTAATTTTTCTCATCCTTATTGATAAAATATGTCATAAATATATCATCTATCTTTATTGTACTGAGAGTGGTTGACTCAACAGTCGCATTGGTACAGTAACTCATCTATATACTCAAACTAGATAAATGACCAAATACTGCATCTACTTTGTTAGCCAGCACCAATAATTTGCAGTTATGTCCTTCAAAAGTCACTTTGTTGGTCCAAAACTCATTCTGAATTTGTAATTTGGACAATTTGAATTGCGGTATAATTAAAAGATTTGTAGACCCTCTCTGTCTCAATCGAAAATGAATACATGCTTGCTTCCAGATGTCAATTGAAGCTTTTCAGAGCCCTTCATTGACGGAATTTTATACGAACGAGGTGAGTTTTGCAATGCGGAGTGTCAAAAAAGATTCCTTCCGGACGAAATTTTTCAACAGATAATCATTAATATGGTACAAAATTGTTCAGAAATGTCTTCAGAATTCTTGTACAACAATAAAAATTCGATTTTTCAACTCTAAAATGGCAGTATAAGTCGATGAACTTGGAGCTAATTTCACTCATTTCAACCTACAATTGGATCAATTTTGATAAGTGATAAGTTTTAATAAAATTTCAAGGTGCAGCAGCAATTTTAGTAATTTTTATCTCCAATTCAAAACCATTCACACTTCTCTAGCTTTAAAAATAGCGACCGAAGGTGTAAACTGTGGAGAATCTGTTTTAATGTTTTTTTTTAAAAGGTATTAATGCCTCTGAAGAGAATTCCTTCCAAATGAGCTCAGGGGTAACAAGGTCAAATATCAAGCATAGACCCGTTCCCAACTTCTGTGACACACGGAAAATAAGATAAAAAAATTTAAACAAATGAATCCTTACACTGTCCATCTTCTGAAATCTCCCGGATAACTAAAGAATCCCCCAAACCAGAAAACTCGCTCCATTGACGGAATGTTGTCAGTTAGAGATGTTGTAGAGAAGCGTGTTACACATAATATCGCAGTTTATAGCTTTCGGTTGTGCCTGAGACCGTGTTTGGCTCTAAGACCGCATTCAACCCTTCGACTGAGGGGTCGTGTTTGAGGCGGTTATAATGACGGTATCTTACTTTATGACATCGCATCAACTCAAACGAGGAAGAAAATTACATTTGCAGTGACTGCGGTGCCGCACTACACTGTCAGTCGAAGGCCATCTTCATCATCGTCATCGTCATCATCATTTGCCAGGTATCTCATCCCGCTACGTAGGCTACACCACGACATGTTGCCTATGATTTTATTATTACTGTACTATTGAAAATTAAGAATTCACAAATAAACATTTGAAACAAAACCAGTTAGAAGTTAATCAATAATGTTGAAAATATGAGGATTTCAAAGGGTTTGTACTCCAATGAAGCGTTTTATCACTGTTGCGTACATTCTTGACGTAACTTGATATGTTACTTAAATTATAATATTATGTAAATGCATATTATGCTTTTGAGAAGTAATAATTTCATTTCCTCACTAGCTATTATTCTGATATCAATATTCGCAGTAGTGGAAGTCTTCAGAGTATTATATAGCAATATTAATTAGGAATTTCGTTCAATTAATTATTATGATTGAAAAGCAATTGAATAGTCGCAATATTTCATTTCCATCCCTATTTTGAGAAGTATTTTCTATGAAACATAACTTTCCCCTATCATATTGATGTTCATTATAAAATTATTGATTTTCGACCTTAATTTAATTATTATTAAGTTTTATTAAGCGCAGAGCACATTTCGTCATCACCTAATATATTTGAAAGAAAAACGAAAGCTTTTTTCGTGCAACCTCGAATAAATAAATCATTAATGAAATTCTGTTTAATTGATGTAATGATAATTAATTAATGATGCTTATCAGTGATAAGAAGGATCTTGTGAGATATAAAACAAATTTGGTATTAGAATAAGCAGCAGAGTTTTGCTTTCAAAATACATTTCTTATAAATATTCAATAAGAAACATTTTTAAAATAATATTATTTTTGTGTTTATTATTTCACCCGCAACAGAATTGAATAAATTATTACGGAAATGATATAGCTTATTATTATAAATATTATTACTAATAATCATTGAAAAAATTGATTGAAAATATTTTGCCAACTATGGATTTAATGTATGTTGCAACAATTAACAACGATGCCTTATTGCTCCTGGAATTCCATTTCAACACTACCACCTCTATCTCAAATTTTCCTGTAGATTCAATCGCCGTACACGTAATTCAGTAGTCAATCTAGACATGTCTTTGCCAGACCCCATTCTTGATAACTAGACATGCACAGCTTGAGACGGCGGCCGTTGTCATTAGGTAGCCGTCGATGTGTTGGTGGGCCGTCTGGGGGTGGCCAATGGCATAAGCAATCTAGAACTTTGCAAGTTGTTGCAGCCGACTGCCAGGGATGTGAAGAGAACCACTACTACTACCTGCTACTTCTCTCATTCTCACTCGCAACTTTCCTCTTTCTCTCACTCTGTTTCGCACCATTTCTCTCGACTCTATCGCACAATCTATTTCTCACTGTGTCAATCACTCTCTGTCTCTTTTCTTTCTCTTCCTCACTCCTCCTCTCACTTCCTCTCTCTTCTCCTCTTTTCATCTCTCTTCTTCTCTATTCCTTTCTCTTTCACTATCCTCCTCTGCTTTTCCCTTTCTTTCTTCCTCTTTCTCCCTCTTCCACTCTATCCCTATCAAACTAATCCTCTATCCTATCTCTTTCATACAGACACACGATTAATTTTGAACTAGAATAAATAGTGGGCAATTTTTGCTTTTAAATGAATTCCCCTTACAAGGAGATAGATAAATCAGTAAAATCCCAGTAAATTTGCCATAATTTTATGTTGTATTCTTATGGTGTTTTCTTGTAACATTATTTATAATGCATTTTTATTAAAAATTGTATATTTGTTTTTTATGGCAAATAAAGTTTCTATCTATCTAAATAATAGGTCGTCATTATCAATTTTTACAGATAAAAAATGGCATTTTCGGAAATAAGTTTTCTACCTGATAAGTTCATAGTTTGCTGGAGTTAATCTAATTTGTCTGAATATTAACACAATCAATTTTCATTCTTATTTATTTTTTACTAATTATTCTTATTTTGTTTCAACACAAATAATTTTACACAAGTACAAGTATGTATAAAATCTGTTTCAATCTCTTCTGACTTATCCCTCTAACTCTCATAATGTTTCTAGCTTTTACTTACCCTCTTGTACACCAACAAGTGCACTCTCACTATATCTCCCTCTTTTTCCCTCTTTGTCCCTCACATTCTCTTACACACACACTTTCTCTCTCTCTTTCTCCCTCATTTGCCACATCTCATCAGAGGTCCATGCCACCACAACTAGTGCAAGTAATGTTTGCAGCATCTTCTCGACCGGGGGCAGCTGCTCCGTGTTTACTGCAGTCCGAACTTTGTTCACTGTTGTACTGTTCTGGGCTCCGAACCATTGAACAAAGTCTACTTGACTAAACGTGCTGCACCTTAATAACGACACCTTGTGTAACGTGGCACGGAATCCATACCACAACTTGACTACAGAAAGGTCGAAAACTTCAAGTGGGACCCAAGTAAGGGATCCATGCAAATAAGAATGGTTCATGCAATTGATACATGATAATGGTAATGAATAATTTGCTTGTATTGTGAATCCGAAATAATATGACAGACGTCAATGAATAATAATCGATAGATGAAGGAGTAATATGATTTAAAACAATAATTTTTCAATAGAAAGCATACTTAGAAGACCTGAGAGAGAAAGCTGTATTCTTGTTAAATTAATTCCATTTTCATTCAAATTTTTCTTTACCACTGTTAGTTTGGTAAAATTAGATTAGATTAAGCTAGCATTAGATCATTTATTTTATTCATGAAGATTACGAAGTATATCGTCTTAAAATCTTGATTATGATGTTTGAAAATGAAAATCAATTACAGTATTCGATTGATTAAACGACGATCATTAACTATAAAAAATATGGATATGATTGTGTTGAATCTAATCGGTGAAATTTAAACATCTAAAGGTCCATTCTTGGAGGAAGAGATTCTTTCCATAAACACTCAACCGTGAACATGATTGATTGAATTGTATTTTAGCTTCAGTTTCCTTGTTTCAAATTCAAAAAGTAATTAAATGAAAAAATATTGAAAAATATTCCATTTCCATTCACAATAATCAAACATAATTCAATTAATTTATTAATACAGACCTGAATCAACACAGAAATTTAATCATATCCATTTATACTTCTCTCACAATAAACATAATTGATAACAAATCAATCAGAATTCAATAAAGTATTTGGTGATTCCATGACCTGTTTCAGTAAGATCATCGCTGCATCTGTAAAATCTCATTAAATTCTATCAATCCAGTGCACATTCCATTACAACTGGCTTCAACGAACGAAATCAATTTGAGGCATATAATTGTTCTTCGAAAGGTGTGAACGATAGGTAACTCAAAGGGTTAACAGCCGGTGATAATCTTGGAGCGCGCGCCCTAATGGAAGAGGGTGAAGTGATGCAAAACTATTAAGGAAACTGTGGGACAGCTGACGCCCCGCCCGCTGCGAGGTAAGAGGTCCTGGACAAAACACGATTAGGAAAGAGGAGAACAGAGAGCAGAAGAAGCGGAAGAAGAGGAAGAATAGTAAAAGGAGGAGGAAGAAGAAAAAGTATATGAGAAAGAGGAGGAGAAGCAGAAGGAGAGGAGGAGAGGAGGAGAGAAGGAGGAGGAGGACGGGAAGGATTAGGAAGGAGAAGGAGATGGAGAAGCAAGAGAAAATGAAGGACAGAAGGAAGATAGAGAAGAAGAGGTATTCGGAGAGTAGGAGTAGGAGGAGGAGCTGGAGGATGTGAAAGAACTAGGAAGAAGGGCAGGAGTGGAGGAGGTGGAGGAGGAGGAGGACAAGAAGAAGAAGAAGAAGAAGAGAAGAAGAGAAGAAGAAGAAGAAGAAAGAAGGAGAAAAGGAAGAAGGGAGAAGAGAGAAGAGAGAAGGAGAAGGAGGAGGAGGAGGGAGGAGGAGGTGGTGGAAGAGGAGGAGGAGGAACAAGAAGAAGAAGAAGAAGAAGAAGAAGAAGAAGAAGAAGAAGAAGAAGAAGAAGAAGAAGAAGAAGAAGAAGAAGAAGAAGAAGAAGAAAGAAGAAGAAGAGGAGAAGAAGAAGAAGAGGAGGAAGAAAGAAGAAGAAGAAGGAAGAAGAAGAAGGAGAAGAGGAAGAGGAGGGAGGAGGAGGAGGAGGAGGAGGAGGAGGAGGAGGGAGGAGGAGGAGGAGGAGAAGGAGAAGAAGAAGAAGAGGAAGAGAAAAAGAAGAAGGAAGAATGAAAGGTGAAGGAGAAAGAAGAAAAGGTGAAGGAGGAGGAGTAGGGAGGAGGAGGAGGAGCGAGGAGCGATAGAAGTGTCCGAAACAGATGTCGACAATTCTGTGCCGCAAACAGACTAATGCCCGAGAATGAGTCCAAGATTTGCACCATGCTGTGTGTAAGGGAGACTAGTAACACTGCAGTCACAGGCAACACCTCTTGTCGCTTGTAGCTGAGGTGCGGTTCTGTCTCTCATTTATATAAACGGTCCGCAATCTCTATTTTGCTAAATCTTGCATGTGTGTGTTGGTGTGAGTGAGAGAACACACATGAGCTATCCAAACTCTCAAACGAGCACTCACGTGTCGTGTCTTGTAACAACTTGATTTAAAGCTTACTTCAATCTAGAGTGAATAAAAAAAGAGAGGGAAGAATAGGGTTTGTCTCCCTATTTGCTGCATTTTTTCATGTTGAGGTAGGTTTTTGTCTTGTGGTTACTGGTTGCCAAGTCCTTGAAAAACGATATCTGCACTAACTTGGATGTCTTTTGCATTCTATTCAATAACATAATAAATTGACAAACTATCCTTATCATATAGTTCTTCAGATATTTTTTCATTTTCTAATCAACTGAGAAGAAAACTAGGTTGATTTCTGAACCGAATGTGTGGCAGAAGTTGTTCAACTCAATGCAGTTCTAAAGTCTTATTCCAGAACTCTACGAAAATGATGAATATACTGTGAATAGAATACTGAAGTCCTTACATATTAATCAATCGTGGTAAAATTGATGTGTTGTCAAGTCTCAGCCACTCTGCCACAAGTCTCAGGTAATAAGAAATTACCAGACTATAATATTTTTTATAGTTAAAAATAAAAGTATTATTTTCAATACCCCAGAGAAACTTGTTCTTAAGAACGAAAATGAAGCTTTATCATATTATATTTCATTATTATTATATTGTAAAATCATTATATTGAAATATTATTTATTACATCATTATATATTATGATAATATATAGCTGTTCCTGATGTTAATAAGAGACTAGGCCTAATAATGGAATTTGCTATGATTCATTTCCAGAGTTTCGACAAATTCTGATGATCTCCATAATAGAAAATCCATTACTGTATAGTACCTACTGTCATGTTCCCGTAGCTCAACTAGTCACGAAGAAGACCAATCAAACTGAGTTGTTTCAATCAGTAGTGTTGAAAAATGTGATAAGTGATTTAGTAACTGGTCCAGTGCTGAACAATAAAGTGGTGGAGAAGCCAATCCCAAATAACGTTTGTATGATTTTGTTTCTATCCTCTTAAAAAAACAAAGACGACTACCCTTCACACTCACTACTAACCACCAACTCTAAAAATAAGATGAAAAATAAGGTTCTCGTGTCTATTAGTATTCATAATGAAATAATAACTAATAGCCATCTCTAAAGATTAGATGAATGTTAAAGTGTAGGTGCGATCCAATTTTGAATAAGTATTCAGCCGCATATTACCCGAGATATCCATGGTCATTACAAGGGTGCCCAGCATTGATGAATTTGTCGGACATCATCCAACGTGCTAAGGAGGCGTTTGAGGGGGTGTTGGGGAGGAGGAGATCGAGTTGCACCCCTTTACGATGTTGGACACGACGTTTTAGTACGGATGGCGAAGTGAGAGAGAGTAAGAGAGGGAGTGAGAGAGAGTGAAATGGTTGCGAGAGGGTTGCAGTGAGTTATACAGCGTTGACCCAAGGTCAATTTCAGAAGCAGGGAACAGGGTCTGGCAAGACAAGCAGCCAATCAGTGCTAAAACGAGTCTCCCGGTAAAGGGACCAAGAAGATGAAATGACCAAGAAGGAGCAAGAGATAATTAAGAAGAGGAGACGAACCCTTTGATGGCGGCTTCTGCTTGTCCTAGGTGCCCAACTTGGCACATTAACCTCAACAGCCATGTGATCCTATCTTGTAAACTGGGAGCTAGGAAGATCGTTTAGTTGCTGATATCACCCACAAGGCTCTGCGAAAGACAATCATCCACACCTCAAGTAAAATTGCTGAAGATAATGATGGATAATGTGCTTGATAGAGCATTGAATGATTGAGAGAGAGGAGCGGATTTATAATGTGAAGATGTTTCATATTAGATTTGAAAAACGTACAATTGTTCTAAAATCTTTAGATTGAATTTAGAAATCGTATGTCTACTACATTAGAATTTATAAGTCCTGTAAAACAGGGGAAAGGTGCACACTTACTAGGAATGATTTGAATTTTGTTTATCAAGCACTATCTAGTTGTTTTTAGAACTCAATCTGCTACTGTATACGATGAGTTCGGTTCAGAAATCAAGCCTTCTCATAATTATGATTATTGTGTGATTGAAAATGAGTAAAAAATACAGTTTTTACTTTTATACGTCATCACCATTATCATCTATGATATCGATCAAGCACTTTGGATGTATTGCTCAGAAGGTCTGGTTCAACATGAATTTTACTGCAAAAAATAGTTCAGATTTGGTGATCGACGAGTACTACTCCTTACTACTCAAAATACCATTCACCCCAAATTTCATTCTAACTCATTGACCCCATCAATGAATACAAACTATCCTATTCTGATTTGATAATATCTACATCATCAATAATAATGTAGAGGACGCAAATTAGGGAGCAGTGATGCAGTAAAATCAAAATACGGCTAGTGATTTGAGCAGAAATTTCCCAGGCATGTTATAGTTCAGTGATCTTACTCTAACCCAATGTTCTAGTTCACCTCTCGTCAGAGATTCCCATCTCTGTCTTGTTGAGATCTTCTTCATTCCTCTTCCTTTTTGATCTAGTTCTTGTTTTGGTTCATGTTCTTCTTCTTCATTTTCTTTTCCTTCTTCTTTATCTTCCTATTCTTCTTATTCATCTCCTCCTCCTCCATCATTTTCTTATTCTTCTCCTCCTTCTTCTCCTTCATCTTCTTATACTTCTCCTCCTTCATATTCTTATTCTTCTCCTTCTTCTTCTCCATTATCTCCTTCTTCTCCTCATTCTTATTCTTTTTCCTTCTTCCTCCATCTTCTTCTTCTTTTACTTCCTTCTTTCCTTATTCTTCTCCTTCTTATCTTTATTCTTCTCCTTATTCTTATTTATTTTTCCTTCCTACTTTTCTTCTTCTTTTTCTTCTTCTTCTTCTTCTTCTTCTTCTTCCTTTTCCTTTTCTCACTCTTCTTCTTCTTTCTCTTTTCTTCCTTCTCCTTTCTTCTTCTTCTTCTTCTATCTTCTCCTTTCTTTTTCTTCATCTTCTTACTCCTTTTCTTCTTCCTCCTGCTCTCTTTTTTCTTCTTCATCTTCTCTCTCATTTCTTCTTCTTTCTTCCTTCTTCCTCCTTTTCCCTCTTCTTCATCTTCTCGTTCTCTCTTCATTTCTTCATCTTTTACACTTCTCCAACTTCTTCTTTCTCTTTCTTCTTCTCCTTCTTCTTTCTCTTCTTCTTCTTCTTCTTTTCTTCTTCTCTTCTTCTTCTTCTCTCTTCTTCTTCTTCTTCTTCTCCTTCTTCTTCTTCTCTTCTTCTTCTTCTTCTTCTTCTTCTTCTCCTTCTTCTTCTTCCTCTCTCAATCTTCCACCTCTCTTCTCCTTCTTCTTCTTCTTCCTCTCTCCATCTTCTTATACCTTGCTCCTCCTACTCCTCCACCTCCTCTCACCATGCCTATTCACCCGTACACCCCCACAAACACGTAGGCTACCTAGAGCTGCAAGTTGGGCCACAACTCTGGCCCAGAATACCAATCACCTGGACTGGAGATCGTCTGACGGGTAAACACTGGTCGCTACATAACTTCGCGCCACATTTACATCTCTCCCACTCTGCCTCGCTTTCCTGTGGACGGCCACACCTGATACACTATTCCAGGAGGAACCCTCCCATTCCTAAGGTGGTGAAACCTGCAGAAGGGATATCTTGAAGAGAAGCAAGAAACTTAACAGGGTATCCCTCACCTTTCGAGGAGAATAGGCATTCATAGCAGATCCTCAGGCGAAAAAGGAGGAATAAATTTGAATACGCATTTCACTAAGTCAAAGGTTTGGTAGCTGGTAGGCTATCTATCATCTCGCCTGTCGCGATGAATTTCAATCTTGTATTTTGAGTTTAGCGTTGGAGTACCTACTGCTTCTTTGTTCATATTTATTCTTGTATACTGAGGAAATTATTATCAATCTTTATTTTTATATTGTAAAAATACAACTACTGTAAATTACTGTATATTGTATATTGTACTATGTATTACTGGAATTTGTTACATTCAATGTTTTTACAATAAATTTCTATTGGTTTCACAGAAATCTTCAAGAACAAGGAGATTGATCAATTGACTGAACTGTTTATAACTATTTTATGAGAGATAATAATATTGACTCATCATATTAGAAATACATTTCTATTTCATCTGTCGAAGTGAGATTTCTACGCAACTTAGGTTTCATGGGTTCTTAACAAAATTGAACGGTGAGAATTCTATTTTACAAGAAGATACGTAAATGAGGTAAAGAACAATTCTAATCTCATCATTTATTTAGTGGTCCGTAGCCAAGAACCTGTCTGATAATCCAAAGTTCCTGGATCGAATCCAGTTGAGTGCAAGAATTTTGACCACAAAAACGGCCACTCCCGTCTTTCGGAGGAAATGTAGCCTAAAGCCGTCGGTCCCGACTACCATAGAAATAGACGTCATATTCCTCAACTAGAAAGTCGTCTCTTGCTCAGAAAAAATCGTATTATCGAACATGAACATAACCTGACTACTCATTTTCGAGTTAATTTTGGAACAGAAAACGTTTTGGGCTAGTGTCTGTTTTTCCCTTGATATTGTATTTTTTATTAAACATAAAAAATATATGGATATGATGAACAAGGTAAGATTACACATCAAGACAAATAAAAAAAGAGAGAGAAAGAGTGATGCCTAAGTGAACCGGGCATATTTAATACGTGATCGCACTCCGCTACGATTCTGCTCATTTGAATGCCAAAGACCCAAAAACTTGAACGCATAAAACTTTTTCAGGAAAGGGCAAATGTGCAGGGTGGTCGTATTTGCAGAGAGAGAAAGACAAGACAGAAAGGTAATAGGAGGATGGTAGAGAAGAAAAAGAAGTTGAGTAAAGAGCAAAGAGAAAACGTGGAGTGCGGTTGCAATGGAAATAAATAAATAAATAGAAGACAAGTGGTACAAAGAATTAGGAAAGTGGGAGATTCAAACACGACCTAATATCATACTGATAACGTTTTTCTATTTATATGTAGCAAGGTTTTATAATTTCTTATTAGAAATTCTGTTTCTCCGATCAGTATTGTTCTTCAAGCTCAAGAAAGTGAAATTTCAATTCTTTGCAAAAAATAAAATAAGTTTCGAGGTTTGACAATTTCATTCTCTCTTTTGGACATAGACGGCCTGCAAATTTGAATCACAGCTTTGTAAAGGGTGAAAAGGAGGGAGGGGAGAGCTGTGAAAGGCTCGACCGATGTTTGTATTATTTGTCCCACAATGCACTGTCGATAGACGCGCATTGTTGGATATGCCAACGTGCGAGGGAAGAATTGAGAGTGCCTCCATAATAGACACGTCACATGGAAAAGAGGGTAGAGTTTTGTACAAGAGCAGTATAATGTGTGAGATGAATCTGAATATTTGGGGTTTCCAAAATATTGAAACCACTAGTTCAATTCCCAGTTCAATACCAAAATCCCTTCCCAAGTTCAAATAGTACCAAGTTCCTATTCTTCGAAGTTAAGAAATTATTTTTCCAAGTAAACTGTTCTTTGAAGAAACCTTCACTTACTGAATATGATTTATTATTAAGTGAAGATTTTTGTTAAATTGTCTCCTCTAAATACAATTTATGAGCTTCAAAATCGCTTCCCGTTGGTTCGGGACCCACCTAAAGCTGTAGTTCCATTCATCTCTCATCATCATCCTTCCCATCACCCACGCACAAGCCTAGAGCTTATGTGGACATCATCCCCAGCAAAAAAATATATGAAAATCACTAGACTTTCAGTATCATTGTTGAATAGAATTTATAATTATTAGAGACTTGTCTTATCTTATTCACGAAATCCAACTCTGACTGATCTAAAACAAATTTTGTGGATATTGATTGATACAGTATCATATCCAACTTATCTGATTTTTTTTCAATCTATGAGAGACAAGACTAGACCTATAAAACATTGATTATTAAATTTGTCTACTGCTGTACTGATGCCCTCCTTAGCTCTTCAGCTCTTGGACTGCAACTTAAAATATTTCCGAGCCACTGGGAACCGATTTTGTTTCCCATGAATGATATTTAGCAGAGGCCTCAAAAGTGTTTACCTTTCAACGGGAAGAGCAGGTACATGTCTCTCATAATAATCTGAGTGATTAGAAGCCGACACGACCACGAAGCCAATAAAATTAATATGAGTACATACTTATTTGAATTTGAAAACAAAATATGAATACATTTAAATCATGAATGAATGTGATGTGAATACATTTCAAAATCAAATTTAGCATATTACCTACATTACCGTATCTTTAATGATCATTATCATTTTTTATCATATGACTTTTTATCGGTGGGGAGACCCTTACTGGTAGGTTCCACCTCGCCTAATTGCACAATTTTTTTCATTATTCATATCGTTATTATCAGAATACAGGTCCAAATAATTGAAATAGTTGTAGCTTGATGCTGTCGGTACATGAGATTATTTGCTACATCCTGTCAGCTCATGGAAGATGCATCTGAAAAGATGGATCCACCTGACTTCGAGCAGTCGAATAATGTCCCGCTATTGAAAGCAGCCATCTATTGTTGACTTCATCCCATGCAACACAAGGACACCCTGATGCAACAATCGCTAATTGGCACATCCGCCGCTAGAGCTCGCTTGTCGAAGCATGAGCGAGCGGATTGTCTCTTACTGACTCGCTCACTCACTCTCTCTTACTCTCACTCTTTCTCTCTCTCACTTTTTCTCTCTCTCTTCAATAGCCGTCGCGTCTTTTGTTGACGTTTAGACCAGGCTGTATGCGTCCCTGGCTACAAACAAATACCGGCTTGCTTATAAAGTACAAACCCATTGATATTGAATCAACCCACCGTGAACTGAGTCAGACTCACGTGACAACGTGATTATTTTTATGAATAATGATCATGTTTCAACCGTTTTCATATAGGTTTGAAGTAGGAGAGTCTGAAATGTGTCGCATTACCTGTAATTATTACGTGTAATAAATGTCTAGTCATTTTATTACAAGTATAGAAATAAACTGAAGTTTTTCTTATTAATTTATGACACAAGTATAACTTCAACAAGTACCATATAATATTGTAAAATGTTTCCATCTATTCAACAATTCAACTTCAAGCTAATATTCTAAGTCCAAGTCGCATTACATCGCATTATACTCAACATATGCGTTGAAAAATCATATTCTTATCCTCTTTGGGTTTTTTAAGAAGTGATATGTACTTTTAGATAAATCAGTATTCAAAGAATATTATGAGAAGTAGTAAGGAAGGGTTTAAGCAAGAAAAATGATTGAGGGAGAATTTGCTGACAGGGTACTTCTTGAAATAACAATTTCCTGATAAAGTTCTCTCCCAACAAGGAATAAAAATGGACAAGAAGGAGAATAGGTATTTCTAAGAAGAGAATAGGCTTTAATTGGTCATTGACAATAGGTTCTCAACAAGGAAAAATGGACAAGAAGGAGAATAGGCATTTCTCAGAAGAGAATAGGCTTCAATAGGTCATTGAAAATAGGTTCAAATGAAACATTGATATCATTGGTTGGTCGTTATTATAGGCAACTGACCTCTGTGGTACTCTATCCACGTCTCATCTAAACTGTTTTTTATGGTATCTATTGGAAATTAACTTTTTCCACCCAGTATCTCATAAAAACGAAGATTTTGCTGCACCCTCTTTCCCCTGCCTAATCCGTTGCCAACCTCGAATTGGCTGAGTAGATTCATCCCCCTACTTACAAGCAGTTTGTCAAGAGCAAGAGCCGTAATGAGAATTGATGATGATAGAATCCATCCCTTGTTGCAGTGAGCGAGCCTGCCTCTTCACTCGTCAACCATCCTAGCATCATCATCAGTAGTATCATCATCATCACCATCACAATCATCATAATCAACAATAACATCATCATCGCTAGTATCATAATATTAACAATAACATCAGAAGCAAATGCATCATCAGTAGCATCAACATCATAAAAACATCATCATCATCATGAAATACATTATCAGTAGCATCAACATGAAGAAGAACGTCATCATCATCAGTAGCATAATTATCAGCATCAGCAGTTGTATCATCAACAACAGCATCAGCTCCATTCCTCATTCACTACTTGATTGTGATCATCTCTGGATCACATCAAGTTCAGCCTCCCACCACACGTCAGTCATAGTTTTTGCTGCGACTGGTGATAAGATGCTCTCAGATACAGCACATTGCAAGAAGATTGGGTAATCAATCAGTTGATTAGAGTCTATTTCAGTGATAAAAACTTTCTTTATCTAATTATTTGTAGAGTTTCTATTGATTTCGTGGAACTCCATCATTAAAGAAAACACTAATCTGTACTCCAATAATATAAAATTAAACGGGGTTTTCCGTTAATATATTATTTGTCCATATTCATGTTTCTCTCATACAGAACATGATAAGAAAAATACATCATCATTATAGTTCCTTATTACAGGAACATTATAATCGTTGAACAATAATATAGGCCATTCATTATAAGATAATGTATTCCAGAAAGGAGAAAACAATGCCTGATCACTTTCATATATTCCTGATCACATAAGAGCCCAACCGTACCAAGATTTCAATGCAATAATAGAATAATCCAAACAGAAGTTTCTCTAAACTTTAAACATCAACGCCAAATACTCGCATAACATGATAGACATCAGTTTGAAGACTTGAAAAGTAGATTTCATTAACGCCAAATTAGGCATAACTCTGATTTTTTCAATCCTGGTATCAGTTAAGATTATGATACAATTGGAACACAAAATAGAAGTTTTTGATTACAAGACCTGGGCTTATGAGCATGAGGATTACTCTCAAAACTCGATTATTCAACCATTTGATGTTCGATCAATAATTTATTTACAACAGGCTTATGCCCAAAACTGTTCCTCTTCCAATTTATATAATGTTATGCAAATCTATGTACAACTTACGTCTAGTTTTCCAACAAGTTAGTTCATATCATAGTTTTAAATAATTTCCAATTCATATGTAGGCCTTCACATTCATTGGAATGAATATATTATAATAATAATGAAAATCATTTGAACCTGTTAATTTTTTTAAATCATCAATAAAATTACAGTATTTTCTTTTGAGCGGTGAGTGATTACATTATTTCTGAGTTTCGCCCGCGTAAATAACAAATTTGAACCGATTATAGAAAAATTTATTCCTCGTGCCGAAGAGAAGTCGAGCATTAGCAGCGGAGAATGAAAACTTTCTAATTAACGAATCATTAGAAGAAATTCAGCATCATATCATTTCGGATAAGTACACATTAATTGCGCGTTGTTTCCGGATCAATGGATCGAAAATTAACTGCGCAGGAAAAGAATCTCCACA
Organism: Laodelphax striatellus; assembly: GCA_017141395.1. Classification (NCBI taxonomy): domain Eukaryota; kingdom Metazoa; phylum Arthropoda; class Insecta; order Hemiptera; family Delphacidae; genus Laodelphax; species Laodelphax striatellus. Next base: position 6,524,837 of record CM029539.1, read on the forward strand.
GGGGGATAATGAATAAAAGTCAGGAGAAGAAGGAGGAGAGAGGAAGGAGATTGGAAGGAGAGAGGAAAGAGAGGAAGGAGATTGAAAGGAGAGAGGAAGGAGAATTTCGATTTCGCACCATCTATTCAGAGCCCTTCTCAATCAACCTATCGTCCTGCTTCTTTCCTGGGGTTTTGTTATATGGAAAGAGTTGTAATTTCCACTTTTTAATTATTATTTTTTGTCCCTCCTTTCTCTCCAAAGACAAAAAACGACCGGCGCCAAAGAAAATCGCACTCAATAGAAAAAGGCTTCTCTTCAGCTTTCTTCTTCTTCCGTCTCACTTCCTGAATAGCTGTTGCGTAAAAGATCCAATGAGGGAATATGAAGCAGTCACTTCTTTTCGTGCTCGTCCCGTTTCTTCATTGTTTTTCAACAGAATTTCCTCCTCTTTTATTCATGGCTCGACTATAACTGAAATTGTGCGTCTTTCAGTAATCGTTCAAGAGGAATGGATAATAATTAATGTCGGAATATTGATGGAAAGACTTCAAGAAAATTATGGATGCATAAAAAGAACCAGAAGACAGTGTTTGTGAAATTGAATACATTTTTCTAATAGAGTGGGTGTCAAGGAAAGGAATTATTATGTATGATACCCAAGTCAGGAAGGATATTCATCAGTGAATGAAAAACTTTGAAGCTAACTGCAGTTAGAATTGGACAATCTACACGGATTTGAATGATGAATTGTTTGTGGGGCCTCATGAACTATAATATTATGCCCAATAACAAACTGCGAAACCATCCTGTATAGAGTTTTAAATCACGTGAAATGATTTATCACTTGTTTGGTTGTTGTATAAAGAGTCATATATGTAACAGTTTCATCCTATTGAGCATTAAAAATAATTCTAAATAATTCCAACTCATAAAAACTTTCTTTCAGGAAAAATTGTTCAACATTGTACAATCCCAATTCATCCAAATCGCATTCTTAGGGCCAGTTCATGAGCGTGGGATTTAGTCCCAGACATTAGCATCGACACTAAACGTTAGCCTCGACACTATGTGCTAAGGGCTCTCTATGCTGCTAACCCACTAACCCGTCGAGACAAACGTTTGTCGATGCTAAGGTAGCCACTCGTTTTAGTCTAGGACTTGGCTAAATCCCGAGCTCATGAACCGGCCCTTAATCTTACAATCCAATGATCTCAGATTTTAATTTTCTTATTTATTAAAATACTGTAGCCTATATTATTGAATAGGCTCTACTAAAACATACAAGTATACTGTAAGGCTAGGTGTCACCGGTTAGTCAAGACAAGACAAGATTATTCACAGTAATTCACATAGTTGCTTATGAAGCAGCATACACTGATGCAATAACTAATCTGTGTGTGTTGCTGCTTCATAAGCAACTAAGTGAAGTACTGTGACTAAATGTGACTAATCTCGTCTTGTCATGTCTTGACTAACCGGTGTACGCCCAGCCTTATATTGTTTATAAGACGAATAAAATAAAAGTGAATGAATCATCATTAATTTATAATCTGTAGTGTTGATTCATTTGGAAAACAATAATTGGAGCCTTTTTTCCGAACTACCTTTCCATAATTGATCCCGGACAACCTGTCCGCCTCAATCTATAGAATCCGAATAAATTTGTTCGTTGCAGTAACGGGCACGCTCATTACAACTTTTTAATTTAAATAAGGAAAGTTTCCAGTGCAGGATAGAAAGTTGAAGAAGGTATGTGGCGTGGCTTGATGAGGGAAAGGGGTGGCGGATGTGATTGAAAAAGGGAGAATGGATGAGATTATCGGGAATGGATGGAAAACTGCACCTTATCCAGTTTGCTGTTTTCCCCGGATTTCCACCGCATTGGAAAAAAGAGGGAAATGCGAAAGTTTGCGCCGGAAAATACAATAGACAGCTGCCGATTGTGAAACGGATTGGAAGAAGTGGGAAATGATATATCGCTTGGATAACGCTAATAAATATCAGCGTTTGACGTATTTGTAGAGATAAATCTTGCTGGTTCCCACACGACGGCTTGATACTTGTAGTTTGCTTCAATCCCGAAGTGTTGGATGAATGTCGTTTCAATAGCCAAAATCATACGAGACTCAATTTTCAAAGAAAAATCTCTATTTGAGGAGTGAATTTCATGTGTTATTAGAACAAAGAGAATGTGAGTACAGTAATATTTATTTAATTTGGCGGATGGCAAATAACTTTCTTTAGATAGATAGATAGATAGATAGAGAGATACTATTTCTTCGCCATCGGACTCTACGGTCATCAGCATCGTCAAGAAAACAAAATATTCTTGCAAAATACTTAAGGTAGGATTTCACTCACCTTTTTTGCAAAAATGTTTGTTTTTTGGACATTGCTGATTACCGTAGAGTCCGATGGCAAATAAATAATATCTCTTTCTATCTATCTTATGAAAGTTATTCGCCATCCGCCAAATTAAAAGAATATTACTATACATAAAAGGAGGAAGGAATCATTACTTAAAAGTACAGGAGAACGTTTATAATTTGGACGTCAAAAATCCGGTTGACGGTAATCTGAGTTCGCCTCCAAAAATAATAAAATTTGCCCTGTTAAATGTCCAACACAATTCTCAAACATAATCTTACACATTTCCTTAGTCCTTGGTCCCTGCTGTGTAATAGAGTAACGTAATTTGCAACTATCACCAGCGGGCAAAGTTTTTTCTTTTCGCTGATGATGCCCTGATAAGTAATTTTCTAGAATATACATAAAAATTTGAATTTAAGTATTCATATAAATTTATTTATAATGTTGTATTATTTTATTCCTTACGTTTATTATTTTATTTCATTATTATTCATTTATTATAAATTTACGTATTTCATTTTATTTTCTTTCGTGATTTAAAATTGTATTTCTTTTTTTTCATGAAAAATGAATGGAACTATGAAACTAACTATGAAATGCACTCAAGAGATGAAATGTGGCCCAGCTCGGTGAAATGGAAGTCTGATTAGAGGCAGAAACCCTTTTGAGGATTTGAAGCCTCCTATTTTAAGATTCATCCTCAGGTATATGGTCTCGCTTAGCCGAGGGAAGAGCCCTCAAAAGTTGGAGAGAAATATTGAGGTAGGAAGAGTAACTTTGGAACGGCGAGGAAATAACGAATGAGAGAGTGATGCGAGAGCGAGTGAGAGACGAAAGAGCTAGTACTCCCTTCTTGAAATTTATGTCACCTTCTGAGCCAGCAGCGAGGACAGTGGCCTTTTCTTCAGTCGTCTTTTCTTCCAGAAAGAAGTAGAAAACTTTCGGTTTGGATAGGGGAAGAAAGAAAGTTTGATACCGAATGGAAGTCAGTTTTATCCAGTCAAATGGGAACACGCTCAGAATTCTTTAGCGGAATAAAATTGAAACGAGGCGTGATCGAAGGAAGAAGCAGGCGCTGGCCTGGCTGCAAACATGTTTTATCCGATTGCAATGAGTTAAACTGTTCTCCTTGTCCAGCCTGATCTAACTTTCTCCAAGTCGATAACTTACTGTTTTTGGGAGAATCATTTCGCTCTAGTCAGTCCTGTTGCAAAATGGTTTGAACGAGTAGACTAGTATAGAGTTTGGAAAGGACTCCTTATTAGTAGCAGAGATAATCAATATTCTATTTTGTTGTAGTATATAAATTGGACCCCTAAAAATACTCATAAGAATTAATAGTATATGACTGTAGATCTGCTATTGTCAAAGATAGACACTAATAAATTAATTAATAATCCTATTTCCCAATAAACAACACTACAACCATACATTTTGACTTTTATTGAGATAGTAGGCTCTCCAAAAAAGAGCCTGCATTATTTATCATCTCCTATTAGGCTACTATCATGAATATCTACATCTAAAATCGCCTTTCTTCTACCACTAGTAAAAGAGAGACTATAAAGCTAGAGTCAGAATAATAGTAAATTCAGCTTGATTCGATTCACCTAATATACACAATTTTTTGTGAAGATACTACATGTTCTATTATTTTGTTGATAGCCTACTAGTATAATAAAAAAAAATTCTCGTCACCATAAAAACAATTTTTCATGGATGAGAAAACTTTTAACGGCTTTTTTAAAATTTCTAATCTTCGAAATTAATGCCCTGGGCTGTATATCAGGCTTAAAAGCATAGCCTACAATAAAACGTACCGTAATGCAATATTATTATTATTGATAATAATATACGGATTGTCAATCTCATTATTCCAGTAATAGATGACGAATATTCTATTTGCCAACTCAGCTTCAGTTTTACCTATCAAAAATCATCGCATAACAGTCCAAAGATATCCATCTTCACTTTACTACTTATCTTCACTTTCTCGTTAATATTATTATCAGGGGATAATTTTTATTAAAATAACAATAAACGAAATAATTTTAACCACGTAGTAAAGTCTCTGATTCCAACAGAGTAAGCAATCGAATAAAGTTATGCAAGGCTGGAAGTATTAATTGAATCGTTACAACTAGATTCAATAGTTTGAATTTGGTGCCTTTCTCCCATACTCTACCACTATGACAATAATAATTATTGCGAGAGTCGATAACCTCCAGCCTCCAGTTACTATATCAAACCGCGGGCCGATTTGAATTGCGTTCAACATAATGTGACACATAATCACGCATCAAGATAAATTTATTCTATATCGTCTTATGTGATTTCTTCTACTCTCAGAACACATAGCTTTCTTCTCTTCTATGTAACATTGATCACCAATTAAAAATTGAAAAATGAAGAAAGAAAACAGACACAATAAAAATAATACCTATCAATAATAATCATCAACTCATACTTGGTTCAGCAGAACTATTTGCAATGAATCTGAACATGAAATGAATTTATTACACTGAAATAGAAATTACAATGAACATAAAAATGAATGTAGGCTATTACATTGAAATAACTAATGTCAATAGTAAATTACCACCTACCTTCGTTTTCATGAGAAAGAAGATGAAGAAACATCGATTTTGAAACGTTTGTACACTTTTATAAATTACCGCACTCATATTCACACAAATTACAAATGTATTAATTGATTCACTATCTATTATTAATTGTATTTTCAAGTCTGTAACACTGACACCGAAATACTATTGTTCTTTCATCAAATCCGAGCGAAACCGAACGACCGACTGCCGATAAATTGGGTCAATGAACGTGATGAAACATGAAACGATGAATGAGTTGAACAGAGCAAAGAAATAAAAAATAGATTGCAATGCACTGGAGTATCAAAAACAATATTTTATTTGCATTTTATCAACATGTATGCTGATGTTTTGCTTTGTAATAAACTCAAACTAATATAAAAAACATTTGGTCGATTCTTTTGTTGGAATAACAAAAGTTCAATGTAATTTTTCTTATTTCATATTTGAATCGACCGCCGAGCGTTGACAGCCTCCTTGAGATAAATCTCTTTTCCATTTTCTCTCTCGTCTCGTTGTAGATGCTCCAGCTGTTCAATTCCGCAATTCGAAATTCGAACGGTTTGATCAGGTTATGTTACCGCTGTCCGCAGATCAGTAGGTTCTTTTGTTTCTTTTTTAACTCTTTCGATTTATTTCTTAGATTAATATTCTTCATCTTTTGTGTTTGAATCTCAGAATATCGCTAAAGTTGAACGTCATAATTATTCAGTGTTTTAATGAACAGATAACGGTTTTTGTGATGAAATTGAAGCGTGTCTGACCGTCTGTGTTCAAACGTCTCAAGAAGGCTAGCTACCGGTGAGTAAACCAGATTGCAATTATTTTCCTTACCTCAGTTTGAATTATATAGATACACTTATCAGTAAACCATCGATGGTATGTGATGTAATTTGCTGATGAGATGAGTTGTAGGCCTATATGATTTATCACTTGATAGAAATGTTAAATCTTGCATCAAGATGTTGTTTCTAAGTCGTTTCAATATCTTAGGTCATTGATAAAAAATACTGGCTGAGTTGAAAATGTATTAATAACCTGAAGTTGACTCAACTTTTAATTACTGTGTTTTACATAGTGTATGAAAGTTTTGATTTATGCATAGGCCTACAGTATTTGAGTTGACTTTGTTTTCATGAGAAATATCCGAGAGTACTAGACTGAAATGCGAGCCGGTGTAGCTCAGTTGGCTGGAGCGTCACATAATCAGTCTGCTATCGTTTCACCGGTCTCGGGTTCGATTCCCGTTCCGTCTGGCATTTTTTCACAATATTATCCTTCACCCACGCACAAGTAAAACATACTTGTAGGTTTTATACTCAGTTTATTAGTAGTCATCATACGCAGAAAAAAATAGTAGGCCTACTGATATGAGCATACTACACAGCCCTATAATAACCAACGCATTCATCTCGGCTCTTCCCCATGATATAAGCCCAGTCGACATCGATATTTTAAAATTGAGTTTGGGCTTCGAAAGATCTTCCTCTTTCTCAACTTTTTCTTCTCCTTTTCCTCCGCCTCCTTCTTTTCTTCATCTTCCATCCACACCTTCTTTTCCACTGCCTATTTTTTCTCTTGAATCTTCTTGGTCTTTTTTGTCCGAGAAAGTCTTAAATTATGTACCGAAACGCACGTCCGTTCTATCCTGGTTTAACATAACTTTTTCATATTATATTCGCCGTTCTCTGAGGAAGAACCCAAACGTATTTATGCGGATCAGACGATATGTAGGCTATGCAATATGCATGCCTCAAAATTGACTTTGACCGAATCATCGAGAGATATTGTGGCCACACTTTCTCTTGTTGAAAAACGCTATAAGAAAATCTCAATACTTCAGAAATAAAGTTGACGTCAATCAAAATCAGCAAGAGTTGATTAAGTTTGCACTCCAAATTGTAATATATTTTTAACTCAGTTATCACCTTTATTTTTGTCTAAAACTCCATTCTCGTTTACAATGATAAATGTGAAAATGCATACTGTGTACAGTACTGATGACCATTCTCATTTCACATTGAACCAAACTTGAATATATTCAATTAAAAATTATTATTAAAAATAAATAAACGCAGTAGGCCTACTTGTAGTATTATTGTTGACACTTGAGTTTATTTGATTTTTCAATCAATCAATCAATTTTTTATCTTTCAAAAGTATTCACATACCATAAATTAAACAAAGAGAATAAAATAAACAATACAAAAAAATTAAATAGAATAGGCCTCCAGATAAAATATGGAAGACTAAAATCTCACAAAGACCTTACAGTCTGAGCGTGAAATTTTATATAATTAAATTTTTGTTATCCAATAAAAGTAAGTCTAATAAGAAAATTCAAATAACTTCTGAAGCCACACAAACTAAAATAAATATTGAAAAATCACATAAAAATTGACAATAAATACACTAAAAAATTATTAATAATCTAGAGTGTAAATATAGTGCAAAAACATAGGATGATATCAAAATATGGAAAAACTACTGAATAAATTGTAAATAATGGACATTTTTAATTTACATTTTTCAAAAAAGCAATCACTTGGTATTTTTTATCCTTGTTTTCCATAACCAACACTTCCATAACTATTGTGATGAATTCAACCGAGTTCCTCTTAAAAATCTTTAAAAATGATTCCCTTATTCTTAATTGAGTCTTCAGCATGTAAAAATGATTTGAGGTAAAAATAAACAGAGATAATGGATTCATTGATTTTAGATTTTAAATGTTTCAACCCTCTATGGGAGCAAATTCTTTTATTATAATAAAATTGCTATTTTGTGATATTCACATTATTATTGGTGTTGTGATGTTATCCATTACTTCTACTCATATCAAAGCTTCTATGATGGTAACTTGTTGAAAAAAATACTTGAAAACGGATAAGAGAAAAATAAATAATAATTAAAAAATCATGAATATGAGTTTTTTCAATATCAAGTATTGTTTTCAATGTTGAATATTGGAGAGAGAGTGATTTGACCAATATTTAATATTGTTCTATTCATATTAGTATCCACCCTTTTCCTCATTTTAATTATAAATATTGGCTTCTCGTTTTCAAACGATGCGTCGCATCATTAGCATTGTATTATGTAGTAATCAAGTAATGTTGGATTTACATTATTTCCAAAATCAAACAAAATTCCAAATTTTATTATGTACAATGAAATATATAATTATCAATTGTCACTTAATCAAGAATTACACATCTCTTATTTGAAATATAACTTGCATTTTCATTCCAAAACAAATAATGATGAAAAGAAATGAAAATTTAATCAAGTGTTATAACATCAATTATGAAAACAATTTTTGGAACTACCAATATAAGATATCTTGTGTAATGGAAACACTAATATATAGTCAAATATCACTTATTTATTGAACAAATGAATGAAAATTCGAGTTTAATAAATAAATTATGAATAGTTAAAGGTTTAATAAATAAATTATGTTTGACTGTATTAGTATTTTCATTATGTTCAGATTTTTTTGTGTAGTAGTGACATTAAGGTGAGATATTAAGATATTAAGGATCCATACTGAATAAAAAGACTAATCTCAGTTTACCAGAGTAACCTGATGATGATGAAACTGATAATGATGTAACAGATAATGGTGAAACAATCGAAACCGGTATCTCGAATTTTTAATAAATTTGTGGTTTTGACGTATTAAAAATTCGAGATAACGGTCTCGATTGTTTCACCATTGTATGTGACATCATTATCAGTTTCATCATCATTATCATCAACTTTCAATATTTTTATTCAGTAAGAAACAAACAGAAAATGGCATTGACATATTGTCAATTTCTCCTTAGCTTTCTTGTAAACCGCAATTTTTTTCACGAGATTTGCATCATATCTCGTTAATCAAAAAACATTTTCCTATGAAATTTGGTAGGCTCATTAATAAATATCTTGTCTAGATATTGGAGTCACTTTTTTGGGACACTGTAGACAACATAACAAATATTTCACAATATTTACAGATAAACTCATAAAAATAGATTTGTAAACTACAAACCATACGAGTATAATTAACTGTATAATTCACTGTGAATATTTTTGGATTTGTATTTGTAATAGATATAGGTATTTTGGAAAATAAATCACTTATTTATTTATTTATATTACTTCCTTTTCAAAAAGTGAATTAGGATTTCTTCATTCGGAGAAATATTATTTCTGGGAATCGAATTTGGAGAAATGGATGGATACCGAATTTGTTTGTCTACCGCCACACTCTTGTTTCATATCGGTCAATAAAATGTCCGATATACTCTTGGGGCACTTTCACTTGACGTTCGTTGAGCACGCTACTAGCATTGTAGCAGCACTTGCCGCCTCTCAGATGATTGCTGGAGCTGAAAAGCATATAATCGTGCACGCCAGATCTAACAACTGGTGCATTGTCCATTCATCCGAAACTTATTGCCGGCCAGAATAATCACACAAGAAGCCCTCGGCCATTGTGAACGAGCCGAGAGTGGCGAAAGTGGACGATAAGAGAAGAGAAGGATAAGAAAAAGAGGGAGGGAGCACGAAGAAGGGTTGTTCTAAGGGATGAACGAAGTTAAGGATGAGGAATAAGAAAGAGAAGAAGACAATGATGAAGAATGAGAGCACGAGAAGGGTTGTTCTAAGGGATGAACGAAGTTAAGGGAACAGTAGGCAAGTGGGGCGGTCAGTATTGTAGGCCTTCGCTCATAACATAACAATCTTTATCGTAAACAGTATCTGATGCTTGGGACGTAACTGGGTGGCCGAATAACCATGAACTGTTGTGTTGAAGATTAGATGGGGAAGACGTGATGTGGTCAGATGATTGGTTTCTGCATCAACGCACAAAAATACACCAAGGAAATGAGTCTGGTACAGAAAGGCGTCCAATCGATTGTTGTACGATTATTGACTGTTTTGAATACACAAATATATTAAATGTATTAACACAATGATATCTGACACAGTGTCCGTTTATATGTTGTGGTATCTGAACAAATTCATTTGTGGTTCTGCCCGCGTCCAAGCTCCGTGTCCCTGATGGCTGATGAGGAGAGAAGAAGATAGCATTCTTATAAACTACAACAGGCCTGCCCAACCTGCGATTTTATGTGGCCAGCCATGTTGCCGTAAAAACAAAAACATTAACAAAGCTGAAACTTAAAACATTGTCATGGAGTTTCAGCTATTACCAAAAAGGAAAAATTATATTACAGGAAGCATTAAAATGACTGTGTTTTATGAGGGTAAAAATTAAAAAAATGTCTGGGGGAGACCCCCGATTTTCTTTCTACCCCCCCCCCCCGGACTGCCTTCTCTTTGAATGTTGACAATGTGGCCCTCGATTAATAAAGGTCGGGCACCCCTACACTACAAGAACCGGGTTTTGATGACGTATTCATTGCATTCCTTCCAGCGACACGGAGCTTAGAATCGGGCAGTATTGGAGTTACTATTTTTTGCGACACCCTGTTTATTTGATTTGATTGGAGCAAAGTTGGTTTAATCAATATGAGTACCGTACGTCAGTATGGTTTGATTTGATGTGAGCTGGTTAGTAAGATCTTGGGTTGATTGCATGGTAAGCTAATAGAATTATTAGCCGCTATAAGATGAAATACGCGTGGTTCTACGGAGCTCAATTGGAATCTCTTGCATTGAGTTCGTTATGACTTCATTTTACGGTGGTTGAGTTTGGTTGCTTTTCAAGCAATTGGTCGCTAGCCTTTTTCAAATGAACAGGTTTTTCTTTGTGGAATATACAATACATCTGTTGTCGCTTTTTCCTTCTAATCTGAGTATTTCGACTAAATAAGTATAACTGAGTAGATCTTGTAGGTTTGTAGATCTTGTCAGTTCTCTATAGACGCACAGATAACAGATTAGAAAGTATTGCTTCTCTATAATCTCTATGAACCTAATATTATTGATCTAGTTAGTTTTTCTTGTGTTACTTCCTCTAATATATTCAAACGAAAAAATTGTCAAATACACAAAAACTTACAGGAGCAGAATGTCATGATTGAAGTTACTGTTAAATAAGATTCAAGGTATTCTTATGATGAGGTATCATGATAACTGTTGAAAAAGATTGAAGTTATTCTGATAAAGCACTACATAATTCTAGGATTTAAATAAAAAATCGAACATGAACTTCAGATAAGCATCGCTCAGTTGTGTGGAGTAGTTGAAGGGGAATGAAATGAAAATCCTAACTTATGAATGGAACAACTTTACGAATTCAACAATGCGAGCCTTGAACAGTAAGGAAATAGCGAAAAACTTATCAGCTCTGAAACTTATCCGGTCTGAGAGATGACCTTGACCAAAGAAATTTAGGAGACAAAATCTGAATAAAGTTTAAGACAGTCTGTGGAGTTTCTGGCAATCGATGTTATTATAGCTTGGAAGTAGTTTGTTGGTTGTGGTGGGGGGGGGGTGACCAAGTTTGTTTGGGTGAGTGAGGTTAATTAATGTTGTCGTTGCAGGTGGAGGGGGTGGCGGTGGGGTTTTTTAGAATGAGGATGGTGAAAAAGTGTGATTTTTGGAGTTTAATGATTGTTTCAGGGGTGTCTTTTGGTGCTAGGTCTCGGACCAAGGCAGCTTAGTTTCACCTAGTTGTCGACGAACGCCAAAGTTGGCGAGGAAATCGATGGAAGCAGCAGGGCGCATGCGCGGGCCACAGCTTCGTCCAACGTGACGAGACGCCCCCGAAAAAACCAGGTCAAACAGTGGTGGAGGCGGGGCGGAAAAAAGTGCAAAACCAAGTTTTTGCCACCCCCAAGTTGGAGGCCGCCTGCGCCGCTATCACCCGCCCCCAAGGCGCCATTGGCCGAGCCTCCACCCCCCTACAAACTTTGGAAACATCCCCCCTTGAACGGGGGAAACTTCAGCGCCAAGTCCCCCCACTTCGCCACGAGGAGGAAATAAGAACAAAGTTTTACTTGGAAACATTCCCCGGATCAAAGTCCCCTGACCCCCCCCCCTCCTCACACATGCAAACAGACGCTATCACAATATTTTCCTCTTTTCTATTTTTCTCCCAGAAGGCACCGGGGGTCGCCGACTTTGGAATTAAACACACCGTTGTCATAGACACGCTCCTAATGGGCCCGTCGTCTCTCTAGTTTTCCCATTGCGTCGTCTGCCATTGTTTTTTATTTATAGGTGACCCTAATGAATTTTTAATTAAAATTGCTGCTGAAAGCGTGGACACGCTCCTCACTAAAACATGGTGCCTGGCTCCCTCATTAAATCTCACTTCTTACTAAAAATTTTGAAATTTGAATTAATATTTTCAAGAAAGTATAATTATGAGCAAGACACCTTTCAGAAAAATACTGCTATTGACAGAACTCGAGTGATACATATTCACTATATAGTTTTCGCTGACTGCTGAACTCAAATAATTTTTTTAATCTTGGGATCCATAACGAACTGCGAAACTGCGAAATTTGTTGAATAGATTGTTTACTTCCCAAATGTGAGTGAGCTTTGATGTAAATTCTCGTTTATGAACTTTCAGGAACACTTCACATTTAAAATACATAATTGTTGAGTATGAAATTCTAAGGTTTTATATTTTATGTAAAATATTGAACAGTGTTTTATATTTTACACTTGAATTAAAATTAAAATTCAAACACATCTCTATGAGTTTCTTTAATATTTTAGCCAAAAAATATATGTATTATTCAATCTATGAAGTTTTTTAGTCACCATTCATATCTAAGTTAAGAATAGCTAATGCAATTCAACCGTTAAAACGGTCCTATCACCTTCTTGTGGGAAATAAGTCTCTACTTCCGGGATAAATGAAGAAAAGACCCGGCATGAACAGAGACTTAGGTTCCCGCTGAAAATAATATTTATAATTTGAACTTTACCAACTGAAATATTTAGTTATTGAAGTGACAGTTGAAAAAAATTGAAAGTAATATGACTTATAGTCAAGTTTATTGGATTATTTTTTCTCTATTATTAGATTATTATTTCTCTAGTAACCTTGACTTATAGTTAGATGTTTTTTAATTTGTCGAAACAGACAAATGGAGAAGCAGACACCTATAGCAGGATCCTTTTAACTTGTCAGAAAACATATGTTTCAAAGAGCAATATCACAATACTTAACTTACAAATGCTGAATCTCGCAGATTATTGAAAAGGTCTTTTACAAAGTTATTCTTTGAAAGGTCTTCTTTTAAAAGGTCTTTTAAAGACTTTAAAGGTCTTTAAGACTTTTAAGCCTTTTGATTATTGTGTAGAAATCACTGTTTAATTAATTATTACCGAAACAGCTGATTTCTGACAAGTTAAAAGGATCCTGCTACACACGCTTGCCTGCCTCCATCGATTTCGAAAATATAGTGACTTTCTGAATATAAATATATTCTAATGTCAGCTGTTATGTTTTTCAAAAGGAATGCACTCGTCAGATGTGCCGATACGCTCTCGCAGACTATCCTAACAGAGCTGAGCGTAGAATTAGCTGTTTATTGAATGACAATCATTCGCCAAATTGAAAACATCTACTGTATAAACTATTCTTGTTTTACCTCAAAATAATGAATGGAGTGCAGCAGCCCACTATCGAAATTATTAGACACGGATAGACTGGAACAGTTGGGTGAACAAACTTGGCAGACAAGCTGCAGTTGCACAACAGTGGTTTGAAAGTTGTTCCTCGGTCGTAAAGTTCATTGAACTTTCAAGTTCACCGTTACAGGACTTTGCCGACGATGGCAACAAACTTGATAAGATATTACTTACAACTAAAAAAGTGTCTCTCGAAAAATGTTTGCCCTATTTGAAAAGTTGGTTTTACACCTTTTATTATTCGTTCGGCTTGATAAAATCAACTTTCCGCTTTAATGTTCAGTTTAACTTTGTGCCGAAGTGAGGGTAGTTTCAAAGTCAAGTCTACCGAGAGCGGCGCTCCCGCAGAAAGTATGGAGTGAACAAGAACATTGTACAAAGAAGTCTGTAACTACTTCTTCAGCCACCTCTTAACTTCAACTTTGTTAACTTGATTATATTATTTAACGGCTGCAAGTTTCAGGGGGCGAAAGGGGGAGGGAACTTCCAATTACTCCGCGCCCAATAATAGAATATCCCAAGCGTGACTATTCCATTACACCAAAGTTATTCGCCAAATTGATAAATTTCCACCAACGAAAATAATTCGACCACAAGCAATCTTTGTTATTGTTCTTGGTCTGGAAAAGTTTGATAGAATCGGGTCGTTTTAAACGTGCTCAAGTAGTATCTAACATGAGAAGTTCACCGCCTACTAAAAATGAAAAGGAGACCAAAGTGGAACTTCACAGCAGTCAAAAGTTGAAAACAACTGTATAGTCTAGTTCCAAGTTTTAGACAGACTTTCAAGGTCATCCCTGTTGCCTATAACTTCCATGACTGGGCCTCTGAAGCAAAGCTATTTATTCGCAAATATTATCTTGATAAAAACATTTCATGACTTCCATATGAAATGAATCTTATTTACCGAATGTCTTTTGTTATTATTGTGATCTCAATGTTTGTGTTGGCTTTGAATGGTTAGAGATCATCAGATTGATCAATAAAAACGTTTAATAATAATAATTCAATTCTTTAAATAACACAATGTGCATGTTGATTCTAAGTGGTTGGAAATCTTCGAATGTAGAAATATAGAACATACCTAATGATAATGGTACTTTTATTATTTGTTTTGCTGTGGTGAAGTCCACATTACTTGTTTTGTGTGTGGGTAATGGAAAGGTTGATGATGGGAAACGAATGGACCTCAATTTTCAGGTGGGTTTCAAACCACCGGGAAGCGCGATTTCAATTCTAATGGAAAAGAGGGTCTTAACTAATCGAAAACATAAGTGGGTAACCTTATTGTAATTTTCCAATATTACATAGCAACGTAATGATGATGCCTTAGGCCTTAAGTGACTTGATTTGATGATTCCTTCCTTTTTGATGTATAATCAACTGTATGTGTGGTAATGGAACAGTCAAATTGATAATTTTTTCATTCATCTATCAAATCATATACAATATTAATTCCGTATCAACTTAATTTCAGTCCAAAACTACTTATTAAAATGTATAATACTTATAAAAATACTTTACTTATAAAAATATTTCTGATTTAATTGAAAACAATATGTAAACTTTGAAATTTTCCATCAATTTCCAAGTTAGTTATGTGTTATTTTATTCGATGGAATTTTGGAATTGGATGAAAAATTTGATGGTAGGAATAGAATATTAATTTTATTCAACACAATACAGAAATTGGCAATATCCGCAAAGTTGAACAACGTCAGTGAAATTTAACCATTAGCCTGTGGTCCATATATTTTAACTTAGTCATAATATTACAATGCACTGTATATAATAAATAATATTGAATGCTCACAAATTAAATCCAATATAAAAATATATTAAAAACTTACAATTATATAAATTATGTGTCATTTAAAAGTTCGTCAATACTAGGCAATACATACGACCACAAATTTCGTTAAATGTCTTCTATATAGTTTAAAAAGACAATTTTATAAAAATATATTGACTAAAAGTTACAAGAGCTTTCTGTAGGAATTGAATCAGCATCTCATGTTAAGTGTTGAATAAATATATTCAACTTTAAATGAATATCTCTGTGTTGCAGAGTGAAGTATACTGTGTTGAATAGATAAATATCTTATCTTAAGTTATTCAGTAGTAATTTTTCTCTTCCCAATTATCTACTGCATGAATCCATTAACAGATCCTAACCAGTGTTGCAGAAGTTTTTGACATCCAATCCCAGCGAACCAATCTCGACTGGAACAACTGCGAATGATCAAGTTCGATTGTGACGAGATGAGCTCTCGGTCCAATCAGCAACTGTCGAAATGGATGCCGTTCTGAAACCAGGTTCGACTGTCCGTGACGGGCCGCATCCGTGAATTGATGTGCGGCACCGAAACTTATGTGGTAAACTTATGGCTTCCATCCACTTCACGTCAGAGCCAGATAAATAAACGATGATGTATCACGTCTGGACGGCCACGTCGGGAAAGAGAGGTAACAGTTGAATATTTATGTTGAGAAAGTTGCTGAAGTTGCAGATTCGGCCGCCGTGGGAAATGGCACACCTGCAGGAGACCGTCCGGTGCAGTGAACTCGGCACGTAACTACCAATCAGCCTGCCACTGGATGTCAGTCATCATCTGAAGTTGGGATTGATGAAAAATGATGTTTGCTGAGTGAGAACTAACTACTATGATTTTGGAGGCGTTTCTGATTATTGTACACGTTGGATGAATTCAAATTTACAATGATACTAGAATGGACAATGTTTGTTAACTTCCCAACAGCACTCTCATTCTTTGTTTTAAAATATAATTGCCCGGTTTTTCAGTCGCTCAATAGACAGTTTATGGATCCAATAGCACTATTGAATCAATAACCATGTGTTTTCAAATGCAAAAAAAAAGTTATTGATTCAATAAGTTTATTGAACGACTGAAAAACCGGGCAAAATGTCTACTAAATAAAATCTTTTTAAAATAAAAAATCTTACAAAATAAAGTCTTAAATATTTCTTTAAAATGTGGTGTCACGCAACACCTTTAAATTCAATATGAAAACAATCGCTCACTAAAAAAAAGTACTCAGTAGAAAACAGGAAGTTAGGATTTGGAAGATGGATATAGGCATAGCCTCCTTTAAACTACAGTAGTTTAAAGGGTAGTTTAAACTACAGTAGTTTAAAGTGGTTTAAACTACAGTAGTTTAACTACTGTAGTTTAAAGGGGGCTATGATATAGGCTATGAAAAAGTGCAAGCTAACTCGTATTTACATTTATAAAACACTTGTGAAGACCACCAATTTACTTACAAAGGTTGAAGACTCAACTTGATATAAATAATGTATTGACGGTCATGTTTATTAATGATTTAAAAAATGTATCTCTTTTGCTACAAAAAAGGATTTCTTTATTTGCCTTTTACTCAGCTTAAGAATAGCATAGCTTACCATCGTTTTGTTTAAGGTCATAGTGTTTATTGAATTTTCTATCCTATTATTGAGTATTAAATAATGTTTATCTAGGTTGAATGAAACTCATAACATTTTCCGATAGAGTAGAAAAATTATTGTAGCGAAACTATTGAGCCCATCAACTCATTGTACCATATTCCTAGTTCATGGGTGTATTTGGAGAGAAGCCTACTTTGTTAAGCTTCTTACGGGTGTGAAGTTCATGCAACATGAATTAACCAACTTTTTACGTCTTCAAAGTAGACGCGAACTTGACTTTGAAACTTGCCAGAAGCATTTACCGAAGTTCAGTAATGCCTAGGAAACAAACTTTCCAGCCTGAATAAATGGTAGTTGAGAATTAATTGTAATGCATGTTAAAATAATTAATCATTCTCACTAATATTGAGGAAATATTTTATCAATATAATTAATATCAAACTATATTGTTATTTAATATCTCAATAAAATTCGTTCATTCATTCATCTTTATGAATAATTTTTTCAAAAAAAAATCCGTTTTTAGAGAGGTGGATATCATCTACTCCATTGGACCTCTCTGAATTACCAGCAATGAATTGTTGAGAAATATAAAAATTGCAAGAAATTTAATCTCAGCATCATCGATGGGTTAGTCTGAGTTGTTCCTTTGAAAAATAAATAGAATTGGTCATTGGAACGCTCGTAGCTCAATACCTAATATTTGAATTGAAACTTTTCCAAGTACTTGAACCTTTTCCACATTAGGATGAGATGCCAATTCTAAGAATTAAAAATTACTTATAGTAAAAGTTTCTTATTGTATTAAGTTATATAATAATATTGGAATTTTCTTATCCATTCTAATATTAAGACGAGATTCCTAATAATTTTGAAGAGAATCAATGGTATAAGGGAGCACAATACTGGTACAAATATGGGTGATTTGATAAGATTAATTACATAAAAAACCTGGGTAAATGGCATATTATAATACCTTGATAGAACTTGATGGATCTTTCGCTACAGAATAAATCTCTAGACAATATTTATTCCTTTTTATTTTTTAATGATCCTGTCTATATTTTCATAAAACCATTTTCTACTTTCTATAAAAACGCGAAGCCTGAATGGGAAGTCTGTATAGAATTATTACATGCTTGTAAATACCAATATAATGTTCTATTTATCTCAATGTCTTTGTCTAAATTTCAAGGTAAACACATTCTCTTGCATCTTGTTAGAAATAATGTTTTTGTTTTTTCCTGGTATTTGACGTCCAATTTTTATCAAAAAATGGCTGCCACACATTTATCTATGAAAACCAATTCAACATCACTAGTTTGTCCATCTGTATTGATCAAAACACGGGACTTATTTTCGCCTTCTGCTAAACCGTCTCCAGAAGGATGCACGAGATGAAATTTGTGTTATCTCCCAGTTTCTTGCCTATAAGCTGCAACGAGCCAGCAGGCGACTCCATTTGAAAAAGAGGCCCTCAAGCGTGGAAGGAAAGGGTTGGGTTGTTTTGTCGTAGCCGGCTGGAAAATGGTTGATGGAAAGAGTAGTAGACTGTTAGAAAAGAGAAGGAGGGGAAGAGAGAGTCGATATAGAGATGAAAAGAGAAGTAAACTGTTGAAAAGAAAAGTGGGAAGAGAGAAGATAATAGAGCTGGAAAGAGAAGTAGATTGTTAGAAAATAGAAGGAAGGGGAAGAGAGACAAGATATAGCTGGAAAGAGAAGTAGTCAGATTAAATAGAGGAAAATACTGAGGAAGATGAAGAGCTGAAAAGAGAAGCAGACCAATAAAAGAGAGAAGAAGAATAAGAAAGAGGTAGTTGAAAAAAGTAGTCGGATAAAAGAGAGGAAAAGAATGAGAAAGATAAAGAGCTGCAAAGAGAAGAAGACTAATACTAGAGATAAGAGAATGTGAGAGAGAGAAAGAGGAAAATATAGAGCTGAAAAAAGAAGTAGATGAGAAAGAGTAGAAGACTGAGGAAGATATAAAGAGCTGAAAAGAGAAGAGACTCATAAGAGAGAGAAAGAAAAGAGAATAAAAGAGGAATAATAAAAGTAATAGTAATAAAGGAATAATAATAATTATAGAGGAGTAAAAAAGTAATAATAAAGAGTAAAGAAATAATAAAAGAGGAAGCTGAAAAGAGAAGGGACTAATAAAAGACGGAGGAAGAATGAGAATGAGAAAGAGGAAGATATAGAGGAGGGAGTAAAGTAGTCAGATGAGAAAGAGGAGAAGACTTAGGTTATAAAGAGCTATAGAAAGAAGTAGACAATAAAATAGAGAAGAAGAATGGGAAAAAGAGATAATATAGGTGAAAAGAGAAGTGTACAGATAAAAGAGAAGAGTAAGATGAAAGTAAGAGAGTTATTCAGCTGAAAATAGATGTAGATTAATAAAAGAGAAGAAGAATGAAAAAGAGAAATATATGGAGCTAAAAAAGTAGTCCGATAAAAGACTAAGAATAGAGATGGAAAGAGAAGAGAATAGAAATGAAAATGAAGAAGATGTAGAGCTGAAATGAGAAGTACAATATACAGATAGAAGAGATGAGTGAAATGAGAATGAGGGAGCTATGTTGATGAAAAGAGAAGTAGCCTGATAAAAGAGAGAAGAAGTGGAATCTAGTGAAGAGGACAAAGTTCCTCACTACAGTTGACAAGAAGGCGATCTGGAATCATTCTCCACCTACATTTCCTACTCCTTTTGCTGTCTTCTACACATCCCTGTTAAACTTTGCACAAGTTTTTGACGAGTTATCAGACCAAATCACCACTCCTCCATTCGCTTCCCTGGAGACAGATAACCTCCTCCACCCCCCCCCCCACCACCCCCCATCAGCCAATCCATTGGTATCTTACATATGTCGCCTGTCTCCGAAGACTCATATCGCTAAGTGGAAAGTAAGCAGACTTTAACAGCTCGTGTTTTGATAACGTCCTTCGAGTTGTGTGTGACAAGCCTGTACGGATCATCACACATTATCACTGGTTGGCTGGGTTCAGATGGGTTTGTTATTTTTGAAATGTAATTGCTGTCTTGGATTGTAAAGCGGTTTCAGTTTTTGGTCCTGTCTTGAGGAGGAGTAAGTATATGTGAATGTGTGCTAAGTGTATTGAATGAATTAATCATTTCTATAAGCCAAAAAATGATAATTCAATTGGTTGCTCGCAAGCTACGTGACCTATGTCTAACAAAAACAAAGAATCATGAGGCTGTAGAGCCTATGTGGGATGGTACACTTATGAAGAATTATTATTAAAAAGGTTGCACATATGGAATCATCCATATCAGCTCTCGGACTAAATACGGTGTCAATATGAAATGAAAGAGAATTAGGAGTGTCTAGAATTAAAGTAGTGTCTAGAATTAGTATTAAAATTAGTATTAGAATAGTAGTGTCAGGAAGTAGAGAAAAATGTTACTACCTTTCTTTAAGAAGAAAAATGTGAATCAAGGTACTTATATGCTCACTAAAAATGAAAGAAAAATATTTCCTATTTAAGAAAGTTACAGTGCTGTAGGTGGTTGTTTAGAAATAGACTGTTAAAGAAAATCGCGATCATGCTCATTGTCATAGCAGTCTTTTGAAAATATTGAAAACTCCCTATCAAAATCGTTGTAACATTTGAATTTTACTCATAAAGAGAATAATTATCCGTATGTTTCACGAATTCATTCTCTGCTACAAGTTGTTCTTGATCAGCCAAATTTTAATAATTATAATGACTGACAGGAAAATCTGTAAAAAACAATGGAGAACAGATTTTCCTATACTTCAAATGAGCAATTAAAATAATTCCTTACCAAATAGATTTTCAAGGTTCAAGACATATTGCGTCATTCGTATTATACAGAGTTAACTACAATTACCTCAGTTTTATAATCTTTATCTTAGAGCTAGGAGAAACTTCTTCAAGCCAGCATAATTTTTTTTAAACCTCGATGAAACGAAACTCTTTATTTATGAAACGGTTGAAATTCCCCCCTATGCGTTGAAATTCGTCTTAACATCGATTTTCGACTGTATTGGGTGTTTTTCAAAGCAATGTAACCTAAATATAACATCTTAGCATGTGCAAGTAGAGAATCAGTCAATAATATTATTCAAAAATGAGTATTGTTTTGAATAGTTTTTTTTCAGATTGGTTTCTACTTATAGGCTACTGTATCGCAGATTTGACGTTTAGTGAGATTGGACTTTCCTGTTTATAATCGATAGATTCTATTGTTATAATAATTACAATACTTTAATAATTCTAATTCAATCAGGAAAACTTGGAAAAAATGTATGCCGGGTAACTATGTTCTTCTCACCAGTAGCTTTCTGGATGCAACATAGGAGAATATCACAAGAAAAAGCATTCATTACCTCGATTGTGGAGTAGGGGTGAGACCTCGAACGCAGACATAAAACAAAGGGTTGAAATAAGCCGGCAAAGTTGGAATTGGTATCCGACTGAATGCTACCTTGGCGTCATGCATCAGTCATGCTCGCACTGCATGCCTCATGTCACGTCCGACTCTTCACGCAGCACGTTTTGGCGGCAAGTAAAAGTTGCCGCTAAAATTACACGTCACGTCGGCAGTAAAAGACTATGTTTCCTCGGATCTCATCAAACCCGACCCCACAACTACAAGCGCCGCCTGCCATTCCGTGGCAGCACATGTAGACGAAATGTCCCATGGTAATTGGCTGATGATTGATGCTACCCCAGCTTGCCACTGTCTTGAGGATGTGTGAGGATTTTACTGTCATGTTGTGGAGGAAGATATATGGTTTTTCGATTATTGTTCTCAACGCGTCTTACCTAATGAGTGTTTTAATGGTTAAGTAATTAATTCTATAATATTCTTCTATAACATAAAAAACTTCACAACGGCACACGTAATATTTTGACATGTATTAACCAGTTTCCGATACAATCCAGTCCAATTGAATTTAACCGCCATGGAATGATGTTATATTTTTTCTGCTGAGGTGATGCCCCCTCTTTGGTAATGGGAAAGATGATGATCAGAGATGAGTGGATCTATATCTTAAGGCTAGGCGTACACCGGTTAGTCAAGACAAGACGAGACTAGTCACGTTTAGTCACAGTACTTCACATAGTTGCTTATGAAGCAACACACACCGATTAGTCATTGCATCGGTGTGTGCTGCTTCATAAGCAACTATGTGAATTATTGTGACTAATTTCGTCTTGTCTTGACTAACCGGTGTACGCCTAGCCTAAGTCTGAAATCACTGTGTGCGATGTGGAATAAACTTGGAAAGAAATTGATCAATGAAACAATATTTCGGCAATTTATCCTGAATATTTACATAACTAACAACTAGGAAAGTATTTTTCAAACCAACCCAATCTTCCGTTTCCGATTCAATAGCGTTCTGTATTCAATCTGTCATTGTTGACCGTGTTTGCGAACTCACATTCGAAAATTGAAGTGAAGTGAGGGTGAGTTTCACATGCGGAATTCCACTTTCGTTCTTGTACAAGCCCTCACAAAAATAAACAATAACTGGCCTCCAAGTATAGCAGCCGTTTACATTATGCACACATTCGGCCCATACATTATGGATTGACTTCGACAACATTTGATTGTTTCACTGCTTCGGGCACTTACCTCCCAAATGTCATTCCAGAACTCTTTTGTCCATAAGTATCGAATGGTAACATTCGGAAACTTCAAAAACTATGAAGTTCTCCCTAATCTATCAATAACAAGTGGGAACGTTCTTACGATCATCCCTGGTACCTTTTAATAGTTTGTGCAATGGTTGTATTATGAGAGCCTTTAAACGACGAGTGAGATACCGAGGTTGAAATATGAACTAGTTATTTTGGTATTTCATGAGCGTTTAAAGGCTAAAATACAAACATTGCATGCACCATTTCATCTAATACCAGTAATATCTACATTATCAGACGACTTATATGTTACACGAGGTTAGATTACCCGAGCAAGCAACAGTTTCGATTTCAATTATAAAACTGTAACGATTGCGTCATATTACGGTCGTAGATAAGAATAATGCAGACTATAACAGTATTGTGATTGTGATTTATAAATGAAATCTATTCAATCTGAATATCTGTAGTTCCCCTCGCCCATCAAACACATCCCACTCATTTTCATTTTTTTAAACTTATACATCATTTTCATTATAATACTATGTCTAGTACATAATTGGAGACTCAATTTTCCAAAATTTTATTAATACATTCAGATTATCTACTTTATTTTTCGTATTTCTCTCAAGTATTTGATACTCTTCTTCAGTGCATTTTCCAATCATAATATTTTTATTCTCTTCCTTAATAATTTCATTTCATTTCGTTGAAGTAACAAACACAAAGTTTGAAACGGTATTAAAGAAATAAACTCCATATTAGTTTTTTCATTCCGAACTCTTCCATTATTCGTTCGTTGTCATTTTCTCATTTATTTTCTCTTTGTATTTACTTTGTAATGAATTGAGAATAAATTTGAATTTGAAGAAAATCAGTTCCTTAATAGTTTTTGTGAGTCAAAAATGACAAAGTGTAAAATACTAAGACATGATAGTAATGCAATAGAAATTGGTGGAATAATAAAGAGCTTCTTCTTATTTATTTATCAATATCAACCAAATCAACAAGTTCATTTCCATACATCTACTTCTAATCAATTTTATTACAGAGGATCTCGAATAAGGGGAAAAATTACGAATAAATAAAACGGGAAGAGGAAACCTGGATGTGTTCTGTGTGTGCTGCTGTTTCCACGCCGAAAACTATTGGAGGGCAAAGGATCTGCTGGGAAGTGAAGGGTAATGGGTTGAAATAATCGCCATACTTAGAGCACGAGCATCAGTCTCTGTCAGAGCGCACTTTCCCATCTTTCATACTTGCCAGCATCCCTACACATTTCAACCTCTCTTGCACCACAGACCTTGTGATCAGCCCTAGGGACAAATACTGGCTATTACGCCAATCATCATTAAGACATCATTTATTTCTTCCATTTCTTCCTGAACAACTATGAGCCTATGCTTTCTTAATCCTGCACTGAGCTAAGGTACTGTTATCTAACTATGGAACGAAATTTCACTGTGATAATTCGTGCTGTCTTTCTGAGCACTACCTTATTACTGTCTAGTTGGATAGATATAACTTCCGTATCGTATAAGATACGGAACTCAAAGATACGATACAATACAATACGGAAACTATATCAAGATACAATACGGAAATTATATCCATTTAACCATTGGAGACAAGACTTTACCTTTTGGAGAGGAATTTTCACTTAGGAGAATTTTACTATCTAAGGTTGTTAAGAACGGTTCTAAGATCCAATCGCAGCTTACAGTTTCACAGATCATCTTATCATCATTAATTTTTTCTCAAACTCCTCTATCACTTATCATTCAATCTTAGTTGCAATTTTACAATATTTTTCTCTGTCATCATGATCATCCTGATGTCCATATTTCACCTTGGATTATGGTTTTATAGTACGGTTATCCTCATATTAATTGATAGTTTAAAAACATACTGATGATTAAAATACCTCTAGTGTAATTTTGATCTCTGCATTTTTCACTCGTGTCATCGACTTGTAAATAGAGGTGCCTTGAAAAATACCTTCTATTTCTTAAAAGTTTTCTTTCACTTGTGTGAAACAACAATTTCACAGCTTTTCTTCATCCAAAATTTTCCATATCCACTTGATCACATATTATTATAATTTAATCTCTTGAAATTTTGTTAGGTAATGAATTATTTTGTATAATATTCTGTATATTTTGGTTTGAGATCAAAATATTAAAGAATCATGGAAGAATTTTCAAGAAGGACTATAATACGTCTTCCACTTCCAATAGAAGGCTTCTTGGTTCATTTCTTCAATCTAGTTTGATTTCTGAGAATAGTAAGTACAAATTCTGATTGAATTTTTAAACGTCGAATGTTTCACATCAATCTAACAATTTAGGTATTTTTATACGTCTGTCTTGTAAGATATTGTTAACCTCTGAAATGAAAAATATGAATAAGTAATAAATAGGTAATATTTGACTATATATTGGTTTTTCTTGAAGATATTGTTCTAAAATACAGTACAACTCTAAAATATTCTGAATAATTTCTTTCTGACTTAGCTTATCCCAGAAATGGAATCTCTTGGGTGAATTGCACAAGACAGCTCCTCCCTGGATAAACAGTCGCATCTGCAAAGACATTTCTCAAGCCGACAACTATCTGTTGTTCTGATATGAATGTATTGCTTTGGCCTGGCAGCCGGGAAGATTGAATAACCAATACATCAAAATGTAAAGGAAGGGAGTGACCACAGGGACAAAGGGCCTTCCTTCTTGACGCGAGGAAAAAGTATGCAGAACAATTACGAAATGGAAGGAAGGCCATTGGTCTCCCTTTCACTATTTTTCAGCGTTTGACAGCTGATCAGAAAGGGAAAGTCTTTCCCCATGCATGCATTTTTCCCCATTTTTGGACAGCCCAAGCCAGTCTCACACCCACAAAAGTCAAAATGCGGTCTCAAAACATTATATCCAGATATGTTTTCGACCCTCTCGACATTTCTTATTCCACTCGTCCCTATCACACGCGGAAAGTAACAACAACAAATATCTCACTTTCCGGACTCAGCCTCAAAAATCATGTTCGATTTCTCCTGCATTCTCATATTCTTCCTTTTTTATCTCGAATAGAAAACGGACTGTCTTCGGTTTTGATATCTTGCCCCTTGGATCAAGTTGGATTTTGGATTTATGAATTCAATATGATAATGTGAAGGCTCTCATTGTTTTGGTTTTGTTTTTCCTACTCTCAACGCCTATTCTACTACTTAGATACTTCTACTATGGATTGCATTGCCTTTGCGTCTTTAGAAAATAGAAAATTAACTTGATCATCGTGCGTTCTAGAAAACTTTAGTATAATATCTTCAAACTATGAATTCATCATGCCAAAAAACCACACATCATTGAAGTCGATTCAATGATAATCATTTCTGCTACCAATAAAATAGAGCTGTTTATTTACACAATATTGACTATTATCTTCCTGTACGTTTCCAGAAGATACAAAATATTACAATATAATATTGAATATCTTTTTATTGCCTCATATAGATTGCATTTCTCAAACTATCTTTGCATTTATGATAAAATAATCCTTCAGATTTAGAATACCTACTGCAGTATTGAGACAATTTTTACCAAAAAATATAATATTATTCTATCATTGTATTTGATGCAATTCCATGCAATTTTGTTTTTAATCAATCGATTCTTTTTCCATTTTTCACTTGAAGACATTTCACAGAAAAAAATCTATAGTGGTCTGTGATCGTTATTCATAGTGTGAATGTTCGTGAACTTTTATAGTAAAGTTGTAACGTCCTCCAACTGTTATTCTCGAATAACTTGTAGTATTTTGAACTCAAAATCTCTCGAATCAAAATATTTTATTTATCTATAATCAATATCTCGATTTATCTATAACATAATAAAAAATCTATAACAAAAAAAAAAAATAACTCCAGAAGTGTGCTGCCCAACAAGCGTCTAATGCATGAAGACAGCACAATTACGGAACCCGTAATGAGTAGCAGCTTTTGCCTGGTAATGAAGCATGCTTCAGAACACCACTGACGCTCGAGGAAGGGGAAAGACAGAAACAAGGATCTAATGAACAAAGAAAGAGAATAATTTCGAGTGAGGAAGCCGCTTTTTCGCAGAGTGTGATGAAGTTGAAGTAAATAGGGATGATAAGGAAGATGACAGGATTCGCGGATAGCTGTCAAGAGTTCACGGATGAGAAGAATGAAAAGGAAAGAGGAGAAGGGGGGCAGAGAAAGAAGTACAAAAGACAACATTCCGCTTGCAACACGCCATTCTTATTATAATCTTATTATGCAGATTATGCAGATGTTAAGATGAAACAAGAAGGCAGTTGTGCGAAAATCGTCCACCACAAAAAGGGAGGATGATAAGAAGCTAACTGAAAATTTCTAGCGACTTTATTGTGGTGACTTCTTGAAATTTCTGTATACAAGTTTTCTTGTCTTGTTTCTGAGCATATCCACAGTAATAATAACAATTTCAAAAATATTTATTGAAAATTTCAAGAGGAAAATACTGAGGAAACTTTCATAGGGAAGTGCTGCAAACATTTTTTAAGTATAGAAATATTATACCTTAAATTTAAGGGAATTTTATTTGAAGAAATTACGTCTTTTCTGGTCAAGGAAACTGATTTTGGATCAAATTGAATTTTTCGACCTCTACACCAAACTCAACTGTTCTTTACAGGGTAATTCAAAGTCTGGAATCTATATAGTAGGTACTAAAAAGTATAAAAGATTATAAAGTGAGTAGAAGTATAGTTTACTTGAATTGATTTTCTCATTTCCTCCGGTTGCACCAAGCAAGATCAATTATTTTGATCCAGGATCAGTACAATGAGATCAGCTGATTCAAAATAGTTGATCATGTACAGCCCAACAGCCTCACAAAATGTTCTCTAATCTGTCTGTTTTAAAAGGTTGAGTGAATGAAGATTGATTGAAGAGAGCTGTATGTACAGCAGACAAGTTCATCTTTATGAATGTTTAAAATTGACTTAATTCATTAGTTCAAGATTTCTGTCCATATCTATAGCATAGTGCCCGTCAGCCATCACAATATATATTCAAATAATTATGAAAATGCTGGTAAAAAAGTGTAATGAAGAAATAATATCAAAATAATGATTTGAAAGACAGAATAAGAATATTATATAGGCTGATGGATCTTTTTGGCAAAACTAGAAACACTACTTGCGACAGAATATAGTAAACTTCAAATAAATTCTGTGCCTCCGTAGCCTACTAATTCAGAATAACGGGAGTCTTCTAGTTCCAAGCATTTTGTCTCAAGATTAGCGCAACCATTACCACCACTCGGGGCACTCCATTAGGATTATGTGGAGCAATGATTTTTAGCTTACTCGGATGCAAACATCCCACTAATCGATTCGTCTCAAAATATATATTTCCCCAAGTTACCTCACTTAAGTCTAATCCTGCCCAGGATGGGAGGGGGGTGGGGGTGGAGTAGAATCTGCAAAAATTGGCCCACCCTAGGGTGATTGAGAACTCAGACTGGGGGCTCTCAGATATGGCGAACTCACGTTTATTTATCAGCCGTGGGATAAGCTTCCACCTCCCCCTCCCTTCCCTTCGAAGCCCCTTTTCTGACCTCCCCCCCCTCCATCCCAAGGAACGTTTGGCCGTCGATTCCTTTCGATAATTAAGTCGGCATCGCCGTTACCATGACAACGCAGGGGCTAAGATTACCTTTAATATTGGCTACACAAGTACACCAATCTATACACTTGTATTACAGCGGCTGGTTACTGCATCATCTATGATGTTGCCCTACATATTGAGTGTCTTCCTAGAACATTGAACATCAATACTGACGTGTTTACTGAATGTAAGCTGTGTCACAGTTTATAGAAGGGACTCTATAAATTATTATAATATAGAGTATGAAGGATATAGGGTTATATCAGGATTGGAGCAGGGTTGAGCAGACTGTATTTGAAAAACCAGCATGGAATAATAGAATATACAAATTATGGTAAACCATATTCCACATACCTCACATATTTCGAGGATAGTTAAAATAGAGCACATATATTAGTAAAAATGGGGTCATTCCTATTTACTCGCTCAATACCGTTTTATTTCCGCCAATAAATACATGCAGTAAATTAGGCATTGTCATATTACAATGTTTATTAGTGAGGCCACTTTAGCAGCGACAAACAACAGCATCCACAGCCACTCTATGCTATCTACTGGCATAGGTTAGTCTGTAGTAAAAAGATTAGGACCGGTGAGGATTATGGTGATTACTTGTGTGTAGAGAGATAAAGCATAGAGAAGCTTATTTTCGAAGCCATGTAGTGTCGCAACTATGGTAGCCACCCCGGTCAGTATCCTCCAGAATAACAATACCATATTATGACATTCTTTAAAGTCAAGGTTTGATTAGTGCTTGTTTTGGATCACTGCAAGACAGAATTTACCTGCAAGCTACTCCTTTCTCCTTACTCCTTTTCTTATTCATACAATACTCTGATGCCTTCAAAAATAATGAAAACAGTATTCAGATGTAGTCTACAAGCTTTTTTTTCAAATGTAATATATTCTGTTAAAGTAATACAAGTCGTTACTTCAACAGAATTTTCTACAAGTATTTCGTCATGGAAAACAACATCGATGTAATACATCCTAATGATTTCAAAAATTTTCCAAATTCATAACTTGTTCATGATTGGATTACGAGGTAACACATGAAATAAATTTCAGATTCCATCATCATTGAGAATGAGTGAAATGTTTTAAATTGTGAATTATCGAATTACATTTTTTGAGTCAATTATCTTCTTTCCGAGTAATGAATGAAAAAACCATAAATTTTCCAAATTTGAAATCTTGGTACTGTATTAAACTAATGCACATAACTTATCCATTACGGAAAGCCTTCACTCACATTGCTCTAGAAAAGATATTCGAAGAATCAAGTTGCAGCGGGGTTTAACCTTTTAGAAGGGTTTAAAACCTCGGCAAGGGGTTGAAGCTTAAAGTGCAAGTGTCGCCCTCCGCTAATGAAACGGTGAGCACTCGAGTAGACACATCCATTTTTCAGTTCCTTTAATTAATTAATTGAAGTGAAGGGTGGGGGGAACGAGTGTGACGTCAGTCCGTAAGCGACGGCTGGGAAAATTTCATAAAATTATTAAAAGACAACCATTCGTCGACCCTTGCTCAACCCTTCCGTCTCAAATATCTGCAAAGTCAAAACCAGATCGGCGCGCGCGCCCTCTTTTGCCGCACTCGGTGTGCCTCTTAATTCTGTCAGAACCCCTTTTTCCGATCTCACATCATGCATGGCGCCAAATAATTCATTCTCAGGGGCCCTCAATCTCGACTCCGGAAACCAATCTAGCAGATTCGCCGGTACACTGCCAACGGCCAGTTATTGTTGACTTTCTCGGGTTCCGATACGGGTGAGTATTGTGCATGTGGTATCAAACTGATATCAGAGACCTATCTCATAAAAATTATTTTAGTTTTCCTTGCATTCAAAATTGCAATAATCTAAGCAAAATTTGATTCACCATTGGCCTATATGTAATATAGTCCGATTCACGTCAAGAAGTCAGTATTGTTTATATGAGGAGCATTGATGCCAGGTTTAATTGAGAGAGAAAGAGAAAACTGCACCAAATCTGTTTGTTGGGACTGTGCGACAACAATGCACAGTGCGGCAACCATGCACAGTGTGAATAGGATAGAGACATCAGCAACTGCCTTGTGCTGAACAAGGATAGGAAACTCCCATCTAAGCAATGCTGACTTCTTGACGTGAATCGCACTATAGCATTTGATTAATAGCAATTTCCAATATTTTCTTTCATCTTTGATATTATTAAAGCGATATGCTGTGAACGATTTCTTGTACAGTAGAAAGATGAAGTTCATTATAATGGTGAATATTATATCAGAATATGAATATTATCCCCGGTTTTACAGTCTTTCAATAAACAGTTTATGGATCCAATAGCAGTATTGAATGAATAACCATGTGTTTTCAATTGAAAAAAAATTATTGATTCAATAGTTTATTGAACAACTGAGAGACAGGGCATTATACATGTAGATTGTTGCCGGAAATGGTGATAAGCTTCGAGGAGAAATCCTCCAAAAGATGACGCGATGGCGGTCGAAAACTGTCGACTACTTCAAATTATTATGAAGACGAAACGAATGGAGGATGAAGCGATGAAAGTCCTTCAAAGTTTCATCATCGGCGCCACAACCACAGACCTCATCAGCACTATCGGCATTATCTTCATCCACAACATCATCATCAGCTACTTCTTCATCATCATCATCATCATCAACATAATCTTCTTCTTCATCATCATCATCATCATCATCATCATCATCATCATCATCATCATCATCATCTTCTTCTTCTTCTTCTTTCTTCTTCTTCATCTTCTTCTTCTTCTTCTTCTTCTTCTTCTTCTTCTTCTTCTTCTTCTTCTTCTTCTTCTTCTTCTTCTTCTTCTTCTTCTTCTTCCTTCTTCTTCTTCTTCTTCTTCTTCTTCTTTCTTCTTCTTCTTCTTCATCATCATCATCATCATCATCATCATCATCATCATCATCAGCATCATCGTAGTCGTCGACATGGTGGCAATGTTCATCTCACAAAAGTTCCTATAGAAACGCAACACTATTGTTTTCGACACGATACGAGTGAAAAGGGCTTCTTCGTTCTTCATCATTCTGCTCTAAGGGCTAAGGGCGGTGGCGGCAATGCTCTAAGGGCGAAGATAAAGTTGTGAGAATGTGGTGAAAAGGGCCCCGGAACTGCTCAGAAATAATATTCGGGAACCGCGGTAGCTAAGAAAGTCCTCCGCAGCAGCAGCGACGGCAAAGAGTTGGAAGAACAATGGACTTAAGAGCCGGAACACGACCAACTCTCACTTAACCCGGGCAGAGAATTACGGGATTAAACGGCGTCTCTATATATCCAGCTGTCCGGACACGCCTGTCCCTTTTTCCGGGGTTTCCGGGTCTCAAAAACAACGCTCTCCTTTTCTTTTGCTCTCAACAACCACCTCATACTCACTCTCTCACTCTCACTCTATTTACCCTCTTTCTCTCTCTTTACCTATCCATCTATCTCTTTCCATCTATGAACCTTCATGAGCAAGCATCATCCTCTGTCCAAGAAATACGACGACCGTCGTCTAATTAGGTTTCCGATTACGCATTAAATACAGTTTCTTGTTGCTGAAGTTTCGTGCGTCTATTATTTTCTCAACATCCCCGGGGCAAGCCCGCCATACAATAAAGTTCGGCTGCAGATTTTCCGAAAACACGAGATATAGATTATCATGGCGTCAATTCACGATTACTCCACACTCTCACACCATAGAACTATAATACATATTACTTTGTGTACATGGATATATTACTATGTCTCACACCTGTACGGTGAACTTTCATCGACGGATCATTTCATTTTACTGCTAATCAAATGTGGTGTATTGTTCCCTACCATTCTGGGGTTATATCTTCTTGATCCATGATACTTTGGTATCAAATTACTCACATAGACCAATATTGATTTTCACCATATTGCTGCTCCTAGGGGGTCAGGTGTATCCTGTATAATAGTACTGTAATACAATGCCTTTTCAACATTCTTACCTGTAAAACTTCAAACAACAATACCTTTTAAAACTTTGTTAGATCTTAACTGGAGTGTGTTTCGAGAAAAACTTGAATGTCCCGATTTACAAAATGTCCATGAAGATTTTCTCTATCACAGGTGTATCCTATATAGTAGTAATACAATACTACAGTCTTACTTTAAAACTTCAAACAACAATACCTTTTAAAACTGTGTTAGATCTTAACTGGAGTCTGTTTCAAGAAAACCTTGAATGTCCTGTTTTACATAATGTCCATGAAGATGTCCACTATTATATCACAGGGAAAACGTGAACGCTAGTTTAAACATATAGTTTATACATATAGTTTAAACATATTTGGCAGAAATATTTGAATACTTCAATAAAAATAATCAAATAACTAGTATCTAATAAATACATAAGAGGATGAATAACACTTTGACAATAATTATGCAACTCAGAGGTGAATTTTTCTAATGATTTGATTTTTTTATCTTGAGGTATAATAAGTCTTCACTCGAGTATTCCATCTCTGTCGTAGAGTACCTCTATCCTCGTTCGTGAATAGAATGTTACAAGTTCAAACGACGGAGAAAGGCGTTGCAAGAATGGAAACTTCTCGAACTTGCTTGCGAGAATTGTTTCAATTCGTTTGCGTTCTCTAGAAGTAGGAGAGAGAAAGAGTGAGAGAGTGAGTGGTGGGGGGAGCGAGATTTTGAAAGGGTCGGTTAGTTGGTACGTGAGGTCCCGAAACAGAACGACAGTTTTCCTCCTCTGACACTTCTTGGTATCCTCTTCTTGTTCTTCTTTTTCTTGTTCATGCTCACCCTAAGTCCATCGCCTTCAACTTTGACACTACGCCTGGAAACCGCAGAGGAATATCAAATTATTAACCTCATCAGGTATTCTGGATAGGAGTTGATGCCGTGCCATCATGGCTAGCGCCGTTCTCTTCTGTCTTTTTGCTCAGCTAAAGATTCAGGGCACGAGATGGATTGGACCTCTGCAGCTTAGCTATACGAACCCGTGGGACAACACAAATAAAACACTAACGTTCTCAATCCACCTTCCTCTTTAAAGCAAACCTCCAACCTTTTATCGGACCACCCCTTGAACATATCCACCCTTTGAACCTGTTAAAAAGGTTACTTCTTACCTACCAGCCCTCAGTTCCAACTTTAATCGCGTTATCCTTCCCTCCCCTTCGCCGCTCTTCATTCCTATTCCTGTCAACCCGTGGAAGGTAATTCTCTACCTTCCTTCTAATTGCGGTTGATCTGCTTCCTCTATTGGCTCTTCCAATCATTCCTCTCAACTTCGAATCGTAGCAAATTATCCTTGTCACAGTTTATTATGCAAGGAACGTAGCTTATGGTCATTTAACGCAAATTTTTTGTTTGGTTTTTAGATTTTCGACACCGATTTTCTCTTTAAATTTGGATTTAAGAAGAACAGGTGACTGAATATTCAAATCAACACTTGAAGACCTATTGCACGAAAGTAATTCAAATTCAACTGCCGTTAAATTACGTCAATCTACTAAACAAATGCACCGAAATTTCCACGTAAAATGACGTCATTTTGAAGCAATAACGTGTGAATGGCGTGTTGTATATTTTTGATATCCGTTTGCTTTCCAAAAATCTCAATTACAATTTGGGCCAATGATGTAATTGAGAATATTATGGAAGACATAGATGACAATGTAATTGGAAATGTAACAAAAGAGAATGTGAAATTCTGTGATGATGAATAATATTTATCAAAACTTTTCTTCAACTACTTCACAGATCTTCTATAATTTCATCAGTATTATTTATTTAGAATTACCAACAAGACGGAAACAACAGGATAACCTCAAATATATTTCACAACACGATAATTTAAATCAAATGCACTTTACAAAACAATAATAACTAACTATAAGAAAAAATCAACAGATGACAGAATGATGAAGATGATGTAGATGGCAATGAAGATGATGATGACAGAAAGAAGCGATTAGCAGAGGTCATTAAAGGATTAACAGTAGTGCAATTTCATACATTTCACAAAAAAAGGCTGAGATCAGGATTGTGAACATTGAATATTTTTGTGTCCCTTGAAAGTATATCATTTATGTACTAAGTATAAAGTGTATAAATACTTCATACTCAGCTTCAGCCATGCATTACTCTTCGTAAAGGTTAATCAACTATTTTCTTGGTAAATTTAAGATCGGGTTTTCAAAATCTACATGCTAAGTTTTATCTTGTTCTTAGTTTTAATTCGAAATCTAGCCTAGTGTATTTTCTTGTAAAACTCGCATTTTATTGTCGGCTTCAATTATTTTAAATACACAATCCTTAATAGGAAACAGAATTCATTCTAATATACTGTAATGTAAAAGAAGCTATGAAACACAGAGTTCTACAACGAAAATACACTGTAGTGAATACATGGAGGTCACAATAATATTCCTAGCTCCCCACTTAACTACGTCATCAGTTATAGCAAACGGCCCTCCTGCATATTCGGATGCAACGGAACGTCAACACGGTTTTATATCACGGCAGAGAGAAAATAGCGGTTTTATACATGCTGGCGTGTTTTTATTGCATTGTTTTTCCTTTTTAAAGCCTTTGCCGAAAGCTTAGCTCAGAAAAACGAGGGATTCAGAGCGAAGATTTCTGTCTCATGATCTTCATGGTGAGTTGCGAGGGTAGGAAGTGTGTGGGAGGAGGAGAAGGAGAAGGTAGAGGAAAGGGAGGTAGAGGAGGAGGAGGAGGGGGAGGAGGAGGAGGAGGAGAAGTCATAAACATTCATGGCATCGTACATATCTGATTGATTTGTAACGACCATGCAAAAATACTATGGATGCCATCGTATTCACTACTAGGATAAGGGACAAATCACTGCCTGCAAACTTCCAGTGCGATTGAAAGGGTGCATTTCTGAATTCACGATACGAGGCCTTTCTTGAATTGAGGACAACAATACCAAATTCACTCCCGATTTTATTGGTATTGTCGAAGATTCCTGTGTTTTGTTGCGTTTTCATGACCTATTCAGACCATGAAGCATGGGGGAAATAAATCATGCTGCATTGTTTCAGGATATTTTTGTGTGGGAGCGCTGAAAATGTCAATCAAGCCAGAAGTTACTCTATTTTTGTATTTTATATTCTCAATTTAGGATTAAGGTTTGTCGATAGCAATGTTGTAATGGGTAGTTGGCATTTACAGGCTGTGGCGCAGTGTATGGGCTTCTGTCGATAAAGGTATTCAGTTGTTTAAATTGAAGATTACAATTTATTGACTATTGACAGAAGTCGATATACTGCACTCTATCGGGAGTGCAGTATTTGGGCTTCTGTGTTGAACAGTTCAGCTGTTTAGATTGAAAATTACTTCATTTATTGACAGAAGCCCATATACTGCACTTTTTCTCATTCACAATAATGAATTAATAATTATTAGAGGCATTATTGATTGTGAACATTGCCTTCATACAAAACGATCTTTATAACTTCATAATTTTTTATTCTCTTAGGCTAGAGAATAACCAGATTAGTCAATTACTAATTAGTCACGTTTAGTCAGTTTCACATAGTTGCTAATGAAGCAACACACACCGATTAGTCATTGCATCAGTGTGTGCTGCTTCATAAGCAACTATGTGAATTATTGTGACTAAACGTGACTAATCTCGTCTTGTCTTGTCTTGACTAACCGGTGTACGCCTAGCCTTATTCTCTAAGTATGGTTTGTAGTATAGGTTTCAATCCAATCCCAACTCATCTGCCATCCTCTTGGTAAATCTGATTTTCAATTTTGTCTCCTTATTTTCAAACATCTTCTCTCTTCTCATGTCTTCAATCGCAGACAGTTTCGTTGAGAAATGTCTGAAAAAAAAACATTTCACAAGAAATTGTTCCGTTTTTGAAATGCTTGAAAAAACGATTACAGCAGAGGATGACAGATCGGTTGAGGGTAGCGCGGCGTAACGTTTTAAAACGCGGAATCATCCACCATATGACATCGGAAACAGGAAATGAAAATACGACGACAGCCGATACGATGCCAGGAAACAGTTTTGGCACGACCCGTCTAGCAAATTCAGCCGGCGATCGTATTATTTTACGATTGCCCGCATCCAAAACACATCAAAGACGCTATTAGACCCTGAATAATCTTTTCCCTCTTCCCCGTGTCAACGACATGAGCATTTGATAAGATGTACGGCGTCGCCTCGGTATCAATTTCCCAACTACTTCTTGCATCCTGAATGTTCCTCTCAACGTCTCAAGATATGATATTTGTACCAACGGATTCAAATTTCAAGTACTGCAGACTGATGTCTGTTGAAGACTACTTGCTGACTAAGGATACTGACTACTAACTGAGGATATTGGATGAAAAGTCTGGAACTCTCATTTCAGGTTGGTTATCGTTTAAAGCGTTCATCCACAATTTCCTCAATTTCACTTATTTCATCATGATTAAATTATTTAAACCATTCAATGATTTAAACCATCCAAGGATTTAAACCATCTAATGATTTAAACCATTAGAGGAGGAATTTACTGGAATTGTTATGCATAAGAGGGAATTTTTGTAGTTTGATTTTATTACAGTGAATATTATTATCAGTCGATTCAAGTCCATTTTCACATAATATTTTTCTAGATCCTAGAGAATTGGACACTCACAGGTAACTTACATAACTTGAAATTTTTTAAACTATATTTTAACTTATAATTTCAACTTGAAATTACTTATTATGATACGATACTAACCTATTACAGTGCTCTCAGTACGAATGAATATGGATTGCAATCACTTAAGCTTATTCTTGAATTGTATGAAAATATAATTTTTGATGGGTAATGAATATGAATGTGCTAATGTGTGGATTATTCAGATACTAAAGCACTTAATTTGGACCACTTTTGATATACAAAACAAGTTTGATAGTTTCAATAATTGTAGCATAAAGTTCCACTGATTTTATGTTGATTTGGAGATTTCCTGAGAACTATTTATTCATCTTTTGTTATTATCAAAGATCAGTTCTGTTGATTTTATCATTTTCTATTCGGTTTCATCAACCTATTTTTGTAACCTCATGGTGTATTATTGATGTTTATTTGTGAGAGTAGTCTTTTCTAAAATAACCTTCAAATTTTGTAGGGTTCTCTCCTGTTTCATCACCATATCTTAATAATCAGTTCAAATACATTCAAATCAAATTAAAGTTTATTCATCAAAAATAATTACAATAAATACAAATTTGGATTCTATAACACGTAATACAAATACATCAAAGACATTTTATGCATTGAATAATTTCTAAATACTGTATAGATCATTCAATGAATAAATATAATTATACACTTCTACGAGTATATTTCTCTAATAAGTAATTAGAGAATAAACAAAGTGCACCAGACAATATTTGATAATATTAAACAAAACGCCAATTTCAAAATAATAAAACTAGTTTTGAAATCTCTTGTATATTCTTATCATCTTGTGGAAATAGCCTCCTCATTTCGCATAGTCCTCTCTTTCACCACTCTCAGCCCTCATTATTCTGTTCGAATACCACATCAACCAAGACGCCAATTTCAAAATAATAAATGGTAGCTCTAATTGCATTTGATTGCGAAAACTGTAGTCTCAGTAACTGCTGAGTCAGGTGTGGAATATTGATGGCTTTCAAGACAATGTCCTTTCCTTTCACAAAGAGATTTTGCTTTTGCATGAGGGCGCTCGCTGTATATGCATAGGGGTAATGTGCAAGACTTTGTTGTGAGTATTTGGATGTATGATTATATAATGCGGCCAGATCTTAAGGAGCCGGGAGGAAAGGGTCATTAGTGACGGAGGGGTTTCTTGCCACCACCAAGTCTTGTTAAGCTTCGAGGGTTCTTGGTCGGGGAAGGGGGGGAGACTAGGAAAATTAGTTGGTTAGCCAATGAAAACAAGCCATAAGTCATACACAGAGCAGCAGCACATAAGGCCAAGGGTGATGTGGGGCTTCTCTACAGCAAAGCAGAACAGACCATTGTTTGGGTCCGTTCGATTATAATTCATGAGACGGTCGAAACTAGAAGGGCTTTCTTCGAGGAACTCTCAGTTGTTCCAAGTCTTCAGAAGACTCTGCTGTCGTCATAGTCAGCGGCGAGTGGGTGTGCCTACGCGTATGACCGTGCACAATGTGGTTGTTGCAGAGCGTTGGATAACGGTTGGGAGAGGAGGAGAGCTTGGAAAATGTACCACCGAAAAAAATATTTGTAAAAATGTTTTTGATAAAGATTTTGGTTGCAGGTGTTGTGGCTTCAGCTCCGCACATGTCATGTATAGCAGGAACCTTTTAAATTGTCATAAAACAGCTGATTCATGTACGCTCGTTCACTAACGTTGAATCAGCTGTTTTCTGACAAGTTAAAAGGATCCTGCTATACACACTGGATGGAATTGAGTTAGGTTTTGAGTAAGAAGGCTCGTGGGTACTCCTTTCAGCTCTCTGCTCAAGTTGATTGATAGAGTAGTATTCATGTGCATTGTGAATAGTATCACAGACAAGTTATAAGGTTATT
The DNA here is from genome assembly GCA_017141395.1 of Laodelphax striatellus. Lineage (NCBI taxonomy): Eukaryota > Metazoa > Arthropoda > Insecta > Hemiptera > Delphacidae > Laodelphax > Laodelphax striatellus. The sequence goes on from CM029539.1 coordinate 6,563,673, forward strand.
GACCTTTTTTAAATATCAATGTTAGAATGGGAATTCTAGTTCCAAATCATGGATTAGTCAGTCACAGTCTCTATTGATGATTACCCTTAACAAAACCTCTATGTTGATCGTCTATGTTGACCAAGGGCGTAGCCAGGGATAGGGTTTGGGGGGGGGCTTGATGAACTAGATTACAAAGGATAGCCGGTTAGGTCAACGCAATTACCCCCCCCCCCCCGCCACTAGATACATGGTAGGGCCGGTGGGATTTTAGGAAAATTAATGCCTGAAAATGTCTATTAGAATCTAAAATTATGAGAAATTATCTTATTATCACAAGATAAATAACAAAGCTACCTCGTATTCATCTGAGCTGCAAGCTGATATATTTTCATGTATTAAAAATAATTTATTTGAACAGCAATATCAATGAAATCATTCTATATTAACAAATGCTCTCATTAATAGGAAAGTAGCCATTCACCTTGTCTTTATTTGGATTTAATGCATATAAAATTATTTAAACATTAAATTTCAATCCTCTTTTTATCTACATATTGTCAGGTTTCACTCATTATAATGAGATGAATTTAATAATAAATAAAGTTTTGAAAACTTCAACTACCGTTGATAGTTGATTTTATCAAAATTGAATTGAAAATTTGAGTATACTATTAAAATAAATATTTCACAATATAATACACTATTCTATTTATTATGAATATCGAATGTCCTTGTTCAATAGAAAGAATCTGTCCTTTCCCATTGGATAAAAATGAGTGTAGAACACCTCTGACATCTAGACGGCGGAATGATGAAGTTATAACTTGAATGACCCAGTAACTGCTGCCATATTACAACAGAATTCAGAACTAGCTGCGTTGTGCATTGCCGACCAATCAGGGGAGAGAGGCGGAGCTTGGAGGCGTGTGTAAAGATTGGAGCTGTACATCACCCAGTAACTGCAGCCATCTACCGGTCGAATTCAGAACTAGCTGAGTCATTCATTGCTGGCCTATCACGAGATAGTAGGCAGAGTTTGGAGGCTACATGATTTACAAATTAGGCTACGATTCATGGAAGAATTTTAGACACAGTTCAAGTATTTTCATTGCTGAATAAATAAATAAAATATTCGTCTTTATATATGGATAAAAAGAGGATTGAAATTTAATGTTCAAAAAATTTTATATGCATTAACTTCAAATAAATACAAGGTGAATGGCTACTTTCCTATTAATGAGAGCATTTGTTAATATAGAATGATTTCATTGATATTGCTGTTCAAATAAATTATTTTTAATACATCTTAGATTCATGACTTACTATGTAGTTTTGATTATTTTTTGAGACTTGGGGTCTTATAGTTTACAAGAGGTCTCGGTTTAGATTCTTCCAGTCACAAGTATTGCTTTTCAATTCAAAGTTCTTTCAGTTCGATAATATAAAAGTAAGGAAGTGATATCGCTGGAAATACTTGGAAGCCTCCCTAGTTTCATGAGTTTTGTTTTATCATAATAAATATAATCAACCAGTACTCTAGAGCCTCAGTTATGTTTAAAAATGCACCTGAATTATCACATTTTTTCAATTTTAAATAATCAATCGATCATTCAGAACTACAGCATGCAAATTCTCTTCCCTAATATTTTCATCACAATGTTCCAAAACATTTGGGATCAATAGATTTAAAATATTCATAAATTAAACTCTTAATTCCTTTAAGTAATTAAATGAACTGAAATTAATCGATCTTATGATGATTCAGTACTTCATGCCTAAATTCTCCACTTCCATTCTGCTCTTACCACTTCCCACTATTTCTGCACACTATACTGAACCATCCATTTCGACTTATCAACTGAGTATCTGAACCTTTCCACTCTCCGCTTCAACTCACACAGAGCTTAGCGCGGATAACGTCTTGCAACGAAAAGCTATTACAATAATGGATCACTAATTTAAGCTCAATTTTGCTAATGTAAGTTGCTTACATCGTTCCAATGTCTACTTTGCCCCGTGTATTTGAAGTTGCTGTGTTTCTCATACATGCCTGCCTGCCGTGTGAGGCAACAATATGCCGAAGTTACACGTAGAAACCAGCAAACACACAAGCGAGCTGGAAGGATTTTTCCCATTACCTGTTTGGTAACTCAAAGCCCAACTTCGTCATTTGCGATCGAGATGCAATTGGATTAACGAGAATTTAATACAATACAAAATGATTTTTTATAGAAACTATCGATTTTTGAATTCAATTCATCTATTCAATAGGATATAACAAGACCCTTTTTTGAAACTTTTTATACAAACTATTGATATTCAAAATTTGAAAAATACAAGAATAATGAATGATTTAAGTTAAATAAACTATTAACCTTCAAAGTTAAAAATAGATAAATTGTAGCAGTGATAAATAATGAATTAAGAGAAAGGATATAAAGAGAAAATAAAGATAATAAATGAATAGATCAAGGTGATTGATTGATAATTGAATAATATTAGATATATCGAACTAAAAATTACAAAAAAAAATTAAAATGGGATTATTAGCGTGATTACATTTCAATAACATGCAAAACCATAAACACAAAGTGATAGACGTAGAGCATATAGAAAAAAGATGGAATAATAATCTATCAAACAAGGGATTTCGCTTCATACTTGAGCTTGACGTAAAAATGAAAAATTATTTGAGTAGCTTCTCGCAAAGAAGGCTGTTTACTTAATAAGTAAATACTTGGTAATACTTATGGTAAAGGACGAATGTTATGAAAATTCTCAATAACATAAAATGAATCGGAAAAGTAAAAGAAATAGATGGATAGATCTATAATGCAGAAAAACACACGAGAATCTAGTACAAAGTGAAAAGCAGTCAATTAGGGGGGAAGGGAATCAGGCAGGTGAATGAGAGATTTGATAAATGTTTATTGAAAACAAAACTTGGGAATAGCTATACTGGAGAGTGGAATAAGCTAAATAGAGTGTGAGAAAGAGCCAAAACAGCAGGGGAGAACAAGAGGAGATGGAAATAGTAAGAGAAGAATATAGAAAGAGCGAGATAAGTGGGTGAATAAAGGATTTTGATGAATGTTAATTGAAAACGAAAGATGAGGAATAGCTGGTGAATGGAGAAATAGCAAAATAAGCAAAAGAGAATGTCAGAAAGAGCTGAAACAGCGGGAGAGAACACGAGAAAAGCAGAAGAGAAGACGAGAAAGAGTGAGAAAATCAAAAGAGAAGAAGAGAATGAGCAAGAAAAGTAAAGGCTTGGACTAGAAGAAGAGGGGACCTTCAAAAACTTTTCCGTTAGCCCGAAAACAGCCTACGCTTCTCAATATCGATCCGAAGCTAGCAGCGTGTAGCCCCTGCTGAAAACTTTTCGGGGGGAATTGGGGAGTCGCTGCGCCGGGGGGGAAGTGGGGTACAGTGCCCCAAAACTTTTTCATGCGTTGTCCCTCCGCTAGGGCACCTGATTCCCCCACCAGGCAAAAATCCTGCATCGATGTCTGCTTTTATACCAACTACATCCACAATTTTTTCAGGCCTACAAAAATACAAAACTCTTTTTTCTGTGTCAGTTGGATTATTATTAAAAAAATAACTTGATACCACGCAGAAATGTGAATATCCTACAGTTCGCATTCAACTTCGTATTTGATCCACTATTTTTCATGTTGAGTATAAACCAAAATGTAATTGGAATAATATTCTCTGGCAAATAGTCAAGCAGCATACTCACCATTCTGCATACATTCGGTTGTAAGTTCGACTCACCTGAAATCAAATCAATTTCCCAATCAAGAAACTATAAAAAGTATTTGATGCCTTCAACATAACTATCTTCGTTAAAACTAATTTCGATTTTAATAATAATAATTCCGTGTAACCTGGCTGGCTCAGGTCTGGTGTCAGAGTTTTCAGGTCACTCCTGATCAGTACAGGGTCTCTGACGTGACTTAACGACAGTTTTTTTTAGGAAATCAATCATAATGGTTGAGCCTGTACAAGTTAATATAGGCCTACAAGTTGACAAATACTGCCTAACAAGTATTACGTTCCAACTATCTTCCCAGTATCCAAATATAGACTCAAGCTTCAATATTCTCATACACAACATTCTTCCAAATAAAACAGTAGGACTCACAAACACATTCAGTAATATGTTGATTGGAAAACTAAGCAGTTGTTGAGCATCTTCCAAATGAAACAGTAGAAGTAGTAGTGAATGAAACAGTATCTCAACCACAGTCAGCAATATGTTGATTGAAAAAGCAAGCAGTTCTATCACATCAGAGATGTATTTCAGCAAGGATCATCTTGCAACTTGAATCCCTTTCCGAGCGGAGGATTGTTGAAGGCTGTGTGTGATTTCATCTAACCTGGGTTAAGCCAGTATCCACCGCCACATACTCTGGATTCCCGGGCGGGAATTTATTACCGGTTTCAAGTCGGTGACATGGATCACCTCTCGAGCTGCAGCTAATCACGGCTTTAACTATTATTAAAACATGCGACGACAGGCGCATAACTTTTAATCCTTCAGTAACAAAGTTGTCGTGCGCCTTTCTCAAGCTTCGTTGCAACCGTGCCAGGTAGTAATCACGTGATGGTTTTCTGGTTCATCTGGATGGAATTTTGAAATGGAAAGTTACTTATTGTGTTGTATATCCATTCTTCTTTCTATCATTTTAATGTAAGTTATATTAATTTGTTTTCCACTTGAAAGTTTTTAAAATTAATATGGAGTTATTTATTGTGGTAGGCTAGGTTTGAAGGAGATGAGCCTTGATCTGTGTTTCAGTATATCTCGTTCACTTTGCTACTGGAATAATTCGCCAATTTGGACTGGAATAAAATTCCTCTCATTATTATTTATTCCTCTCACTTTCATTACAACTCATTACATCTTCTCAGCAAGTTCTAAGTGTATATATTACATCAACTCTGTAATATTGACTTGTCTGCATCATAGTGGATAAATTCTTATACACTTTCGCCATTAAAGAAAGCTGTAATGAGGTAAGTCATAACCTTGACAAAGTGATCATTATAGTGTTCTCATTATATATAATTATTGAATACTTTGGTAATAACGTTTCTAGCGTACAAGACCAAGCACTTGTAGGTCTTGTAGGCTAGAAACGTTATTACCAAAGTATTCAATAATTATATATAATGAGAACATCAGGATATGATATAATTAATAGGAATATAATAAAACACCAGACTCTGTGTCAGAGGTTATTCAATAATTAGTTTAGGATTTTTTTATCAATATTATCTCGATCGCAGCGGTCACCAGCGGGCAAAGTTTTCCGTTCGCTAGTGATCCCCTCAATACTTGAAGGTATATTAATTTATGAACCTGACAAGTCCCTTAACTATGGAATCTTCTGTATTAATATCTAATCAAACATGATAGATCTGATTTTGCCAACCTAATCTATTCTAACTTCAATAATTCAAATAAAATAGATACCGTAGGTTTTTAATAGCTTTTCTCTTTGAATAGATCGTTGAATAATCGTTCTCGATGAACAATCCAAGAAAATATAATAATTAATTGAATTTCATCGAATTTCCTTACTAGCTATTAATCTGTTGTCAATATTTGCAAATAGCAGAGTCTTCAGAATATTATATGGCATTAATATTAGGAATTTCGTTCAATTAATTATTATGATTTAACAGCAACTGTATGGTTACAATGTCTCATTACCTTCCATCTTAATCCAAGAAAAATTCGAAATAGTTGAATAGATCTTCACTTTGAATAGCTCTTTCATTAGTCTTTCACTGAATTAATACATGAAAAATCAATCTGAACCTAGTTATTCTAAACCCTCCACTAAACAACCCGATGCGATTTGATCCTCCTAGGCCTAAACCGTTTGCTGTATGCCACTTTTCCTATTTCCTGCTCCCCTTATTTCATCCAACTGTTGAAACAAAAACAGCCACGCATCACTGGCTAGCATCGCGAGAAATAAGGTCACGTTTGTGAGTGCAAGCCGTAGCTATCATACAGTACTTCTCGGCACAAGTTCGTATATTGGAACAGCTAGTTGCTGTCTGAATCCTAAATCAACCATTCGGGCCTGGATAGGTACTTTGGAGAGTGCGGGAAGGGTTATGAGAAGTGAGAAAGAACGATTGAATGAGAGAGAAAGAGAACGAGATAGAGATGAAGCGAGAGGAAGGAAAAGAAAGTGGGAGGGTTATGGGAAGTAAGAAAGAAAGAAGAGAGAGTTTGACATAAAGTAAGAGGGAGTGATAGAAAGGAGTGGGAGTGGGAAGGATTATGGGAGGAGAGAAAGAATTATTGAATGAGAGAGAAAGAAGTGAGAGAGAGATGGTGTTAGAGAAATGAGTGGGGAGGGTTATGGAAAGTGAGAAAGAATGAAGAGAGAGAGATATATAGAGCAAGAGTAAGAAGGAGTGATAGAAAGGAGTGGGAGTAGGAAGGGTTATGAGAAGTGAGACAGAAAGATTGAATGAGAGAGAAAGAGTGAGCTAAATTAAAAAAATGAGTGGAAAAAGGGGCGGGATATGGGAAGTGAGAAAGAAAGATTAGATTTGATTTCTTTATTCATGTAGATAACAAAAACTGCTTAGGTTCTGGATCACAAAAGATTATTGTATAAGTAATATTATTCTATTAATTTTATGAATTGTAAGCTAATAATTCTAACAATCTAAGTAATAGATGCAGTGTGATAATGTTGACATAATTGAGATTTATCCACATGAAACGGCGAAGTTTGAAGATATCAATGTCCATTGTTGGAAAAGGATGTCTGAGGACTTGCTTTCCGTGGCGAAGCGTGGTATACTTATTTGGTCATAGCCATAAAACCCTTATATACAATATTTTCCGAATAAAAATTGAAGAATACCTTTTTTTTCTTCTACATTTATTGTTTCCAAATTTTTTAATAAAATAAATTTTTTGTTTTCATTAATTGATTTGGGTTGAACTGAGCCGGGTATATTTCCCATGGCAAATATACCCGATGACCAAATAAGTATACCACGCTTCGCCACTACTTGCTTTCCATTAACACTTGGCTGTGTTGAGAGAGAAAGAGAGTGATGTAGTGAGAGAAAAGAGAGGGAAAGTGAGAAGGGTTATGGGAAGTGAAAAAGATAGATTGAATAAGAAAGATTAGATTATTCACTTTATTCATGTAGATTACAACATATGTGAAAGAGAGCGTTAGTGAAAGAGAGAGTGAGTGAAAGAAAGAGAGAAAGAAAGAGAGATTTAGATTTATTACTTTATTTATTACTTGAGAGAGAGAGTGGAAGAAAGAGAGCGAGAGAGAGATGGAGTTTGAGAAAGGATATAGGAGGTGAGAGAGAATGACTAAATGAGAGAGAGAAGGAGAGCGAGAGAGATGGTGTGAGAGAAAGGAGTGGAAAGTGAGAAGGGTTATGGGAAGTGGTAAAGAAAGATTGAGTGAGAGAGAAAGAGAACAAGAAATAGGGATAGAGTGGGAAGGGATATGGGAAGGGAAAAGATTGAATGATGGAAAGAGAGAGAGAAAGTGTGGGAGAAAGGAAATGATAAACAGGAATTGAGCAAGAGAGTGTTATGATGAATGGTGGGGGCAGGACTACCCCGCAGTGGAAGGCATCATAAGTTCTTCTTGAAATATGATGAGTTTTGTTGGAGAGAGCCAATTATTTTGCGCTGAGTTTTGCGTTCGGTTACTGAATGCGAATAGTTTACAATGAGACAGTCTTCGTTATGCATGCGACTTATGGCATGCATCACGGCAGCCAGGGATGAGCAATGCTATTAGACTGCATCGGATGTCATTCTGATTGCGACTGAATGCATGAGTGAGTTGAACGAGTATGGCAAAAGGAAGCTTACAATCTCGTGTAGAAATAACGCGTTCAGTAGGGGATGTTCAGTAACTTTCAGAACAGACAAGATATTCTATCCATTTCTATCCAATGTTTGTCTATCCGATGGTCTATCCATTTTTTAGACTATTTAGATATTGAGATAGTGATGTATTATGGAGGTATGGATATTGCAAGACGTATAATGTTTCGAATTTGATTTAATATCACCATCAAATAAATCATAATGAAATGATAGATAATGGAACATTAAGTAAATTAATAAATAATACTGTATATTTAATTAATATTATTGTTTTGATAACTGGTTACTTTTTTTATATAGTATGAGAAATTTAGAAAGTATTATTTATAAATTGCTTCAGTAATCCCTGTCAATTTTCTGAATATTGTTCCTTGCTTCATCCATCAACAATATTGTTTTAACGAAAATATAATTTAAATTGAATTATTCAATGATCGTAGATATAATTTAAATTTGATATGGAATTAATTTTGTATAATATACTTCAGAACTCATAGGCTCATTTATTCACGAGCATAGTTTGTTCTTATGAAACCATAGTTTCCACCAAGTGAAATCCAAATTCTCTCAAACAGAATGTTTAACCAGGCCATATACATATTTTTTAATGAGGGTGATGCCCACTTAAGCTTTAGGCATGTGTGAGAACTATGTGACGGCTGATGATGAGAGATGACGACTACTTTCAAGGCAAATAGGACCGACAGCTTAACTTCTGCTTCGAAAGACTCCTACAAAAATTTCAACCTAGTATGAGCATTATCCTATCCCACTAAAATAATAGCCCAGTCAGCCGAGACGGTTCAAACAGCTCTGGGCTACTATAATTCGAAAGCTACAGTTGATTAGAATGCTCGGCATTCTTGTGAATTCTCTCGAATGAGCTGCAGCCGCCTTCGCAAATTAGATTAATTATTATGATGAGCTAACATCCGGCTGTTATCGGCTTCGTGGGGGGGAGGGGGGTTTCAGCCGAGCGTTGGCGACTGCTGACTGTAAATCTAGAAGCGCGCTAGAGGAAAGGGTTTGTTTTTTTATCGTTTTAGAACGATGCAAGTGTGGGTGGTGTGAAGTGAGGGGCTGGTTGGTGATTGCACCAGAGAGAGTGAGAAAGGGTGAAGAAGAGAGAGAGTCGAGGAAGGATTGAGGGAAGTATGGAGGAGTGGGGGTGATTTTTTTATTAGCCGGGTCGAACGCGCCACCGTTCGCCTGGGGTAGCCTGAATGGCCCGGGGGGCTCCGGCCAAAATTTAATTATTTCGGAATTCTATTCTAATTAACTTTGATTGAACGCCGCACGCCCCTGATAGGCCCACCATCGCTTGCTTCCTAAAGGAATCACCGGCAAGCAAAACGCTTTTCCTAAACTCCGGGCCGATAATCTTATCCGTCCTACTATTTATCGAAAATTTTGGCAACATCTTAAAATGAGTAGAATTTTTCCAGCAGTATTTTTTATCAACCATTGATAACCAATGAACTTCAAATGAGAATTAACAATAGCTGAAAATGACTCTGCAACATGTTACACTGGCCTACTATTCCTTTAAAATCTTGGCCACATCTTAATAGTAGTTGAGAGCGGTTGCAACGAATGAGATCAGGTTTAAAATGCGGGCGTTGTATATATTTAAATATATTATGCAGCAACATGTGTAAAGTATGCAACTAATTCAAGTATATTCTATTATTCCGTTCCTTTATTAAGTCCGTTCCAAAAATGTTTCAATTCACTCTCACAATATAATTCCATAGACAGAATACTTTAAATTCTTTGATTATGTCTTCAATATATAATTTATAATTATACAATATATAATTATGTCTTCAATATAATAGTAATATTTTATGTTGAAGTTGATAACGTAATCTACAGATCTCCCTGCACAACCTTGATAGTTGAGTTGTTATTGTATATTCTTACCTAGAGATTAGAAGAAAAAATTCTGAAGTTTGAAAAAGGCATCTCTCACTCTAGAAGAGGAATTCTCCTATCTCCTATATAAGGAACAGAAAATAAGAGAAAGATTTGAAGTATGAAGAGTGGAGGTTGCAAAATAGAGGTTTGAAGAATAAATAGCGGAGGTTGCAAGAGAGCGAGAGCGAGAGAGAGTTCGAATGGACAGTTTTATTGCACCAATTCGATAGCGTCAGAATGATAAATAAGGCGAATGATTTTTTGTTTCTCAACTCGGGCCATTAGGCTTGTCGTGGAGTAGCGAACGGAGTTCAGCCAGTGTCTGCGTATACTAATCCATTTGAGGCCGTAGCAGGGGTGAGGTTTATGGCCGTGTATTAGCCGGGATGAAGATGAGCATGAGCTTCACACCCCGGTGCTTTCTCCTAGTCGACGAACTCCTTACAACCAACATCTTACAAGACAAGGAAAGGGGTGTGCCACTATTGCAAGCAATTGCCCTACGGGGCATTGTAAAGCCAGTAAATACGACCCCGGGTGATGGGCACTAGCAGTATACACAGGTCTGTGTACAACACTACTAGCGCACCATCTTCGCCTTCAAACATTCTGGCTACGTTTCCAATCTTCATCCTTCTTTGGTGACGAGTTACCGTATTTTCAAATGAATATCGTTAGTGGGAACACGTCTCAGAGTGCGAGCACCCTAAAGGATTGGTTAACTTTGTCTTGTTTATGATTCTTTTATGGGTATATGTTTGGTGAACAAATTTTGGTGGGGTTCATTTCGGTCTGGATGAATGTTGAATAACATTAACTGTGCAACAAATTTAGGTTGATTGGTTTACTGGATATGGAATCATGTAGAATAGTATAGACATTGTGCACAGTTTCATAAAGGGCCCTTGGTTCATTCAATGAATAAATTTGAAATTCAAACTATATATTTAATATTTCAATACAATACACCCAAATAAATTACCTGGAGGAAAAACTTAGTTTATTCATCAGTTTGTGCATTATTAGTATCTTTGAAAGATCACCGGCTTCGTGAATGACCAACTATAAGGAAAGTTAGTTAACATGTCAATGTACTGCACAAATAATTTTAAACTTGATTTGCTTGATTTGGCCTCAATATATGTGGAAATCATGCATAGAACATCAATTTTTCAAACAATACTCGGTTCTTGGTTCAGGATAATCTTGAACACTTTTCATAGTATGGATTGGATCTGATTTTTTAAAAAAAAATTTCCTAGGAGTTGTGGAACATCATTTATACTGATAGTATCAATAGTATAAGAAAATCGAATGAGATAAAGAGATCAAAGGTAAAAAATGGTTAACTTGAACCTGGTAACAGAGCGTTCAAAGTAGAGGCACCTGACGAGGGGTGAAGAAATTTTAGTAGGTTAAATTCATTAAGACAAGAGGAGGACTTGCGGAAATAATTTTCATTCACCTCACTGCTTAAAAACTATCAGCAGCAACATTAACCTATACGCATTGCATTTACTGAATATTTTTCACAAATACTAATTTCAAAGAAGAAGAACTTATGATTCTTGATGATCTAGTGGATGAGAGAGTGAGAAGACAGGCAGAGGTTACTTCCAGATGGTCGAAAGGCTGGCTGGGAATGCAGTGATCAGGAATGCTTTGAATGCAGCGTTTGATGCGAGGCACTTGAATTCAGTGAGAAAGCAGTCGGTCAATCTCTTTACCTTGATTCGCTCCTCTTGTAAATCGTCTGCCCACCTCCGTCAGGTACCTTTGGTCCTAATCGAATCAATTAGACGGATAGCAAAGCGAAAATAGCAGAGATTCAAGGGCTGCTCGAGTCAAATAACTCGATATAAACATACTAGACATTATTCTACTTCCACTTCACGTTTTGACGTTTGGTATGATTGTTCTTGGAAAGCAATAGATATCTAAAAGTACCTTCTCATCTGTGTTTATAACTTGTTTACAACTATGTTCATAACTGTGATTTGAAATAACTTGACATGGACAATTGGACATACTAGACATTATCCCACGTTTTATCGTTTATCATCTTATTATATTAAGCGAGCAATTTCTGTTTATATTTATTTATTTATAAGATTATTTCTAATATTTTTCTTATTTCTTTCTATGAAGCAGAATTTTACCACAAGTACGATTTTTCAAATAATATGCATTCAAACTCGATTATTCATAATATTTCGAAAGCTGAGATTATTGTTTTATAGGGCAATCATTACTCAGTGCATATGACAGATGGCTGTACTTTAAAAATGGTTTAATGTCATGATTTTTTCTTTAAAAATTCCATTCCTGTGCCTTTATACTCCTGAGCAGAGCTCGGTCCCCCGATATTATAATGTTATGTGATATAATATTTATGTAATCATATAATATTTATGGGGCATGAACTTCCACCGATACTGTACCTCTCAATGATAGGCAACATAAGTAACTCGTGTAAGTATGTCACTATGGCATCCAGACTACGGGGAGTCCCATTGAAAATGTCAAGGTTGGAGCCCGCACTTTTGTAGCAGTTCAACCCCCTGTGTACATTCAAAGGCATTTTGTGGTTGATATATTCTTTATTGAGTGTCACAGCTCTTTTGCATGAGGGTGTGAAGAGGATGTTAAGGGTGCAAGAAAAGCGGCGAGGGTTGATAAGATGGAGTGGAAAGTCGGAAAAGCTCAGGTGAAGCTTTTCTCACCTTCCATATGCGTTTCATGCCATTATAATATTTCAACTGTGTTGTGTTTCAAATACTTGTCAACAGCTAAGAGAGCCGTAGGAGTCGGTCCCTCCTATGTGTTGAAAATCCCCATAGTGCTGGTGTATCACAATAAAACATTACCACTGAATCATGTGTGATGATTCATCTTCAAAATTTGATTCAACACCATTAATTCCATAAGGCTATTACGGATAATTTAATTTTACATATTCAATAACAGTTTTTTTAATGATTAGAAATAAAATTATTTCAATAATGAGTCCTTTTTTCTAAATCATGAACATAGCCTAACATGCTATAAGTATACATGCTAACATACTAACCCTGAATAGGAAGTTTTGGAAGGTGTTGTAATTTTTACAATAATGTTTCCGTTTTTATCTACGAAAACACGTTTTAAGGATTCTTTAAGCTCTGGAAATTTAATCATCAAGTTCATGTACCAGGAACTGTTTTAATGATAAGTTCCAGAGAATGAGATTTGATTGAATCAACTACAACGATGTCTTAATATAATTCTGCAACTCTGAGTAAAGTTGAACTATACTAGTTAATAGTTTTATTATCCATAGACCTTCAATGAACGAAATTCGATGTTTAATGATGGTGTTTAGATGCTTATGTTACACTTGATAGAAAGAAGCTGCTTTCCATAGACTTTTTCATGAATTTGACTATAAAATTTTGTTTCTTTCAAGAGGAATTATTAATACATTTTTAAATATTTATATTATTTTGATATATGAATTCGATATTGATGATTTTGTATTTTCCATGACATGATACATTTTATAATTTTATAAATTTAATAGTAAATTTATTAATAGATAGATAGATGAGTATTATTTTTCTGCCATCGACTTTACGGTCATCAGGAACGTCAAGAAAACATAAATATTTTTGCAAAACACTTGAATTAAAGGCGAAATATTCACTCACACCTTTCTGCAAAAGTGTTTTGCAAAATATTTATATTTTCTTGACGTTGCTGATGACCGTAGAGTCCGATGGGGAAAAAATAATACATATCTATCTATTCGCAATCCACCAAATTAAAAATATATGTATTCGACATTCATAGCTTTTTACTCTCCTCCAAGAATTATTGTTCAAACAATAGATTATTTTTGGGTTTTGAGATGTAAGGTATCGATCTATTCGATACAATGGATCGATCAATGATAAAATGATTGATTGATTCCCTGTACTTGGTACAATCATCGATGAAATAGTTCAAGGTCTTTTGTAAGGGAGCCGCCCGAACAATAGTGGTGGAATCGAATTAGTTGAAATACGTGTGCAGTGATCCCGTGCATTGTTTGGGAAGAGAGAGGGTGCAACTGAAACGCTTATTTAATTTAACTCTCTTAGCAGAAGGCATGAAGATGAAGCCTTGTAAGCGATTTATATGAGTGAGCACACCGGTTCTACATGAGAGACAAGAAAGCTTAGCCGGAAGCTCACAAATCAAGAATGCTTTGATTCTACCAGCAAATCAAGATTAGTTTGTTCTGTTTCCATGCATGTGTGGGTGAGTCAAAGTTTCCGAATTCGAAGTGCTTTGCAATATATTATTCGCTCTCGGTCACTCAATGTTTCCCTTCTCTCATCCTATGTTCTCAACATACACTCTCTTACTTTTGTTGTTTTATTTTCCTAATTATCATTTTGGCCGGGTTTTCATTAGTAGAGTTAGTGGTAGAGTAACTAGCATACTAACTCTACCGTACTAACTCTACTCTACTTACTTGGTACTTAAAAACAAGTACTCTACCATGACTCTACTCTACTATGAACGTTTTCATTGAGAGAGTTCACAAGATAGTTAGTACTCGCCCAGGGAACTCTACCACTAACTCTACTAATGAAAACCAGGCTTTAGGGCGCATACAATTATTTTTTGACTTTAATTGATAAAAAACCAATATAAGTAACTTCTTAAACTTCTTATAAAGAATGTTGAGAAATGTAATCTTTATTCGCATCCTAACATAAATACATTATACAGGGTGTCCCACCAAGGTTGTATCAGCCCTTAAATATAGATTCTACATGACATGAAATTTTGGAACTTATTCAAAAAATCACTCTTTTTGAACTTTGACCGCTGACAGAGAACGCTAAATGATAGATTTTTACATGAATAATACATCAAATCAATGTAGAAATTTCTGCTCTTTTCAAAAATGACCTCGAAATTCAAATCCGATAAGTGGTTCTGGAGTTATTTTGAATCTGATGACATTAATTAGGAATATTCCAAAAATATCGAAAAATCAATATATATATCGAGAACGAAGGTCGATAGGAGAAATGTTTACTGGACATTTTTTGCCGGAAATGTCGTGTAGAATCGATATTCAATGACTGATCAACCTTGGTGGGACACCCCGTATATTATTCATTTGAAAGATTAATACGAAATATAATAATTTTATGAATGAAGTGTAGTGTTTAATCTGATGTTATTCACATTTCTTTGCTCTATTGATTATTATTGATGGGAGCAATCACTAGAGGGAATAATCATCATGAAAAAACTATTAGCCTTCAAAATAGCTGTCTTTTAGTCAAGCTAGTTGCGTTTTTCTAAACAAAAATCACTTGTAAACTAGTTAATTGTGCTTATTTATTCAGAGACCAAACAAAATAATAATTATTAGCGAAGAGTGGAAAAGCCTAAGTGAACCCCTTACGAGTTTGTTTTTATAAGTGGCTTCTATGAGGTTTTTCTCTCATTAGAGTAATGCTTGATGGAAATTGAGTGCTGCTTGTTAACTAATACAAGGCAAAAACAGAGGGTACGAAAAGGCAAAAAACTTGTTGAGAACCGATTCTTCCACAGAAAAAAAAACTCCGGGAAGATCTCATGCTACTCTCTCTTTTTTCTTTCTCCATGATTATTCTTTTGCCTTGTTCACTTGACTGTTTCCTCGCTTACTGATTTTCACCATGTAACGGGGGTGGGGCGAATAAAGAACCCTCATCAAACGCTGTAACAGGGGGCGCATGCAGCACTTGTGTTTCCACTGGACCTTGTGCTAATTCCCAGGCCTTGCCTCTAAATATCGCACATACTACTCCACGATTAAGTGCTTAAACAATTAATTGTACTTTTCACAATCCACTGGCAGAGGTTGAGGTTAATAATGCTTTCAATTGTCTAGTGGAATTTGAAAAAGAACCTAAAATAATTTTCTCTTATCAAAGACTTATTCATTTATTTTGCTTTAAAAATTAATTTACGAGGTCTTATCGATCTCACTAACTCCAATCTTTCAAGTTTGGAAAATCAAATGTGTCAGTAATATGGTGGTTTGAAGATCAATAACATCGACCGATTACAAGGAATTCAACGACTGTTTGACAGAGCTCAATAGGGAATTGATTGCATTGGTTTTTTTCAAATTACGTCAATTCACAGCGTTTGAAATTAATATTTTTTTGCAGTCGACTGGGAGATTTAAAGAAATCTGAA
This sequence comes from Laodelphax striatellus, assembly GCA_017141395.1. Taxonomy (NCBI): domain Eukaryota; kingdom Metazoa; phylum Arthropoda; class Insecta; order Hemiptera; family Delphacidae; genus Laodelphax; species Laodelphax striatellus. The sequence continues at coordinate 6,579,697 of CM029539.1, forward strand.
TTCCAGAAAATAACCTGGTGAAGAAGAAGTAGTAAAAGAATTCATTTTAGAGCTCATTAAAAAGAGCAAAAACAAGAGAACTGAACAACCAATTGGAAAACGATATGATGTGGATAAACTTTTGAATGGAGCCAATTTATAATAATTAGTATAGATAGATATTTACCGATTAATACTTTGATGAGTACTATTTTTGTCTATGATTGAAAACGAAGATGTGATATCGAATTCAGTTCAAAAAGATTTGAGTTTCCATTCGACTTCCTAATTTCCATTAAATTTAAAATAAGTCTATGGAACAATTATCCTCATACTCTTATCCTCGCACAGCAAAAGAGAATAGTCCATAAAAAATCCATAAAATAATAGTTTAGAAAAATTAATAATACAGGTATATTGAAGACAAACTGTATTCTCCCATAATCACTAATAGTTAGGCTAGGCGTACACCGGTTAGTCAAGACAAGATTAGTCACGTGTAGTCACAGTAATTCACATAGTAGCTTATGAAGCAGCACACACTGATGCAATGACTAATCGTTGTGTGTTGCTTCATAAGCAACTATGTGAATCACTGTGACTAAAAGTGACTAATCTCGTCTTGTCTTGTCTTGACTAACCGGTGTACGCCTAGCCTTAGAGGTAAGTCACTCTTTTCATTAAAAAGCAGAGAACTCGTATCTGAATCAACAGTACTACGCTACACTGGGTCAACCACTTCCCTGATTCTAAAAATCATCTAAAAAACAACAATCTATTGCAATACATTGTTAGAACATGACTAGTTCAATCAATCATTTGAGACTCATTCTACATGTTACCACAGATTTTTGAAGGAAAAAGACTGGATGTCTAGTCTACTACTTCTGAGGTCCCTGATGCCTCTCTAATGTTGCTTTCCTCATCAACAACACGTCACGAGTAATTGATTGCAAGGGTGAATTTTTCCACCCTCTGAAGGAATGCTTTCCTATTAAGGAAATTCCTGTTCGCTTATTAGGAATTAGAAAGGGTTAGAGGGTGATCTTGGAAAGGTGCAATGCCTTGTAACGCATCACAGCGGATTGACGGACATGTTTTCTTTGCAACTTCCCAATAGACTACACTCATTCAAAAGCGTGTCCTATTTTTTATTGTAACAAACAATTTTTAAATTCTCTTTAATTTATTGTGATTTGCTTTAAGTTTTCAATTTTCAGTCATGTAAGAAGCCCTTAAGTGTAACAAGTTCTGTGATCAAACTAATTAATGTTCACATTCTTATTATGAACAGATAATAAAACTAATAACAGAGTTCACACTCTTATTATGCCTTGTAATTCCTAAGGCATGTTACATGAAAAATATGAACACCATTACATATATTAAAGCCAGACACACACTAAACATACATAGTACATTCTATGTGAATAATTTGAACATCTAGTATGTCCTACTTTTTCCTGTATTACAAGAGCTCTCAACTTTTTTGAAACAGGTCCCAGAAGAGAATAATGAAAACAATATTACTACAACTTAATAAATGCCGTTACCTTGTATATTGACTGATTATATGATTGATAGTTAGTAAACTAGTATCTTTCATAATAATATAATTATACCGATTAATATATTGTTATATTGTCTGCTATCGTTTGAATATAGAATCTTGAATAAATTATTTCAAAATTTCTCCATCTGAAAATTACTCTTCCAGATGTTTTCTTAGAACTGAAACCTGTTCCATAATCAAATCCTTTTTCCTTTCAATAATTGAATTAGAAATACTTGTTCACTCACCTTCGAATCGATATTTCCTATATCATAGCAGTACTTGATTTCAAATTAATCAATTATTGTCCAAGCATGAAACTTTAGCTTTCAAGTACTGTCAATATATACTACTATTCTCAAACATTTGGTCATCCATTCTAAGATGTTACATATTGAAATATATTGAGATGTTGAAATATAGAAAAATCAAGTTCATTTTGCAAATTCACCATGTTGAAAAAGGTTCTACTGTTTCGTTTATAAGATAAAAATACAGATGGCATCATATGCGGGTACATCCTTAGAACCAAATCCTTTTCACACCCGAATATTCTGGTCACTCTCGTAATTTAATTATTAGCCTATTTGTTTTTGTCAAATTTATATTAGTCATACTCAATAATGTAGTTCGATTTCTGCTATATCATGATATCATTTCATTTTCCTTAAACATTCCTAACTTTAGCTCCTAAACCTTAAGTTGAAGGAAAACAGGATATACATGGCAGAAGCAAGGGCGGCTCCCAGAGCTGCTGAACAGTGTTTAATCTGCAGTGAAACCGATGCTGTTGATTCGGTAGGCTAGACAGAATCTTTGCTGCGGCTGCACATTTGTTTGCAGCAGCATTGGCAACCGAACCTGGATATGAAGCTCTGTGGAGGCAGGCATCCATCTCAACTCTGGATCAGCCCATTCAGGAAGAACATTTTCCTCGAGTGAGGAGCTACCTACTTTCTTGAGTACGCGGCTATCCGTACGTCTTCGAATTGCCGCAGCCCCTTCCCCCTCCAAACAACCAACTTTCTCGCTAATTAGGGTTGTATCAACACTAAATTATCATGCATCAAAGGATATCCCCTTCGTCTCAGCCTTTACGAAGGCTGGTTGAAATATTCATACGCAATTGGCGTTGCTCTTATATGCAGAATTACAGTTGGGAAAAAATGTAGAAGGGTTGAAGGGTTCTAAGAATATAAGGGTGTAGTGGATGAACTCTTATACATATTGAACATTGTAAAAATTTGTAATTGGGTAGTTATTTATTGTCAACTTTTTAAAAATCATCCAGTTTTATAAGAATCTTGGATTTGGAATGAGGGAAGAAAATCGTTTATAATAATAAATATTGACACTTAGCAGAAAAACAGATATGGAAAATTTGAAAAAAGAAGAAAGGAAGATAGTTAGAAAAATACTTGGACCAAGAAAGACCGAAGATGGTTATAGACTACAGAAAACGGCCAAAGTTGAAGAATACTCTAACATAGAAGCAGACATCAGGAAAAGGCGCCTTTAAATTTTATGGTCACATAATGAGGCCCAGATCACAGACTTACAAAAAGAATAGTAACATATGTAGCAACCCTTTGGTAATGGAGGTGCATGGATGAAAACGTCAAGAAGGACTTAGTACTGGCTAACATTAATGATGATGAAATATACAACAGGAATAGTTTCCAGAAAGGTTGAAAAATGGAAGTTAAACCAGAGATCAGCCAAGAGGAACAAAATGGAGTGAAGAAAGGAAAGAGTTCTCACTAAAATGAAAACTGGTGGATTAATAAAAGAACAAGAAAAACAAAAATGAACCAAATTTTACTCAGCGTCTTCCATCTGGGAGCTTGACGGCTAATAATAATAATAATAATAATAATAATAAATATTGTCTCAGGAATTGCAATGGCAATAGACCATTAAATTAATGAATTTAACATAATAACTTCGAGGATAAGTCATTTTTTGTCAAAAGTGAAAGACTTTCTTCAAAACATTCAAAAACATCATGGTGCTTCATCACGATTTACCAATGAGGCCGAATTCTCCAATTTTGTAGTATATTTGTTGTATTATTGTATTTTTCTAGAGATTGTAAGTGAATAAATTAATAATAATAATAATAATTTGTATCTCATTGAAATTGAAATGTGTAATCAATAATTAACAAGAAACCCAAAATCTATCAAGAAATAGAAAAAGAGTCTTAATAAATGTGGTGTAGTATTGAAGGTTGATATTGTGGTAGTTATCCAAATTGAACAAGAAGACTGGAATTTTTTATAAAATGTGGGTTGTGACTCTTTCAAGTCTTTTATTCAATAATTACATAATTTTATACGTAAACCTAAAAGGTACTGCCCGTTGAAACTCGTTCAATCTGAGTCCCTTTCTGAAAGCATGTGATAACAATCCGCATCAATATTGGCAGTTTGAACTAGCATTCTAATCTCATTAGGATATGCTTTTCTAGATAGAGGTAAAACTCTATCACAAATAAAATTATCATGTAAATTAAGTTACACATTTTCAATGAGATACTTTTGAATGTTTTGAAAAGAAAGTCTTTCACTTTTCTGACAAAAAATGAATTATTCTCAAGGTTATTATGTTGAATTCAACATTTATTATCAAGATAATTGAATCTTTTTTCACTCATGTACTACAACTTTTACTCTCACGGAAATTGAATATTGGAATTTTCACATGAAGACGTTAACAATATTTTCATGGAGCTCAATATTTTTTTCCGACAGTTTTGGAGTATTTTTTTAGAATTTATCATTTGTACCATTCTCCCTCTCTTTCACTCATCTTATACCTTCTCCCCTTTATCCAGTTCCATTGCAGAGCTCAACAAGTCATCATTGCCAAAAATTCTCTTATATCATACCCTTCCTCAATAGCACCCTTGACAACCTCTCCAACAAATTCGGAGTAGGCCTACTCGAAATTATCCCACATGACTTTCGGATATTCAAAACATTTTTGTCATCATTGATAATCAAGTGTGCCATTGATAATCAAGTGTCTGATTGTTAATCAAGTGTTATTATCATAATGCTTGCAGGCCTACCTCTACAAAAAGGGTATTGGTTCCACTCCTACAACATCCTACATTGGAGTAGGTTATGTAAGTACCATCTCAACATACTCATCATTTCTTTAATTATTTTTAATATTCAATTCTAATTACCCAAAATGTGCATCGCAATATTTTGTGGATGTACCATGACTCCACAACAGTGCACATTGAAGTAGATTGTATAAATTCGTATTAGACCAATAATTTAATTATGTGATTATTATGAACATATCTCTAATGAGTTCAAAAGATTGCACATTAGAGAGGGTTTTTCATATTCACTTGTATGATAATTTTAAACCTATGACCTCATTCATGTAATAAGTGAGCTTCTATGTCTCTGAATTACATTGGACACAATATAAATGACGTACAGCAGGATTGCAGTAGCAGAAAAAGGTTACAAGAGCCACTTCTTTCTCTGCAACATGCAGATTTGAAGTTGAAGGGCTTGATTTCCCAAATGCCTCTCACCCGCGTCGCCGCCATTTTGGTGAAAGTTCTTGCACAGAGTAGAGTAGAGCACGTCAGGTAATGAGGCAGACTCAGGCTACAGGTTTCAGGTTCAGGTTGGGAAGAAAATGAATAACTCGTTGCAAATTAGACGGCGCCCGTCACTTTTGCAGCGAGCGACCAGTTTCGAAAAGACGGCGAAAAGTTTCTGGAGTAGCTCTCTCTCTTTCTCTGTACGTCTTTCCCCACCCAAAAACCCTTCCTGTACTTTTATTATTGTGTATACAGGGTGTATAGGAAACTAGCGCGCTTGTTTGCTGTAGCCAGAGTTCTGTTCACTCATCTGTGCATGCAGGCAGGCACCGTTGTGAAACGTCGTTAAATTGTAATTAACAAGAATGCCAATGTTGCGTGGCCCTGAAGAAGGAGAAAACTTTACGACCGTCGCTTCGTTCCTCAAGGGCTCGGTGTAGGCTAGAGTTGTAGTGCAGCAGGTAGGTTTGAAAAATTACGGCAGTCCTGCAACGATTTTCTAGAAGGGAGACTATACGTTTTCGGGAATTTGAAGGATTGTTGGCTGTTGCATCAGTGGATTAAGTAGAGCGAATAATGTGGAGATTACGATACAGGTTTATAATTGGGTGGGAATTTGTCTACTTTATGACTGTAAGACCAGTTCAATCAGCTGAGCGAATAATGTGAAGGTCAATTCAAATCAAACTAGTTCACCCTGTGCAGCGCAAACCGCCGCTCACTTGAATTTTCTCAAATTCTTAGTTTAAATAGTTGCAATTTTGACTATTTGCAGCTCAGTCAAACCAATAAAATCCTACGTTGTACAGATGCCTATTCATAGTCACTGTACTACTTAAAAAACTTTACAAAGAAAATAATTACTTAAGTAAATAAACTTAAGATCGAAAATAAATATTTCCAATCATTGATTCTTCTGTTAGATACGAACTATTTAGTGACTTTATTCTTTTGTTCATGTCATCTACATCCAAAACAGAACTCGGATGTAGGCTAATATTGGTAAAGTGACTGGTGGTTCGTAGCCTACCTCGAAATTTAAATTAACACAAGATACATGTCTTCGGATTGCGGAAGAAATTACACCTCGATATATATGTTATTCAATGAAATTATTATATTTTTCTCAAGTCAACTGAGGTTATAATTAGATTTCCGGATAGGGCCCCATATCTATAAGAACAAGGAATAAATAATTTTATCATTTAATTGCATTTGTCTTGAAAAATTGGCATGAGAATGCTTATCCCTGCTGAAACACGGAAATACTTCGTGAAGGCAGTAGAGTTTAGTCAATTCTTGAGCAAGTTTTATTCACAATTTCAGGAACAATGCCACATTTCACTTACAAAACTTAGTTTGTTGGCAAGTTAGTAGTAAGCAGCCGACTTTGTCGATTAAGTTAACTTAATTTCGGTAGTTGCAATGTTCTTGGCATAGTTCCGTCCAAAGTGTTAAACTTGTCTCTCCAACTCAAACTTTTTACCAGCCTGACCTCAAACCTCCATCATAACAACTTCTGTTTGTTCTTTTCATTCCAGTTATATGCTTATCGCCAAAATTAAAAAACATTTCCACCTTCATGCTCGAAAAGAATTCTTCATTATTTTTTTATTTTTATTCTGCTTGTAGCATGCTTCTCAACGCATTCGCTTGAATGATACAAGTCTCCTGATTGTGGAAAAGAATGCAACACTTCTATATGAATTTTCTCATGGGAATTTTTCCTGATCATTGCAACAAAAGTGGCTCATCTTCATGGTTTTTGAAGAAATTTGGCCAAATATGTTGTGATGAACAATGATTTACGATAAAAATTGGCAGGGGCGCCATTTGGGTGGCTGGGGGGCCTAGCCCCCCAAAGATCGGATAAATAATTTGTCAATATCGGATATCGGGTCTATCAATAATAATATTATTGTATTAAGACTTTAGATTGACAAAATTACACTTTTAAAAGTTAGTATTATTTACGCCTTTCCAGCGGGGGTATTCGATACCCCCATACCCCCCTGGTGTTTGCTCCCCCCCCCCTAACAGTTTGGTGAAATGACGCTCCTGGGTAAGTCGTGAGAGTGTACCATACCATATTTTTCATTACTTTGCGAGAATTAAACATAGATACTTTAAATTAAATATGATTTACTTTTATGATTGACCCAATCAAATTATTTTTAAAATTATATATTTATTTTAGTATTTCATTTTTTCTTTCTAAGGTATTGCAATTTACTTTAAATTTTCAAATTTTAACTTAAAATGAGAATTAGATACATAAATTCGGTACAATCAAGAATGCTCAACGAAGTGTTGAAATGGAATGAAACGTAGAATGACTGAATAACATTAATTATTACAAATTCCAAGAAAACTAGAACTAACATAAAAAACTAACGAAAGATGGAGCGGCGTTGCTGTTGTAGTAAGTCACGCCTCCATATTCAACGAGCCGTCTGATTGGCCAATGGGTTGACCATTCGCCATTTTACGATTTTAACCAATCGGGAGTCAGCTGTACGAAAACGTCACAAGGCATCTGTCAGCCATTATGACGTTTATGAGTTGCTAGCTTCTGATTGGAGGAAATCGTAAAATGGCAACCGTCAGCTCATCAGCCAATCAGACGGCTGTTTTGAATTTTTACAGGCGTTCCACTTCTTCAGTTTTGTAAGTATACAAATCAAATTACTCAATCTGATTCAATGTGGCTATTTCTCGTTCATAATTCATTATAATCAGTTCAAACTCTTAAAAATGACATTTATATATTTTTTCGCAAAAACAAAACCATCAAAATATTCTGATTTTTCAAAATATTTGAATTTATTCATACCTTCCTCTATCTCACAATCCCAATTAATGTGATGGAGCCTTATACAATATACAAATTTGCAGATTTGATTTGTTTTTAAGTCTCTCTTTTATTCGTAATGCGTTAAATGATGGAATATTGCTTGAAACGTAACAATAACGCCAGCACTGAAATCAGTGTCGGATGTGGAGCTTGTTCTGATATCTAGCGGATAAAGACAGAACTTCTTCAAGGCGTTAGACCATTAGCAGAACAAACTCAATTTCTTTCAGATTGCTTCTGCTTCTATTATCAGCCCCTATCACTATCGATGTGTCATAATTTATCAATACCTGAATATACAGAGACTGTATAATCACATTGTGGCCATTGAATGTCACAAATTTTATTGGTTAGCTCGTTCCAATCCAGCATACTTATTCTAATTCCCTTCAGGTTTATGTATCGTAATATTGTTTGATGCTTTAAATTATAAATTTTAAATAATCCGAAACTATACTTTGATTAGAGAGACCATTTTTAATGTTATAAAAGGGATTTTAATGTCGTTATAGTATTTCAAGAGCTGAGCGAGCTGTGACCTAAATAAAAAAGCTTGAGGTTACAGTAGGCCACCTATTTTTTGCTTGTAACTTCTTTTTCAAATTCAACCCTTGATGTTCAAAACTAATAGGCCTTTTACTTGATCTATGAAGATATTATTTTCCAAATTTCAAAAGTGTACAATCTTTCGTTCGCCATATATCGTGCGTACGGACAGACGGACCCGAGTACGATCGCAATAAGGCCCTATCGATTACTTATTAAACGAATAATAAATTTATGAATGTTGTATCCATCAATTGTGGAACCGTTCTTGCCTTGCAATAAGAGAGAGACGTTTTCATTGAGAGAGTAAGAAAGTCAAACTGGTCACATAAGGTGGTTGAGGCTAGCAGGGTCTTGTAGGACATCTTGGGACACTTGCAACCCTAATAGATTTGGTAGGATGTCAGACCAGCCCTAAGACTCGATAATACTTCTGCAACTATCTCGATCATTCATTGGCTGTCCTTAGCCAGAGGACCGAAGGTTCAAAGGGTAGTTGACGGAGAAACTAAGTTTAGGGGGTTGGGCGGTGGTGGTACGATCAATTATGAATAGATACGGAGAAGCATGTACTAAAGATTCCAGGTCTCCGATAGTCTTGGTGGATTCTACTTCCAATTGAAAAACGTGATGCAAAGAAGTAGAGGAATAAAAATGTATTATTGACTCTATATTATGTATTAATACGATCTTTTTTAGTATGATGTTGAGTGGGAAATAGTGCTTTTGTAATACGAATTTTAATAATCATCTTCATTCTTCAACTATCTTTTACAAGAGGTAGACCCAGATATCTCGCAAACTACTGGGCCTAAAATAACCAAATTAGTCTTAAATTGTAGATTTTTCAATTATCTTTCAAACCTCAGCTAAATGTCCTATTTAAAAAAGTAATGCTTCATGGCCAAAATTGCCAAAAAATAAATACATGTAAAAATTATAATAATTTGATGAACTTAGAAGAGCTGTATCGCGCAAACGGTTAGGCCTACAATATCCAATTTGGTATCAAAGTGTAGGTATTTGCATTTACTTTCAAATCTATGAAGGATGTCTTATATGAAAAAGAGATTCCACAGCGTCGAAATTGACAAAAAGTAAAAAAAGGGAAAATTTTCCTATTCATCCTCTTCTCGCTTTTTTCCACCTCTCTAAAAAAAGCAATTTCCCTCTTCATTCTCCAATTTTTCCTGTTATTGATCATTGCTGTAATTTTATAAAATATTTTAGGGTTTTCTTCAATAGGTTCCATTTCATTAATCTTCTTGTATCTTACTGCAACTTCAATCTGACCTTTTCTGTCGTCCTACCTTCATTTTCTTATTGTTCATTCCTTCATGTTTTCCTTTGATTGCTTCTCTTTGCCTTCAATTCTTTCCGCTCACATTCGAGTGTACTGCTAGTATTCGAGTATAGGTACTGCACTTTTGCTTTGCCACAACTGCAATATGCCCACAACTATAATACGCCCCTAACTACAATAATGCCTGCAACTGCATTATGGGAGAGAATCGCAAACTTCATATTATGGGATTGCCTACAGAATCCTACGGAGGCTATGGGAGGATACCTATGGAATTCATTATCGAAGTTATCCTATTATCGTATTTCCTATTAGAAGGCTGGCTCTATCAAGCCTACCTTCATGCAAAGTTCTACTCTATTCTCCAACTAGTGTATAATTATTATTACTATTACATGTAGTTCACGATGTTTACGGAAAGGTTTGAAAGTATAGTTTTTAAATAATGGGTTTTTCTTGTTAATACTAGTTACAGACAGTTTTGACGAAGGTGATTTTGATTACCTTATCTAGAAGTACTTTGTCGTTCTCGAGAATTTTGTAATTTTCCTAATCATCGCATGTTTACAGTGTATGGTACTCTGTTAGAGGGAATTTTAGAGATATATCAAACTTAAAACCCGTGTTTACTTTGACATAGAACTTGAAAAAATGTATATGATTAGGCCTATTCTATACATGGAAATTTCAAGCCAAGTTAAATGAGGTTACTGATAGAAAATTTGGGATACATTGGGGTGTTCCTAGATCATACTCTCAACATAAATATGGTATTAACATCACAAAGCCTCTAATAAGTTTGAAAAATTCATATTAGTATTTTACCTGATATTGAATATATTATTTTCCTGTTTTGAGAAATTGACAATAGATCAATATCCTGCACCAAGCTATGAATGACGCCATACGATAGATAAATAAAAGTCATTCGCCATTTTACAATAAATCTACCTTATCAGGACAATCTGCACCAACATTTTTGAATACAAACACTCCAGTTTGAAGTTGAATGAAGACGCAAGTGACTTTTCGAGATGAATAGCCTTTCCTGTTAAATGATTACGTTTTGTCGGCTGGAGCGACACCGAGGCTTGCCCGATATTGATGTGGCCGTATTAGCGAAGATGAATCATGTTTTTCGAATGGAGCAGCATATGCTGTGATCCTACCGGCTTTAGGAACCGATTAAGGAAGTTGGAGACGCTTTAAGTGTTATCGTCGATTAAAGGCAACATCTTGCGGCGAGCCAAGACGGACCTTAATGAAACGAGGGGGGTGTCCGGGGGTATTAATGAGCGGACGGGTGATTTAGGGACGGTGCCGTCGAGCCAGATGGGGTACACGCGAATTATAAATGGGGCCGGGGGGTGGGGGGACGGTTATGATCGCGGGGACAATCATGTGTGTTGAGGGGTGAAGGGGACACTGGCAAATGAGGGTCTCCAGATTCCTCCAAGACGATCACCCATCGTACGACGCAGAAGTGTAAGGACCATTAATCCGTGCAAGAAGTTGTCCTCTCAATGTTGTCTTGAGAAGGCGACAGCAACTGGAATGCTGCACAACCTAAGGTCAAGTGACCCCTCATTAATTTTGCACCCATCTTGCCTATTACATTCAAACTAGTGCGGCTTACTGAGATGATGTCCCTTCTCCTGCTTCTCTTCTTCCTCCTCCTTCTCCTCTGTCTCCTCCTCCTCCTCCTCCTCCTCCTCTTCCTCCTTCTTCTTCTCCTTTTCGTCCTCTTTCTCTCCCTTTTCCGATTTCTCTTCCTTCTCCTACTCATCCTTTTCATCCTCTTCTTCCTTCATCACCTCCTCCTTTTCCTTCTCCTTGTCTTCATTCTCCACTTCCTCCTTTTTCTCCTCTTCCTTCTCTTCCTCCTCCTCCTCCTCCTCCTCCTCCTCCTCCTCCTTCTCCTCCTCTTCCTTCTTCTTCTTCTCCTTTTCCTTCTTCTAATTCCTTCTCTACCTATCCCATCATCTCTTCTTGTTAACCTTCATCAACGTCTTTCGTACCCTAGTTCATCCATTCTCCTACTTTCTTCGTCACATACGTCTACATCTTCTTCACATTATTTTTCTAGTCTTTCCTCTTTCTTTTTTTCTCTTCGTGTTATTGTTCTTCTCATCTCTGACTTTCATTGATTTCTTTCGAAATTTCTCATCTCCTTCCTCTACCTCCAGATGGTTCCGCTCTCTATCTCTTTCTTCTTCTTCTTCTTCTTCTCTCTTCCTCTTTTCTTCTTCTTCTTCTTCTTCTCCTTCTTCTTCTCCTTCTTCTTCTTCTTCCTCCTATTTCTGTTTCCCTCCCTCTCTTTGTATTTTCTCTCCTTCTTCATTTTCGTTTTCTTGTTCGTGCTCTTCTCCATTTTCTCCACTTTCATCTTCTCCCACTACTTACCCCCTCTAATTCTCTAGGCTTTCTAGTTCCTTGTCATCATCATTATGATCATCTGGCACTTTTGCTGCTCATCAACATCATCCTCATCCACCCTCATCATAATCCTCGGCTGTCTTGTTGGGTCATTTTGCGACTACACCCATCTTATCATTTTGCTGGACCATCTGACACAAGCTGATAAGCTGCTCCAGAATCTGTTGCATGCCCCCTTCCCTCTTGTATTTGTAGACCGTTATCATAATCGTCTATTTATTAAATGATATGGAAAGAAAAAGACAGTTTCTCTTCCTGAAAAGGTTGAAATCCCAGAGAATATAATTCTATGAACATTATGAGGTAGAAAGTTGTTAGGAAACGTGAAAAACATGCGGTGCTATCGAAAATATCTTACTAGTAAAAGTAGATTATGATATATTGACAAAAATCAATGTTTAATATTGTCAGAAACTTATCAATAAAAAAAATCAGGAATTAAACAAAAATTGTACAACAGTGAATTCACGGATTAACAATCGCACATTTTCATTGAAATTCCCACATTCCCAGAATCTACATTAATCTTTTCGTACCTTCTTCATCCAAGATTATCAAACAATTGAACCTATGTCACAACAAGCTACTTGAGCTAGAGAGGTAGATGCTACTGAATAGCAAGTATGACATTATTGATATTACACTTGATACTGTGACTATCAGCTACAAACAATAGCTATTTGATTAGCAAAGACTGAGAAGCGCCTATGACTGAGAAGCTATCATTTTGATAGCTTAAAAGTATCCAAATATGCTGATGCACAGCCTTAAGTCATGTATCCTGGTGTGACATGGACTTTGCATCAGCTGATTCCACGGTATATAGGCCTCCTTCTACATACCTTCTTATAAACTTCTTCTATATACTGTGACTAATTCGATAATCTGGGAATTATCCTGAAATACGCGCCAAATAATGTTTTTGTTTAACACAATCTACTGGAATTACTGAGAAACAAGAATAAACAATCACAATCTCCCAAAGATACATACTATGACATCTACCGGCCGATTCAAGAACCATTTAGTGCTGCCGCGGGAAAATCTTCCCTCTAGTGGGCGCTCAAGAAAGCTGGGGCGGAAAATTGGAAAAGCTTCCGCTGTCGACCTCTAGATGGCAAGACAATGAAGAAAGGCTTTCTTCGTTCATGCGCAGTAGCAAATATGCGTGCGTTTCGAGAAAGGACGCATCAGGTCTACCAAACGCACCACATTCTCAATTTCGTCCCGATCATCAACCAGCAACCTTCTCCAACATAACCTAAAAACACTCGTCTTCGTATAACCTCAAAACTTAATACCTTGCCTATGTTTACATGGGAAGATCATAGCAAGTTTTCAATTGAAGAAAAATTGAAATTCATAGCTTTATTAGATCTTAATTTGTTTGCTTTTTTCATAGAAATAAATCTGTAAGTATAATTTAGAGTTTGCATAAATTCTGTAAGAACCGTAGAATAAAAGAGCGATTGATTACAGCATGTTCCATAAGAATACTAGCCTTTATTCTGTGAGAACTTTTTGAAATTCTTGCCGTGTTTTGCTAAAGATCAATATAAATATAATGTTTTCAGAATGGTGTGAAAGTAGGTTTACAGTAATGAAATATTATTTAGAAAATGTAGGTTCATTTCTACAAAACTGAACTTTTAATATCTATTGTAATGTTAAGAAAGAGAAATGAAGTAGAAAAGATTTGTACTTGACCCTTACTTCCTTTTGTGTTTATACTTTTTGCCTTCATATTCAATACAATGCTGTATACCTACTTTTTCACCCCTCCGTATAATGTATTCCCTGACAAAACATCAGGTTTTTTTCTATATTTTGTAAAATATCTCAAACAATCCAATCTGCATTTGCAAACTTATTATTGTTCTCATTGAATTGTCAGGCAAATTTTAATTCAATACTCAAATGGGTCAACAATACTTTTCATAATTTTACATTCATACCCATACCCAATCAAATTAACCACACTTTTACTCTAATAAAATCATAAAAGTGATCGTATTAGGAATATTGGCGTACATGATTGGGCTAGGTACCTGAATTCGGGCTCATCTGAAATCTTTAAGGTGAAGGAGGTTTTTCACGATATAAAACAATATTGAACCTTGAGGAAAACTGTTTGAAACTATGTAAGGAACTTGAAGAAATTCATGTAATAAAAACTATGTATCCATTGTGAAATTCTCTGCTTATTCCAAAAATAGACATAAAATTGGAATTTGATGAATTATTTTAGAGTTGTTGAGTATTTAATGACAGTAAATTGGTCTATTTTCAAATTATCGGAAAAATTAAATGTCTCAAAAAGGAAAGCCGATAGGACTCATCTTTCCTGGACATTTTTTGTTGGAAATGTCATGTTTAGTCTTTGGTTAACAGTTGTAATAACCTTAGTGTTATAAAGTGATGAATTTATTATTCAGTCTTATACAATTATTGAAGGTCAATTATACAATTGAAAGGTCAAGGGAAGGTTCTTTCATATATTAAGTTCATACATAACAACATTTGTATTAGTAACTATCATTTCAAATTTATTTAGGTCTCTTTTGAATTGTACTTTAATTTATGTTTGAAATGAAAAAGAATAATATCCCAATATGGCTTCCTTCTTTTTTCCCTCAGATTTGATTATCGCAATCCTATTCACTGAGGATATAAGTGTTCTGATCCTTTCGGGAAGTGTAATTTGCGTTCATAAAGGCCTTTAGACAGGACAATTTATTAACAAGTTGTTCATAATTCATAAAGTTATAAGAAAATAATAAAACAGAAGTAGTTTTGGGTTAACATCTTTTTTCTTACTCAAGATTAGTCCTTTATTATTTTATTCATTACATATCGTAATGGAATACGATAGTAGAAAGGCACATGTTGAACTTAAAATTATTATGAATTTGGAACATTTCACTCTAAATAGGTGTACAAAACATAGAATATTCTGCCAAAATAAAAGCGTAGTCGTTCCGTAATACACTTAACATAACGTCATATTTTTTAGTGAGAGGTACGGTAATGCAGGCAGAAACTTCCGAGTTTATAAAGTAGCTGGAAAGTTTTGTTTATTCAGATGAGGGCTGAGCTGGAGCAAGTTGCAGAGAGGACGCGTAATCAAGTGGGTATCTTCCCTCTATTATAAGGGTGAGCATATTTCTCTAAATCCCGGATAAAAAGATAAAAATAACACTTGGCGAAGTTGATTCTATTTTTAATCAGATTTCGGACGGGATTTATGGACGGGAGCTACGCGAATTACTCGTGGAACTTTTACAATAATTCAGCACGTAGAAAGATGTTTCTTCCCCCATTCAACCTCCCCCGTCCCCATCGTCATCATCTTTCCCTTTCGCTGAATCCATTCTTTCTTCCCTTCCATTTTTACAAGGGATCTCGGAATCCAGACGTAAAATGGAGACAAGGTTGACTGCTAGCAGCAAAGCATTCGTTGATACGCCGAGATCGTGCTGCTATTAAATAATGATTTTTGCCTTCTCTCTTTCCGTTTCCGTATCCCATTCTGGTTCTTTTTCTCCTTCACATCTCAACAATCTAAGTTCTTTCCACTCAACTAGATGAGCCGTGTTACTGGCGAACAATGCTTCGACTTTCCATAACAATTGTTGTTGTTCAAAGTATTTTACTAGAATTGTTGTTGTTCACAGAATTTTACAGCAACGTTTTTTTTCGAAGTATTCCACTACAAATCTTGTACTTCAGAGAATTTTACAGCTACAGTATTTTGTTCCAAGGTTCTGTAATTCTGATTTGGTATCGAAGAACGTACATGCACTCACAATCAAAATCGTATCAAATATTTCATTTATCGGAATATTGCTGGGAAAATTTTATCCTCCTTCTTTCATAGAAAAATTGTGAACAATTTCTTAATTCTATGGCCTTTTTGTTATGATCAGAAACAGTGTATTGAAAACGTCAGTGAACTGATAATGGGATAGGGTCATTGTTTAACAATCGAATAACATCCACAATCAAAAATGATCATTTATCGAAATACTTCTGGGAGAATCCTTGTTTTCCTCTTTTATAGGAACGTTGTGAACAATTTCTCAATTCTATGGCCTTCACGTTATGATCGATAGTTGATTGAAAAAGACAGTAAACTGATAATAGGATGAAGTCGTTGTTCAATCTCCTTTCTCTTGGATTTATGAGAAGGGATGAAAATGTTAGATTGATCGGTTTCCAAGAAGCATTGTTTCGTTTCACTCATTTTTCCCTGTGCGGTTCATCTTGTATTTTTCTTCCAAGAATTCCATGAAGGAATCAAATTTCAATAGCGTTCCTTGTACTGATTACTTGTAAGCCTTTCTATGCAACTAACAGTAATAGAAATAGTTCCCTGAGAATCTTTCAATGCTGAGAAATTCTTGTATTGAGAATTTATTGTATCTCGTATTGAAAAGTTATTTCATAATTTCCATGATCATCCAAATTCACTTCAGCTACTTCCATTACTTCAAACAATAAAGAAATTTCCATCCTAAACAACTAGCAGCGAACGCTACAGTAGTCATTAAGTCACATCAATACTTTATTTCACAAGCATTTTATTCTTCTCTCAAAAACTTAACAAAGTCGGTTCCATTCTGCAAAAACTTGGAAGTTGGAGCAGAGGGCTCGTTCATAGAGTAAAAACTGCAAACGTCGTTACGAAGTAAGTTGAAGCTGCAAGTGAGAGGGGGTGGAGGGGGAGAAGGAGGAGGAGGGGGAGGGTCGAGTAAAGGAAGAGGAAAGAATTGTCAGGTAATTAGAAGTGGAGCCGAACAACTCAAAAAGTAAAATTGGAATAAAGTTGTCACTTGAGACTCATTATTCTACTGCTCGCCTCCGGGCGAACAAGTTATAGCTAGGCGGGCGGCTGCAAAGCTACTTCGGCAAAGAAGTATTTTCCGGCTCGGGAAATCAGCAGGGATTTCACTTTCCTCCTCCCTGAATGGACAATAAAACTCATTACTTATTTTTCAAGTGTGTGAGTTTTATTTGTTGTTGAGTTGCTCACTGAGTAATAGCAAAGAGAAATCATATAATAGAGAAATAATATAGAGAAAGCATAATATGGTAATATGGTATATGGTAATCATAAGCAATCGTATAACTAATAAAATTGTATACCAACTTTTACCGCGTGAAATCTATTATCCATTATCCATAAACCATTATTTGGTTGGTCTATGCTATTAACAACAATTTATTATAAAGGCTTTAATGATCATAAAGTCTCTCCATAGTAGCTTTTTAATGTCATATTGTATTCTTTTGAAAAGTAACTTCCCTTCAATTAGAATCACTTCAATTAGAAGAGAGTAACAAGCCTTGCGATATAAATGTTTTTCATTGTCCCAAAAGAAGTGTTGTTCTTGGAACATTAGCATAGCATACATGCGGAAAGGGAAAATAAAGAGAGAAGATGCGGAGAAAAGTAAGAAGAAAGCTAAAGGAAAGAAGTTCGAAGCTATCAAAAAGCAGATCACGTATGGAACAAACTAAGCACTTCGATCTCCAGGGGGAAAAGAGGAAAAAGCCAAGGTGAGGCGCCTTTCCTCCAGTCTTTCATTGGATAAACACAATTGCGCAAAAGAACAATGCCTTTGTAGCAGTTCCGAAAATACGCCGAAGCCCAAATGGAGGACCCTGAGCAGACTTTGGTGAACTGGAAAGAATCTTGAACAAATAGACTTTGTAGTGTCTCACTTTTATGATAAACTGGTTACCAATCACCAAAAACGTCGAAATTTCACGCAAACAATGGTCGTTTGAATCAAGGTTAGTTTAGATTGATTATTGAGATATTATTGTATTTTGTTGGTCGTGGATGCAATAAAATTAAAATTGTGTACGCAATGGTTGTACTTTTAAGCCTATTCGCTGTGTGCACGTAGGTGGTGGGGATAATAAAATCGACACCTGCGCTCACGCGGAATTTTAGTAAACGAAAAAGTTGAGATTAACATGGGAAAGGATAGGGAATAAGTGAAAAAAATGAGTAACAAAGTGTGTTGTGTGCCAAATTGTAAAAATAAAGGATACAATAGTAATCTTAAATTCTACACTTTTCCTATTTCCAAACATAAAATGATTTAACGAAGAAGATGGATTACAGCTTTGAATAAATATTGGTAAGTAAACATAACCTTGCATTTATTTACATGGCAGACGACACCTATTCCAGTCTGTTATGAATGTGATTTTGTGAATAAAATTTTATGTTTGATAATCATCCAATTTCAATAAATATTATGTAGGCCTATCCATATTTACTTTATACTGAAATATTAGACTCGATTCTTGAACTTGATTTGATAACTTGAGTTGTTGAACACGGTACCGTATGTGAAGTAGAAGTTACCGGTACGGGCTTATTTCATACCAAACTATTTATTTCAGAAATGAAAAGCCGAAGTAAGATTTGTGTTTATTGGAACTTATATTGTAGTAATTACTAGTCCATATATAATTATATTAATATCAAACACCAGAAAAGAGCATACCGGTAACCTATTGATAGTTTCATCACATTTATTTTCCTACTCGCTTACTGGAGTACAGCTGTTATCCATGGAAGTTTTCGTCTGCCCAATCATAACGCGAACGCGTGAAACATAACCTTTAAAGTTCGTTTTAAATCTTTAATTAAACATTATAATAATGTTAAAGAACATGCGATATGTTAATTTTATAATTCTAAATATAATTCCACAATCGATAAGTAGGAAAAATAGCGACAGAGAATTCTATTTCAATTATAAACTAACTTTTACGTACATAAGCCTATCCTTCCCCATGTTAATCTTCCCTCGTAGATTCATACGATTATCCGCCAGAGCGCAACACGGTAGATGCACACAGCGAATAAACGACTCTTGAGATAGCGTTGCCGCTCCCATTTTAAACTCGGTATCTTACTCGTTGTTTAAAAAGGCTCTCATAATACATCCATTGCATAAACTACTATTATGATAGACCTAAACAAATTATTTTTAAAATTATAATTATATTCATTCAAGTATATTATTTTTCCATTGAAATGTATCGCTATTTACTTTAAATTAAATTTTCAAATTTCAAATAAAAGTGAGAATTAGACACTGGCGGCTCGTGAGGTGAAGTGCCCGTATCTTATACTGTACAAACACTTCACCTATTTCGTCGGCATGAGCCGCCAGGGGACATAAATTCGATACAGTCAATCTCAATCAATACTCAACAAAGTGTTGAAATGAAATGAAACGTCAAATGAACGAATAACATCAATTATTACATACAAATGCTGAGAAATCTGGAACTAACATCAAAAACTAACGGAAGAGGGAGGGCGATACTGTTGTAGTAAGTCACGCCTCCATATTCAACCAGCCGTCTGATTGGCCAATGGGTTTGACCAGTCGCCATTTTACGATTTTAACCAATCGGGAGTCAGCTGTACGAAAACGTCAGAAAACGTCATCTGTCAGCCCATCTGACGTTTATGAGCTGCTAGCTTGTGATTGGACAAAATCTACATAAACTACTATTCAAGTTAAAACTCGAATTTTTCAAGCTGTACAACAATTTTAAAAATCTGAGTATCATTTTCATGATTATCGGTTGGATAATAGCGTCAGAAAGAGAAAGCCCGTTTTGATCCTTCTTCTCCCACACATTGCAAAAATCAACTCGTTCATATGAATCTAGCCGATGGTATTAATGCCTCTCAAGTGGTTTGATTCTAAATTAGCCAATGATTCTTGTTGACACTTGAAACTTTCAAACGAACATCTAAAACCTCTAATCATAAGAATATTATCATACATTTGACTTGATTGCTAGCTATTGATTGTCTCTTGATTAGTTTATAGAATTTTTTTGTTCTGATAGTGGTGTTACCTTATATTCGAGGACGGGAGGAGGCCTTGGACACCTTTCAGGGGGTGGGGTGGAGGGCGACATCTCCAAGATGTGCCTGATTGTGTAGGATTGACGTGATTTTCTTGCTGCCATCTTAGTCTGAAACAGAACATGAGAATTGTTTGATTGCAAGTTTGTCATCTATTATTTTCAAGAGTGATGTTCACATTAAAGCACTATTCATGTATTTTAAATTTAAAACAAAGTTCGCTCAAACTAATATTGAGCGATTGTTGTTGATCAGATAGTTATTGATATATTGGAAATCTAAAGTATGCTATTTTGCGAATAATTATCACATTCTTATCATACCAGGCCACCACAATCACACATTTAATATCGTACACCGTCTTAGTTGAATATAAGTCTAGCAAAACGTAGTTCTAACTTGGATTAAACTACCCGTATAAATCTACCAAGTTTAAACTTTGATTTTGTAAAACTTAATTTAAACGATGATAGTGCATGCAGGCATTAGATAAGCTACAAAACCTTTTACTATCATTCTCCAGAATTTACTCGGTTGATTCAAGGCATGGAATAGGCCTACAATCGAATTTTAGTGGAAATTATAACGTTATACAAGCTTTGAAGCAAACAAACCAACAGAAACACAATCGAGAAAAGTTAAATTCACGATGAGAGTGGAAAACTTTTGAAACTTGGCTATGATTGGGATTTTGTGATTAGAAGTGAGCCAATTCGTAAATGGCTATGATTGAAATGACTGTCTGGAGGTTATTCCAGTGCAGCAATCTCATTATCAGGGACTTAAATCGTCGCCATCCAACTTTGCGATTGAGTGGTGCTGCGCCAAAAGAAAATTCCAAAGTTCAAGATAATGAAAGTAAACTAAAAACAAACTTCTTTTCTTGCGTCTCTTTCTTCGTCGCGTTTTTTTATAACGATAAAATATTTATTGCTCATTGCCCGGCTGAATAAAAACCTGACAAATTACTCAAGAAGTTTGTCTTGAGTTTTTTTTCTTATCGTGGATGAAGCGGAGAGATGAAAGTGGAAATACTGCAAGTGAAAAGTTTAGTTTGTCGAGTTGCTTCTAATTAAAAAGTTTGAAATATTCTCTCCAATTTCAGCGCCTACTACTTCCAGCGAAAAACTGTATTTCATGGAATAAAGTTTCGCCTGGATGCTGTAGCACCCGAGACTTGTCCAAAGAAGTATTCCAGAGTTGGTCCTTAACAAAATTTACGTACTTGAAAATCTTACTCTTTCAGCTCTATCCATCTGAGATAAACTTAATCTCTTCCTTATCTCATGAAAAAGACAAGGACTTTGAAATTGTGGAACAATGGGTATTTTTTCTTCACTGACCAACTCAGTAGATTACTGAATATAAAACTCTTAATGAAGAAAATCATCATCTCTACTCCTCAACAACCCTTCCCTTCCCAACAATATGCCTACATTCATAGATGTAAGATTATTCTATCTCAATCGAATATTTTCTGTAATTTTTCATATTCTTGATGAGGCCTATTCAATCCTCCTCTCGCACATAAAACCTTTTGTTGTTTAGCTTTCAATAATATAATATTGGTTGTTTGTCTACATAAACAATGTCATACATAATCTACAATTTGTCTACATAATCTTGGTTGTTTACTTGATGTAATAGAAAGTTCATTTTATGCTTGGATAACACTAGAAAATCATTTTTTGTAATGATTGGTGCAAAAATCGCAATCGAAGTTTCAGGCTCTATCTCCTAATCATAAAATTAACAACACTTTCATTGATATCTCATTATTTCAAATCTTGAAAAACTTGTAAATAACCAACTTTTTACAGTCTTCATTGTGCTTCTTTGGTAAACTGTGATATAAAATAGAATAGAGTGACTGCCTTTATTTCTTCCTAGGAGTGCAAAGTTAGCGCGCATTCGGTCCTCTCTTACACTTAACCCTCTGTATGATTCACAGTAACTGATAACAGATTATCTAATTTGATTCCAAATACTGTTATAACTTAATTTTTCTACTTTCCAAATTATTGACAATAAATCAAACATTCACTGGGAACGTTTCATTGATAATAGCATTTTGACGTTCAGCAGTTATTTATTCTTTTTGTTCCTCAAACTCTGTCTTTGTTTCAGTTCAGTTACTAACTTTCAGTTCTACTTAAACTCTATATAGGGAAAAGTTTGAGGCTCGGAAACTTCTCCTCGATACTTTACCGAATAGAAAAAGTTCTGTGAAGTTGTCTGCCTCTCCCTCTCTCATACACACACACTCTTGCTCCCTTTTTCTGTGACTGAGACCTCATTTCCTCTTAGCCGAGTAATTCTCTATCGCACTTTTTAACAACCATAACGAAATGGTCGCTCCCTTGAGAGTGCGGACCGTTTGAGAACGGTAAGCCGGAGAGATAGATATTCTTATCGAATAAGAGTTGGCGAAGCTGAAAGATTTGGGGTCACAAAGAGCGAGTTTTAGAAAGTCGGCGATAGAGAAGTCAACAACTAACAAAAAGTTCGCCAACTTTCTAGAATGTTCTAGTCGTCAGTGGAGGAGGAAGACTCGATGATTAACTTTTCAGAAGTGTGCTGATACCTCCCACATGGAATGCGAGAGCTGCGAATTCCACTTGGAAGTAGAGGTGGCCAGGTTCAATATTCCACTTGCAGAAGTGGACTTGGCCTCTATTCGAGTCAACAAATCCGTTTCAATAATTCTATAGGCCAGGGATCCTCACTAGGATTCTTAGAAAGCCAATATTGGTTTGCAGCAAATTTTGCTCAGGGCCGCAAGTACAAGTGGTGACAAATAACTTACAAATAATATGATCAAAAACGAGAGTGGTAGGTAGCGTGGCGTTAGACTTGTGAGTTCATAGCATTCGTATTTTAGTTGTTTCAGTTGTCGTCAAGGAGCATTGGACGGTGGAGCACCGCGTTTTCGCCTATGTTTGTTTAATCCGAAATAATGAGTCAATCTTGTCAATCATCAACATTCATCGGAATAGACCTGTTCCCTTTCGAAACACCATCCTTCGTTGGGTTGAATCACTTCGCAGGACTGACACCCTTCCCATTTCATAATGGTATAAAAGAACATCTGTTTGTTATCTTTGAATGATATTCACAGGTGAAAACTTGGCGTTAAGTTCAAAAATTACTACTCCATAAGGATACATTGATAATTTGAAAGTCTTGTAGAATGAACTCCTTAAGATTCAGGACCTTGATTTATGGCTTATAACCATCCTTGGGTTAAAATTATGTAATATGCAAAGTTTCGTGACAATCGGATTTATGGTATTCACACGCCGTGGAAAAAACGAACATCCTTAGCTAATTAATAATATAGAAGATAGCGCCAATTTCTATGCATATCGCAATTTCAATTTCTATGTCGTTTTTATAAGCAAGTACAAAATGCTAGACCAAATATTGATTAAGAATTGGTCGCTAAACGAATAAGTGCATGACCCAGCAGCTACTGCTATCTACTGGTCAGATCCAGAGTTAACAGTTAACTCTTAACAGTTAACTCGACAGCTTGAAACGTAGTTACTACGTTTCAAGCTGTCGACCAATTAGGAGAGAGAGGCGGAGCTTGTTGGTATGTCAGTGGGAGTAGCTTAGAAACTTGTTGTTGACCCAGCAGCTACTGCTATCAGCTGGCCAGATTCAGAGTTAACTACGTTTCAAGCAATCGACCAATCAGCAGAGGCGGAGCTTGCTGGTATGTCAGTGGGAGGCTATTGCAATTCGTAACCGCAGCTGCTGAAATCTACTTGCCAGATTCAGAACTAACTGCATTGCTAACTATTTACCAATCAGGACAGAGTATAATTACATTGAAGGGCCGAAAAATGACTTAATTTGACGGAAAAAGCTATTGCAATTGTTTCCTCAAATTACATTATTTTTGGGTAGTGGAACTTCGAATTCAATAGGAACTAACAAACTAATCATAGCCATGTTGCTTAGTCTATGTTGATTAGTCGTGTTGGTTAATCTTGGAAATAAGTTCATTCAACATGTTTCCTAAATTACATTATTTTGGGTAGTGAACTATG
Organism: Laodelphax striatellus; assembly: GCA_017141395.1. Taxonomy (NCBI): domain Eukaryota; kingdom Metazoa; phylum Arthropoda; class Insecta; order Hemiptera; family Delphacidae; genus Laodelphax; species Laodelphax striatellus. Next base: position 6,603,896 of record CM029539.1, read on the forward strand.
TTGATTCTATCTTAGTTAGTCTATGTTGATTAGTCTATGTTGGTTAGTCTTGGTTAAATATGTTGGTCTCTTTCTGATTCTACATATTCGATTCAATAAAACGATAAGCCGATTTTTGTTATCTAAAATCTATATAGTTTGATTAAAAATTTCATTTTGTGATTATGAAGATTCAAAATAAGAATTCAATGATATTCGTTACAAGGGTAATTTAGGTTTACAAAGACCTTTAATTAGATCCTGTTTTTTGATTTCTTTATTTAGTTTATGTGGGGTTCCATTTTGAAAATAGAACGGCTATAAAATGACTTAATTTGACGGGAAGAAATTTTGTTGCAATTGTTCCTTCAAATTTTACTGTGATAGAATTTAATTGTCGTTCAATTGTCCGTATGAGATTCAAAGTACCGTACACAGTTTGAACACTATGGTTTGAAAATAACTGACAGGCCTATGATTCTTTTTCCTCTGAGGGTCATGCCCTCATGAGCTCTAGGCTTGTGCGTGGGTAGAAAGAGGGGTGATGATGAGAGAGGATGACCACTTTTTAGTTAGGCTTAGTAGGGACCGACGGCTTTGCATCTCCTCGGAAAGACGGGAGAGACCGTTTTTGTGGTCAAAATCCGTGCCTTCAACACTGTATTCGATCCAGGAACCTTTGGATTATCAGACCGGCGCTTATCGCCCTCACCTAAGAACCACTCCATCTGAGTTATGAAGAAGAATTAAATCAGAATAAAATATGATTATCTGAAGAAATGCAATTCATTCTTAAGAAAGTATGAATTCTTCATAACATGATGTAGAGAAATAGTACAAATTATACTGTTCTGATAGTAGATTATTATATAGGTCAATGATTGATAATATAGTATGTAAATTTATGGTAAATTGAACCATTCCTAATGCTTTTTGAATCCACAAGCTGTTGGAGTGGGTGGACTAATTCGGCTGAAGTCATCTTGATAATTCATTTTAATAATATCAGTTGTTGATAATTGGCGGACCGCGAGTGTGACGTTACATGAATCAAGAAATCAGACTTCCCCTCCACTTTGCGCCTTACCCCAGCGAGTGTTCAACCTTCTCTCTAATAACCTTGGATATGAAGAATCGTGCGAAGAATTTTCAATGTCCTGAGAATTATAAAGAATCCAATATTGATAAATATTTAATTTTTATTAGCAAGGAAAAATTAGTTCGGGGAGATATTGACATGGTCACTCCAGTCTCCTCTCAATTCAAGGCTTCTTAGAGACATTTTTGGATTATTTTCCAATAAATTCCGAACAAAATGTTATCCACTTTTCATACCTAATTGCCATGCTCTTCATATTTGTTTGCGAAAAAATTGGGGAAGGAATGTAAGAATCTTAATAAAACTTTCAGATTCAACTAACAAAATCTAGGCCCCACTGCAGAATATAGAGCCGTAAACAAGCCTAATCACTGAAGAAGATTAGTCTCGAAGTTTTTTCATCTAATTGAATCTATTTGGATAAATTATAAAGAAGTAATGAACTGGACCAGTCATTGTATGTCATTTAATGTTACCTTTCTCGTGTAGTTTCTGAACTTCAGTTGTTAGCACATTCCCTTGTTAATTATTTCAAAAAAGCCCCTATTTTTGTTATAAATTTTCTACGTACGGTTCTTGCATTGACGTTCGCTAGAGGAATATTTTTTCTGAGAGTATTCTCAGAATACTTAGTTTGGCACCTTCAATTCAGGTTGTTTTTAGAGGAGGGGGGCAGAAAGAGCCCTTCATAAAATTTAAGACGCGTTTAACGTTTGTAAGAGTAAATTGATAAAACGTTAGCTCATTCACCTCAGTTCATTGAAGCCGTTTAAATTTGTATTTTATATGCTAAATTCGGTCAAATTATGAAAATTTCATTTATAAGAATTTAAATAACTGATACTTATAATAAAATATAAGATATAACGAGAAATAGCTGAATTTTTAGAGTGTAAATCAAATTGAGATTTTTGAATTTGTAAGAATTGCGTAGAAAACTGGAACTAACACCAAGCACTAAGGAAAGTGGGAGAGCCGCCTGATTGGTCAATGAACTGAACAGATGCCATTTTACAAATTCGACCAATGAGAAGCAGCAGGTCTGTCAGATGTCATTTCACGTTACAGCTGGCTTCTGATAGGTTAAAATCGTAAAATGGCGACAGTTCAACCCATTGGCCAATCAGAAGGCTCGTTGAATTTGAAGGCGTTACCACTACAAAAGAATTTAATTGCCATTCCCTGTTTCGTTAGCGGTAGCTTTTCATGTTATGTCTAGCTTTTTCGGGATTTCTCATTATTTATTCATTGATATTTTATTATTCTTCTGTCATTGATATTAATTATTTATTGATGTTATTATTTAGATATTTATTCATTGATTGCACTGATTGAGAGTGTATAGATCCAATTCTCATCTATATTAGAAATTTTAAAAGTGATTTATTGTGAAAAGAAAATTAAAACGATTTGATGATGAATTAAATCTATAATTTTTATTTATTATTCAATTAGGCCTATCAAAAATGTATTCAATTGAATGTATCTGAGTCCAATTTTCGCTGAGTAATAGGAAAAGAGACAATATATATATTATATATACCATTCGTGAGACAGTAGATGAAAAGACTGTTTTTCCTGTCATAAAGCAAGCTAATTTTATAGCTAATAGGTATTATTTCGGGAAATTATTCATTAGGAGGGATTTCATTCTTTGAAATCTCATTGTTGCAACTATCGGAGGTGGATGAAATAGAGAGGCACAAGTAAGCAGTGACACGGAAAAATGAGAGGAAAAGAAAATTGTGCTAGAAAATGTCACGTTATTACTTGAACAATTCGATTCTCAAGAGAGTTCGAATATTTCGGGTTGAATTTCTTCTAGCTTATTCTGCATCTGCTTCATTTCATTACTGAAAAGTATGCTTCAATCCTGTTTGGATATTATTCGCGTTCTTTGAAGTACTTCGGTACTTCGGGTACCGAGGGGGAATAATAATTCTGCTCTGAAATTCCATTAAAGAAGATCAATAGACTTGGACGGATTTCCTGATAAAGACCAATAAAAGCAATAACATCACGAATAATATTCTTTCTCGTCAGGAATGATTGCTTTGTTTCTGAATCCATCGTTACAGCTGTCTTACGAAAGAGGGGGGGAAGAGTAAAAGAACGAAAAAAATAGTGACAGTAAGAGAGTGGTAAGAGGGAGTAAATGTCGGAGAGAGTTTCGAAAAAGTATTATAAAATTATGTTTATAAACGACTTCTGGTTATTTATTGTTCATGGTTTATGAAAGACAGTGAAGTGAAGAGCCAAAAGTCACGAGAAATAAAGAGAAAGGAAACATAAAATGTTTTGAAATAAAAAGAAATGACGACTAGAACTTATCTCAACTTCGGATATTCTTTTCTCGTAACTATATTCAGACTTGTACGGTAAAACCGAACTTGTGAAAGGTTGAGTTTTCTTCTTTTTGATAAAAGTAAGTAACGGAAAATATTTTTTATTGACTCCCGACAAACATTTCAAGAAACTCTTTCAGACCCTGCGGTGGAACAGAACAATAAAGTTTCACCCCAACTTTTCTCTTTGAAAGTTTTAGATCTAGATGCTGTGATTTTTATTGCTTTGAGTAATACACTTTGAAAGATATTGCTTACTGATCACAAATAGTATTTTTCAAACGTAAAATAGCTCAACTCCAGTTGAAAGTTTTCGTTTCATAACTTTTGGATCTAGGTACGGTGATTTTTATTACTGACTTATTTATTACAAGCTTGTGCTTGAGAAGATTTTATCGCCACTAATCACAAGATTATTTCAAAACACGATAGGTGAAGTCATTATAAAGTTTCTTAACTTCTAGTAGGCTACTTACAGTCGTGAAGACAAATCAAGTGAATTGAAGAAATCGATTGTAGAATAGATATGATAGTTAGCTGCTGATTGGTGTGAAACTTGATTTCGACAAATTCTACTATTGTAGCATGTCTGATCCTCCAAAATGGTGTGAAGCAGTGTAGCTAAAAGGATTCAGTACATGCCAAGCAGTGAAAACATTTATTCAATTCCAGTCTAACAAATCATTGCTTCAATTTAATTATTCAAGCGTGATTTGTGACCCATTATTGTCAAGATTGGAGTAATTGGAAATTTCATGAATAATTACTTATTGCTGGATTTTTTATAATGAACAACAATTTATTTCTAACGAACGAAATTAATTGATTACTTATTGCTGTATTTTTTATAATTAACAATAATTTATCTTTAACGAAATTGATAGAATTTATTGACAAAGATGAACGGGAAGATGAAGTTGCTTATTTCAGTTAAGTAATCCTGTAATTATTGTAACAGTTTAATACTGTTATTCATAATAGCTTCAAAGTTTTAAAGATAGAACTAGTACTGCTTCTATTTTAATTTCAAGACAAGAATATTTCAAGGAATTATTTATCGTCCAACGAATAAAGAATGAATCTGCCTGAGTGTTCATGAATTGAGACCTTCCATGAAAAATATATTATCATTGGAATGGAAAATAAATCGTATAAAATCAAACAAAGAATGTATAGTTGAGTAATACAATAAAATCGAAAGAGAATTATCTTGGTCAAGAAATGAAAATTTCAAGGAATATAGGAAGATATAAATGGAGTAACTGGAAAAATAATAGTACAGTAGAACCAGATATTTTTCTAGGGCGTTTCGTTAAGCCATCGGTCACGAATATCTAAAAATATTTGTTAAGCTCATCTCCCATCATTACCCCTAACTCATGTGGGCATTACCCTTAGAAAAAAAATAGGTGAAAAATGAACAATTTTTCATTCTTGTTTGAATCATAAGAAGAATCTTACTACTTCTTTATTTCTAAAATAAAACTAAATCGATTACTTGGTATACACTTCAACAAATCATGGATACACTGTAATAAGGGGGAATACTCTTATATATGACTATATACTATAGTACAGTATATTATAGGTATAAATTATGCCTAAGTACTAGATTTTGGCGGGAAAATTCGACAGTAAATCTTTTGGCGGAGAGAGCGCGCGCCATTACAATGACAAGAGCGTTTGAGCGCTTGGCGGTTTGTTCTTGTTGTTGTTTCAAAGTAAAAGAGAATTCGTATTGATCAAAAGTTGTAGTGGAAAGGGGATTTAGAGGCAAGGAAATTCGTGGTAGAGTGGGGGGAGGGGGTTACTCTCCCTGGGTCCTGAGCGAGAAGAGAGATTTCGGTGTTGAGCGCTGTTTTGAGACCCCAGACGCTTCAGAGAGTCAGTCTTCTTCTTCTTCTTCTCGCTCACTCTCTCTCTTTCTCTCTCAGATTGTGAGTTTGCAAGTTCCGAGAAACAAGTTAGAGCCAAGTTTGTAGAGTCATCATCGCTGGATACACGACTTCGATTAGGTTGCAAAGTTTTGATACTGTATTAGTTGATTGGTATCGGAGAGAGTTGAGCCCAAATAATTGAGACGGTGATTGAGCCAATAACTTCAATTAACTGTAATGAAGTGTTGATAGAGATTTCGCTGTCAAAAATATTTGAGACAGTTGTTGAAGTTTACTGTTCGGTTTGAGCTCGGGATAATGTGATTGAATTATCTACATTCTAAGGCTAGGCGTACACCGGTTAGTCAAGACAAGACAAGACGAGATTAGTCACGTTTAGTCACAGTAATTCACATAGTTGCTTATGAAGCAGCACATACCGATTAGTCATTGCATCAATGTGTGCTGCTTTATAAGCAACTATGAGAATTACTGTGACTAAACGTCACTAATCTCGTCTTGTCTTGTCTTGACTAAACGGTGTACGCCTAGGCTAACAGGAGAAGACTCAGGCATACTGTTATTTTGTAATCAATCCCTTATAACCCTTAATGGACGACACAAAAATATAATGTCAGATCACTCTCAAAAATTGGAGCCTCAGGAAAATAAACCATGTGATATCTGTTGTGATGAGAAAAATTGTAAGCATCGAAAGCACTCTATGTTATTATTATTTTTTTGATTATGAATTTTATTCCAAATAAATTATTTAGTCCAATACTTAGTTGTTGCACTTGAAACACGCGATTTGGATCTTGGTATCTTACTACGATGTAAATCTTCATATCGTGACCATTAGGCTCCTTTTTTCACCATTGATTTCTTCTGTACAATTGAATGCTTAGGTCTCAATATCATCCACATTGAATATTATTAGTATTTCAATATTTTGCTCGAAATATCTTTGAAAGATTGGATCCAAGATGAATCGAAAGGGTATAGTTGTAATTATTTTTGATGAATAAACTTTTTATTTGATGAATTTGATTTGAAGATGAATCGAAAGGTTATAGCTAAGGGTACTGCTAATATTTTATGTTGGCCAAAAATGACCTTTTCAGTGATTTGAATGGTATTCAACCATCTCCTTCATCTTCATCACCTTCATAAGCAATCTCCTTCGAGTTGGCTTTTCAATGTAAAATGAATATTCTCAGGCATCGTTTCTTTTGGAAGGAGGGACATTGAAGCACTGCGGTGAGTCAAGTGATACCGTGTATCAACAAGCTAAATGGCAACGTACTCCCAACACAGTCCGTATCAAAGATCTAGTCACTACTCTTCAAGTGATGACGTAGAAGCAAGCACCTGAATTTGCTCGAGAAGAAACAGAAAGGAGCGACTAAGCTCAACTAAGTAACCCTTTACAAAGTTCTGCTATTAAGAGGAGGAGCAGCGCGCGCGCCTTAGTCTCATAAATACACACATGAACAAGCAGGTGGAGAGGCACAAACACACACACACATTCACAAACACACAGTGTGAGAGTGAACAAGGGTTGGAGCAGGTTCGTAGCAATAAGGTAGCAGGGAAAGGGTCGTGAATTGAAGTAGCGCCTTGGAGTTTGTCAGCACACAGCCCAAACTTCCCAGACCACTGACTTACTTAACTTTCCCTACCCCATCTGTTCGTTCCCATCCTCCTCTCTTCCTTCTCTATCCTCTTTCTCTGTCGTTTGCAGCTTCCTCACTGTCACTCCCATCTTGCTTCACATTGCTATCGATTGCCCTATAGCACGCCGCTCTATTGAACTTGTAACGAGATTCAGAACTCAGATTCTGAGCCGCTCCCTCTCCCACTCCTCTCCTCTTCATGCACAACAAAGATTGCTTTGTTAATTGTTCCTATTCTGCTCTCTGAACAGCTTCTGGATTTCCTAACGATTCAGCTACGGATAAAAACACTCTACAAGGCCGGGGATTATCTGGCTCTCTGTTAAAGTATGTAGCTGGCAGAATTATGTTCTAAAAAGAATGCTGTCATGATTCTTGAAGCTCTCAGGATGATGAATCAGACGATCATACTTAATTCACAGTAAGCTCATTCTACTTTTTCAACTTATAAAATGAAGACATCTTTCTATCTTAGGCTACTCAGTTAGTAAACCAGTTAATCAAGACAAGACGAAATTAGTCACGTTTAGTCACAGTACTTAAAATAGTTTCTTATGAAGCAACACACACCGATGTAATGACTTATCGGTGTGTGCTGCTTCATAAGCAACTATATGAATTACTGTGACTAAACGTGACTAATCTCGTCTTGTCTTGTCTTGACTAACCGGTGTACGCCTAGCCTAAGACATCTCATTTTACGTAGCCAGCATTCAAACTAAGGTTTTCCTCTTCACGAAAGAATGAAATATTTGGTTTTTCAAGTTTTAAGAGTATCTCCCAATTTCAAGTATATTCCAAATTGTTCTGTATTTATTCAAGTCTGTCATTATTTAATGTTCTAACTAGTGTGAAATTCATCTTTTAAAAAGTATTGATGAGTTGTTTCACTGAGATTGTCCAGTAAATTACACATGTATGCCTCACAATGTTATGTCCTCTCATGAGAAGACTCTCATATCCAATCTCATCCTGGATGAGATTGCGCATTTGACGGTCCTTATTTCTTTTGTATTATCAGGACTTTTGTATGATTGACTTTCTTTTATATGACGTTTGTTTTTAACATTAGTAATGTTTTGCAACAATAAAGAATAATTTGATTTGATGAATTTGCTATTCATTGCGTCAAATGTTCATTGATAGTGCCTTTTATGATACTTTATGGCAATTTATTGTAATATATTGTCGTCAGGGTATTGCCATACTTGACTTGGAAAAATAAATGACGATATGGCGAATAGTTAGTCTTTGTTTATGATACAATTCCACCTTTTGTAGAATAGGATTAAATGTGAGCAGATGAGCTAAGTCTCTTCAAATAATCTCTAAAGTTAATCTAGAGCAGTGCAATTTCCGTTTGTAATCATTCCTTGATGCGCTACGATTCATATGAAACTTGCAAAAATAATAAAATCTTCTAGCAAAAGGTCTCTCAATTTCTTTTGGCGCTTGTACAAAGTTAACGAGTAAGAGAGAGCTCTTATCACTAGGTACCTCAGACATGTTTCCGCGGTTATAAATACAGAGGAATTTTTAATCTTCGAGTAGACTGCATGAGTGTGCGCAAAGGTTGATATTGATCAAAAGGGAGACAGACGGAAAAGCAGTGGAAATCAAAAGAGCAGAAGAGAGAAGGGAGTTGGAAAATCAAGAATGAAGTTATGCCCCGGCCTTCGGGAAACTCTTGGGATGAAGAGAAGAAAAAAGTAGGTCTGCTTTTCTCCGAGAGATTTTCCTTCTTCTTTACACTACTCATTCACAATCGCTCTAGCGTATCATTCTCCATCTCTTTTTGTTTCTCTTATTTTACATCCTGGCTTCTTCTTCTTTTTCTTTTTTCTTCTTCTTCTTCTTCTTCTTCTTCTTCTTCTTCTTCTTCTTCTTCTTCTTCTTCTTCGTCTTCATTTTTCGCCGCGTCGTTGTTCGTGATAGGGAAGCTTATCTTGAGAGCACCACGTTCTTCTCTTATCGAGTGCTGCAAAGTTACTTCGTCCAACTTCCATTAAGAGTAAGAGATCGAAAGAGTTCGGAGATTGTGAAAATAAAATGTTGAAGCTCGAAAACGGAAGATGGTGGAGGGGGGCATTTGTCAAGGCACAGCCTGGCCAACTTATTCTTTTCACTTCCACGTCGACTGCCTGTCTCATTTGAGAAGTTTGCAAAAATAAAATTCCGATGTGGTAGCTCTCATTCAGAGTCTACTGCGTTGTACGTCACAATTCAATAAAATGAGACGGTAACATGAGAATTCTAAATACAGTAAGATACTTTAGTTCAAAATGAAAAATATGGAGCTTGTGCAATGTAGAGGAAGGAAATGGGATATTGAAAATCTCGAAAGATCTTCAACATGGATACAAGACGATTTTGAGTCAAATTGCTACATTGTAATTCTCGATTCCACACGAGTATCATCTAACTCAATCCTGATTCAGTCCTATTCTGACTTATGATCCCCCAGATATGAAATGAGGGAATGATTGAATTTCTAGTAAATCGAAAGTTGTAGGTACAGGAATAAAACCTTGTATATTGAACATTTTTTATTGTATAAACCGACATCGTCAATTCTTACTATTGAATATATATTATTCATACGATATTCTAAGGACAGAGATAGTTTTATTAATTTTTAGAAAGGTCAGCTATGATTTTCTTGGGCTATTAATTGAATAACCAATTCCAATTTTAAATATATGTACATTCATACAGGTTTCCAATTGCAAGAAAAAACGCACCTTTCATCCATGTTACTGTATTATAAATATTATTGATTGCATATAGATTGAATTGTGTGAGCGACATAATAACAGACCTTGCAGCTGAGTGGAGAGTACTAATATAATCACTTGCAATCATGTTATAAAATATTTAATAACCGTTGAATAAAAATCATTAGATGAAATGATGTAATAAAGAATATATCAATTGCATCATATTTGTTAAGTTGAGTGAGATGAGAATTCAATAGAATTAGATGGTTGGCAAAGAACCACCAGACTGGAGTGGGGAAAGAAAAGCTGGCTGCGTCGTGAATTCTCTAAGCTGAAGAGTGAGTAAGACTCACAAACTTTCAAGAAATCCCTGTTATAAGGAGATGTAATTTTCATTTGATTTTAATAAGTTTTCAAGAGACGCAATCGATAGCAAAGGTAAGGGTTGGATGAAGAAGTGGGAAAGTTTGGTCGTTGAGGAGCTGATGGGTTGTGATAGGGTGGTGGTAGGGTGGTGAGGGAGGGGGATGGATTTGAGGGAAGTTTCTATAAGCTGAACTCGACGACTCGTGGCGTGGTGGAGAGCAGGATAACTGGTAGGGGGGGGGATGTTGACCCAAGCCCTAAAATTCTCCCACTGTTTTCTCTCACACTGTCACACTGACTCCTTTCCCCCACCCCCCTCAACAATTCTCACACCCAAGATTGTTCTTCGCGCTCAACTCTTTATGGTAAAAGTTTGCCGGCGTAGTGTAACTTTGTTGTTGGAGTTCTTTTCTGTGGAGAGTTAACTTTGTTCCTCGTCTGGTCCTCCAAGCCGGACTGGTGGATGCATGTTATGCTGAGTTGCCTAACTGGCCGCTTGAAGGGGCTGCACCTTCCCGCCAACCGAGCGTGTGCGCGCTCACTGCTACCAACCCTTTCTTTATTCCTTCTCTTGTTTCTTTTTTTCTCCTTCCGATTCCTATTTTCTTGTCCCGACTGACTAAACTACTCCGGCTTATCCTCCATCTTCTCTCTTCCCAGCAGCCGCTGTTTCAACTTTTGATCAATAAGATTTTCCCTCACACTTTTTAACAACAACAAACTACATCCCTTATGATTCTCTTTCAGCAACCGTCACAACCCCCCCCCCCCTGTCTCCCATCATCCCTAATAAAACCAGCCATTCTCTATTCTTTTCATTGCCAAGACTATCCACTGTTAGTTTGAAACTTACTTGTGGCAAACTTTCACCAGGCAGTCACTACTTTGCCACTGTGAAAGATCGATGGCGGCTGACAGCAAAACAATTTGTTACAATGAGAAAGCTCTTTTTTGTCAAGTCTCACTAGCTAGATAGATTTGTTCCCTTTCTGGCCTTCGCTTGTTGGGTACACAACCATGTCATGCAAACTTGGCTTGGATTACTAAATACTTTCAAGTTTTTCCTTGGAACGATTTTTTCCTTGGAACTCCATTATATCACACAAGAAAGAGAACTTTTTTGTACAATAATTATATTGTAGAGATAAAATGATTGATTCTTTGAGTTTCTTCTTAAAGAAGTAGAAAATTTAAAGCATCTGTATTTTTCATTCTAAAGTATGAATGATAATTATTTTTTTATGAATCAATTCACAATCGAAAATCAGCTAGCAAACTATTGGGCCAAATTGTTAAATTGAAGCAAAATAATTCTTCCTACAAAGTACATGCGTTGTAGAGTATATACGAGTAGGCTATTAGAATCTTTGCATTAAGCCAACAAAATTTGTGATAACTAGTTATGAATAAGCCACTTCTTTTCATGAATCATTTCCTAAGTTCACATTTTTTGAATATGCAGTGTCTAAATACCGTATCAACAGCAAGCCCTAGGTGAAGAAAATTAGCAGATACGATATTAGTCGTATAGGTAAACGTAGATTCGTGTAGATTTCCCTAGCTAGCACCATTGAATGGATAAGAAGACAAAATATTTAATAAAACAACGAGATACTGCAGTTTCGGTTGTTACAACATTATCAATCTCTGATAAACTATAACTAAAGTATAGAAGAAGTGTAGCAGAATTTATACTCGTGACCGAGAGCTGTGATTGGCAGTTGAATGGCCTATCAAGGTGAACGACTGCCATTGGCCTGGACAAGCTCCTCCCACAATGGGCGGTTTCTACAAACATCACAGCAATGGCGGTTCAAACAATATTCTTAGTACTGAGCTTTCACAGGAGCTTCTCTTCAAATGATTAATTAATGAGAACTTTAACAGAGACACGGCACTGATTTAATTTGAAATAACAACTCAATTGTAATGAGACTATTCCAATTCGTTATTCGAGAAGCACAAAAGATCTAAAGATAATGATGATCATATTCATTATTATCATAGTATTTAATCGTGTTATCATTATAAGCTTCACTAAGCTGGAGCATCCATTAGAGAATTTCAAGAAACGTTTTCAAGGAAAAGAGACCCGCTCTCTGTGGGGAAATCGATACTCACTAATAAGCATTCCTGAATCATTCGCGGCAGTTTTCCTTATACAAGCAGTCAGGAAAGATCATGAAAATCCATTTCAAAATATTTATATCAACCAAAGACGACCATTTGGGTTCACAGTGTTTTAAAGCTGGATAAGAAGCTTTTCTTCTATTAAGTAGTCGAATTATTCTTTGCCTGAAGCTAATCACCCTTAGCTGAGTCTAGATTGTGAAAAAGTGGATGTGACTTAAAAGTAGACGTTATTTGCTTATTCTATTGCGATTAACTTACATCAAAATTAAATTGGTTATGCGCATTGACAGTTAGATCTGAAGAGCCATAGTTTGAAGAAGAAACTTGGTATTGAATTTCTAGAATCAGGACTTATTTATCATCTAGATGCATGGTTTCTATTTTATACGTTTATAGAAGTACCTACAATAAGTACTTGAATATTGGGACATTCAAGTGTAATCAATGCATAAATATTGTACGTTCAAGCATAATATTTATCTATTGAAAGTGTGATAATATTTTTATCAATGAGTGGAGGGAGGATTTTGTAATCTTTATATTTATTGATGAAAAATAATCTTCCAGTACTTCTGTGATAAAATATTTAATGATAGAATTATTATATAATATTATAATAGTATAATTATTATTCAGTAATAGAATATATTCTATTTCATAATAGAATATTATAATACATGTTTAATACGACCAAAAATATTGGGAACAGCTTGATTCATTTTATTTAGTTTAAAAACATTTCGTGTAAAACACTTCCTTGAATTTTGAAGAATTATACAACTGGGTAAAATCCGAGGAATTAAAACATACTTGTACAAGTAATTTGATAGAATAAGTGAAAAGAGAATTCAGGGAACATAGAGAGATCATAAATAAATACAAGCTTGAAGTTTACCTACCCTATAACATGGCTTGCCATAGTGGAGTAGGTCAATTTTCCACACAGAAACTCATACATTATAGGCTACTCACACATTGTTTTGACTTTTTACTTACACAATTCTGTATTAATAACTGATAATTTGTATTTGTAGTAGTATTAGTTTTGGAAGAATAAATAATCTATTCTTTTATTTAGTTTCATAGAAGAGTGACCTGTGAAGTTATTTAGAAATTTTCAATAATATTAACAATGGAGAAGCTGTCATGAATTCTCTTTATTTCTCATCTACCTATACTTGACGTATTTAATGAAGGGCATGAATATCAATTTCTACAAATAAAAAATTAGAAGAGTTTGACAGATAATCTTTTCATTTATTCTTTCACAATATTGAACTATTGTCATGATTTTAAAATAATTGTTTCATTCCCAATAATTGATATTACAATCAATTCTCTTGCCGTCCTAACAGCAGTACTAGTAATCAATATTGGTTAGCTGCCCTTTCGAGTTTTCAGAGAGTTCTTGCTGCTAGTTGAAAAGAAATGAACCAATCCATTTGGATATAGGAAAATAGAGATAGAGCGATTCGGGAATAAAGAGTGATTGGGAGGGTAAGAGGGGGGGATGTGGGAGGAATATTTCAATGCAGGATTTAATTTGTTCATACTTCCATTCCAATATCACTCTTTGGCAGTTGCTGGGTCTCTCACCCCTCCCATCCCATCCAACCTGTGGAAAAATTCCACAGTCTTCTATCTCTGAAATTCCAACAGCAGCAATCAATCCGACAGGATACAATAAATGGAAGAATGCACGTGTTTCTGTAAGCTCTTTTCTAACCGTTTCAGCTGAATAGAATCTAACCGATGTGCTTCATACGATCTTTGACTGATAAAAGCCGAAATAAATACTGGCTTAACTTCATAAAAAGTATCAGAAATTAAAGTTCAACTTCTGCATGAAGTTTTCAATCTGTTTCAGACGAGTTGGTTGGTGCTTTACTATATTCATCTACGAGCGTGTTATAACGCAATCATTACAGTTTCATAATTGAAATCGAACAGTTGCTTTTTCGAATTGGAATTTGAAACTTGTATCGTAATGAGGACTTTATGAAACGGTTCTAGTTCAATCTGTTCCAGTGGTGTGAAAGAAGCCTAATCTGGAACTCATTAAATAATTTTCAGCTTCATTTCTAGCTATCGATTTAACAACTTGAATCACCCCACCTTACATTAGGCCTTATATTAATATCATTTTTTAAAGCACAAGTCATTATAATAGTATGGAGAAAGGACAGGCTTCAGCACAAAACAATCTATGTAGTGTATTTCAACTATAAGTAATGAATATTACTCCTTAGGCTAGGCGTACACCGGTTAGTCAAGACAAGACAAGACGAGATTAGTCACGTTTAGTCACAATACTTCACATAGTTGCTTATGAAGCAAAACATACTGATTAGTTCAATCATTTGTAGTTAAAATATTACTTAATAGTTATCTAAAGTGAGATAAGATCAGATCTTCAAGAGCAGTTCAATTAGAGTCACGTTCTAGTACAGGGATTTGATTATGGATTTCCTCATGATAGGTACTTTGAAGTACCTATCTGATGAGAACCTGTAGTTGCTGGGTAATAGCAATCAACAGTTACAGCGGAATTCAAATTGATATGTATAACTCCATCACCATAGGCATATCTAGGGGGGAGAACCCGAGGTCCGGAAACCCCCTCCCCCCAACCATTTGAAATAACCAAGCACTAGAAAAAATGCTCTTTCCCTGCAAAGAACATTAAGATATAAAGCATAATGTGTCTACAATGGTATTTGTATAACTATAACAAACTTTAGTCCAGACGAGGTTAATATAGCAATTGGTGCCTGTTCAGCATAGGATTGTGTTAATAAGTTATTGACAAATTAGCTTGCCCTTCTTTCCCATATTCAATTCTCCACTTACCACTTTTCACATTGCACTATTCCTTTCAATAGAACCTATAATTAATAGACATTTTATTCTTTCTCGACGTTGAACTACTCAAAGCTCAGTCCTGTCCTAGACATCGTTTAGTGTTTTTCTGGTTGAGGGGAGGGGGAATTGTTTATTGTACGTCAAATATGAGTCACCTCTCTTGGAGAGGACCTACCTTGCTCCCCCCTAACCCTTGAAAGAATCCTGATTTATTAATTATAAATGAAATATTTAATTATTGAAAATTAATAATAATTTATTCCACTCACACACCGAAACATTGTTATACCCTGACTCATCCATCTCAATGAGCAGGCTATGAATTCAGTTTTCCTTATTTGAGGCGCCAGTCATTGCAGTACTGTTTTAAAATTAAATTTCGACTCAGCTTAAAACATGCATTTCATTTTTCCTTATTTGAGTTTCCAGCAAGTGCTGTACTACCTCAAAACTCAATCTATCCAACTATGTGAGTGAGAATGCGATTCCAACTTATTTCAATACATGAGTGAATAAATAAATAAATTTACATTCCAATCAACCAAAAAACAGTATTAAATATAAATTCGAACTTCAATTTATTTATTCGTACAAAAAATCGATTTCAAATAAATGAACACAAATTGAATTAGTCATGGAATCCGTTCAGGCCTTAGCAGAAATAAGCAGAGGATACAGTTTCAAAAAAATTATTATTTCAATCGAATTTGTATTGTAAAAGCAAGAAGTGTAATTGAACAGTCAACACAAATAAACAATTCTATTAAATTTAAAAATTATATTCAATTCTATTAGACTAACACAAACTACCAATTCTATTTAAAATCAAGAAATGATTGATAAAACATTATATTTCAGTGTTGATATCATCCAATTTAATACGTTTAGATTGAAAAAACTATTATTATATCATTATTATTTTTCAACTATGCATTAAACCATTATTATGCTCTGGATTGAATGAATATCAATTTCAAATATTTTAATGGTCAACAGAATAATTCGTTGGTGATCAAAATATTGTTGAACTGATATCCAACATTTTTCGTTGAACAGATCACAATATGGAATGTTTCAACAAATTAAAATTCAGAAAGTATAATTTGTTCCCAAGAAATTACAAAGATTATCAGTGAAAATTATGATTTCAAAAATTATACAGTGTTTCCCAATGAATCTCAATTCACAAAGTATAAAGTTTCCCAATAAATCAAAATTCACTTGTTCCAACCCAATGTTAAGTAAACCTCTGAATTAGGTAAATCCTATCTCTGGCTAAGTAGGCGGCCTTACAAGTAGAGGCATCAGCTACTGTGCTATTGGTGAGATTGAACCCGATTGAGTTGGTGAGAAGAGATGAATTCAGCAGACAAAGAGCAAATTGTAGCAAATTGATTGTGAGCTGGACGGGAAATAAAACAATCCGTCTGTCCAATCGATAGAGCAATGCGAATGTGAATGTGAATACACGCTTGTTTTATTCAGAGAGGCTACAATAACTTTCAAACCCCCCTCCCCCCTCCACTACATCCCTCACCCGCGATCCATTCATGGCCTTGTCCACTGTCCACTATTATTCTACCATATCAAGCACAGACAAATCACTACCACACACGCATTCAATTCATTCATACACACAGCTTGGCTGAATCAAATGCAACACGGAAAACCATAGGTTGTGAGGGGCATATCATGAGAATATTTCACTCCTCCTGCGTTTTCTGTAACTGAAGATACTGTCAAAAACCTGCTCGTGATTTACTGAGTTTGTTTCCAGACATTTCTCTCTACCGCGATTTGGTACAGGTTTTCTTGGAGTAACGCGTTGACTGGGTTTCTACTTCAAGTGATAATATGAACTTATTTGAAAATTCTAAAATTGTTCTGCTTTTGTTTTCGAGGAGGAAATTGGTGATTTAGTAAGATGATATGACGTAACCTGAATTTAAACTGTTTGTATAAATTGGAAGAGGAACAGTTTTGGGCATAAGCCTATTTGTATTCCACTTTGTAATTGATTGATTAATTATCAATATTTTGTTTCTTTCTTTAGCGGTCAATATTTTTCCTTACATTTTTTTCAATTTGAACATGATAGTTCTTTGATCGTCACAGCTTTAATCCTCCATTGAAGTAAATCCTCTTGCAAACTCATGAAGCTTTCTTTGTATTTCTCCAGCTTTTTTGATAACAACTGAAACTAGAAAAGTTTAAACTTGTTACACAGGTCCAGCTAACGGCTAGAAAGGGTGTGTTGAGAGACTTTCAAAACTACGCTCAAAAATTTGCGATTTTCCAGTTTTTCTTTGCGTTATCCCAGCTTTTTCAAGAGCTTCTGAGATAGAATAGCTGAAATGTTTGACTGAAGGTCTCATTTTTGGCTTATTCCGCTGGGTGTCCAGGAGGTACAGTCCCCTGGCTAGACGAATAAGACAAGCGAAGCGAGTTATATAAATAAATGTGCTAGTTGACAATCTCCTAGTGCTTCATTACCGAATTGTCTTCATTGTCTTCCAACGGATTGAGTCTCGTGAAGTTGAAAATTCACAATGAAAAATGTGAAGCACAGAATTTATAGCAAGATAACGTATCAATCGAAATAATCATCCATTCATTATTATTAGTTAGGCCTACCCATTATTTTTTGTATTTTTTCGTTATTATTAATTTATCCATTATTTGGTTAGTGTATGGTATCAGGATGCCATTCGGATACCATCGATCATAATCTTCTTCCATGTGCATCTTAATGAACACTCACATATTCTCTCACATACATCGATTTATATTTGGGAATGGAAATTTGTGATTAGCCTGATAGTGAATATGAACATAACCTTCATTTCAAATATATTTATCAAAATTAGTAAGAGGAGACGTTTTGGACATATGGTGTCTGTATTTTCATCCTATTAGTATTATTGCACTTTCTTGAATTAAGTAATAAATATTTCAATACAGTAGAACATAATGGAAGTTTTCAAGTCCCATCGTATTGACATGTATGGAGAGAAAATGTTTCCAGAGCTGTTTAGCCGTCAAACATAACTTCGACAAAGCGTTTAAACTTTGCTGCTCAGGAAGCTAGTAGCCGTTATATTGTTAGTGGAGCACTTAGTGAGAGAAGAGAAATGCGAGATGGAAGGGGAAAGAGAGAGAGAGAGAGAGTGAGTGGTGATATTTGACGAGTGTGTGGCAAGAACGGCAATAAAAGACAGCAAGCAACTTGTAATCCAGGATTGAAGCCTTGTTTACGAGCTAAAGGGCTGAAGGGTAGGGGGCTGGGAAAGTGGTGGTGGGGGAAGGGAAAATCGTAGGAGAAGGGATGGACCCTGACAGCGCTGAAGGGTCTGAGGAGGGGTGGATTTCAGAAGTGGGCTAGGAATGATAATGCCTCATGTGCCAGCATTGCGAGAACAGGAGTGCTGTAACCTAACCTCACAATTTGAAAACGGATTTGATAGAGGTGTAATGCCCTGCAGCCGGCTACATGTTCGAATATTGGCGTTAATTTCTCGTCGAAATCCAACATCTATGCTCCATCATACACGTTATTATTATACCAGGCACCATACGCATTAGCTTATCATTCTCGATTGATATAGGTGAGCTTGTTGACTAGGACTTGGCTATCATCGGTACCATACAGTTCAATCGATCGGGGGTTTGATTTAGATTTACTACTTTATTCTTACAGATAACAAATATGACGGCTTAAATTCTAGCTTATAATAACAAACAATTGATTATACGTCAAATTTACATTAGCTTATAAATTATGCCATGAGTATAGATATAAAGCAAAAATATACTGATGATTTAATAATTGTGAGTTATCTAGATGAAAAGGCGAAGTTTGGACATATGAATGTCCATTCTTGGAAAAGGAGATACAAAGAAATCCTTTTCATCAACACTTGACCTTGAAATGATATTTATTGACCTTATTATATATTGACCTTTTGATATGATATAGCCCGTTAACTAATTTAAATATATATATAATTAACTAATTTACAGGATGATTGGGGAGTTATTGATTTAAAACGGTTTTAAGAACATAATGGAAAATTTTCTTAGTCTACTTTCTAGTAATTCATTACGATTACCTATTCCATTATTTTACAGTGCCCTATTGATTTATCATCGAATTGTTGGAGAACTTATAGTTAATTGTAACTAATTTTTGACGCTGTATACCTTACTGAAACCATTGGTATTGTTTCAATTGATTCCAAAAATTCTTATCAGTTAGAATGTCGAGAATCGGGAATGGATTCGTGTTCGTACGCAAAACAAGAGAATCGTGTACGGGTGTGTTTTCGAATCGTGTGACGTTTTTTTTTTTTTTGGCTGTGGTGATGCTTAGCTTGTGCGTGGCTAATGTGAAGGATGATGATGTGAGATAAATGGACTACAGTTTCAGGTGGGTTCCGAACCACCGGAGCATTCACTTGAAGTGATATATCAGAAATGTTTCTGAAAAAATGAAGAAGAGAGTTTGTATGAGCCACAACACTAGAATGTTGCCCTTCAAGACAAACCCATTATTTTCTCAAATCGAAGTAGCCTAATTAATATTATATTGTGCCTCAGCATGATCAAGTTTAGAGTAATCAAACTAATCTAGCAATAATTCATTATTTTTTTGTTTGAATATACTGTACGTTAAATCAGGTCAAGAATCAAATTCTCTATCTTATCGGATAGAATACAAGTGATTTTCCATCTTCAAAATTGTATTTTACTTTCAATGTAACATGTAAGTAACATTTAATGTGACTTATTGTTTTCTGGGAAAATATTATTCGGGTCTCTCCTATCAGATGAAGACTGCTCAAAATAATGTTGCATCATTTTGAATCTCCATAACAAATCAGTGCTTTGTTATAGATTAATCGATTATAATGTCCACAACGTGTGAATGTCAAATGCCACACCGCATTCATGCACGATTTGAGGAATTCAATACATGTATTGACTACATCCTAAAATATTTAATAATACTTGAATCTCCCTGTTTAGAACATTGTTATTACTTTCCTTGTCCTATTATGAAAATAAAGGAAAGTATTGATTAAAAAATAATAATAAGAGTCTTTGTCGTATCATTCCCGGTACTGCTTCTGTTTCTTCTTAACTGTTGTGGAAAAAAAACCAACGTATTTGTTAACTGCATCTACCCACACATTAATTGTTCTTCCAGGATTTTTTTCTCAATCTACTTCGAATTACTTTTAGCTAATCACCAAAAAGAGGAAGAGTTAACCTTTTTCCAGTAACTAATGACATCGATAAAACGATATTTTAGCATGAATAAGTAATTATTGTCTGATTGATCAGTGATGATTTTTCTCAATGAGAATAATAATTTCCAGGAAAAAAGGAAATTATATTAAATTTTGAGTAGGAGTTATCTCAATGAGGAAAAGTGTAAGCTGTCTTCGTATTGTTTTCATCTTTAAAAAAACTGGCCGGGGAAAATGAGACTGAATAATTTGAATTGTATTCAGTCTCGAGATTGCTGTCGACGTTTGAAATAATTTAGAAGATTGAAGGAAATATTGATTGATTGATTGATTGATTGATTGATTGATTGATTGATTGATTGATTGATTGATTGATTGATTGATTGATTGATTGATTTTTTTTGATTGATTGATTGATTGATTGATATTGTAATTTCACGATGATAATCGACATAGAATTGTTTGAAAGTTTATACTCAAGATACTATGTTTTTATAAGGAAATTAAAAATCTTGTTATATTTTGGCTATTTTTAATCTGCATACCAATAGTTCAGTTTACTTCTGAAACTGTAGGGTGATTTCAATTCATATTAGCTCCTAAACTTAGTCCAATCATCATTTTTACTGTAAAGCTATGAAACTATGTTTTATTGTAATTTTATCTCTTATTCCATTGAATTAAAACCTATGGTTTTAAACATCATGTACATTTGATCTTGATGCAAGGTTACTATGACAAGGTTAAGACAAGGCTAAGACAAGTAACCTTGCACTTGATGTAACTCCAGCCCTTAATCTATCCTGTTGAATATTTACTTGAACAGAAGTTCGGTCACAGTCTTCAATATTGAATTATTCAAAATATTCTATTAAATTTAACTTTTTACTGTTCCCAGATTTTATATTTGAAATAAAAATAACAAGAATCTCAGCCTAGGACTGTTCATCGAAAAAATTTGAGCAAACAAATCCTTGTGTCCTTTAATGGATGAGCAATAATTATTTAAATAAGTTTGTTATAATTTTTTTAGCTTCCTAGACATCAATTATTGTGTTCTCGTCATTCCATTTTTATCCGTAAATTGGTTGGTCATGAATTCATTCTTACTAAATCCGTCATATTTTTACATCAGATAGCTTTTTTCAATGCAGATTTGACTAAACTGCAGAATGAACAAATTTCAATTGTTGAAAGGGAATATAAGCGAGTGATTGTTTTCTAAGGAAGAAACATTTATATTATTTCGATATAGTTTTTTAAACAAGCCAAAAAATATTGTGGAACATCAATGGAATGTTTCCATAAAAAATTATCACAACATTTTTTAATAATTATTGAAAAATATATATATTTACTTGGAGTACCTCTGCTTAACGTCTTAGAGAAATTAAGAATCACCTATCATATATGTGTATTATACATGTATTATAATGTGTAATGTACTCATACATCTATTATGATCAGTTATGTATTTTAATCAGTGGGAATCTTGACATTAATTTCCAGGCTGACGATTGTTATTCAAGCTGTCTGTCCCTTCTGCCTAAAAAGTAATTTTCTTTCATTTCTTATCATCACCCCTGTCATTATCCACGCACAAGCCTAGAGCTCATATGGGCATCACCCTCAGCAACAAAAAAAACCCGTGAATGTGTGATCTTTTAATTTTTTATTCTGTAGAAATTAAAAATTAAATATTTTTCCATTACATTCTGCTCTCCTATCTCTTGGCATTTATACATTCTAAAAACAGTGTGCACAAATGGTTGGGTTCGAGGAATAACTATTAAAAACTATCAACTGATGAAAAATATTATCCTATCTCAAAACGTCTCTTGAATCAAATTTATTTTCAATCTAAGGAAAGTGTGTACCAATGGTTGGGATCAAGGTTTGAGGAATAACTATTAAGAATCTTATTGACATTAACCAGAGAGAATAGAAGTAAAATACTTTTATTTATAATTCTTCTATACTCTCTGGGAATAGCAAATAATATCCAATTGACACTTCATCACGTAATCACCACACTGCTTTATATTAGGGCTCAATAAACACCTGCTTTTTAGAGCATTACTCTTTAATCACTTGTATTCCTGTGTCGAGCGACGAACTGAGCAAACACACACACACATGTAGACTAGACGTGTCGAGTTGCGCAGAGAGAGAATGAATACTCACGTGTGGTGTACGCCAGCGGAGGCGGCCGTCACGCTGCTGCTACACGCTGCCGACAACACGCCGCAGCCGGGTGAAGCAAGGTGTCGCGACGCGCCGTCAGAAGGTCACGAGCGTCTCCAGCTGATGCTGACTCCATTGTGCCACAACGCGCCAATTTTTCATACAACATAAAAGTGGGAAACGAAGTTTCCGACAAGAACGCCGGCTGGCTAAGAGGGGCGAACGATCCGCCCCTTTCGAGGCTGCAGAGGGGGAGAAAAGTTTATCAATATGAACAATGTTTATTCCCGGGAAAGTAACGACTATAATCGAAGGATTAAACGGGGCGACAGTAGTTGAAGACGCAAACAGATAAGACTGAAAGCGTTTTTTCCAACGAGCCACTTTCTGTTGTTCCGCCCCTTTCGTAGAAAAAGGTGGGGGAGTTGCAAAGAAAGAGAAGTTGTAGGCTATTTAATTTAAAATGAAGTGTAAAAAAGTTTTAGCGCACGCTATCCGAGAGACGGGCCGGGAAATCTTTTTATCGGAAAGTACTTTTGGGAGCCGTGTGAGGAGAGCGGCCGCCGCTTCTGAGCATGATCGGCGGGGCAGCACGTCTGCCGGGGGCAGTCTACGTCATCGTTGGGGGCGGCGCTCGCCTGCTGCCCGCCAAGAGCAGGCCAAGACTGCCAACAAAATCAATAACTCACGCGGCGGCGGCGAGGTCCGCACGCATTCGGCTGAGCGACGCGGCGGCCAACGCAACACGCGCGCGCTACACTAGCTGCTACTCTCTAGCTAGCACGATGTCTACAACCCAAACAACTCCTACTCATTCGCCTAGTTCTAGGCGAAAGTCCAGGAAAGATAACCTCAAAACACGTGTGCACCGAAGGAGCGCCGACCGGGGATGCAGCCGGGTACCACAGACTATCAAGAAAGTTTCGGCGATTTTGAAGCTCTCTTGTTGCAGGCATTAGGTGTGAGGGCACCGCGGAGAAAGGGACGAGGCGGCTCGGTGGGGGCATCTCACTTCGGGAGGGGAATCCACTCCCCCCTTAATCCCCCCACTTCACCGTTTCCCCCCCCCCCACGTCAAACGCCTTGGTAACATCTTCAAAAACTGACTAAACCGAGGGAAAAATCGAGGAAACTCGTGAAAAACTCGGGAAACTTCTAGTTTTCCGATCGTTGTCGCGACGGCTGGCTTATCGTCGCTGGAAAAACCGTTTCACTCGACGCGCGCGCAAGTGAGAGAGAGAGAGCGCGTGAAAAGTTTGCAGCTTAGCTACTACCACCCGTCATCCCCTCCTCCTCTCCCGCTTAATTTGAAAGTGGAAAGAGAAAATCATCATTTCCCCCTCCATCAAGACGAATTCCCCAGTTTCACTACTACAAGTTTCCCCATCGCATCCCGCCCGCTTCATAACAATAATAACTCCTGTTATAAATCAATCCCGGCTCCGTCCAACTTTGTTTCCCTTTCCCTCCCCTCCTCCTCCTCTTCTTCCCCCGTACAGTTTTTCTTTTTTCAACAGCTTTTGGCCTCGCCCCCCCCCCCCCACACCCCACCGCCAAAGTTTCTCTTATTGTGCACTTTTTTATAAACATATTCTTGCTCCGTTCCTCCTTGCCGGTGATATCGTTCGTGTTGAAAAGACCGTAGAAATCGAGTGGCAGTATGGAAGTCGTGCAAACTTTATGATTGAACTGACAACGGAATGAGCTCGACCCATATTTTATTGCCCTGTTAATCATAATAATCTTTCCAAGTCGAGAAAAACAAGAATATTGTAGATAATGTTCCCAAAGTTGTGGTTTAGTAAAGTTGGGACGAATGCTGTATTTCAAGGATAGTCAATACAGGAAACCGTTCAGCAGCTATAAAATGAAAATTTATCACCTTAAATGACACAAAATAGATGTGAACCGTACTTCTTTAACAAGAGAAGCTTTAACTGGAGAATAATAACTTACAATGAATAATATTGAAGTAATAATAAAAATTTGAAACATTCTTATATAGACTTTATGGTATGGTATTGATATTACTTGGGAACACGACGTACAGAAGAAAACATACATTGGCCTTAAACTAATAATTTTTTTTTAATTGATCTTGAAAATCCTAATGTTTATTTTATATTTAGATGTAAGTATCATGCCTGGGGCATGTTTCTAAGAATTTAGAAGTCCTGTAATACAGATTAAAGGCAGACACACACTAGACATGAATAGCATGGGTGCTAGGTTACTTCTAAAATTCTATGACCTTCTTTCTTCTTCTTCTTCTTCTTCTTCTTCTTCTTCTTCTTCTTCTTCTTCTTCTTCTTCTTCTTCTTCTCCTTCCTCTTCTTCTTCTTTTTCTTTTTGTGTTCATACTGTTTGCCTTCACAGTCAACACACTGTAAGTTGTATACCTACTCACTCGCTGCCCTCTGTACAGTATTCTCACTCCCATGGCCACCTTTCATTCACTGGAACCCATCAAGAGTAATCTTGTCTCACACCAAAAGCAAAAACATAATGGAATCTTCTGCAAAAACCAAGTGTTGATACTCATCCACTTGATGAAAAGGCTGCGCTCGACATTTTTGTCAGGTAAATTTCGACAAGTTGAGATTGAGCCGAGCACATGCTGAAATATTGAGCAGTCTTCTACAAAGTTAATGAGCTGACCCAGTCGGCTACAATGAACGAGAAGAAAATGAATTGCCTCGCTCTCGGTTGCAAAAGAAAGTGAGAACGTGGCCGTGGGATGAAACTGGGAAGGGATGAGAGAATAAATAGGGTGGATGGAGAGGGAGGAAGAGAGAGGGTGTTGAAGAGAAAGTGAGCGAGTACAAAATAGCAGTCGTTTTAATTTCATTGCAGTAATCTCCGCAACTCTCCAACATTCTCACTCGTATATTGTCACATGCTTTACGACTCTAGATAGACACTAAGTATAGTCTGCATAAGAAACCCTTAGTTGAGATTGAGTTCAA
The DNA here is from genome assembly GCA_017141395.1 of Laodelphax striatellus. Lineage (NCBI taxonomy): Eukaryota > Metazoa > Arthropoda > Insecta > Hemiptera > Delphacidae > Laodelphax > Laodelphax striatellus. Next base: position 6,629,349 of record CM029539.1, read on the forward strand.
CCATAGAGAAAGCATAGGAGAAGTAGAACAGTAGTTTTTTATAGAACAGAATAGAATATTTCGCCAAAATACAAGAAATACAAATGTATGAAATTTACAATAGTGTTTACATACATGGATTAGTCTATACACAATAGGGTAAACATATAATAGATGTTTGGCACAGCTAGCAAAGTAAAACATTGAGCACTGACTGTATGTTCATTCAATATAATATTTATTTATACGAAATTATAAGAAATGAGAAAAATCAATAACCAATACAAAGTTGAAGTAATAAAGTTCTTGTATTCATAAGGTGACAAAACTAAAAATAGACAATTCATATATTTTCATAGTAAAACAATCTACTAACAAAGCAAACAAAATATTCACCGAAATACAACTCAATAAATTCAATTTGAAAAATAAAATATAATGTGAATAGAATAAAAATAAACAGTTATTATAATTTTGAAAGCAAATGAAATGCTGTAACAACAATATTTAAGACCATAATGGTTATTATTGGCCCAACAGTTTGCGAGATGTCTTCAACGTTCATCAAATTCTCTATAATTGCTATTTTCTATCAAATCTTCAAGAGGTTTTTCGTGATTACCGTGAGACTTAGCGTGGAAGCGCTGTGAATGTGCTAGCATTGATGGGAATTTTGATTAACTTTGAGTTTTTGAAGTCATAAATATCCTGCCAACAGGTGGGCCTGAAATAATCATTCTAGTCTCAAATTGTAGGTAATTTTATTTTATTCAAAAATGATCAACATGGGAAAGGGATGGATTAGGGTCAAAATTGTTGTAGTTCAAAATCCCGCCATTTATTCGTCATTGGATTTCCAGTAATAATTTTTGTTTCATTTTTGAGGGATATAAGGGTAAGCACCAGGCTGATTACTGATTGTAAGAAGATTGAATCCACGTACATTGGCGAGTAGGTACTGTCGATTGCCTGATAGTATTGCTTCTTCCTTGTCTCTAATATGTAGCAACAAAAATCCTTCATTGACTGGGATCTATCGTTTTAGTAAGGCAAGGTCTAAAAGTGCACACTCACCTGATATGTTGTATAGTAAGAGTTGACAGGATGCTTCACAAGAACGCTTCATTAAAAGTCATCCCCTCTCACATATTTTTCATATTTTAAGAAAAAACTATATTATTATATTTTTGTAAGATCTTGAGAGTTTGCGAATTTGAAGAAAAATGTTCATTGCAACTACGCTATAATATGTTTCTAAACTGTACTTAGATCAGTATGTTTTTATTGGTATTAAATCAATGTTGGTACCGTAGTAAAAAATTGATACTGAATTTATATGGTTTCAATTCAATTTATTTCATGACATTTTTGATCTGTTACAGGCCATTGTCGTCCCTGAGAATATATGCAAGCTGAAAATGCGTTTGCGTCGGTCTCTGTAAGGTAATATATCTGCATTTTTATCATACGTTAATATCCTACAAAATAATAACCACTCTATTTCTTTAGAATCAACGAATATCAAAGGAATATTTTCATGATGCAAGTTCAACTAAGAAATAATAATTGAGATCTACCAAATAAACTATAATGGGAGCAATTGATTGATTGAGCAATCAGATACACGTAATTTAGTTCATTCTTTGAACTATGACAGCTTATTTCTTAAGTTTTTTTCAATTCATTCTGATTAAAGTGACATCGTCTGTTCACAGTATTGTATCATATCAAATAATATGATCACAGATTGCTAGTCAAGAGTTAAGGGAGGTTTTAAAATGTAATAAAACCCATGTAGCTTCAAGTTTTCTATTGCAAAAAGGTACCTCATTGAAAGCAAAACTCAGAAGATTATTGAGATATAGCAAGTGAATCAAGACATGCTGAAAGTGTTGAATTATCATTTACTTTTTAAAGATCGTGATAGAAATCTATAATTTAATGAGCATGACCTGTATCGCCTGACAAAAATGTATAGCTTTCTGTTAATTGCCACTCAACAATAGTCTGAAATTTTAAGAAGACAAGTTCTTCTCTAGTCAAGTTCTGAATCAGAATAGGTATTACTATTGCTAGAATGAGAGGATTTTTAAATAACAGTAGCCAACAAATTTAAAAAAATTTATTTCTATACGCTTAAATTTGTCACAAAATAAAAAACACATGTCAACAAAATAATATTATTAACATTGATAAACACTACAGAATTGAACTCAAATGAATATGGTTACATGAATGAGCTGAATTTACACAGAACGAATTATTAACAATTTATCAATCATTACTAATTCATCAAATACAAAATTGAACTAAAAAATCTTACAATTGTTTAAGTATGATACATTAATAGATAAATTCAGACAGTATAAACTTAAAAATTCTATTATCTACATCATTCATCAATTACAATATTCCCTTAATAGATATTCTAGTAAGTTTACTATTCTACTACCTACTAAGCCCAGGAAACTACACAGTTGTTTGACTAAGGCACCAAGGTTCATGAATTTGAGGCTTATTTGAGACTCAAGGGACACTTTAAAAGTAAAAATCTTATTATTACATTTCACATGAAGGTAGGCTATATTCATTTGATTTGGCAGATGGCGAGTAACTTTCATTTGATATTTCTATTGTAAGGGGTGACAATATTCATAGAAATTTGATTTAAATATGCTTTTACGTGTAATATAGTGTATATGAAAAAGAATGCAACAGAACATCACCCGTTACCATAGAAATGTTAAATGAAAGTTATTCGCCATCCGCCAAATTCAATGAATATTACAATAGTTATGATAATGATGTTATCAATTGCAGACATTTTACATATCATGCTCGATTACCTCCAACACAATGTATTTTTAAATTTCATTTACATACGATACACCTCAAGCTCTCATCAATCCGAGTCCAAGTTTCTATAACTTCAAGCTACCTACTCTGATTTAGTATTGAAAGCGTGTTATCCAATAGTTCAACTACTGGCGAGTTAGATTGTACAGTAGCCGCAGCTAGTTGTAAACGTGAATCAAGGCCCGCGCCTCTCAAACAAAGTTTCGCTTTCTGATTATTGGCCGCTAGCGCCCAGATGATCAAAGCCACCGCACTTTTCTCTTCAGCTGCTGTGTTTGCCACAAGTTTATCACATAGAAGGCTCAGAAACACATCAGTGGACAACAGTCTGGGTCTGTTTGATGAGTGGAAGGCGATATTCCTAAGCACATACAAAGCGGTTATACGTATGGTTGGTTTGGAATGCGATGAGTACTCAATTAACCTTTCAAGCACATCTCGTATCTTAGATACGGCCACTTGACCGTCGGCGTAAAACGTGAAAACGTTGAGAAACTTTAACCAAACGCCTTCGACGTCTTCAGAAGGTGACCGCTTTTGTAGTCCCAAATTTATGAATTTTGTAAGCAGATTGCTCTTGGCTACAATAGCCCTAGCTTCTGATGCCTGGCATGCGTGGGTTAACAGCAGGAATGCTTTGCCGAACACTTCCAGTGAACAGTGCTCCTTGACAATCATGGAAATTAGCGCATGTACCAGTGAGAATGCGCTAGGAGTTTTTCTCTGTCCCACTCCGGATACAGTGCTTGTTAGAACCAAGGATCGAGCGCCTGAAAAGATAGAATAAAATATTTTATTTCGCCAAAATACAAAAATAAATTCACAATTTATTGTTATAAATTTATATTGTGTTATAAGATGGTCTGTTTTCTATGTGAAAACACTTTCACCATGTTCCCTATCAAGGGATAATTGGTTATGTTGGTGAAGTGGAACACCCCTACTCGGGTCTCCCCACTATTAAAAGCCATACGCTAAATAAATAAATAAATAAAATGGTATAACACATTTTTGGCACAGCCAGCAAAGTAAAACCTTGAGCGCTAGCTGTGACTTCATGTGAAATTAGGAGAAATTTAAAAAATCAGTAATAAATTATACATTTTTTTTTAATAATAAATCATTTTATTTGTTCACGTACAAAACACACAAATAAGTTGAGTTGACAAAAGACACATGATACATATTACATAAGATACATTACAACGATAGATAAAAGGTACATCTGGGTAAACATAACAATGACTAGGCTAGTAACAATAACTTATGCAACAATATAAATAGACAAAAATTCAGAATAGGTATAGGAAGACAACGATTATTTACTCTCAGTAAGCCACTTGGGAGAATACTATTCTATAATCTAATCTTATCATTCTACACCGAAATTCTTTCGCTTTCAGTTTCGGATATCATAGCACTTCTCCTTATCAGAGCTTTCAAGGTATAATCATACACATTTTTGATTTTTTCTTCATTGAAATTAGACAGTAAAATCATAATTTTGTCCACCTGTTGAATTACATTATTGGTGTAAGGCAAAATGAGATGCCTAAAACTTTCGTAGGTTGAACAGTCTAGGAAGAAATGTGCTAATGACTCCGTACTAGAATGACATGAGGGCAAATTTTTCAGCATCAAGATGATACTTCCTCCCATCTAGATAAAGGGAAGTGAATGACGCTGTTGATGATCTCAATTGAGATATGCAGCGAATCAATCTTATCGGTAATTCAAAACTCAGCTGTTCTCCTATTTCGAAGTTGGGATTAATCAATTTATAGAGAGGGCATCTCAGAGAAGAAAACGCACGATTTAAGTCTTCCTCCTTCACATACCTTAAATAAGTGCCAATAATTCTATCCTTATTGTTCACCAAATCAATTGCATCAACCCCATCATCATTGCAAATATTTTCAAATTGGATAGAATTCAACTCCCCTCGCACATATGCTATCCAATTATTTTTGAAATTAGCTCTCAACAGGAGGCGATAGCAAATGAACGGAAACCGCGACTCTGCCATGTTTACAATTTTTATTAGCCATGACAAAAATCTCTTGAATATATGGAACTTGAGTTTTGGCCTGTTTGTCTCCAACCTGACACACCAACTCGGGGTTGAACGAGTCAGCAGAAGCAGGCGTTTCAAGAAAAATAACTGTGCTACCTCTACGGCTTCATCACAATCCAAACCCCAAACCTCCGAACCGTACAGGCAGGAAGGGATTATAGCTGTATCAAATAGCTTCATCTTTTCTATCCACTTCTCTGATCTAACTCTAGATAAAACATTGATCGCCACTGCTGATTCCGTTTTAGCCCTGCATAATGATCGCCTGCACATCTCTGAATATCTACCAGAAGACTGGAATATAACTCCTAAATAATTATACTGGCTACACATTTCTATTTTTTTCTCCCCTAGCATAAAATTGGCTTTATGACTTCTACTTAAACGTCCCTTATGAAACGTTAATATTTTTGTTTTGCTTGCATTTACTTCCAGACCTACTTCAGCTCTATACTGATCCAAACATTTTAATTTATTTCTCACGTCTGAAATGCTGTCGGCCAATATAACTATGTCATCAGCGTACTGTAACATTAAAATATCGTTGTCTAGATTCAAGCCATGTAATCCTCTCTCTCTAAAAAAAGACTCTATTCCTGACGTATAGAGGGCGAAAAGGAGTGGACTGGCCGGGTCGCCCTGCAAAACGCCTTTAGTCATAGCTATTGGCTCAGAAAAACTCCCACTAGAACGATTTTCCACTACTATGGAAAAGTCACAATATAGATGTTGAAATATGTTGATAATTCTTCTACTAATTCCAAGTCTTCTCAATTTTTGCCAAAGCCGATTATGTGGAACGGAATCGAAAGCGGATTCATAATCAACGAACAATGCGTACACTTTTCTTTTCTTATATTCCATGTAATATTTTACTACTGTATCTAAAACAAAAATATTGTCAATGCATGATCGGCCTCTACGAAATCCCGACTGACTCTCCTCCAGTACTCCACACTCATCCGCCCATAGAGCTAATCTGTCTGTTATTATGCCAGAGAAGACTTTGAGAATACAATTTGCAATAGCTATACCTCTGTAATTTCTGGGATCCAGCTTACAGCCCTTTTTATACAACATGAAAATTTTAAGTCTTGCCCAATTTGTAGGGATTCTGCCTGTCTCTAATATTGAATTGAATAGACGAATCATTAAAACTTTTCCTTCAGGAGCTAAATACTTGAAAAACTCGTACGGAATTTTATCAAAGCCTGCCGCACTTCCATTTTTCAGCCTCCTCAGTCTATTCTCCAGCTCCACCAAATCTACTGCTCTATCGATAAGTGGGTGTTTCACATCAGAAAATACGCAATACTCTCTAAACATTGGCTTATATTTTTGTTTGAAGTAACTAGCCCAATCCTCCAAACTTATACAGTTATCATCTATTCCTTTTCTTCCCTTAACCAGACGAACTGTTCCCCAGAATTCTTTCGCATTAGTAACATTTTTAAATTTTTCTTTAACTTTTTCATAGAATTGTCTCTTTTTTTGTTCTACTGTATCTTTGTACACTCTTTTCGCGTTCATAAAATGAGACAAAGCGTTTGTATCGGGATTTCTCTTTTTATACTCTCTGTATGTTCTACGTAACTCCCTTTTCAATTCATTACAATGTCTATCGAACCAAGGCTTATTTCTGAATTCTTTAACTCGTGCCACATTTTTCACCATGCCCAGTGATTCAGCCTTTTCCATGATCCCCCTCATCAAATCATCAGCTATTCTCTGAACATTTTCACAACTCTCAGTGAATCTAAATGGCATTACAAAGTTACTACTATAATCCAGTTTACATGATTCCTTCCAGCAGACCAATGTTTGTCGCTCATTCGATACAGACTCTAATACCCTATTAGATTTTATTTTGGTAGAAACAATAAGCGGGAGGTGATCGGATGTTAAGACCAAATCGGAAACTTCTATATCTGAAATAAAAGGAAAACTCTCGAAGTTGACCCAAACCAAATCTATTAAGCTACTTCCATTGGAACTATTGAAAGTGAATTGGCCTGGAATATCACTTCTACATCTCCCATTCAAAACAAAAATTAAATTTTCTTCCATAATACTAACCAATTTTTGAGCATTCGTTGAAACGTAACAGTCTCGTGATATTCTATCAGCGCATAGATCTGTGTCATTGAATACTTCTCCCTCAAAACATTGATTCAACTCTCCTATTCTTAAGTTAAAATCACCGCCAATCACCACAGGATAAGAAGAAAGTAATAATTCATGGTGATTTAAGCAGTCTTTCAGCTCATTAAGAGTACTTGTTACTGTATTAGGTTTTATATAAATTGAACAAATAATAATACTACCTACGGGACAGTTGACCTTAATCATGAGAATGAAGTCCTTAGCCAAAATCAATGATGCTTTTAAATTATTTTTTACAAGTACAATTAAACCACCACTAGCTCTACCTCTCGAATGTATTTCTTTCTTGGCTGGTATACTAAAAATGTTAAAATCCTTGAATGACTGAAAGTTCAACTTGGAGTCCACTAACCAAGTTTCACTTAAACAAATAACATCAATTTTTTGGAATTGTTCGGTTTGAGTTTTATCTAAGTTATGAAAGTTTTTAATACCATGAGAGTTCCAAAAGAGTATTTTTAAATGATCTGCGGAAGATCCTACCTTCACTTGATTTGTTTTTCTACCCGTCACCTCCTTCCACTTACGGCTGACTCTCTCCTGATTTCTGGATTGGGCTGCATCCTTGCTGGAGTCTCGCTGGAATAATATCGCCCGGCTGCACTCTCCAGATTTCCTCGTCTGCTATTGAGATAGTTGACGACTGCCACTTGAAGTTGTCTTGCGCTGCGAAGGTGTAGTATTTTTATCTCGCACCAGCCATGCCCTCATTCCAGAATTTGTAGCCGGAGTACTCGACGTCTTGGCCGTTTTCAGATGCGACGTTTTCCCTGCTACTGCCGTGTTGGACCGGAGCACTCTGGAGGAGCCTTCTGAGTTCACCCTCGGGCGCTTGTAGTGCGGATTTCGACTCTTCTTGACTGGAATGTCACCTTCCACGTGGATCATCGCTTGTACTTCTCTCCTCGAACTCGATTCAGGAATTATTTCAATCTGAGATACTCCAGTAGGGGTCAGTTCACTCTGAATAGCAACTTCAGATGAATTTTCCTCGACCACTTGAAATGTCTTTGTACACTCGCTTTGATCCGATACTGATTGCACTTTTCTAACTGGAGTAGAGTTCACCTGTGATTGAACCCTTATCTGCTCCTCACCTTCACTCACCAGATTCTCTAAGCTCTCATTTTCAAACTTTTTTCTCAGCACATCCAGCGTGTAGGGACGACCATTGACTAGTAGTTTGTCGTATTGCAATACAGCGTGTTGCCCATCTCTCCTAGCAATAGAAAGGAATTTTTTCAACTCTTTGCGAATATTCCTAACTCGAACAGTGAAATCTTCTTCTACTCCTATATTACAGTCTTTGAATTTCCGCCTTTGACTTAGGATTTCTAACTTTTTCTTGAAATTCCAAAATTTTACAATTATTGGCCTACCGTTTGCAGTTCGTCGGCCAATTCTATGAGCTCGCTCTATGTCGTATTGTTCCACGTTCACTTTTAGTTTTGTTTCAATAATGTCTTTGATGAGAACCTCGCACATATTACTGTTTTCCCCGCTTTCCTCTTGGATGTTGTAGAACACCAGGTAATAAATTATAATAAATCTCAATTGATTGTAGATTACCCAATAACCTGTTTAAGCCAGATTGAATAATCTGGTAATTCTGGTACAATCTCTAAGCTCCAGAGAGTATGATAATCTCAAGAGTAGCTTACTAGCAGAGCTACAAGGAAGTCTAGAATATAAATTGGAAAATATATTTTTTCAAACATATAAATGAAGTTACAATCAAATTTATATGAACGATAAACAAAAAAAATAATAATATTCCAGATAATGCTAAGAAGTTTTTAACGTAGATTTACACCATAGAATGAAGTAGAATAGAATAGAACAGGATGGGATTGGAAAGAACAGGATAGGAAATAACAGGGTAGGATAGAATGAGATAGGATAGGAAAGAACAGGATAGGATAGAATAGGATAGGAAAGAACAGGAAAGGATAGGATAGGAAAGAACAGGAAAGGAAAGGATAGGATAGGAAAGAACAGGATAGGATAGAATAGGAAAGAGCAGGATAGGATAGGAAAGAACAGGATAGGCTAGAATAGGATAGGAAAGAACAGGATAGGATAGGATAGGAAAGAAAACGATGGGATAGGATAGGAAAGAACAGGATAAGAAAGAACAGGATAGGATAGGATAGGATAGGAAAAAACAGAATAGGATTGGAAAGGAAAGAACAGGATAGGATAGAAAAGGATAGCATAGGATAGGATAGGGAAGAAGAGAATAGGATAGGATTGAATAGAATAGGAAAGAATAGAGAATAGTTGTCATGGAATAGGCGATCTCACCAGTCGGATTATCAGCTGTGAAAGTGATGAGTGTTTTGAGGGCCATGACATGAGTCGAGCTATCAGCCAGACACCAGACCCACAGCTTGTGCAAAATATCTGCAAAACCAACATCAGATGCTGCTACTTTCACTTCAGGGCTTCCAGACATTAAGTTGCAAGATAAGCCCAGGTACAAGCACAGGTCGGCGAGAGTTGGATTTCCCTGAGAAAAAATAGAATTGTAACAATAAGCTCCAAAAGTGGATGATGAAAAAATATTCCAGATAATACAAAAGAAGTTTTCAACTCTATACAATTCATACGATTGTATGAATTAATTTTCCAAAAAAGTCAAGTTCATGCATTGTTTACATGTTAGTTGAATAGCGCTAGTCAACTAGTTTCAGTGTTAATTTCTGAGATTCAAGGTATGAGAACGCTTTTTCAAAGGGTATTATAAATGAAATTAGATTATCATGTTTTATAAATGGAATTTATCCTCTATAAGACTTGACTTCGTTTGGAAAATAAAAATCATTCTAACTGGACAATATTTGCTATATGATGCTTAATAAAACTCAAGTTGTAATAAAGCACGCTATTACAATAATATTATAGCATTACTTTCTATCAGTAAATTTAATACATTTTTTAGGAAACAAGTAGACATTTGAAAGATTAAAAATGATTTCAGTCTCTTTAATTTAAGTTCTATTATTTTCAGTGATTCAATAGTCACATCTCATAAACCTCTTTGTTCCAAAATATATGAAAGTATAATAAATTACGTTGACTGTATTCAACAATGCAATTGAAACGTTTCTTAAGTAAATGATGATTCCCATTTGAAAGATTAAATATGAAAACACAATGACACGCAATGACACGCTAAACTATAAAATTTAATGAGAGTGATCCAACTGTCTGGATTATCTCTTTTTTTGAACAAAAATAATAAAATTCTAGACAACTTCTTTCTCTGTTGAGAATGGAAGAGCACTAGATCGCCTATATCACAATTTATTAAAAGTTTCAACTAGTTTGAAATGTTTTATAGTAAGTGTTAATGGGAAATGAATACTGGAAAAATTGGAAAATTACTGGAAAATACTGTTATTGGAAATTATTGTAAAATTGTAAAATGATACAAAATGAATACCTTTTTTAAGCGCGATGTGTCACCAGTTTCCACAGTCAAGGTGACAAGAATGCTTCTAAATCGATAGATCAATTTCGCTAGTAGATCCTCTTCGAGAGCAATCAGTGAGGCCTCTTGGGAATGACCCACAAGTGCGGTTAGCGCATTCAAAAGTGCTTCTTTTCTTTTGGTCGGAATCAGTTTCTCCCAAACAGTTATCAGTGCATGGCAAATTTGTTTACAATCATCTGAAACAATCACAAAAAATTGTATTCATGAATTCACTTCAAGTAGGCAAAATTGATTCATGAGATTCTAAGTCACTTCGAACTATTATACCATGTATGGTTATACAGAAACATAATTATTCTAATAGTGTTAAAGAAATTACTATCATAATACAGAAACAATAATATACAATATGCATAGTACAGAGACTGTAAAATAATATACGTAAGTAATTATTATTATAGTTTCTCTAGTTACCAACATTTAAATAAAAATTTCCATTAATTTAAAAATTTGAAATGAGATAAATCACACATGAGAAATAGAAATTGCTGAATTTTTTTATCTTATTATTCCAGCCGTCTTATTAAAGTCACATTTGTTTAGAATTAGTAGTCAACTGTATGCTTCATCTCACCTTTAATTCAAGTTGATTCAAGATCAAGGTTAGAAAATGAATCCACCTTGATTTTACATTACGAAGACTGTATAATACATTCCCTACATTTTATAAGACAAGAAAGCCTAGACAGACCGACATATTTTGTTATTGTTTATTCACCCGGGGTAGTTGTTATGACCTGTTTTCCCTCTGATAGTAAACATGAATGAAAATAGAGCTTTTGACATTTCATTCCATTTTTGACAATTCGAGAAGGTGAAGATAGTATATTGGAAGGAAAAGATTGATTTCAATAAAAATCAATGATTACGGTAGAATTGAACCAGATCATAACAAAGCAGAAATGGATTAAAAATATTCTTAGAAAGAATTTTTAGAATAAAACTGTACCTTGATTGAAGCTGAATGTCAAACCAGGTAGAGACAATAGTGAGTGAATTTGAAACGTAGTATTGGTTGTTTTGTTGATACCAAAGCACAGTGTTGATACGACATTGCTGGGTAAATTGAAAGTACTTTCCGAATGATGGAGAATCAGCGACATGAGACGTAGAAGCTTACCCCAGAGATTTTCTTTCATTTTTTCATGGTGAGGCTCTGTAATGCAAAACCGAAATCTTAAAATACAAATGTCAAGAGCTACATCATTTATATTTCAATGGATTATTCACAGACTACTTAATTATTGAAATGAATTGACACCATTAGCGTACGCTGGGCAATTTCCTAAAGTTAAGTGTTAATATTATTTTCCTAGTCAAAAATGATTATAAATTGCAAATTTAAAGACAGCATGAATTAATAAATGAATAAAACCTTGTTGAGAAAAAAAATAGTTAAATTAAATCTATAAAAAAAAATGGAAGATCAAGAAATTACCATTTATATCAATTCAATGAATGCAAACTTAAATCTCAATTATTGGTTGACGCAATAAACCATGCAACGGAAGCAGTCACCAAATTCATCTCTCATCGACACCCTCTCGTGGTTGAGTGGTAGAGTGGATATTATTGTCCAAACTTCGCCACGTCAGAAAAATAAAGAAGTAATTCTAATCACCCTTTCTATTACCCACGCACTAGCGTCAGGCTCAGGTGAATACCATCTTCAGAAAATAAAATTAGTTGAGAATTGAAGAAACAAATAAGCTCAATAAGATACTCAGCTACTCTTACCATATAAATCATCGTTTAGAAGTCGACACAAGCTGGGTAGTAAATCAGTTGGAATACTGATGCTCTTATTCAAACAAACGCACAGTACACTACAGACTGAACTAAACATTTCTCCCACTTCTTCTCTCACTGTAGGCTCTGAGTTGCTCTTTCTAGTCAAGCACCTAAAAAATTAAAAAAAAACACTTCTAAAGAATTAAATCCAATTTCAAAATTAGTAAGGAGAAAAAATTAAACAATGAAATTATTAAATTAAAAATTAAACATTAGAAAACAATGTAACGTACCTCATCAACATTTGGGCGACTCCCGAGTCTCTCAAATCATTACCGACATTGACATTGAATTGAGAAAGAAGACTCAATAGAAGCTGACAGGCAGCCCTGATAAGTCCAGGAGTAGTGGGGACATTCTCTAATTCAATATCATCTGGAATAAGGTGGAGAAGAATTATTATTAGTTTGATATGTAAATGAAAACATATATACATAGCACAAAAATAGCTTCAAGATTCAATAGATCATAGGAGCAAATTCTACTACTATAGATTAAATTGTCTTTGTAATTATAGATTTCTTATTATTATAAAATTTTTTATTCATAGATTTTTATTATTTTTCAACAAATTTTTCATTCATTCAAACTGCTACTACAATCTTTACATTTCGAATCTGTTGCTGGGTTGCTACAAACGGGATCAACTACTCTGAATCAGCTGATTGTAAGTTACCCACTTAGCAATGTGCTGATCCTGGATTAAAATTTATATCGCTTGGTTTACAACCCGGCATGTACATCATTAAGAAATTATCTTGGATCCTCCTTGATTCACCCTCACTCAAAATTATTATTGCAACTGTATTACTTATAGCTGAGGGAAATGGTCATTCTAATAACTTTATATGTCAATCTTCCATTAAAGTTGAGTTAACCTTCAGTATAAAGTAATAAGAAGAGAGAAACATATAGAATATAAAATACATTATAGAGACATTTTGATAGGATTTTTTCAACTAATAATAATAATAATAATAATAATAATAATAATAATAATAATAATAATAATATGAAATTATTTCAGGATGCAATTTATGACAAAAATATAATTAGTACTAATTAAAAAGACTTGTAAGTTGAGATGTTAAACAAGTCACTTACCTGACATGAGGAAAGTATATTTGTTCCAAAATACTTGCTCCATAACCAAGTTATTGATTATTATTTTCAAATGATGATAGAAATCATGCTCTCCAATACAAGTAACGTAGTACTGAAATAAAATATGTTCCGATTAGAGCCAGTTTTACCTGTATACCGTACTCTTTATATGAAACTATATGGGTCTCCCCACCGACAAAAGCCATACGCTAAATAAATATATGAAACTAAGCTATTTGAACTTCAATACAAAAAATGATAGAGCAACGTCAGACTCAGTTCTGATACATTTCCAATTCCCCAATATGCCAACAGGGGTATGTTTTATAAAAATTTATAAGTCCTATAATACAAGAAATAGATAGACACGCAGTAGACTTAGGAACTTATAAAAGTTACTTATCAAATGCAGATCCAATTAGATATTATTTATATAATATCAAAATTTTGAGCTGAATAATCAATACTGGATCGTGATAATTATCAAATGAAAATGACAATAATAAATTAAGAACTTACCTCTCTCTTATCATGACTTGCTAAACAAGCACATAAAAGAATCGCTTGTTCTCTCACTAGACTAGCTTCATTATGGTCAAGGAACGCTCTGAAAAGTGAAAAACCATAGAAATAATTTATATTCATTTCAGGAACAATTCAATTGGATGTTCCTCGATATGTTCTCTTCTTACATCTCATTAGTAATGAGGTATCGATTATTTATGGGGGAAAAATACATCCTCATTATTTCCGTATGTTGCTCGATCTTTTAAAGCCAAAACAGATACAAATTAAGCTTTTATTAAGTTTCATTACTAAATAATAATTAATACAATAGATTGATAATATTCGATTATATATTTTCTACTCTCATATAGAGAGTAGACTTCTGTAGAATGCGTTCTGAGATGCAAAAGTTAAAAAACGTTCTACATCAAATGGCAGGACAGTGGACTCAACATGAGTTGAGCCGGTGTAGCTCAGTTAGCTTCCCGTTCCGTCTGGCACTTTTCCGCCTTATCATCCTTCACCTCATTACTCAGGCACAAGTAAAACACTTATGTGGGCATCATCCGCAGCAAAAAAAACTAACTAAGGTAAGAAAGAGACAAGTAACTTGTGTAGGACTTGGATCAAGACTGATACTTACCGAAGAGCAGTAAGCCATAAGTCTGGAAGTGTTTCCATCACTATTAAGAACACATGTCTTTCTTGGCAAAGCCCAATGAATAGCTGGAAAGCTGAAGCTCTTATGACAATATCTTTGCTCTGGAATAATGGAACCAGAGAAAAGAAATGTTCTTCTTTTACCCAATCTTCTTCCCACTTTCCGTTTTTCTAAAGAAATCAAAAACAGTAGGGAATTATTCTTCACTGTATTTTTAAAAGATGGGACTGATAACATAGTGCACTGATCATATAGGCTATATGAAATTTTTATAGTATACTGATGAATTATTTTTATTTATTCAGTTGAAGAGTGAATGATCAGTACAGCCCGCTTCATTCATGAAGGAAGACGCACTAAATTAAATTTGAGCAAGGTGAAGTTAAAATAGATTAATCCACTAATAATAATTGTTGATGGACAGCAAACAAGTACTAAATCACAAATTGTTTGACATTCATTTGACACACTAAACTTTAGTCATGCATTCATTCATAGAAGATGCATCACATTGGGTTAGCTAAGCAAGGTTCGTACTGTACATTTAAAATAATCTGTCTAAAGAATTTTCTCATTCTTTCAAGCTTAAAAATAATTGGAGTTGAGCTTTGCACTCTATTTTCATATTTTTTAGAGAAATTAACAAATTTTTGAATAGACAAGCTATCGATGGATCTGTAATAATTTATTCACAGAAATTACTTCCAACAAAAAGAGTGAGTTATTATTCTCATGAGTTCAATCTCAATTATTTAAAAAAAAACAATATTTGTGTATTAATATGAGGTAATTGAATATTTGAGTTTATCTCTCTACTAAATTTGATTCTTTCTACAGAAATTATAAACTATTTTGAACAAACAAGTCAATGGATAATTCATTCACTAATTACTCCAACAAAACATTCTTTCTTAAAAGTTGAACATTGATAATTTTACCTTGTTCTTCATGTCCAAATGTAGAATATTAACCAAAACCGTCATTGTTCTCCTGGTGATGCCTAGTCCCATGCAAGACTCGGGAGTTCCACAGTGGAAAGCAGCCAATAGTTCCCAAAGTACTCCGCATCTGAGATTTTCACATGGTGTAGCATGTTTCAAAGACAATAGCTTGGACAGTGTATCCAGTGCTTTGGCGAGGAAAGCTGAAATAGTTCATACAAAACCATAAATGATTGTTTACTAAACGATGATTCAACATAATAGAGTTATGTAAACATTATTGTAGATGTAAATCAGTAAACATTTGTAAGTAATTAGAAAATTTAAAAATTTCATTGTGAATTAGAATCAATCATTTCGTCATGAAACCCCATACTGAAGCAACAATAGTAAGTAATAATATAATCAAACTGAGGTGCACATAGAGGTCAAAATCATTAAGTGAACAAGTTAAAAGATCAAAGGGAAAATATGAAATATTTTAATCTTACTTATCAGATTTGATAGGAGATTTACTACTGAGGAAAAGCTACTAAGAAAAAATTAGATGCAGAAATTAAATCAATGAAAAATTAATCTTTAGCCAAATTGACGGAATAGAACGTTCCAAGTTCATGCTTGTCAAAATAGAAATTCTGTAGCTCTATAATATATTCTTCTGTCTCGATAATTAAAGAAATTTTTAGATTATCCACTTTTGACAACCATGTTACATAAATAATCACGTGCAACCGGTGCAACTAGGAGTTTTCTAATCCTGTCCAACATTGCAAGCTATTGTTATTTTCATGATCACGTATATTGAAAGGAATTATATCTGAGGACACAAAACAGCCACTCTCGACTGCCTGAAAAGTAGTTGTCATCTTCTCTCATCATCATCACCACCACCCCTCTCATTACCCAAGCACAAGCCTAGAGCTTATGTGGGCATCACCCTCAGCAAAAAAGTAATTATGATGATATTAGAGAAGCTATTAATGAATTATAAACAAACAGACATTTTATCAAGGTTTTCACGAGTAATTATGATGATATTAGAGAAGCTATTGGAATGAATTGTAAACAAACATAAATTTTACCAAGGTTATAGAAGTGCTGAGTATGAGTGTGATGTAGACAACTAAGTAATTGTCCAAACAAATGACTCCATCTGTCGGCCTCGGTCTCAGTAGCATTCGATCCAATACACACTCTTGCAAGATCGAACATTCCCATGCACAACTCTTTCCACTAGAGGTATGAAAACAATAATAACAGGTAAAATAAAAATAAAAACACAAAAGTAAACAAAACGAAGGCATGCTACAGTACCCTGTATATTGAAGGCACCAATAAAAAGCCATACGATAAAAAAATAGCAATACAACTTTATAAAAACACAAAAATTGAATAAAAATTGATCTAGGAAAGATTGGTTATCTGGGAAAATCTAAATGGTCTGCTATCCAAAACAATTTTATTACGAATGTTCGAAAATGATAAATCAATGTAGTCCTGTATTAGAAGTGAGTTTCCATATCATAAGTGAGTAACGTACCATTAGAAGTCCCTCATCTACAGAATTTGAAATGGAAGTGAAAAGTCTTGACGAAGGATGAGCTGAGTTGTTCAATACTGATGTAATCCATCTTCGCTGAGGTTCCAAGGTACCTGAAAAAAACAAAAACTCATGAAAAACTTTGAAAATAACAATACTATAACGATTCGATTGCGTAATGTTATTGTAATTATTGTTTATTATCCAGAAATATTAAAAATAAAACATACGTAGCCTATAAGAATTATTGGGAACACACCTTAAACTAAATAAACTATTAAAATATTATTAACTAAATATTATTTAAGGAAAAATAAATACACAAGCTGATAACTATTATCAAAAATCAACCAATCAATCTGGCTTCACGAAAATGGCTCATATTTTCAGCTACATCTTTTGATCCAGTCTTATTATTATAATTCAATCTTATTGAATAAATATAATTCATCCATTAACGTGAGGTTTTATTCATACACATTATTTCATAATAAAATCTCTGAAAACCCGTAGTTTCCACGTAGTTTTCTACTTACACAATGACAAAAATTGATTAAACTTTCTTAAAAGCAAAACTTACCAGCAAGGAAATTCAGGAAGTTTAGAATCGAATAAAGCAGCTTTTCATCATCTTCATTATTTGGGAAGCCAGTTACAAACTTGAAGAAACTTTTTCTCCAGGCTGGACTGTGTTCGACTTCTGTCTTTTTCTCAGAATGAATGAAACAAACTTCCAGTAATCTGAAATGATTGAAAAATAGTGGAAATGATCTGGTAGATATTTTAAAAAAAAAAAACAAGAATTTGGTCTTTTTATATGATTAAATCTAGGAATTGAAAAAGATTGAGTTCCAACAGTCTACAACAAGCTGTTATTGTTATTGTGACCATCGTTTGAAAGTATTTATAACATCGCTTGCAATAAATTCAAAATATATTGTAGATACCTCATTGTAAAATTCAACTCACTATCGAAGTAATATCATGAACTCTATTTTTTTTTTCTAATCACAATTAACATTCAATAGCAATGAACTTATCTGAGCACAGAAATGAGAAGGTAGTATAATTTAGTCATTTCATTAGAAGAGTGTACGACTACATGAATCGCCCACTAAAGCCTGAGTCACACCATAGAGAAAGCATTCGCCAAGCGTTTGCTTTCTCTAGTCACACAAGCTACTTTATTAGCTGCTAGCGAGACAGCTGATACTGAATAGCAAGTGTGACATTGGCAGTAGCTTCTAGTAGTATAGCAGGATTCTTTTAAATTGTCAGAAGACAGCTGATTGATGTACGCTCGTTTACTAACGTTAAATCAGTCGTTTTCTGACAAGTTAAAAGAATCCTGCTATAGCTGGTGTCATATTTGCAACTTTGTATCGGCTGTTTCGTAGAAGCTAATAAAGTAGGTAGCAATGGTGTGATTCAGGCTTAATTGAAAACTACATCAGGTTGAGACACCTATTTCTAATTGTTTCTTACTTTTTCAACTTCGGTATAACACTCAGCACCTCGTTATGAGTGATAGCATCTTGAATGGTATCCAGAAGCAACTTGCAGTTATGAGAGACACAGCTTCCCTGCATTTGCCTCAATACTTGATTGGTGACTGTCAAGTCTGGATTGCACTGTTGAGGTGGTTTATTCACAGCCATCAAATCATCAACTTCCAACTCCAGCCACAGCACACTCAATAGCGCTTTCAGCGATGTATCGTTCAACAAATCACCTACGAAAGAAATCTCTTATAAGAATATTGGATGATGAAAATCATTTTTCAACTTATTTTTTAAATCTATACATTTAGCCCCCCCCCTTATGGCCCTCAAAACACACAACTACAAAGACTGTATAACAGTGTGGCCATTGGATGTCTCGCTTTTGATTGGTTAGCTCTGTCAAATCCACCATACTTTTGCCAACTCTCATAAGATTTACATTGAGAAAGTAATTGAATCACAATTATGTTATGTTAAGTGATACACTTCTAACCCACGATGCCAGTACTAGTTTTTATCATTTTAAGCTTTCAAAAAATCTATATAAGGGTAGAGAAACTATTTTAATGTTAAAAACTTATTTTAAATGTCTTTCCTCTTGAAATAAGTTTGAAAAATAATTTGTATGGGTTCGAATTTGCCAGTAAGTTAAGCCCATACATCAGAATTGATAATATCAGAATTCAAAATGTTGGCTAAAGTATGGCGATGGCGGGGAGAAAATGTTCCAACACATTGTAATTGGCCCTTTCACACCAATGGCCACACTGTGATCACACAGTTTCTATTCACACAACTATACAAACTTAAATTCAAAATTAATAATAAAATGAATTGTATCGAATAATGTTATAATTATTATTAATAGTTATAATTTGATAGTTATAATTTATAATAGCATGAATTATATAGAATTATGAAAAGGAAATATTATCAAGTCTCAAAATTCAATTATCAGCTAGTTTTAGTCGATCCTTTAATTTTCCTTGAACATTTCGAATTTTTGCTGGTGATGGGATTAACTAGATAAAGCATAATTAACTTGCCCAGAATATCTGTCACTTGATGATTTAACTAGTGCTTCACAAAAGTATAACAGTATACAGTGTTTAGGTGTATACAGTGTATAGTGTATACAGTTATACAGTGCTTCACTGTATTCACAAAAGTGAAGTATTTGTTTTCAGTAAACGTTTTAGTTTCTATTAAGTTTAAAAATTTTGAATTTTATTATAATAAATAGGAATAATTATCTATAGTGAAGTGAGTTCTCACTATGAGTAGACGGCTGGCTGCTGTTTGGACTAACTTTCCAGTGGGCCACACATTCAAATGGCAATCTGAAGTTGACCAGGACAATGTAAGGCAATGATATCGAGCTTTTTGTAGTGATATAGAACTCGGCAAAAGCTAGAAACGCAAGAAATTGGGTTGCATCACGTTGAAGTCTCCAATCTTTTCTGTACTTGAATAATCCTGTTGGAGAAAAAATAATTTTTTAAAAACTCTGCTTCAATTTTCAATCAATGAAGCATCACACATACTTTCTAAGCTTTCTTACTGAGCAATTCATACATACTTTCAGTACGGTACGTCTGAATTAAAAAAAAAAAAATGTCATACGCTAAATAATAAACGTCTGAATTGAACACAGTATTTGAGTTTTCTACACTAGATTATCAAGATATTCTGGCAAAAAAATTGAAACCTGATCTCCAGAGAATAGTTGTTGTAACTGGCAAATTTTATTTCTGAAAATGTATATCATACATTGTTTGATAGGGATTATAATGCACCTATTTACAGTATTAGTAATTAAAATAATAATTTCTTTACTATTGGATTAAAGTCTTGTCCGAAGTTGATAGAACTCCAATAGCATTGGAAACTGGAATTTTTATCAATCAATTGATATGTTTCTCTAATGTAATAGAAATCAGACCACGTAGACATTGTGACTTGTAGAATTGAACCAGGAGTGTAGTATTATAGCATAGCCCCCTCTAAACTACAGTAGTTTAGAGGGGGCTATGATTATAGTCAAGTAATTTTATAGGTTATTTTATATGTATCATATTATTGACTTGAGAGGAAACTAGAATAGAACCAACGAATTGAAATCGTTTACCTTTTATTATAGTTTTCAGAAGTTTCGTATTCTGACATAAATGCAGTCTTACTTTAGAACAGTGTCTTGAAATATTTTTCAATATCGCAATAGCTGGCAATAGGAGCTTTTTCTCCTCTTTTGAACCATCCTGAAAATAAGAAAAAGCATAGATAAAAAATGTAACTTTTCAGTTTTGCATGCATCAAGATGTAGTCACAATTAATAACAGTATGTCCAGTAAAATAATTTTAAAATAGCATAATTGTTAATCTTCTTCAGTCTGTTGGGAAAACGACCAAATTCAATCTAAAGATATTTGTCAATGTTTGAAGTTTGATTAATTTAATTCAACCCTCTCGGATGGGTGACCGACACAAAAAATTGTGCAATGAGGCGAGGTGGAACCTACCCGTAAGGGTCTCCCCGCCAATAAAAGCCATACTATAAAAAAAACCTGATTAATATTCCTGGATCAATATTCATTAAAATAGCAATTCAATTGAGTAGGATGATTGAAAAACTAAAACAAAAATTTTCAGAACTGAGCAGCGGAAGGTGTTCATTCGAATGGGAAGTAGGTGTCAGCTTGGAGTAAAGCATTACGCAAGTTCATACCCATGTTTAGGAGTGGAGGCCAGTTTTTGACACGTAGATTGTGACGATATCTCTGAGGACTATATGGTACTTGGTGTGAGCGACCGTGTGTTTAAATGGCGAGACCCCTAGCACCCCTAGCTTGACCGTACTGGAACTACGTAGCCTAGAGACTTGACCGTACCGCAAAAATCACAATAACGTTCCCTATCCTATGAGATATCTACTTGCGTAATGCTTTCTCTATGGTTTCACATAGAATGTGATACATTTTTCTGCATTGGATAATGTGATAGTTATTTATTTTTTTGGAAATGATCAAAATAAAAATGTTGAAATTACCAATGAATCCATTAGACGCAGTACAGTATCCAGGCCTCCATTCTCAATAAATATATCGTGTAGATAGGGATCATCAGTCATGACGCTAAGCTGAGTAAGGGCTGCATCGTGGACTGTTTGTTGCTCTTGAATATTGCTGCGATTCAAAAGATCCAAAACTCTTACAATGCTTCCCGGCTGAAATAAATATTGAAAAATTCAATAAATTTGCATAGTTGACAACTTTAGCTCGGAAATTTCCACGAAATGTAGAGAAATATTACATTGAAAAATTTAATAATCAATCAATCATTATCTATTGACTTCACAAAAGAGCCAATCATCCATTTACAGAGGATAGTAAAAGAGGCTTGAGATCAAAACAGTTCAAACTACACAAAAAGTCCAAATTCAGGAATATTCATGATAATTCCAATATTTAATATTGTTATCGTCCACTTTTAATCCATATCCAAAACTGGCACTGATGTTTTACTACAGAATTTGGAATTCATACTCATTAATAACACTACATACGAGTATTTATAAAATAGAATGCAGAAAGTAGGCTAGTGAAAAGAATGAATGCGAATGGTGATAATTAGCAATTAATGGTGAAAAAACTAGCATATAATGTGGTGAAATTCGTTATAAAGCGTAATAAATTATAATAGCGAATTGCAATGATAAGAAAATTTTGAGCAATTGAATGATAAGAAAAATTATAATAAAATTAGGCCTACCTCGTAAATTCCGCCAAGCTTCTGCTTTCCCGATACAGATCTGTCAACAAGGCATATATCACGAATATTCTTGTCCTCTAGGGCAGTTCCTACCATCCACATTAGTCTGGCACTTGCTTCTTTGCGACATTCTTTGTGAGGACTGAATAGCAGCCTCAAATTCGCCGATAGAATCTGTGAGGAATTATTTACAGACGCGAATTTAAAATTTCAAAAAATAAGACACGTTTTTAAAATAGATACACTGATTTCAATCTTCTTAGTAGAAAAAAAACGTTAAAATCATATAGTTTCTGGCGACCGTTTTGTCATGTTGTTGGACATCGTCAGAGTTCATGTATGGTAACAAACAACAAATTTAACAGAGTTTATTTATTCAGCAATAATTTATACTTAATGGATGGTCAAAGAGGCTTAAGCCCAAAACTGTTCCTTTTCCAATTCATGAAGACAGTCCAAATTTAAATTATGTGACATTTTTTTCAAAGAATTTATAAGGTAAAAAAACAGCAGATTAACAAAATATTTACCTGCAATTCATTGATTCCCAGCGTCTTGGCAATATCAGGATTGAACAAATCCATAACATGGCCACCAATCATTCTTTCGCCACCCGAAAAGCCTTGGAGTAGTGGCACAACTGTGCTCATTTCTGACCAGATTTTCATCCATGACGAATCAGACACCAACATTTTGCACTTCAGTATCAGAATGA
Organism: Laodelphax striatellus; assembly: GCA_017141395.1. Lineage (NCBI taxonomy): Eukaryota > Metazoa > Arthropoda > Insecta > Hemiptera > Delphacidae > Laodelphax > Laodelphax striatellus. The sequence goes on from CM029539.1 coordinate 6,652,446, forward strand.
TCATTTCTTCAGCTTGCTGCTGTATCTGGAAGTGACATAGAGACTTGTTATTAGCGTGGTAATTTGAAGGTTGTTATTGGAGTTGTTTTTTAATCAAATATCATTTATGAGAACTAAAAATTGCTTTCCGGTGATTTGGAACCCAGCTAAAGTTGTAGGTCCATTCAACATTCTTCTTATTGCCTACACGCAAGCCAAGAGCAAATTTAGGCATCACCACAGCAGAAAATAACAAAATGTATTGCTTCTAGCAAATTTTCAACAATTGAACCTTTAAAGTATCACAATATATCCCATAAAAACCAGTTGTCTTCATTAAATTTTCACCATTAATTGTAACAGTATAAGAAGAAATATTTGGGAAATTAATCTTCCAAAAGCTAATACAAATACAAATTTTTAAAAAATCAGAGTTATTGATAACATATTTTTAGATTTTTTTACTGCACTAATATATACACTGTAAATAAACTAATTTGTAAACTATAAATATTTGAGATTTTGTATTTGTATTAGTTTTTCAGGAAATTAATAATTTATTTATTTTTATGTACATGTCATGTCTTATGCTTAATGATATGCCTTCTATTAGAATTTAATGACGATATATCTCAAAAATGAAAAAAAAAAACAATTATAACGGGTCTCTCGTATATAAGAATAATAATAGAGAAACTATGGGATATGAAGCAGCAAGCAGGATGGATTAGAGAAATTAAAGAAGATCTGAACGAACTGGAAATAACCCTGGATGATCTGAAAAGCAAAACCGAAAATCTAAACAAACTAAAAGACATAAAAACAAGGTTCAAACCAAAAATAGACAACCGACATACTGTACAAAGGGTATTTACAGATGAAGAACGAAAGAGAAGATCAGAACGAATGAAGAAATACTGGACAATGCGAAAGAAAAAATTAAGAAAGACCAGGAAATGATTGATTTAAGTGGTCCAATGAGGCCGTAAAAGCAAAATAATAATAATAATAATAATAGGTCTCTCGTTGTAATGATTATTACTATTTTATTTGTACTGTTCATGTTACTGCAGAGTACATACTTTGTTATCCTGGTTGATAATTCCATGACAGACAATTTCTCTCAAAACATTCGAGTCCAGCATGAATCGCAATTTTTGGAAAGGATCAGTTCCGGTAGTGGCTTGTTTTGGACCGAGTAGAGTTGAAACAGTTTTATGACATGCCAAGTAGGTCCTACTGGACACAGCTTGATCAACATGAGCCAAAAGTTGAACAATCAGAGATGAAGCTTCTTCGGTATCTCTGCCTTCTAACCTGAAAATGAATAGGCCTATGAATTTTCAGTTCAGTGGTTAGATGGAAATAGAATTCATTATTCATTAATCATTTGTTGATTGAGTATGATTCTTCTAATTGGACGGAGTTGAGCAATAACAACCTACTGCCATCGCCAAAATTAAAGTTATAACTCAATGGTTCCTATCCACTTCTTTGTTAATAATTATAGATTTTATGTAGGCTCGAGAGAATCGACCAATGAAGTTAGAAACAGGGCTGATAATGGAGTTTCAAGCCTAACTCCTTCATCCACTCTAAGATGATGGTACTTGGTTACTTATTACATAAGTCCAATTCTAAAGGAAAGTAGATAAACTAGAATATATGGAAAAGTAACAGTTAAAAAGATGAGAAGCAATTATGTTATAACAAAATGAAGATTCAGTTGATTAACTTGCCAATTTATTGCGGAATACCTTGAAATCTTGGTTTATAATATTCCGGCCAATTTTTTATTAAATTAATTATCTTTAGCTTGCGGTACTATATTAAGGTCAATTTTTTTGCTTGATTTTTAATTTTTGGTTGATAATTGAGAGCCAATTTCTTTCAAAACATTCTAATCTATTTAGACTGTAGGTTTACTAATACAAGAAAGAATTTGTGTTAATGGGTTGTAAATTATGTCCTGTACAATATCAACAACACGTGGAACACTTATACAGACCTATAAAATTTATTCAAGAATAGTGGGCCTAATTTTAAATCCAATCAATTTTAGTTACTAATATAATACAATAAACAAAGTGCTAATTATTATAGTTTTTGTGAACTATTCAAGTTGGAAATATGGATCGTTATAGTATAGTAATGGTAGAATTATAATATTATCACTTGCATGTATTTTCATTTTGTACAGTTTTGATACAGAAATAAATTCTTGTTCTATTCTATTCCAATCGCTAACTAACAGATACTTTTGGAACTCACCTTTCACTGCACAGTTCAACAAAAATGTCGATGACTTCCAGCCGTCTGTGTATTAATAAACAAGGCATTGATTCCTTAAATAGTTTCACGAACTCATTTTGAGGTAATGACGCTCCGTTTTTCATGAAAGCCACAGCACATTTCATGGATTTGTGCACTTGTTCTGTCAATTCGAATCGTGAATCATTATTTGTCTATGAACAATAGTCAATCATTATTAATGAGCATATCAATGATTTTATAAAGAATCAATATAAAAACAGCACAACTGAGAAAGTTAAATTAATAAGAGAAAATAAATTAGCCTTTTCAACGATTAATACAGTTTACTAGATCCAGCTCTGTTAATTGAGCTCCGTTGCGAAGCACGGTTGGCTTACTAGTAATTATTAACGTGAATATGTTTTCTCCAGTGTTTTCTACACGTTTTTCCCTAAAACCTTATTTCCAGTAAAATTCAAGTATTATGATTTTTCTTACGCTCCGGATAGGCTTTGGCCCAAATTAATCCGGACAAATGAAGTTCTACTGTATCTTATTCGGAAGCATTTTCATTATACATACATGCACAACCCAGGAATATAATTTCTAATACATAAGTCATGGATTTCAGTGGCTCGAGAGGTTAATTTGATATGCCTATTGAGAAAAACCAAGAGCCACACTGAAATTGTGTTCATTTACTGAATGATATAATACGATAAAACTGATCATCGTTATGACCAGTAGGCTACTTATTACAAATGAAGTTGACAAATTAGATTCATAGAATAATGCATATTACATACTTATATTAGATTCGTTACAAAGAAAGTTATACAATTCATAAATAGCGTACCTGAAAACACTGTACATAAGAAGCAATCAGGAGATGCAGTTCTTTGTATAGAATATAGGTAGGAGGATCAAGTAACAGATGTGAGAGGACTTCCTGTAACTCTTTAGGTACAACGGTACCAGCCATCGACAGAGGAACGAGGGATTTCAGATACAGACAAGTTCCACTAATCATCAAAATCCTTTCCATAGGTTCAAACATCCTGAAACACGTAGTTATGAAAAAATCAACATAAAATCATTTATATGTAATTTTAAAAACTGCCTCTCAAGAAATCTAAGATACAGGATAATTTTTATAACTTGGGAAAAGTGCGTAAAGCCTGTTGAATTATTTCAATTATTGAATTATTCTATTGTTGAATTAAGCAGCAATTATTGCAAGTTACATTGCTGAATGAATAAAATGGTGGAGGAATAGAGTGAAGTGGATGAATTGGTTGATATTTACAGTACTTACGCGCTTTCCAAAATGCCTTTGGCGAATTTGACCATAGCCGTTCTCAGCGTGTTTTGAATGGAAAGCGAGTATGGATCAGACGATGACCAGAATACATCGGTGTCATGGAGACAGTACAGGAGCAGGTTCAAGGTGCGCGGAATGAGTGGCGCTGTCACTCCTTCCAGCTTGCCACAAAGTGGCGCCACTGTTTTTAAAAGTGTGGCACAAAACTGTGGCACTGACAACTGCTCAACATTGCCAGATCCCATTGCACCGCCGCACATCAGTCTCTGAGAAAAATGTTACATTCATCAAGATTGTATTGTGGAAAAGTATGTTGTGGTATGAAAGTAACTAGAACTGAATAAATGCAGAAGTATCTTTAATAATTTAATATAATTTAAAGCTTTTTACTCATTCATTAAAGAGATTACTATCAACTCATGGGATGAAAGTACAGACACAAAATCAAGAACGTCTTATATCCAAAAAGAACATAACGGTTATGTATATATTCACTCTTAATCATAAATTAAATTAATTTCTGAAGCTCAAAAACTATCCATAAATTATCAATCAATTTACAATTGAAAAGGTCTATCAAAAAGCACTGAGAAATAACAATGGTTAGTTGATTATATCTCGGTTCTATTTCCTGTCATCATGATGTAAAGATGAGTCTTCTTAGTTTTGCTTCTTCCTCTACTGAAATAATAAGTGTACTTATATAATTTGCAAGCTATTTGATGTGAATTTGCAAGATGTGAACCATCGATTATCAATAAGCTATTCAATTCTGTTGTCAATATTCGCCATTGCAAAACCAACCCTTTAGGATTTAGCAATAAAAAGTTAATTAATGTAAAAATTAATGTGAATTGAATGATTGCTGGATCGCATAATTTATTCCAAGCTGATGAGAAAACATGTTGAGGGCTGTAATCGAACACACCTTGCATCTGGAAAACATTTGATAACGTACTTATCCAATTTAGAATCTGGTAATTTAACTTTCCTCAATTAGCATACTTTTATAGTGGCATATACTACTTCCATATACTTAAGTAGCTTACTACAATGATTTTTGTAAATTAATTGATAGACAATACTTACATTGACCTTATATCCTTCCCTCTGATATTGGTGCAGCATATCGCTGGCTATGGGGGAATCTCTCTGAGCTGAAGTTATTGGTGATGAATTCTCAGAAGAAATCATACCAGCACTTCCGGGCAACTGAAATTTACAAAAAAAAATAATTCTTATCATGCGTCATTCATGCATAACTGGAACAGAACGCGTATGATTATTACATCAAGATTTGTTGTTACTAATAGAGAGAAAATTTAAAATGAATTTATTCCATCTTGAGTAATTGTTTAGTGAAGCAGTAATTTCTTTCCAGGACGTATTTCAAATTCGGAGAATTGGAATATACAGCATTAAACTCCATTCCAGGAACTTATCATCATTCATTACATCATTAGGTTTGTATTTGGTAGTTGCTAATTTCACACGCTGTTAATACCAATTCTTCTGCTTGAGATTTTTACAGTTCTCATTTTGTCGAGGTAATAATAAAATTGTACCATATGACAGAAAAATAAGAGAAAAATTCTTGAATAAAGCTCACCTCTATTTTTAGACAAGAAGTTGCAGGGTCAAAGAAGAACAAGAGACGATTCTCTAGTTGTTTTACGAATTCTTTCAGCGCGTTAACTGCATGCAGAGATTGTTTATCCAGCAAGTTGAGAAGGCACTGAAATAAAAAAAATTCAATCATAAATAAAAAGCCTCTACAGAATTGAATTAAATAGATATCTCTGCGACAAATTAACAGATCATTAATGAAGTTATTACAAGAAGAATTAAACAGATGTAAGTTTATGAAATGACACTAGATTGCATGGAATATTCTGATACCACTAAGAAAATTATAACCTATTATTCTTCGTTGGGAAGATCCTTACGGGTAGGTACCATCACGTCTTATTTTTGTGTCGGTCTCCCATCCAAGGGCAGTATTGAGTGTTCGTGACTTAATCTCATGATCACTCAGTAATCAATAAAAAAATGTATATACAGGAAACCTGCTGTTAAGGTAACAAGATATATTTGTAGAAACTTATAAAAAATTTAAGGATTAGGACTTTTTAAAATAATCAAAACAACAAAAGTCATAGAACAGCCAACGATTAGTGAGTATCCTGGCACAAGATCAATAATTCATTGGAAAAATTCTTCAACTATAACATGATTTGAATTTAAACTTCAATCTTATTTTGTTATGGAGTTCAACAACATTTCTCAAAAATCTTAAAATAAATTCCTGAATGAATTCACCAATATTCAATAAAAACTACAGTATTTTCAAATTTGATGTCTTATATGCACCTACCTTAATAATACCCTGGCGTTGGAGAAACACCTCCACAGGAAAATCTTTCAGCATGACATTTGAGAAAAAGTTACAAGAATGTTCGATTGTATCATAATTGCTTAAAGAGCTTTCAACCGCCGAAAGAACGTTGACATCTGATTTGATAAGACGCTGCCAGGGCAAAATCCATATTCGAAAGCTACTACTTTCCAGTGTCGTCAGTCCACTTGAGGAAGAATCGTTTGACCTGCAATAAATTGTTGAACAAATTTTACATTTCATAGAAAACTTTGTAGAAAATTGGTTTACTTTACACTAAGACTAAGGCCACACTACTAGGAGCTTCGCTTGAAGCTAAGAGCCAAGTGACTCGCATAGTGACTGATCCTTGTGAACAAACGCATCACGTACTATTGCAGATGGCCACACTGCAACCACTTGGTGACCAACGAAGCTCTTACCTTAGCACGTCGCTCGTAGTGTGGCCATTTGCAATAGTACGTAATGCATTTATTTGTTCACAAGGATCAGTCACTATGCGAGTCACTTGGCTCTTAGCACCAAGCAAAGCTCCCAGTAGTGTGGCCTTAGTAGCCTAAGATTCAAGCAGACTTGTTTGTTCCTTCTTTTTATTTATAACACAGACAACACTGTGTAGTTAGATAAACTGTATAGTTAGTCTATGGTTATAATTGTGAAATAAGAGTTCGGGTCTAGCTCAAGTATCATCAAGTATCTCTTTTTCAAGAGTCTATATTGCTCTATGAGACCAACTTTGCAAGATGTGTGTTCATTAGAATAATTCATTACGATTTTATACTACTTAAAGAAAATTTTACAATCTATTTTCTTGCATCTTCTAAAAATCATTCTTAGCAAAGATTTAAAAAAATCTCAATTTCAAAGTTGTCTAAAATAAATATTCATGTCATTCATAGCATTCAGCTTTGTTCTATTGATAATATTCCAACTTTTAAAAAATATGTTGTTAAAACTGTTGAAAAAGAGTTCAAAGGAACTTGAAAGCGCTTCAGTCCAGTGAGTAACATTTATGTTATTTTCAGTGAGATTTGACCGCATGTCGTGAATTCTAGTGTTGAAACAATACTGAAAAAATATATATTGTATGAGATTCTAACTATCAATTTGAATATTAATAAGTTAAATTATTCAATCTTAAACTAAATTGTGTTGCATAGAAAATTGAATAAGATAGAGTTAAGTTTGGACAAATCAAACGGCGCTTTGCGCTGTGAGGGAACTCTAGTGCATATTTAATTTTGACATCCATTACTATGTATTGAATGACAATAAATGCACCCTGTGTATATCACGTATACTTTGAGTTCTATAAACTATCTCTAGAACGGAAACAGATTTACCTGGTGGTTGGACACTGAGTCGATATAGGAACAGACGGTGTTCCTCTGGCTAGAGTTGACGGAGACTCGCGGTAGTTAATTATAATTGGTGGTGCTTCAGTAGGAACCACAGGCTGCCTCTCAGTTTCCATGTTCAGGAGATGGTCCTCATTTTGTTTAACAACGTCATTGATTTTCTTCAACAATGAGCGAGAGTCATTGTCATCACATTGAATTGCATTCAGGCGCTTCAATTTTGGATCAGCTCTCAGCAATAATTTGGCACTGCCGTTTACCTGGAAGTATCAATTAAATGTTATCCGTTTCCAATCTTTATATATTGAAATACTTTTGGAAAAAACGTAATGTCAGCCCGTGTAGAGGTTTTGGTCAGCCCGATTTTGATGCGGTTTGCGTGAAAAGACAGGTTAGAAGTCCTTCCTAGATGTGCAGTTTTTATTTGTATTTTGGAAAATATACGTTTTAGAAGGGGTAGAAAATTATGAAATAAATAGACATTGTCAAACCAGAAATTTATTTTTCAATTAAAAGATACAGAACGATGATTTCGGGGCATAACCTGCCACATCCTCAGGGGCAGAAAATGTTGGTAGACGTGTGTCAGTCACCTTCTTAGATCTCTTTTACCAACTTTGTTCTCTTTGAGCTAACTTTATACCAGACATTTGTCGCAATATACCGGGCAGGTAAAGCAAAATTACTCCAACATGTAGGCTACCGGTATTCAAAATTTGAAGTGATTGATAGAAGCTATTGAAGGTTATTTTTAAACATACAAACAGACAACGTCTGAAGCCTCGAGTTAGAAGTAAGAACTCACTACGCTCGTTCAATAAAATAAGACATGATCAATGAATGACATCATAACACGCAATAGAATTGCAGGCTTAATGCCGTAATTATTACCTTCAACAACTTGTGAATTAACTTCAAAACAAGCAGTTTTTCGCTAGCCTTTTCGAAATAAAACCAGTCAACCAGTTTATCGAACAACTTATCCTGATCCACCAGGACTGAAGTTGTTAGAAGTCCACATTCCAACTTACTAAGGATATTACGCAGCGCTCGAGTCCTGATCTCTTCGAGTTCATGACCTGGGAAAGGAGAGAAAAAATTGAAGTCATTACCAATAAAATTTGAGATATTAATCCTTGATTGAGTATTTGAAGCAATAACAAAGGTAATGTCATGTAGGCAACCAATTACATTAGTGTCGCCTACCAATATAAAACGTCTACAAGTTAGTTCAAGGGCGTTAATAGCAATTCGAAATCAGATTGATTTTTTTAAAATTATATTCAAATTCTACAATCTAATTAAGTTATGTTTTCTGGCAAATTATTTGTGAAGTTTATTAACCCTAGAATGGTGGGGTAGTTCTATACCCTTTTAAGTGTGGGTATGCGTAAAAATTACTCATTACTGCTAAAAAAGCTAAAAGCACTCTTAATATACACATATAGTGAGTGATTATAATGATAGTAATATCAAATTATATAAATATATAATTTTTAAGTATATAAAATCTTTTTTCATATATAATATTATAAATATATATATTTTAAGGCTTCCAAAATATTTTTATGCACACTAAAAACTCAAAACAGCTTCTTATTATAGTATGTTATAAGTAGTATCCTTATTTGTAATTTTAAATATTCATATTATGTATTTACTTACTTAAAAAAAGATGGAATGCCTAGTGCAATTTAGTTTTTCAGAAATGAGTATATGTGAATGGATTCCAATAAAAGAAATAGATAAAGTGGAACTTTTATTTTACTAGTATAAACAAGAAAATATGAGTACATATTATGTATGTTTCAAGTCATTTTAGATAAAATTATCTTGTGCAAAAATAAAAATGTTAGGTTGACTTAGGATACCAATCATTCTTGGAACTACTTTTTACAATTTTCAGCACAAGAAAAACATATTTTCTTTTGATGTTCCAAGCAAACTGCTTTGCCACAAAAGAGGCAGTATGTTGTTGTATGCCTTCTCTTTGTGTATGGACATTGGCTGCAGTATTTTCTTGGACCTTTTTCTTGTGGCATTTCATTCGGAGGAGCATCTTGAATTCCAAGGACGGATTGGATGGAAGTTCTCAATGATTTATTGATTGTCGTCATCTGTAGCCGCTGTTTCTGCCAGTCTTCAGTGAGCTGTTGGTGGAGAGTCAACATGAACTGCAGCCGGTGGTTGGGAACTTTGCCATCTTTGTTATTCTTGAGGTAGTTGAAACTGTAAATGGCGAATGAGTTGACAGCTGCTATATTCATCATGTTATAAAACAAACACATAGTCCACCGCTTCGTTTTCCTGTTGTGATTCATTGAGTGGCACATTTGATCAAAACTGTCAACCGCTCCTTTGGAAGAGTTATAAGTCATAACTATTTCTGGTTTCTTAGTGCTCTCATTCACAGATTTCTCTCCATGTAATGTTGAAATCAAAGTAACAAGTTTCTTCTTTGTAGGCATGTAGGAGACAACTGAGACTTCATTGTGGAACAAAAACATTGATGAATTTGGTTCCCGATCTTGAAACTTTTTGTCCACAAACTCTTTAGGGAAATGTGGTTTGTTTTTCTTGATTGTGCCTACAACAGTCAGCTTGTCTTCTTCAAGTAATTTCTCCACTAATGGTACTGAGCAGAACCAGTTGTCCATAGTGATATTTCTATTGGATCCTCTTATTGGGGCCACCAATTTCTTCACAAAAAAGTCTGCTGAAGGTTCATTTTTGGGTGTAGTGCCTTTACCTAAATATGGTATTGCTTTGATCATGTAGTTTGATCCATTGTCACACATCATCAAGAGCTTAATACCATACTTATCAGGCTTAGAAGGAATATACATTCTAAATTTGCATTTTCCTCTAAACCCAACAAGCTGCTCGTCAATTGTCACATATGCTCCTGGCTTGTAGTACTTTTCACAGTTTCTCATCAAGTACTCCCAGATTTCTGATATCGGAGCAAGTCTACTTTCTGCTAAACGAGACAGCCGTGTGTCCTTATCATCAAAACGTAAACAATTTATGAGAAACCTGAACCTAGCCTCTGACATGCTTGCTTTGTAGCGTTCACCACAATATGAAGGGTTGAAAAGTATTTCTGTTGTCATGTGGTTGTCTTTAAGGGCTGCAGAAAGCACTAGAATTCCTATTAGAGCTTTTAGCTCAATAATATTAGTGTCAGAAAGGTTTGCCTTGAAGTTTGTGCTATACAAAATTCTTTGGCGAGTGATTTCACTGTTAGTATGAACTAGGATTGTGTTCATAATGTCATCAGAAAAGAAAAGTTGAAAGCACGAATAAGGTTGCAATTTGTTGGAAGCTTCTGGTGTAGGACCAGGTCTGATGTGTACAATGTTCTTTTGTGGTATTTTGCCTCTCTGAACTAAACTGTCACAATCCCAGGTGTATTCGTTTTTTCCTTTATTCCACAACACTTTTACGGTATTTCCTGGAAAATTTATAATATCTGATGTTCTGTCTGATGGAACCATTGCATTAGGCCTAGTTTGAGATGTACCTGATGAATCTTCTGCTACTTTTTGTGTTGTTTTTCTCTTTTTTGATTTATGTTTCGTTTGATCCTGTACAGCTTGAATTTCTTCTTGTATTTTCCGTATATCTCTTTGCAGCTTGTCCGCTATATCGTCTTCTAAGTCTGGCTGATAGTCAGGATCAGCATCGGTGTTATCTGCTTCCTCGTCACTGGTCTCTATTTCATCTTCTTCAAAAGGCGTGTCTTCGACTTCGACATCATCACAACTTTCTTCAATTAGTTTTAAAATATCCTCATCATTCAGCCTTTCAGATTCCATTGCATCTGCAGAAAATACGAATACTAATAATAACTAGTATCAATCATAGATATGAGTTATATACTAGTATAAACTATACAGTATTTACAATGTTGAAAAGTTTAGCATAATAAATATTTGCTACATGGCAATACAGATTTGGTCAAACAAACAGACAAAAAAGAGACAAACATGGTAGTAAATCTATTGTTGGTTATGTGTGTAAGTATTCCAATAATAAAAACTATTAAGAGTGGTAATACGTAAAAATTACGCATACAAAACACAACTTATTTGTGGGTATGCGAAAAAAATACGCACAATCAAATGAGGTTATGAGTGGACATGCGTAAATATTACTCACCAAGTTTTAGAAAAGGAGCTGTGGAAAATCGAAATGACACACTATCCACCCATACTCAATGGCTGCCTATGGCCAACTGACTTGAGGAGGCATAGCTGGCAGCTCATCCCCTTCCCTTCATTGTAGTAGGCGGGGTTTGGTTTGATGACGTCGCATGAGTAATTTTTACGCATACCCAGCGTTCTAGGGTTAATCTAACCTCTAACAAGCTTTGGAACTAATAATTCGTCGATTTCTATCATGTAATATGAAAAGTAAGTCCTGTTCACTGGTTTAGATAGATTTTGTGAGGAATTCATTTATCAATCACACAATTTAAATTAATCAATGTATTGATAATAAGTTCTCCAGCAAAAACTAAGCGGCATAACCTATGATCTAAGTTCAATTTCTCACCTAGTTTGAAGACGTGAACAGATAAATCAGTCATGGCCAAATTTCATTGCACTCTCAAGTAATATAATTCAAAAACAATACTTGTTGTAGAATTTTTACATCCTTTTCACTTTGCAAATTTCTAAACCACGTTTATCTTGTCTTCTTGTCATTTCAAAACTCAAATTTTGTCAAATTTAATTCCCGCGCAAAATAATTTTGTAAACACAAGATCAGCTGGCTGAAGCAATACAAAGCCAGACAACGCAAGTAAATACGTCACAATGAGCGGTTGGTGTGCAAGATTTCTTGCTGCTGGCAAAGACGATAGGAAACTATCTAATTGTAAAATTTAAAAGTATTCTAATTGTCTTTGCTGCCGGCTAGGGATTCAGCTTTTTACAGCTATAACATCGATAATTGGTCAGAACATCACCATTGGTTACAGCATTAAACAAATCATCACCCGCTAACACAGAAACGTTAAATGAGTCATTTGTCAACCACTAAATTAAAATAATTGTTCCAAATTCATGATTCCGTACACAAAATGGAATAGCATGAAAAAACTACTGTAGGTCAATCAAACATAATAAACAAGGTGCGCTATACAAGACCTAATCAGGAATTTTGTCTACTCTGTCGCCAGGGACACATTCTGACGTCAGGGTGATTTTGTCAACTCACTTTTTCGTCGACCTAGTTTGGCACCAGCTCAATAATCATACCAATTGAAAAAATAAATTGTTAATTTGAGATTAAAAATTACATAATTGTTATTCAATTATTATATTTATTATACTTTATAAGTTTTGTGCTGAATATAATCACAGTAGTTTTATATAAAAAATCAACTGTTCGGGGATAGAGTGCAGCAGTGTAGAGTCTTCCATATCCATAACATAACTTTCACGCTCCTGTTCGTACATAACCCCTTTACAAGTGTTTAAACGTGTATGTTATTTCTTTTTATGTGGAAAATTATTGAAGTGAATGTGTTTTGTGACATATATATTTCTCCAAAAATTATTCAAAGTGTTAGTGGTTTAGTTTACGTTTTATTTCAACCGTGAAAAACGTTTCAATGATTTTGTAAAGGTGTAGTTGATAATGGCAGAACCTTTACCCTTTGACATTGAATTGACTGATGCTAATGTTGGAGAAGATGATTCAGACGATGATTGCTTGGAAGTTGAAGAGGTAATTATAAAAATAAAATTATTTCCTTCAAACTTTGAAAAACTAGTAACTTGAACTCACAGCTGCTTGGCAGAAAGGTTATCTTTTTAGGCTTGTTTACCTGCCCGTGCATTAACCTTTACGGTTCATCTTTATTCAAAGTTTGCTTCATTTAACTCTCCATTTTCACACTTATCTAATTTTGGATAGCTTTTCTATTACCTACTCGTTCCAATACTATTCCATTTTTCAGTTTTAGTGTTCTTGTTTCCGTATCAAATTGAGAAAATCTGTTATGCTTTGTCATTGCAAGACTAGATTCAGAAGCAAATACCTAGCCTAATATTTTGGAAACAGTCCAAAGAGTATTATTATTACTAAAAAAAAGTATTAATATCACACTGCACATTTTAATTGAAGCTTTGAAGGTTTTAGGATTTTTATAAATTAAGTCCAAAAATCTCAACACAATTTTTATTTTTAGTGATAATTTTTCTGGTCAAGTCCTGAATTGATCTTTTTTAAATATATCTGGTGTCTTTGAAATCCATGATTTTCACCCCCAAGAAATCACAAAAGGAAATAGCCTAGGCGTTCTGTTAGCTGCGCAATTACACTGCATTATAACTTAAATCCAGATTCTCACTAATCAGATGCACCAATTATTTCTCGAGAAAAGCACCATTTATTTTCGAGAAAACCATCTTATTGGATTTGAAGAAGCCCAAAATGAACTTTGCAACTAAAATATTCAGAGTTAAGAACAATTCATTCTGAGCGGTCGTCAAGATGGGGAAGTGGCTTGAACATAATATGGTACTTCTCCGTCTTCTCTATACAGACAAATAGTCCAATCCAATTGACACCAAATAGACCCGCGCCGCGGTTTTTTTTGTGTGTATTGAGCTATTTGTATGTGTAGAATAAAATAACATCCATATTCTACGTTCATTCATCAAATTGGATTTTATATTGTTAATTTTAATGAAATTTCCAAATTCTTTATAAAATTAGAGCTCAAGTTCAATAATTTCACAATGTTAACTTACAAAGTTACTTACAGTTTGTAAGTTAGTGATGTGTGAATGTGTCTGATGATTGTTTTACCCAACCTATCCTTCAACTAGTGAGTGTTTCTTTTTGCTTTGAAATCTATTATGTTTGGTCCTCTTCTGGTGAGAAAGTAAACCCTATTCAAGATTATCAATATTTTTTTAGTTTTTAAAGGATCCATTCAGTATTTGATGTATTTCGCATCTATTACTCATCGTAATGGAACAGAAATCAACTTGCTCAGTGCAGTTTTGGATAGTGTATGTTTATAAATGTATTTTCATGTTGTAGAACAGCTCACCGATCTCTAACATTATCAAAATAGTTCAACAAATATACATAAAATTAGCTCTAGAAGATTTAGGGTCGGTTCATGAGCTCGGGATTTAGCCAAGTCCTAGACTAAAACGGGTGGCCTCGGCTCTTTGTACTAAGGGCCCTATATGCTGCTAACCTACTGACCTGTCGAGACAAACGTTTGTCGACGCTACGGGAGCCACCCGTTTTAGTCTAGGACTTGGCTAAATCCCGAGCTCATGAACCGGCCCTAAGTGTTGAGATTTATGAAAGGAAATTTTTCTGTGTAGCATCGAGCAGTCAGACATCGATTCATTGATACACCTAAAAGTAGGCCTATACACTTCAGCTTTCAAGGGTGCAGTTCTGATACACTCAGGGCCTTCATGAGCTCGGGATTTAGCAAAGTCCTAGACTAAAACGGGTGGCCACCGTAGCATCGACAAACGTTCGTCTCGACAGGTTAATGGGTTAGCAGCATAGAGAGCACTTTGTACATAGTGTCGAGCCTAACGATTGTCGATGCTACGGTGGCCACCCGTTTTAGTCTAGGACTTAGCTAAATCTCGAGCTCATGAACCGGCCCTTAAAGTGATACATAATAATTCTTCTTTTGTGGTTTATCAAATACAAATGATGTAAAAAGATGTAAAAGAAAGTTGATAATTGATTCTTTTAATTAGACCAACTCACAAAACTATTATTATTTTTGTGTACAATCTAATATGGGCTTCAACTACTGATTAATAAATATATCTATAAGCAGTAGTCATTAGATATCAGTATTCTCCAAATTCGATACGGTATAGCTTTTAAAGCTGTAATTTTCTTGTAAGAATGATCCTAGTTCATTTTACACGTACAGTGACATTCATTCAATTTGACGCTTGGCATAGATAGGTAGTGAGATATCATTTTTGACGTTGCTGATGACCGTAGAGTACGATGGCAAGGAAATAATATATCTTTATCTATCTAATGCCAAGCATCAAATTAAATGAATACCACTGTATAATTGGCTTCAACTGATGAATAATAAATTAGTTCCAGCAGAACTCTTTTAGACATTAGTGAAGAAAATTTTTAGTCAAAGAAGTGATCACAATTATTCTATTTCACAGCTAATCAAAATATTGAAAGTAGTCTCAAGAATGTGTAGAGTAATAAATGTGATGAAACCAGTGATACTAATTTTAGTACAGTATTTGAATTGATGTTGAATCGATTTTAGTGATTGAAGAATGTAGAATTGCAGTTCTCACAATTTATTCGCATTATACAAAATACGGTACCTAACTTCCTTCTACCAAGCTGTTCTGTTTTCCAATCTCGACTTTCATCAATATCTTGTTTCAATCAGTATGTATTAATTAAGAAGTGGCTCCGATGCTATGATTGGGATCAGCCATCTCATTATTATTATCATCTGGAGAGAAAGTTGTTTTTAAATATTCATCTCCAGACGATTCCTCCAGTAAGTTTAACAATGTCTGGACATGAAGAACAAGGAACAAAATTCGAAAGAAATAACGACCAGTGAGCAAGCTTTCTTTGATTGATTGCTGCTCATTTTGTTTGGTAATGTGTGTAAAAATGAATGTTATCCTTGCGGAACGGTATTAGGTAATGAGGAACAGAGCTTGTATTTTACCTGACCTGGTTTTCTTTGAATGGCCTTGACCCACTTCTATTTATGCTGCTATTGCTGCACCGTTGAAAGCTGAAGTGTGCCGTCAAGGATATAACTGTAAATCGAGTTACATTTTTCCACTCAAGATTTACAATCGTATAAAATAATCGTCCATATGGACCTCCATGAATGAAGATTGCATTACGACTACAGAGGCAATATGATACAATATTGAATTTATATAATTGTAAAGGCCGTAGCATAATGAGTTGATCTCTTCAATAACTCAAAGGTCCCGGGTTCGATCCCTGGTCTGACCAAAAGATTTTCCTCGGGATAAGTCCCGTGTTTCGGAGGACACATTCAGCCGTCGTCTCGGCTGCCTCTGTTGTTAAATTCATCTCCCATTATTATCCTTTCCATTGCCCACGCACAAGATTGAGGCTCATGAAGGCATCATCGTCAATAACATATAGAAATCCTGGTAGTAACAAAACCATAAAAATCCCATAATGAAATTAATGATTGAGTAGGTTCTGTATTACAAAGTAGCTTGATGTAATAATTTCATTCTATGATAAGAGAACAAAGAAAACATGGCTAGGTTTGATTCTCCTTGAGATTGTTATTAAAATATTGTGGAATGCATTATTAGGTATGCACTATATCATTATAAATTCTCGTCAAAAATTGATAGCTAAATTACAGAAAGCGTCAATTGTACTAGTTTAGAAAAAATGTTATGCTAATTTTCAAAATTCTGTTTGTGTTTCATGTTTTTTAAACATACGATGAAATCAATAATAAATTGAAGAAAATCTTTTACTATAAGACTGTCATCAAAAGGTGCTTCATCCGTTTATTTTTAGAAAAATTTTGTTAAATTGATGACATCATTCTCAACCCTAATCGGAAATTTCATCTATCTACTTCCGAACCATTGAGTTTCAGCTCTTGAATTCCCTTTTGATTATTTTTTTTTCTAAATTTGTAAAGTTATAAATGAAAATTAGATTATTATAGGTCAATCTTTACTGGAAAAATTGCTAATCTTTTGAATATAAGTAATAACTTATATTATAGATTTTAGAATCCATTTGTTTTCATATCTAACAATAGTGAACAACGAATGTGTTTTCATCAAATTGGGAACTGAGTATTTAGTTAATATTTGTTTTAAACAATAATTCTGCACAAACCTTGGGTAGAAACAGTTTGAGATCACTAGGATGAGTAAAAATAGCTCATGGCTAGCAGTTTATAGAATGTTAAAGTGCTTTACTATGAAAATTTATGTTTTGTCTCCTAGGAATAGTATTTATTCCATAGGATCTAATCCCGTCTTCTATATTTGATACCATAACTTTTGACTTGGAAAAATTACAATAAACTGATTGAAACATCAAAATTGTAGAGAAAATTCATCCTTATTTTTTATGAAAGGGTGGACAATGGATGTCATTCTAATATTTGCGTTGTCAAATGTTGGAATTTCATTTATAAACTAAACGGTTCGTAATCACCTCATTTATATCAATTACCCGTGTTCAAGTTGTAGTTTATACATTGATGCCCGGTTTCTCAGTCGTTCAGTAAACAGTTTATGGATCCAATAGCAGTATTGAATCAATAAACATTTGTTTTCAAACTCAAAAAATTATCGATTTGATAGTTTATTGAACAACTGAGAAACCGGGCATAATATAACTTTAGCACTTCAGTGAATTGAGAAAAGTCAGACTCGGAATTTAGTCCCATTTAGGATTTTAGTCCCATTCGGAATTTAGTCCCCAAATTGAACCATTATTAAACTAGAAATTATTCCAATCATCACCTAGACCACTTAGCGCATGAGAACAATTTTCAGAGCATTAAAATTCATGTAGGCCTAAACATTGCTTTAGGATTTTTAGGATGGGATTTATATGTAATAGATCTTTTTATTTCAATTCCAACAACTCTCAACCTTACCTATTGTTCTTCAATTACACTGCTGCACCTTCTATATAATTAATGTTTCCTTCCTATTTGTTTCAGGGAGATTACGATCCAGATCCAAATGTGAATGTGATAATTGAGTGAGTATTACAACACAATTTAATGCACATGGGTAATTAATTACATATGATGTAATTAAGGAACATATTATATATGAAAAGAGTTCGTGCCCGAATTTGGAAAGTGCGTAGAGAAGTTTGAGTGGACCGATTTTGATGCGGTTTGCGCCAAAAGAAAGATAAAAAATCAAAGTTTTGCAGGCTCTATTTCGAGAATAGTCATTTTAAATGGGAGAAATTTGATAAAAAACTTGAATAGTTTCCTGTGGCACTATCTGTTGGCATTAAACTGCACAAAACTTGAGTTAGTTTATTTAATGACACATAGATAGAGCTTAGATAGGTTTTTCTGGAAGTATTACAGTGACCAGTAATCGCTGTAAAAGGTAGAATTTCATTGGTATGACTGAGCTCAGTCATACTAATAATAAAAATAGCAACTTTTAAAAACTAAGAATTTTAGAAAATTCAAGTTAGCAAAATTATGTTGCGCCTGGAAAATAGTGGATATCGAATTAAAATTTATATTTCAACTAGTTCATCCCGTGCAGCGCGCAGAAATGTTCTTGCTTTAAAGCGTGTTAACACTGCTGCTGCTGATCAATATTTTCTATTCTCATCCATCAATGCTACTTTGATTTTCGAAATTCAATAAAAATGTAATTAAAATTTGTTATCTTGTAAAAGTGGCAAAAAGTTCTGAATATTATGAATCCTTTCTCATAAATGAATTTATTGAGTGCTGATAGCTTCAAAGTGTGTTTGGCTTCAACTACTGGGCTAGAACAGTAATTGATTTTTTGCTAGCTGATAACAGTTTTAATAAGTCAAAGACCACACATTAGCTCTAATCGTGTAATAATGTATTATCGAATCTCTCGTTTATCCGCTGTTTTACATAATAATCTTCACTTTTTGAAGAGAAGCACAAGTTTATTAATATGCTTGTTGAATAATCTTTGCATGTTTGGTACTAATTTATAGGAAAATCTATTATAGAATAGAATAAAAATGTATGTTGTATCACAACAGTAAAAATTCTAGATTCTTTATTCATACTTTTTAATATTCAAAGTGTTTTTATAATAACTTATTATTGTTTGAAAATTGACATAAAAACATTTATTGAATTAATTGTATAGAACATACATTGAAACAAGTTCTTCTCAAACTACTCATGTAGTAATGCCTGTTAAATGATCATTTTTTTGAAAATAATAATTTAAATCAACTTTTACTGTATTCAATTGAAAAAAATATATAAATTTATTGAAATTGATTATTGGGAAGCGGTTGGCTTCATGGTCGTGACGGGTTCTGATTGCTAGATTAGATAAGATACTTATACTTACTAATCTCTTGGTGACCGTTCGAGGTCTGCTCTGCCAAGTATCATTTACCCCGGTCGCACACCAGAGCAATAAGCAACTAGCAACACATGGATCATAATATGATTGTCTACTCTATACAAACAAATAGTCCAATGCACACTGAAACAGCTGCTTTAGGTGTGCATTGGACTATTTGTTTGTATTGAGTAGACGATCATACGATTCATGTGTTGCTAGTTGCTTGCTTATTGCTTCGGTGTGCGAGCCCACTAATGAGCATGAAAATTGCTTTCCGTTTGTTTGAAACCCACCTTAAGCTGTACGTCCATTCATCATCATCAACATCATCATCATCATCCTTCCCATCACCCACCAAGAGCCTTCCATCACACAAGCTTATGTGGGCATCCCCCCAGTAAAGATGCTATTGTTCAATTATATTCAAATTGATAATTCATTATTATAATTGATTATGTGGATGAAATTCCATTCATATTGCTTGTAATAAGATCTTTAAAATATTTCAAGAATGCTGATTATTAGTTTTCTAATAGAGCATAGTTATTATAAAAATATCGTTGCAAAAGCAAAGGTTTGCGGAATTTAAGAAAACGTGAAGAATGTATCACAAATTTATTTAATTTAAGAATTTATTGTTTTTCTATTGAACCATACTGTTTTACAAATATAAAATAATTGGACTATCAAACATCAGTTTGGTTCAACCATCTATTCTCAATTATTGATCAATCCAACAATTTCAAATGCTAATTTCAATTATTTTTTTTTTAGAAAACTGGTTACTGTTTTCAGAAACGTAATAAAAATTTTCCACAATTGAATGATGAAATATTCTATCTATTTCTACTAACTTTATTCTCATCAAACTTTAGCTACAATTCTTGCCCATAGTATCATCCTTAGTTATATTTTTACTAGAAATAGACAAAATATTTTGTTATCATTTTATATTCCTTTATGCTTTTAATCATGACACTTTATGTAAAGCTTAGAAATACTCCAATCATTATCAATTTACTGCATATTAATGTTGTCAGTTAAGCATTAATCATTGTCATGTATTTTTCTATTATTAGACGGAACTTGGCATTGTGGTTCAACACGGATGTTGCTAAATTACGGATATGATTCGCTATCGTGATTAAAACAATAACTTTTCCCAATAAATGTTTTGTCATTTAAAAACAATAAAAATCACTGAATTGGATGGCATTGTTTCCAATAGACATTTTAATGCATTCCACTCTTATTGCTATTGTTTCAGTCAATAACTCAATATTAGTGGAAATGGAAATTTAAAATTGTGGAATTTTTTTAGGAACATTTTTACGCTAAAAATCTCGAATTTCTCACCCATCAATGACTTTTTTCAGCCTATGATTGATTTATCTAATCATCTATGTGGTACAAGTAATTAAAAACGAATAAACTATCTTAATAAATACGATGAAATTAGTATAAGAATCTTCAGTCGATAATACTCTTCAGACTGAGAGTGCCTATACTTCATAATACAGAAAGTATTAATTAGATAATAAACGGTAGAGCCTACATGGGCAATAATTGCTTATGCGTAAGGTCGAGTTGAGTTGTACATTAATAGTAGTTTATGCAATGGTTGTATTATGAGAGCCTTTAAACCACGAGTGAGATACCGAGGTTAAAATACGAGAGGCAACGCGAGTATTGTAAGGTACGGTATCTCACAAGTCTTTAAAGGCTAAAATACAACCATTGCATACACCATTTTATCTACGACCAACAAAAAACAATATCTACATTATCAATCTAAACTAACCTTGATTCAAACGACCATGTTTCATCTCAATATTGACCGTACAGATTAGGGTTAGGACAGCCGCTAGCTAAACACACGCATTAATAACTACTACACAGCGCTTTGATCAGCTGCGATTTTGTTTTGTTTTATTTCAGTGTTTTAAAACCGAATCAGATTGAACTAGAAACGTTTCATTATGTAGCATCCTTTATATAAAGTCTTCAACCTTCCAGGTTATGCCATAATAATGTCTTGGGTTTTTCTCTTTCTTTTAATGATGTATAATTCTGTTATTTTTATTTTGTTTTTTTTTATCATGTTTGGTATGAATTTAATTTTTCTCATTGTTAATGATATGTATTTCTGGTATTATTATGTTATTTTTCATTATGTTTGCTATGAGTTGAATATTTTTGTACAATTTTTAATTCATAAATAAAGACTACTACTACTACTACTCTACTACTACTACTATAAAGTCTTCATTACGATACAAGTTTCAAATTCCATTTCGAAAAGGCAACTGTTTCGATTTGATGTATGAAACTGTAATGATTGCGTTATAACATAGTCGTAGATAAGTGTGATATTAGAGAAACTTTGATGTATTTCGATTAATGTAATGTTGATTTTTTAGTAAATAACTGAATGCATTGATTGATTGCAGATCGGACGACCTGGAGACGGTGCACCTGAGCGAGCAGAACGTGAACCCGGGCAAAGAGAAGAGCCTGGGGCCTGGGGACTTTGAGCTGCGCAAGGTGCTGGGCAAGGGCGGCTACGGCAAGGTGTTCCAGGTGCGCAAGGTGAGTGGCCAGGACGCCGGCACCATATTCGCCATGAAGGTGCTGCGCAAGGCGTCCATAGTGCGCAACCAGAAGGACACCGCGCACACCAAGGCCGAGCGCAACATACTCGAGGCGGTCAAGGTAATATAACACTGTTCTACCTCCTCCTCCTCCTTCTCCTCCTCCTCTTCTTCTTCTTCTTCTTCTTCTTCTTCTTCTTCTTCTTCTCTTTTTATCTTCTTCTTCTTCTTGTCTTTTCTTCTTCTTTTTTCTTCTTCTTTTTCTTTTTTCTTTTTCTTTTCTTCTTCTTTTCTTTCCTTCTATTTTCTTCTTCTTATTTTTCTTTTTGTTTTTCTTCTTCTTCTTCTTTTTCTCTTCTTCTTTTCTCCTCCTTTCTTCTTTTCTTTTCTTTTTCTTCTTGTTCTTTTTCTTTTCTTCTCCCTCCTCTTGTTCTTTTTCTCCTTTTCTTTTTCTTTTCTTTTTCTTCTTATTTTTCTTTTCTTCTTCTTTTCTTTTCCTTCTTCTTTTTATTCTTCTTTTCTTCTTCTTCTTTCTCTTCTTCTTTTCTTCTTTTTCTTTTTTTCTCTTCTTTTTCTTTTTCCTCTTTCTTCTTCTTCTTCTTCTTCTTCTTCTTCTTCTTCTTTTCTTCCTCTCTTCATCCTCTCTTCTTCTTCTTCTTCTTCTTCTTATTCTTTTCTTTTCTTCTTCTTCTTCTTCTTCTTCTTCTTCTTCTTCTTCCTCTTCTTCTTCTTCTTCTTCTTATTCTTTTCTTCTTCTTTTCTTCTTCTTCTTTCTTCTTCTTCTCCTTTTCTTTTCTTCTTCTTCTTCTTCTTTTCTTTTCCTTCTTCTTCTTCTTCTTCTTCTTCTTTTCCTTTTCCTTCTTTTTTTTCAGCTTATGGCTTTTAATAGAGGGGAGACCCGAGTAGTGTTATTTTTATATAGTTTATATTTTATTATTAATTTTATAGGATATACGATGTTATTTTCAATCACACTTCGTATATCTTGAAACTTGGATATTTTCATTTGATATGTATCGAATGATAGTTTCATGCGATAGTATTGTAGCCCTGATAAAGGTGGGATTTCGTTACTGCGGCCTCGCAGCCGATCCCGACACGACCAGCCAAGATGGCGGACAAATTCGCAGTCTGGGCACCCCACTGCCTTCGAAGGCCGTCATCAAATCAAATTGATAACATCGAATTGAACAATAATGGGCTTTAAACCGGCGAATTACAATATCTGAATAAGTTTTGAACGAGATCTGTTGCACCATCTATACAATCGCTGGGGTGTATACATGGCCTTCGAAGGCAGTGGGGTGCCCAGACTGCGAATTTGTCCGCCATCTTGGCTGGTCGTGTCGGGATCGGCTGCGGAGCCGCAGTAACGAAATCCTACCTTAAGAAATATGTCCGCGCCACGTACCTTCTGTTTACATTGAGCCTAAATCATTTTCAAACCTAACCTATGATGCCAGAGCTAGTTTTCATAATTTTGAATAATTCAAATCAATACTAAGAGTATAGAGACTAATAATTAATTGAACGAAATTCCTAATTAATGCCATATAATATTCTTAAGACTTCTGCTTCTGCAAATATTGACAACAGATTAATAGCTAGTAAGGAAATTCGATGAACGCTACTGCACAAAAAACTTTCTCCCCGGGCGGGAATCGAACCCAGCACCTCTGGTATTCCGGACCAGCGCCTTAGCCACTTTACCACCGGAGATCTTCTGTATAGCAGCGTTCATTTTTGACTTAGCCAATTTAGCCAGATAATATCTACCATCTTTATATTATCTAGCTATTAATTATGATTTAACAGCAACTGTATAGTTGCAATGTCTCATTACCTTCCATCAGTATAGAAACTATTTTAAATGTTGGAAAAGTTATTTCTAAAGTTTGACAAATGAGTTACTGGTTTCAAGTTTCTGTAAGCTTATTTATGTAAGCTGTCAGCGTTAAAAATTAAGATAGCCGGTCACTTCTCATGTATGCAAGCTGTTTGAAATGCTGTTTGGTGCGAAAAATTAATCATTTACATATTTTTACATTATGCAGAAACGATTTTACACCTTAATTCTCTTGTTAACTACAAGTAGAAAAAACATTGCACTCATTTCATTAGAAATGAGCACAAGTGTGTAAAAGAATGTTTTTGTTATTGGTTTATGAGTGCGGGCTTAATATTACATCTTATCAGCCAAGTAGAGTTATTTGACTCTCCACGTTGATCTAGCATACAAGGTCAATGATAATGTCGTTAAACTACTAAAATCGGTCTATTTATCTTTCAATGTTGAATGTTTGGGTGAATTTTTTGCTTATTGAAAGATTCGGCGATTATCGAGACCGTGAATTCGATAATTAACTAATTTTTTTGTAATTGACATTATGGTGTCATAGAATCAAACAGCTATTGTATTTTACAGTAAACTGGTCCTCATTAAAAACATATGTTACACAACGTTACAAATGTTAAATAACATTTAAGATAACACCATTATTGCAAGATGAAAAGTACCGCAAGCAAGGTGAAAGGATTGCATTGGATGTGGAGAAATTTATTTAAAAATTTACTTTCCAATAATAGTTACAGTGATGGGTTTAATCCGTTTTTGTGGGTATCATCCTCAGAAAAATCCTGTTTATGATGTTGGTTTTTTAGAATATTTGGATTTAAAGCAGAAAAAATCATTCCATGTTTGATTTTCGAAGAAATTATAGTCGATTTTGAGTGTATGTAGAATCATCCAGGTTCACTAAGGGCTACTAACATTATGCTGAGTTGCACCAACCGGAATTAAGTGTTTCGAATCAACTGATCCCATTTGATTAGCATTGTACTGATCCTGGATAAAAATTTATCTAGCGTGTTGCAACCCAACTTTAGTATAGCACTGATTGATTAAAATTGATCTTGTTTGTGCAACCCAATATTAGAGTAATATTATTACTAATATTATGTATTGTTATAGATAATGCAGGACTAAAAGTTTATTTGAAACAATTTACAGTATATTTTTTTAATAATCTTATAGTTTTAATAGTGTTACGCTTTCAATAGCAGTTGTTAATTTCTTCTCTTATCATCACCGTTCCCTTTTCTCACTTACAAGCTTAAGTAAGGCTTATGTGTTCATTACTAAGTATCAGCCTATTACAGAAAATATTGACAATCATTTAAATTTTGTTCCAGCATCCCTTCATAGTGGACTTAATGTATGCTTTCCAAACTGGTGGCAAACTTTACCTAATATTAGAGTATCTTAGTGGCGGAGAATTGTTCATGCATTTGGAGAGGGAAGGAATCTTCTTAGAGGATACAGCCTGGTGAGTTTATTCATTTAATTCATGTGGTTGAAGACGTTGCTGTTAAAACATAAGATATACTTGATTAAAAAAGTTAATTTATCAGTGCATTGTATTGTCAAATAAAATGTTCATCGCATGAAATTATTCGCTAAAAACTGACCTTGAACTGTTTGATGTGTTCATTAAAAATGTTACATGAGTTTGTAGATTACTGATTGATAAAATGTCATTATGCTCAGAGTTATTAGTTAACTGAATAAAATCGTCCGACTCCGAAAAGTTTTTTTTCAGCAAAGTCTTTATCTCTTATGCAAGAGATGAACTCTTTCTCTTTGTCAGTGCCAAATTTTGAATAAAAAAATATTGTTGCTGAAGCTGTCAAATGACTGCAATTATTGAACTTGTTGGTAAAACATGATTTTCAACTTTTTTTAGTAGATACCTGTTGCTCCTCTATTTTATAAATTTGTATTTATTGATAATATATATTATAATTTATACATATTTATCAAGTAATACTAATCTAGTAATTTGTATTACAAGTATCCTCAATCTAGTGATACTAGATTGTATTTATATTTTTGTGATACTAGTCTAGTCTTATTAATGATCTAGAAATACCAGACTAGTAGAGTATTATTCGTCCTACTCAAAAGGAACCTGGTCAGCTACATTATCAGTTACAATGAATCATTATTTATTATTGAATTTAATTTTAATATTTGTTGTTATTAAATATAATTTAAATAACCCCTTCTGTTTGAAGGTTTAGCATAACTTAATTGAAACTAAATTTTGGATAGCGTATAAGTTTTGAGTAGTTGAGGCTAAATTTCAATATAACGTATTTCGACACCTGGCAAACTCTGCTTGAATCTTTGATAATAATTCCATATGAATGTAATTTTATATTATAGTTAAAATCATGATTAATCATCTATTTCCCATTATGCGTTGTATCTATATGCAATTTGTTATTTCATGGCAAATATTTTTTGATGAATTTCATGATTTAATTGAATATGTTTTCGTCTATTTCAGTTTTTACCTGTCGGAAATCATATTGGCTTTAGAGCATTTACATTTGCAAGGAATTATCTACAGGTAATAACTTTTTATATTACATTTCAGTACACAATAAGTTTCTACTGCTTATTGGCCATTAATAATAATAAATTTTATATGAGTGATTGTGCTTGTAACTGAATAATTTTGTGTCAATTTGAAGATTGGGTTAGTTTCGCAGTAAAAATGTCATTTCAAAACCAAATCATTCTTTCAATTAGTTTTGTATTTTTTAAAGAATAATGATGGTTGTTCCAGGCTTTGCAGATGAACAACTAATAAAAATGTAATTTCAAAAGTTGTATTTATTTATTGTCTTCAATACAAGGCGAAGTTAGGACTCGTAGGTCCTCTCCTACACTTCACCGTAACACTAATGTTTACAGTTTGTATTGTTGTTGAAATCTGGAAAATTAATTTGGTACTCATAACTACTTATTAATTATTATGTAAGTAATACTGAGTTTACACTTTGCCTGTAGACAATCCAATAATTAAAATTAGTATTCATTCTCAGACATTACCTTGAAATTTGTATGAATAAATCAACAGGCTGGTTGCCAGTCAATTTATTTATAAGTAATTTGTAAGAATACATGCTAATTATAATACTACAATCGTACGTCATACCATTTATAAAAATGAATAAGCGTTACCAAACTTGATATTTCGGAAATTAATATTGAAACTTGAGTCGACTGCTAACATTTAAACGCGGCATTACTGCCTCTACATAAAATAATAGTAGAACCAGCGACCACATAATATAAATAGACGGAGCACTCAGGCTCAGTATTGAAGCCAATTCTGGCGCCTAAACCCAAGGAAGATGAGAAGGAATTAGCACTAACTGATGACAACTTTTAAATAGTAGAAACATTTACATTACATTTTCTTCTTTATGTTACAGAGATTTAAAGCCAGAGAACATTCTTCTCGATGCCCATGGTCATGTCAAGCTGACAGACTTCGGTCTATGTAAAGAACATATTCAAGAAGGAATTGTCACTCATACGTTTTGTGGAACCATCGAATATATGTAAGTATATTATCGAATTCGCCCACTGCTTGATAACAAGCAATATTATTTAACTCTTTTAATTTTTTCAAACGTGGAGAAAAATTGAACATTTAAAATCCTTAACATTTAAAGCACATCCTTTCATCATACTCCTTTATTCACCTTCAAAATGAAACAATTTTTGCCATCTTTTTGTTTCAGGGCTCCTGAAATTCTACTTAGGTGTGGCCATGGCAAAGCTGTGGATTGGTGGTCGCTTGGTGCTTTAGCTTATGATATGCTCACTGGTGCTGTAAGTATTCAAAATTTAACATTGTTAGGAACTTCTAGAAGCTAATTGAACTTGAATTTTCTCTGCTATTTGATTTTTATTAATTGATTCAAATTACTATTCAAAATTTTTTGGAAATATATTTTGATACTTTTTATCTACTATTATCTCTACTATTTTATTATTGGCACTTTCAACTCGCTCAACAATTTTTAGCTTCAAATTTCTCTTCTTTAATCGCAGCAGTTTTTGGAGAAAAGTTTTTTCGTTTATCTTATATTTAGTAAGAGAATAAGGCAATGATTGATACATCAATATAAATAGTTCACATTTGTTGATTGATAAGTTATTTTTCATTTTCAGCCTCCCTTCACTGCAGAAAATAGGAAGAAAACGATAGAAAAAATTCTTAGAGGAAGACTTCATCTACCTCCGTACCTAACTCCAGATGCTAGAGAATTGATTAGGAGATTACTAAAGGTGGGTAGGCCTATACTTTAAATTGTTGTATTATTAAATCTTTGGTTTGTAGTAAATTGTTTGGTTTGTGTAATAAATTATTTTGGGTTGTGAATTATTAGTACTTTTAACGATATCATTTTGAAGCGTTCTGAATTTTCTTTAAACTTCCAATCCCTATGTCCACACTTGGTCGATTTGTGAGCTGCACAGCATGCGGCCAATACTTGAGCATATGCAGCATGCTTGATTCGCACACAAAATCGACCAAGTGTGGACAAAGAAAATGGTTTCTAATGATTTGATCAATGATCAATACTTCCTTCAATAGATTCATTTCATAGATGTTAATGTTCAATGTCATATAACTGGTCCTACTACGCTTTCCCTATACGTTTCTAGGTAAAACTTGACGTGTGATATTGATCTGAATGGTTTTAATTTTCAATGTGTGTTTGTTTTCAGAGACAAGTTGCCCAAAGATTAGGTTCAGGCCCCAATGATGGCGGCTGCATTAGGTATCACCCTTTCTTCAAAAACATAAATTGGCAAGATGTGTTGAGCCGGAAGTTAGAGCCACCTTTCAAGCCTTCATTGGTAAGTTCAGTTCTATTTCATTTGAATTAATTTTATTTTTAAAATAATCATCAAAAGTTGAGTATATTCACGTTGAAATAGTTTTTCTGGGAAAACGACCAAGCGAGGGAAGAGGTTATCTCAGAAGATGATTGAAGACTTTTTTAATAAATAATCTATGTTTCCACTTGCTTCCAGGTCATTAATTGTGATTATTATAAATGTTCTTGCTTCCAATAAACCAGTTTTGTAACCTTCCACGGGGCTTTACGTCTTTTTTACCATAACTGAACTTAACCTTCGTATTATCCGAGTTTTCCCGTATCCGAGGTGGTCCCAGTCCCAATTTCCTCGGATAATCGGGAGTCTACTGTACTTTATTTTTAGCGTATGGCTTTTAATAGTGGGGAGACCCAAGTAGGGTTGTTCCACTTCACCAACATAACCAATCATCCCTTGATAGGGAACATGGTGTAAGTTGGTTTTCACTTGACATGAAAATACTAGTTGTCACTATGGTAACTTGCCCTGACAACTAGTATTACTAGCTTGTATTTTCTCATGCAACAGGCCCCTGCATTTAAAGAAGTATTTCTTAATTTTATAAAGTCCGAAAAAACTGTACTTATATGTAGGTAGTGATTGATTCACAACACTTATGTCTTTCTATGTAATGAGTAGTATTTCAAAGTTGTGGTTTGAATGCTTTCTTATGTAGATTATGCCCTAAACGATTCCCAATTAAAAGAACTTGAAACTCGTTATAAGAGAATGTTCCCTACTTGATAATTCTAATATATTCTTCTGTGAATGTTATCTCTAGACTGGCGAAGACGATGTATCGCAGTTCGACACAAAGTTCACCAAACAAACACCAGTTGATTCACCAGACGAATCTTTACTTAGTGAGAGCGCCAATCTAGTTTTCCAGGTAAGATAGCAACTAATTCACAAATTTTGTTTTCAATACTTCTCATATGGTTCGAATAATTTCAAAATTCGCCTTGGTCTTTTCTATTGCCGATTGAGATCGAAGCCTATGTCTTGATTACACGTTGTCAGTCGACTAGTTTACAGTGTTATTTCTGTGATTTTACGTCTTGATGAGATGAGAAGAATGAGTCATTGTTTGTTGAGATCCATTCACTTTTACTAAGTGTCACTGTGAATGTTACTGTATTTAACGACTTATTTAAGGCGTATTCCAAAAATATTGAAAAATCAATGTATCTCGAAAACGAAAGACGATAGGAGAAACTTTTACTGGACATTTTTTGTCGGAAATGTCATGTAGAATTTATATTTCAAGTCTGTATAAGAACAGTGATATTCATTTAATTTTTTTATCGGTGGGGAGACCCTGACATTTAATTTAATTTGACGCTTGGCATTAGATAGATAGAGGGATATCATTTCTTGACGTTGCTGATGACCGTAGAGTACGATTGCAAAGAAATATATTTCTTCTTCTATATTCTAATGTCAAGCGTCAAATTAAATGAATTTGATTATACGTACCTTGATGGGGCACCCTGCATATATTTCAAAATGGCATCTAAAACTGCCAATTGATGCCTGAATTCAATATTTTCACCAAACCGTATCCCAGTAATTTAATAGTGAAAATCATCCGTTTCCTTTGCTCCACCCTGATCAAGGAGAATGATAATAATTGAATTGTGTGTGTTTTAGGGCTTCACGTATGTGGCGCCATCCGTGCTGGAAGAAATGCACAAGCCGCCACGCATCACCAGGGCGCGATCGCCCCGCAAGGGGGGCGGGGGAGGCACCTATGTGCCTTGCTTCGGCGGGGGGGGAGTGCCCCCCCTGCGCAACCCCTTCGCGCCCGACTCCTCCTCACACGACGAAATGATGGACGTGTCGTCACAGCACTCCTTCCCGCATGTATAGCGCCACCACCACCCCTCTAAATAAATTCACACATCATTTTGTTCAAATCTAACTATCCTTAAACATAGGTAAAAAATATAAGAAACAAAAATAAAACACTATAACTATAACAAACTTTTTATATGAGACGGTTTTTCTTTTTGCGCGTTTTTTGTTACTGCTGCTAATAATTAATTGTATACATACAATATGGTTATCATAAGAAAAATATTATATATAAATATATTACTATTATTATATTAAGTAGTTATGTATAAAAACAACAACAATAATAATATTTATATACCGTTGTAGTACCTATGCTGGAAATATTGTGTATCGCTAATGGTATATTTATAAGATGCGGTTACAATGATAGAATACATGAACAAAGCGATACATTATTGTTATAAAACGCTGAGGTTAATCAATTGAAATAATATCGTACTAAGAAAATATTGTCGCTTGTAATGTGTTTTTTAGTGATGTGGGTTTTTGTTAGTTCTTGAAGCCCTGTTAAAGTATTGAGGCGTTCACACGACTTAGTTTACGCCAAATGATTGGTTGGGGCGCTTTTCCACTCAAAATCTGAATGAATATTTTGTCTTCCGTATATTATTCAAATTGATTCAAATCAGAGATTCAAAGATTTTTCTGCAGAGGAATAAATTATTTATTTATTTTATCAAGTTCGTGGAAAATAAGAGGTTTCCAGTTTAAATCTCGCCGACAAAGCTGGCGTACGATAGTTTTTAGGTTTTTTTTGTGTCTTCATCATAGAACTTTATCGTTTGTCAAATAAATGAATGAAATAGAACAGTTGATAGACCGGGGAATTTTATATAGCAATACTTGAATCAGCCTCGTCCCACATCCCACATGCGATTGTGGTTCGTCTGCAACCGCCCTAAAGCTAATACGACTGGTAGCCTACAAAATGAATCTACTCTTGTGATTAGAATTTATTTGATACTCATGATTCGGAAGTCTATTTAGAATACCAATCAGCACTTCTTCAACAACAATTTTGAATCGGTGATTATTGTTGCGTTCCCATGTGCTTCAAAAGCTCGTTCGTGTATCACTGATCACATGACTATCTGCTATATAATCTATGATATAATATTACATCATCTAACTACATGGATATAATCGATCGACGGTTTTGCTCAACAAAATGTAAGGATTAATGAGTTTGAAGCAGAGAGAAGTTTCAAGTTTCTGCTACTAGTGGCATGATTATTATTTTATCAATGGAATAAATTGTTGCTGCGCCTTTGGCGAAGTCGGACCTTAATTTTGGCGTAAATTGAGATAATGTGGACAGGCCATAAAAGGTTGTTTATTGAATCAGAATAAGCTAATTGATCAATTCAACATACAAATTTCATTTCTAGTACTTTAAAACAATACGCGTCACTAAATATTGCAATCAAGCGAATTTCATCGTCTTCAAATTTTCATTATTGTTTTTTGTCATTCCTGATTATTATTTTTGTAAGGCTTGCGTTTCTTTAAGATCATCTACTTACGTTTAAAAATCATCTACTTGAATTTATAAATACAGAGCTCTTTGTATTGTTAGTGAGAGAAAACTTAATTTGTGTTCATGTGTTTAATTTTTGTACCGTGGTAATTATTCAATAATTTGCTCACATAAAATGTGTACTGTAATCAACAAAGGTCCTTCAAATTACTCCACATTAAATTCGTGTTTTAGTTGTTTTAATGTCTTTTTAAGATGTATAGAAGTGTGCTAGGATGATAGGAGTACTAATTCTAGAGAAACTAGAAAAAGAACACCATAATGGTTACAAGAGCTCCCATTTTTCAAAAGTTGTATAATAGTAGATCATTTTTCCCACATTTTATCGGCATTTGTAAATGATTCCAATGGGTAGTGTAGTAATAACCGTCTTTCAGTAATAATTATTTTGTAGCAAATTGAGTGATTAGAATATGGTATATTAAATATATGCTATGTACTGGACAGGAACTTTTTTCGTGTCTCCGTATTGTATAATATTTAGATAGACAATCCCGTAAATTGTAATGAAATTGAACAGAATTTCAAATAACCAGGAAGTTGTAACTCATTCCTTCTGGTTCGGTTCCCATTCAATTATGATGAATGTTTCTGATAGAGTAATGATTAAAATGTTTTCTTTAGAAATAAATATTTTAAAACGGTCATCCATAACACTAAGGCCTACAAACACTGCCCTTTCTTAAGAAGTTTGTCATTCAAGAGTTAGATAGATATTTGTTGTATAATAAAGATGTGATGGAACTTAATGTTATTTCTATTAGCTGAATATATTCAAACGAATGCATCAACAGAATCATCAGTCGAATTCCCTCCCTAATGCGCATTCATATAATGTTCCCTGTATTCTTTTCAATACTGGTATTTATGTGTTCTTTATACAACGATAATTAACTTTCTTTTGTGATTTTTTCAATATGAACATTTCAAACCTCACAAAGACTGAGAAACATAGCAATATCAGTTCATCTAACACAACAATGAATTGAATAAATTTTTTACTTGAAGTTTTCTCGAGATTGATAAGTGAGAACCAATTTGGTCTACTTTTATCAATTAGTATTTCTATTGTTTTTGTGGTACGGTAGTGTTAGTGAAGAAAGTTTTTCGCCAATCTATGTAACTTGATACAGTTTGATTTCATATTTATGTTATAGTTTTTTGTAATTACAAGTTTGTTTCGAGTACAGTAATTGAATGTGTTGAATTATTAAATATCCATCATGGATCATATTTTTCTTTCTTTGAAGAGAGAGAAATTTTTTGTCAACTCTGAACTAATAGGATATCCGAATTTGAAATATTAGTTTCTTGTATATATTGAAACTATTAATAAATATTATAATAGAATCGAAGAAATATCATATTATCTTGACAACAAGCTGGTTGAAGAGAAAATATGGTACAGATGAATACAATTTAATATTATTTTGTTAGTGGAAGTTCAATTCAAAATTTAGTATCTTGTTTGAGTCGATTCTCTAGTATTTGGTGAATGTCTATTCAATAGATAAATGTTGAGTAAAATATGCATGTAATGATAAAATTAATTTTGTTATATTCGTGAAAAGTATTCAAGAGCTACTTAATGTATACATCAGTTTCAATGAGGTATTTTTAGAAAATGCCAAAAATCGTTGAGGTTTTGAATAGATTCGTATGCCCCTCTTTAGGGTAAATTTAATAATTGAAATTGTCTTTCAGAAGAAGTTTGAGACACCATGTACGTGTAATAGTAATAATAGAGATATTGAATTTGATAGAATTATTGTGAATCGGCTTCTAATTTTGGAATTATAATAAAAAAATGAATTTTCATTTTGCAATTCCATGTATGAGCCATTTGAGCCAAAGCTCTTAGTCAAATGTATTTACCCATGATTTTCTCTATTCATATAATCAACTATGTGTAAAAAATTGAAAAATTTCTAATGGAATTTCTGGCCTAGCCTATTTCAAAGCTAAAAAATTCGATGATATAGATACTGTTTTTCTGATCTCGGGATTATCATAAACAACTTTCTAAGATTCTAAAATTCATGCGAGTGAGATGATATAGATTTTTCTTTATTAAAAAATCCCTTATGAAGACTTCAAAAGAACTTTATATGAATTCTCTTCAATCGTAAAGGCCTACATGTAATATATCCATCAAATTATTGATTCTACTGGTGGAGTAATATCGGTTTTCTATGAAGTCCATAGTTTCTTTAAGCATTTAATAAATTGCCTTGGATCGTTTGAAAATTTGATTGGTTTATAATGATGTCACTTGGTTAATATTACCTATTACATTTTCGCCTGTTAAAACTACATGATCAATCATGAATTTCCTTGCGAGAATTTCATCAAGTCATTAAGAATGAAATACTAGAATCTGTTTGAATATTAATGCGACTAAATGCTAGTTAAGTATAATTTTCAATTATTAAAATATACTCAATACGGGCTTCCTGCTTCTATTAAAAGAAAACTAATAAGCTAATAATATGATTGAAATTCAAATTAAAGGATCGGTTGAATTTTCAGCAGTTGACAAACTAAAATTCAATACCTACTTTACAGTTTTTTATTACAAGATTTTTTCAAGTCACGGTAAATAGGTATTAGAATTTTTCATGGATCTATGATTATGACTTGACTTTTGTGCTCCAAGACAATTTTACTTTTGGCATTTCTAATCGCATTTAACAAAATCTTCACTTGAGTAAATTATGTCTTGGAGTGGAAAGCATGGGTAATTGCGTTTATTTATGTAACTATATATGTATTTGTTTATTGTTGAGAACAATTAACTAACTATTGAGTGAGGTTTTAACAAAGTGTTAAATAATTTACACAGATCACACATTATAACGTTGAATGGTCCATTAGTAGTTTAGGTACCAAAATTCATATTGCTACTTGTCAACTGCTGATGCAACGATGTTAATACCTACTCAATATAATAAATATTCATTGTATAAATTGAGAACTTGAAATGTTTGTATGAAAGAAAAGCATTAAATCATTCACATAAAATAATATAATCAAAGCTTGATAAATACGATTGAATAACTTTTTTCAATTTCATTTTGATTATTGCAAGTGCCTTCATTATGTGTGTGTACTTTTTGGATGGCTAAAAATAGACGTTTTTTCAAAGACATTCATTTTATATAAATTAAACTAATAGAGGAATACGTTGATTAGATATTCCACTTATTGATTGTATATAATAGACTACAACATTTTTATTCGAGAAATTATACACGATAATATAATAGTTATTAATTTCATCTCAAATGCTGATAGATATTGTGCTTGTGTCTATTGTAAATCTATAATCTAGAGATTTGAGAAAAATCGCTGATGTTCACTGAAGAATAATTTTTATTCCATGTCTGACCATCATATTTATGAGACATCGTTTTTCACAATTATTTTCAGATTTTTTCAATTGTGTAAATAGGTTTGCATCAATTATTGTAAAAATTTAGTAGGCTACTAACCTTTTAAAAATATTTAGTTTGAATTTGCACATATTATTACTAGACCTAATTTTCAAGATTCTTCTGAAACTCTTCCGGTTAGTGAAAAAATAAACAGAGGAATTATGAAAATTTAAATAAGTTTTAAAAATTTGAGAATTGAAAGTTTGAAAATTCAAGTATTTTGACACTCAATTCTATTCAGATATTATCAGGGCATTTTTTCAGCCGGAACTGCGTTCCGGTACCTCTTTGCTAGGCAATGAATATTTTATCATACTATTTAACAAAATTTCATTAACATATTTATATTCACAAACATCGAATGTTTGAATTTCATATCTGTACCAAAATTGGCTATTCACAAATTTCTAGCAACTTTTAGGGGCGGTTTATAAGCTCGGGTTTATCTCTATTTCGAAGCTAAAAACCTGATTTTGCGCCGAGTGTTAAAAATTGGGCTTAGCAAGTCCCAAG
Source organism: Laodelphax striatellus (assembly GCA_017141395.1). Lineage (NCBI taxonomy): Eukaryota > Metazoa > Arthropoda > Insecta > Hemiptera > Delphacidae > Laodelphax > Laodelphax striatellus. Next base: position 6,688,527 of record CM029539.1, read on the forward strand.
CGTAAAATAGCAATATTATTATCGCAGGGAAAACCCCGAGGCTTAAAAGTTGGTTTATGAGTCCAACAACAGATCACCTCGAGTCTAAAAGATAAACTAGGTGGACTAGTAAATCCCGAGCTCATAAACCCACCCTTAGAGTTCCTAAACCTCATTTTCTAGAAAAAGAAAAAACCTGGATAATTTTGGTCACTTTATGTACAGTAGATGCATTGCACTGATCGAAACTGATATTTTTGACCCCGAATAATAATTTCAAAAATTCAGCTCTATTCGTTAGAAAATGCAGCACTTTTTGTGATTATTTCTAAACTTAGCCTACATGCTTTTTACATACGAAAAATACTCGTGGATCCATGGCTAACAATCAGTTGGCATTTTTCTCAGTTTGTCAACTTCAATTTGATGAGAATAATAATTATTATTGTAGGTGAATTGTGTATAAATTTATTAATATGCCCTTACTTACTGTGAAAGTTGCTCAATATGATTTGTCTCTTCTAATATGATAGTCAGATATTAAGGCAACTTCAGTAGATGAATATTGCTACAAATATTAATTATAATTAGTATACTTAATTTTATCATCATTTGAAGATTTATTTCTATCAGTGGTACCCAACAATAGTAGTCCAGTATCAAATATCACTGAATTTTTGTATCTTTCGTTGAGCTACGCATTATCCTAATTGGCTCAATTCAGCTAACCGATAAGATTTTATTTTTCAATTGGCAAAATAAACTTCAGATATTGGAAGTTTCGAAGAAAATATGTAAAAACTGTAAGTAATGATCACTGTAATAGTATTGTTCAGCGACGGATCAGGATCCTTTTGTTGGGAACCACTCGTGTAGTATGAATAAGTATGTTCCGTTACCAATGGTTTGTAGAGTAAAAATACGGTATTTGATTATATTTGTAGGCTATTTGAGGCTACAAAGATAGCATTTTTCACATGATTTAAATAAATCTTATAGACGGAATGATAATTATTTGAAAAACTTGAATTTTCGATGTTCATTTATACTCTTGTATATTATTGTGTTGGTGTTTTGTTTGTACTACCTATATGAATTGAACAATAAAAAACTTTTCCGGAAATATACTGATGATGTGAATTTTCAGAAATTTCAGCTTTAGCTTTTAACATCGGAGGTCATTTGACAATAATTTATCTCGGTCAGAATTTTGGTTGGGCATTAACCAGACTCATGTAAAACAAATTACGTTTTCAAGAGGATAGAGAAATATTGTATTCTAGAGAATTTGTTCTTCATTGGAAATTCAACTTCGAATTCTTGAACAGCTATTAAAGCCTAGCCACACCAAGTTACTTTATTATCTGCTAGCGTAACAGCTTCTATAGTGCTTTTTATCCATGGAAACATCTGAGTACAGAAACAACTTTCCGAGCTAGCCAATAACACGCCTGCTACGTTGCCAATACGCACACTTCTATAATACTAGTGAACAGATGTTTAATTTCTGATCATCTGCTCTACTTGTAAATGATCCAAGTTAACACACCGAGTGCTGATATCAGACTGAAATTTCAGTTTAATACGCATGAACAGATGATTGAACAGCACACAATATGACAACATTGCCGGGCATCCCAATTGGATAACGTGGCCTGTTGTCTTTAAGGATGAGAAGCACTATAGTAGTAGCTGCTATTAAAAGTTACTGCCCATGTCACACTAGCTACTTTGATCAACTGTTTCGCTAGCAGCTAATAAATTAGCTTGGTGTGACTCAGGCTTAATATGGCAAAAGACTATTAAAGTGTGTAATTAATAAATTACATCAGTATGCGATTTAATGGGAGAGAGCATTAATGAAACACCATAATTACAATGTATCAATTATTGTATTTCAATTAAAAGTTTGAGAATAATTCAATGTTAATAACATTATTTCGAGAAGGCTATTAATTGAAACTTATAACATCTCCTGGTACAAGATATAAATCTCACTCATAACACACTTATGCATATACACACACACTCGAACCTATAAGAAAAATTTTTTGTTATCAATAAAACGCGCTCACATACATTTACAAGAATACTACTTGACTTTGTTGACATAGGCGTCTAATTCAGCATCTAATTGCGCCGCTGTTGGGACCACCGCATTCCCCCTCCTTCCACCTCCTCCTCCTCCAGCTGCTCCCCTCCTGCCGCCAACCCCACCTCCTCTATTTCCTCCTCGACGAACACCTGCCGAAATGAATAAATTATTAAAAACATGAAAAATAGTCATAATTTATGGAAAACCAACAGAAAGCACAGTGATTGGATTAAAACTTATGATAAATAGTCATAATATTTGTGGAAAACGTACAGAAAGTACATTATTTGGATTAAAACTTATTAAAAATAGGCATAATTTCTTGAAACCTATAGAAAACACTGGTTGGATAAAACATGTAAAAAATATAAACAAGCATAACATGGAGTCTATTCAATTTCGTGAACCATTTCATGCGGGTTTTCTAAGAAATCGTTCTATTATAAATTAATAGTGATGATAATTTGCAAAATGTACAAGTCGAAAGAAAACTATAACATTTTATAAAATAGATTTAATAATAATTGCAGTATAGTGAGAGAATGTGAGGTTTACGTTTTGACTCTGATTTTGTTTCGTCTGTGTAGGCTAATGCATTTAAAACTAAACACGTAGATTAGATGAGATTAAATTTCCATGAGATTTGGCAGAAATGTTCTGTTTTGAATTGCGCGACGATGTATATGTAAGGTTTTTTGAAATTTTGCATTTCAAGGATGAAAAAGTTATGAGTTATCCTACCTATTAATTCAAACATAGTTATTTGTCTCAGCAATTTAGGTCATTTTGACAATAAACCAACAGAGAAAATTCTATTTATTTATTCATTACAATACCACAAATTATAAAAACAAAATAATAAACATCATTATTCCATGCATGGGCCGGAGCCTGTGAGCAGGAATGAAGCATTCTGTGACAACTAACCTTGCATAGGCCCGGTACGACGCGGTGCCCCTAACCGATTCTGTCTTAGGACGCCGCCTCCGCCGCCGCCGCCCCCCAGAGGCGACCTCTGCAGCACTGACAGGTCGGAGGTGGCAAGCTGAATGTTCATGGGTCGGCCGTCGAGAGGCACGCCGTTGTACTGCTTGAGGGCTTTGACAGCGTCCGATCGCCTCTCGAACACCACGTCAGCTGTGCCCAGCGATCGGCCCGACTTGTCGTAGTGCACTGTTGCCGATTTCAGCGGACCGAACTCTGTGAATAGCTCCTGCAACAAATTAAAAATCAACTATACTAATCACAATATTGGTAGAGATAATTTTTATTTATTTATTTAGCGTATGGCTTTTAATAGTGGGGAGACCCGAGTAGGGTTGTTCCACTCCACCAACATAACCAATTATTCTTGATTTAGTGAAAGTTTGTTTTCGACTTATAAAACAGACATCAGCATTTGAAAAAGTGATTTTTGATTTTCTAAAGTCCGACAAATATTCACCATGGCAGCACAGAACACTTATTGATGATCGAAAAATATTGAATTTTGATAAAAATTTAGAGCACGAAACTTTTAACACATCACAATTTGGTAGAGATAATTAAAATATTGAACAATTTCAATTGTAATTCGCATTAGTATCACCCACTCTAGTACATGGATGTCCATAGTTGAGTGGGTTAATTTCTATAAATTTTCTTTTTTTGATGTTATATAGTTTTTATACATTTTTATTCAGTCAGTATTTTATTAATTTATTCTCAGGTTTTAGTTTTGAAGGAAATAAGTTTAATATTTATTTAGTATAAAAATCTGTCTATATAATTTTAGTATAATTAGTCTATATTGGTAGTTTGGTAGCATATCAGCACATTTTTCTCGACTCAAATTTTTTTAAAATGAAACTAGAGACAAAAATAAAGCGCTAGCACAATTCCAACTTCATTACACCTATTCTAATATTTTTAATATCGGTTCGAAATATTGCTTTGATTCTAACCTATCTTTTGAAACATCAACATACTATCACTTGAATTGATTATTCCGTGTGGACAAATATGAAAATTGAATAATTGATATCAATTACTTACGATATTGACTATTACAGTAGGCTATTTATTTATTAATTGTTATTAAAATCAGTTCATTTTTGAATTGTAGTATGAACTGGATGCTGGAAGCCATGTTTTTGACTGTTTGTTTACGAACGCCTACTCCCTAATCTCGGTAAAAGTAATCGATAATTTTTATCGATTGTTCTTCAATATCGATAACTGATAACTTCGAGATCAGACTTCAATAAACCAACAGCCAAACACGTTAGTTATTTCATTTGCCAAAGACAATTTACTTAATTATTGTCTAATTGATTAAATTCAAATTAATAAAGCCTATTAAATGTAAAATTTGCCGAGAAATTCAATGCGATCAGTTAAAAGTTTGTAACTTCAGTAGTTATTGAGATATTTTGAAAGATGTGATAAAAAATTTTTTTTTTTAGTTCAAAGTAGGTTATTTTGTTTATCTCATGATAAACAGGTAGGTTTTCTTCATTGAAATTAAATTCTGAAGAGAAAATGTTAAGTCATCTAATGACAGCTCGACAGCTGTTTGAATGTAGAATTCGTAAGGTTTTCACCGGTCTTATCTATGCAAACTTAGTTCGCGTTATGCGCAAACCACATCTTAAATTATAACATTGATACCGTAGTCGGGACAAACGCCTCGACAGGTAAGGTCTCTTGGTTCCCACCGGTCTTAACCTTTCTTTTTTCCCTAACCTTCGCTAACCTCGCTAGTAGGTAGCAAATCACCTTGAAATTACCTCCTCTTCAAGCTAACAAAGCCTATGATAACCTTAGTTCGCGCGAACCAAGTTGTATTCTATTCGAATTATAACATTGATACTGCAGTCGGAACAAATACCTCGACAGGTAAGCTCTCTTGGTTCCCACCGGTCTTAACCTTTTTCGCTAACCTCGCTAGTAGGTAGCAAATCTTGAAATTACCTCTCCTTCAAGCTAAAGCCTATGATAATTAGTTCGCGCTTCGCGCGAACCACGTTGTATTCAATTCGAATTTTAACATTGATACCGTGGTCGGGACAAACGCCTCGACAGGTAACTCTTGGTTCCCACCGGTCTTAACCTTACCTTAACCTCGCTAGTAGAATACCTGTTATTACCTCCTTCAAGCCAAAAAGCCTATGATAACTTAGTTTGGCGCTGCGCGAAACTACATTGTATCACTCTATTCGAATTATAACCTGATACCGTAGTTGGGACTATATTGTGGTTCGCGAAGCGCGAACCAAGGTTATCATAGGCTTCTTAGCTTGAAGGGGAGGTAATTGAATTGAATATAACGTGGTTCGCGAAGCGCGAACTAAGGTTATCATAGGCTTTTTAGCTTGAAGGAGAGGTAAAGGTGATTTGCCACCCACTAGCGAGGTTAGCGAACGTTAGGAAAAAGAGAGGTTGAGACCGGTGAGAACCTTACAAAATCTACATACAAATTTGTAACTACTAAAGTTACAAACTTCGAACTGGTCTCATCGTACTTCTCAGCAAATTTTATATATGATATGAATATTTGTATAATTTATTTTATGTACAATTTGATGCAGAAAAAATTGAAAAAGTAGCCATAATCTCAATTTTTTCGCCATATTTTTCTGTCAATTTTTAAAATCAACAACAAAGTTTGGTATATTTGAGCTCGTCTTAGTACAAGCTTAGGTTAGGTTAGTTTAAGTTGAAATTCATTTAATGTTCAAAATTCTGGTTTCATGCACTCCTCAATCTATGACTCAAATAAATCACCCACACTTCTAGGATTACTTAGCTTTGTTTTCCTCCAGCCATCATCAACTCACAAATAAATTGAAAGTTAATAGTATCATTGAAATAATTTTGTTCAAGTAAGAGACAGAAACAACAATATATTTGTAAAACCTCCTATTTTTATTAATTATCTAAACTTAATATGTAAGAAATATAATACAATATATATTTTGATTGTATTTCTATATTTTTCAGTTGAAATGATAATAATAAAAACTGTAATTTTGAATTGGTTACAAAGTTGTCGATAAGTCCAATATCGATAGTTGATCAGTTGATAATTTGATTTACAGCTCATCGATTACGAAGTATCGATAAATATCAAGATTAAAATATCAATAGCAAAATGGTTGACAATTTTCGACACTCCGTGATTCCGATATTCAATATTGTGATCGTAATTAATGTATTGAATAATTTTTCAAGTAAAAAGAAACTGAATTTTCACATCAGATATCATAAGAATAATAAATTTAGTACTGAATTCATCTACAAATAACCGAATATTGATTTACCTATGTAAGTTTGTCAGTGTTATTCCAAAACAGGTTAGTAACAGCAATATTTCAAAGCATTATTAAAATATTAGAATAGGTGTAATGAAGTTGAAATAGCGCTTTATTTTTGTCTCAGTTTCATTTAAAAAAATTTGAGTCGATATCTTCAAAAATAGCCGAGAAAAAAATGTGCTGATATACTGCACTTTAGCCGTAGTTTGGTACCATAGTATTGGTACAGAGGTTATATTGGAATTTATGAAGTATTGCCTAGGTAAGAGTCGAATAGATTTCAAGGTTTTTTGAAAAAAAAATGGAGGAATAGTAGTTTTTCTTGAAAATGGTGATGCATACATGCTAAAGGAGCGTTTATACATGCAATGATTCACTTATAAGTGTATCAGCTGCCGCCAATGAGGTTTGAGGAATCACTCTGTGCGGTTTTTGAGTCACTATGACTCATAAACCACAACAACAATCCTTTATGAATGACTCATATAATTCTAATAAGAAAAATTGACTGGCAACCAACAATAATATGATATATTAGAATTATACGAGTAATTTATAAGCTATACCGGTACCACAATTATATAAGCTGTAACACAATTTTCTTCTAATACGAAAAAAGCTAAAATAAACTGTAATTTCTGTAACTAAAGTAACTATAAAACTAGTCGTCTGGCAACCTTTGGAATACAAATTTGTGTCATATTGGCCAGTCTTGGTTGCGGATCTATATAGTTCTATGAATATAATCTGTAAATCTCTATGTAGGTTTATGTTCTGATATATAATCTATATTTTTGTGCGTGTTTTCCGATACATGCACGCACACTTTCTTTACGCGCACCAACTTGTTTCCGTGAACAGACTATATCTTGCTGCCTAGCATGTTTTTGAAATCGGTAGAGACAGGCAGTGCATGCATATTCTAGTTGCGTCTGTGCGTGTAATGAATTGTTGTCAGCTGATTGCATTGGTCATACTTACAAATGACAGGTCGCAATGAGGTACATTTGCTAGCTTCAAGTTATATTATGTAGTTGTTGAGAACCTGAATTACAACGTATCATCCGCAAAACACAAAAGTACCCTCACCTGAATGTCAGAGTTTGAAACACCAAAATCCAAATTTGACACCAACAGCTTGGTTGGACCTCCTGTGGTTAAGCCTCCGGCTGTGCGACCAATCATTGCTGCTTTCTTGGCGCCATACGGTCCATCGTACATGTCATGTTGCCAACGGCTGTTGATGTCTCCAGATTGAGGCTGCAAAATAAAGAATCCGTGTAATTTCTAATCATAATAGCCTAAATGATTCAATTTTCAATTATTTCTATTCCATCGAAATAAATAGCTACTTTTAATAATAAAGATACAGGATATTGAATAGCGTATGAAAATTTTTTGAGAAACTTAATTGGAAAACTGTTAGGCCTATAGGTAATCTAGTCATATTATGGATACAACATACAATCATTTAGCAAGATATTACGTAATACGATCAATTCATTCTTTCAGAGAAGTGGGTCATCACTGATTCTTCCAATCTCTGGTACTGTATACACACTGTTTTGCATACAAAAAGACATAGCTATTCACCCAAAATAGCCATAACCTATGAGAAATGCAAAGCCATTTTCTAACCTTCAGAGGTTGGGATAATATTATCCAGAAGTTGTATCAACCAAGACTGAAACATCATTGAAATCCAGACCCAGAAGATGGATCGACGATAGTAGGCTAAATAGCTGCATCCTCTCCAATGAGAATGAGTAAATTTAAACTGTGGATCGTGTGGACCGAGCTGCCAAGCCGGGTGATCCAAATTTGAATACATAAAAGAAATCGACTGGACCGGCAGGTCTTTGTAGCTGAATTACCCTGGAGAAAGGCGATCGAACTACGAAACTTCCTCGTCTGTTGCGAATTGCACCTCCACCACCTCGAGCTGGGCTTCGGTTATTGGATCCTCTTCGAAAACTTCCTCCTCTCGGATTGCTACCACCTCGACCGCGGCGACCACCCACATTTTTAAACTCCTTATTCTGTTTTATAATATCGTCCAAACTCATTTCCACTTTATCTGCCATATTAGAAGAACTTTAAGCTAACTTTTTCAAGTGATTCCTAATTTCAATATTCAACTTGTCGTCCTAACCTTTACCCACATAAACACTTATGGCGGCTACACAACACGAAAGGAACCGGACCGGACCTCGCTTCGAAACGACCGACAACTGACATCTTTTCAAAATGACATGTTTATTTATTCTTGTAACTATAACGTCATATTTCATGAGAGAATGAATTATAAATTATTATTGATTCCATAGATTTTTAAAGAAACAAGTTATAATTTTTTTAAAGTTTTTACAAGTTTTATTTTTTTTATGAAACTCAACACTTATAAATAGGATAAGAAAGTAAGTGAAATTCTTATAAAGGACAAAAGAGTAAATAATTTGGATTTTATCAATTAAAACGAAATAATTTTACTCTCCAATTGAAAAGTTTTTGTTGTTGCAAGGTTGCAACACTTTATTTTTGTGGTTGCCTCACCTGCAATTTTTGTGGTAGACCTTTTTGGGTATCATCATTATCAATTTATCATTTATTTTGTAAAAAATAAATTCAAGAAGAAATGAATAAATTGTAGCTTTCTTGAATAGTTATTCATAAAACCTTCCTATTTTTTATCCTCAAATCAAGAAATAAGAACCTTAAAATCGAAGTAGGCTACTAAAATTTCATATTATTGGATTGAAATCAATTCGATCGAACAGATTGATTTCTGGTGAGATTAATCTTGATATTTTTTATTTCTCATATCTTGGCTATTTATACGTAAGTTTCCTGTGAAATTAAATTATGAAGTTCCTAGGGAAAACTTCCAGAACATTCTAGAAAACATATCTATGCTGTGATTGGTACGTCTTCATCCAAAAACACATGATTGTGCAATCCAAATCCGAACGTCTTGTTGTTCGGTCTGTCTTGTCAGTATTTTGAAATTAGAAATTTTGGAGGTTAGAATTTGGTTCCCAAACTTCGTTTCGGTGGAACTTATTTTTATTGCTCATTCAAAATTAGGCCTATAAGCAGTGAAACTTAGTGGTATTAGGTAGTGCTTTGTCTCTTTTTATCGCAACAATTTAGCTCTTCATTAGGAACAATGAGTTACTTGGATTAAGTTACTTGCTAAATTGTTCTAAATTTGAGAGTTTCTGTATAATACGTAAATACGCTGGCTTTTCGTTAGATTTTGAAATTTCTATAACTATTTTAAATCCTTGAACACAAGTTTTATCCGCAATAGGTCCTACTTTTATTGACAGTTGATCACTATCGATTATAATTTATTTTGAAAAAAATTACCTTGGAATTACTTCCATGATGGATACTCTTCTCACTAGCCCAAAAGCCAATAATCAAAAGAGACTTGAAATGTTCAAGAAAAAGTTTGGGTCACCAGATTTTAAAGACGTTCTTAGAAAGGTAAGCAGCTTTTTGAAAACATGTATTGCGAGTCAACTCTCAAATTTATTTAGTACCTATTCTTGGAGAAATCTTCTTTGAATTGCTGGTCTGCATTTTTTTCAGTTTGCTTTGAAGAAACAAAACTTTTCTATTCTCTAAAATGACCCGAAATGTAATGAACGGAAATAAATTCATTTTCAACACTCAAAACCCAAAGCAACTTTATCAGCTAAGCTTACTGTTATTTGATATCTAAAGTCTTGATGGTAATGCCATACCTGTGCAGCTTATCCAACAAGATGTTGTGAGATACGCAGTCAAAAGCTTTGGTGAGGTCACTCAGCACCAGGTATGATACTTTGTCTTTATTAGACCTACCAAGTTCGCAATTCTTTGGGATCGATATACAGCTGACCAAAGCCTTATTCCTTCAACTGTCAAATCATCAGACCTGTTAATGTTAATTGCTAGTAGAAACTTTCAAGAGACAGGTTGACAGGCCGTTAACTCATAGATTTTCCTTATTTGCAGATGGTGGCATATATGACATATATATCCTAATCTCTACTAAAAAAACTCGAAAAATTGGATTTCTGTGACATTTACTTTTTTCTATGTAATGATTTGACTTGAGACTAAAATTCTTTTATTGAGATCTAATAAAGTAATCTATTGTTTCAGAGGTGCAGAGATAAAATCAAAGCAGATCGAGGTGCCTTATTCAACGCTTCACGTCTGATAAGTAATTCAGAAGTTTTGACCATAATGGAAGAAATGACTTTGGAGCCTGAAACTAAATCGAAGACTGAAATTGAGTAAGCTGAAGTAGAATTCAACTATGAAATACTCGGTTCAAATTCCTTTATTCCAACTAATGACTATAAGGTTATTTTTCCAGCTATCAACTAAATGTACGTGATGAATTTCCCCTAACTTATTTAAGGATATCATACTTTCCAGAGCTTCTCTTTCAATATCGAAGTGGTTCGTAGCCGAGGGCGATAAGCGCCGGTCCGATAATCGAAAGTTTCCAAGATCAAATACAGTTGACGGAACGGATTTTGATAAAAACGGCAACTCCCGTCTTTCGGAGGTCTTCATCTCTCATCATCACCCCTCTCATTACTTACGCACAAGACTAGAGCTCATGTGGGCATCACCCTCAGAAAAAATATTTCGTTTATTAACTACCGGATTCCAGAAATATATAGCTTATTAAGCACACTTTGTTCATATGTAAGTGACTCACATGAATAGAACTTTATTGGTATCCTCTTAAAAATAAATACAAATATTAATTGGCTACCATCATAATTTCATGGCTTCAAATCAAATTCATTTTTGTACAATTTTTCACTGGTAGGCTATAAATAATTTTAACTAACTTCAATTTATACTATAGTTGAATCGATCAATATATTGTAACATCAATGATGATGAATGTTCCAATTTGCAGAATTCACTCCCTGGAAGCAATGGACGTAGCTCCACAAACCAATATCAGCGATTCTTTGGATTTTGATGAAGAAGAAGGTCTGGAAAAGGCCTACATTGATGATTTGACTGGTAAATCACAGTTTTTCTTTCTTATTAAAATAATATTTACGAGTGAACTTATGCTACTAAACTCATGAATGCAAGCTGCTAATACATTTTGAGACTGGTATTGATGCTTTTACTTGACATACTTCCAAATGTAAAGTCATGGGATGTTCTATTCTGTATAGTTGATTAACCAATATAAAACTAATTTGAATTTTGAGTTTTCTTTGGATAGAAAATTTTTTACTTATGTATTTTATCATAAAATCAACATCCAATTGTTGCCTTTCAAATTAGCCTTTCCACATTCCTATATTTTGCAATAATAATTTGTAACAGTCAGTGGAAACAGGAAAAAAAAAATAAAATTAGTCTGTTCCAAGATTGAGTTGATTAGAGGGTGCAATTCACGATGCTTACATGTTTTAGCACTTCAGTATTGGTAAGAATTGTCAAAGACTTTCCAAGCGATATCTTGAAATAATTTTAACTTTTTTTCCACTAAAATTCATAGATAATTAATTCAATTCTTTCACTTTGTAAAATACAAAATTTCTGTAGGCGAAGTTGATGCATATAAGAGTCTTCACCTCCACTCGATCCAAAACTAGATGAGTTGAAACTCAGAACCCCTTATGGACAATTAAGAGAAATGATCAATTTACAAAGTATCCATGTTTACGAAATTAATATTTGATACTATGAACTGAGAAGTTCTCATGAAAAACGACTTGCGTTTAGCGTGAAAAAAACGTTAAGCGTATAATTTCAAGGCAATTGAAAATATCGAGAAAGTACAGAACAACTGAAGAAGTCAGATGTAGTATTTACTTCAAATGAAAACTTTTCAACCCAAATAATATTTTTTCACAAAATAAATTACAACAGGTAACGTATCACACGTAGGAAACATGACTATTATAAATTGAATTACATTACACGACTATGAGTCTGTAATAATATATAATATTACTGTAATAGTAATCTATTATACACTATGATAGTAAATTATATCACTGTACTATAAGTCTAAGTGTCCAACTATCAATTTCAAACTGACAATGCTCCTCATTAGTATTGAAGATTAAGAGCCCTCTATAACATTGACTAAATTAATACGAACGAGGTTTTCAAATACACGAGTGAAGGGGGCTCAAAACGAGTATACTCCTTCGGACGCTATTTTCCATTCGTTAATCATGAAAATGGTACCAAATTGTTCTGAAAGATCTGTATAAACGTTGTATAAACTTAAAAATTCGATTTTTAACTTGAAAATAGCAGTGTAAGTTGATTCAAATTTCTCTCATTTTAGCCTTTAATTAAAAAAACATTATGAGTGATAATAGAATTTTAGTTTACAGCAATAATTCTAGTAATGTTCATCTTTAACCATCCACACATTTCTAGCTTTGAAAATAGCGACCGAAGGAGTAAACTGCGCAGAGCCTGGTTTCAGGTTTTTCACAGAGAAATACTTCATTGCAATGTTCAGCTAAAGTGGACCACACGAAAATGAAATGCTCAAGGTCATAGGTTCCACTGTTCACTGTTGCCACCATAGTGACAGTCTTCCACTCATCAATCTATAGTCTATACACAATAGGGACCAAACGGAAAAGAAATGCTCAAGGTCATAGTCTTCCACCACTCGCTCTATAGTCTATACACAATAGGCAACCCTGCTGGGAGAGAAGGATGACGGTGTCAAAAGAAATTTTCAACCTTGAGCGTTTCATTATTGTGTGGTCCACTTTGGGCCGAATATTCAGCGAGCGAACGAGTAAATTGCGGAGTACCAGTTCTCATGTTTTCCATGTTTTTTCTTCTTCTTCTTCTTCTTCTTCTTCTTCTTCTTCTTCTTCTTCTTCTTCTTCTTCTTCTTCTTCTTCTTCTTTCTTCTTCTTCTTCTTCTTCTTCTTCTTCTTCTTCTTCTTCTTCTTCTTCTTCTTCTTCTTCTTCTTCTTCTTTCTTCTTCTTCTTCTTCTTCTTCTTCTTCTTCTTCTTCTTCTTCTTCTTCTTCTTCTTCTTCTTTCTTCTTCTTCTTCTTCTTCTTCTTCTTCTTCTTCTTCTTCTTCTTCCTTCTTCCTTCTTCTTCTTCTTCTTCTTCTTCTTCTTTCTTCTTCTTCTTCTTCTTCTTCTTCTTCTTCTTCTTCTTCTTCTTCTTCTTCTTCTTCTTCTTCTTCTTCCTTCTTCTTCTTCTTCTTCTTCTTCTTCTTCTTCTTCTTCTTCTTCTTCTTCTTCTTCTTCTTCTTCTTCTTCTTCTTCTTCTTCTTCTTCTTCTTCCTTCTTCTTCTTCTTCTTCCTTCTTCTTCTTCTTCTTCTTCTTCTTCTTCTTCCTCTTCCTTCTTCTTCTTCCTTCTTCCTTCTTCTTCTTCTTCTTCTTCCTTCTTCTTCTTCTTCTTCTTCTTCTCTCTTCTTCTTCTTCTTCTTCTTCTTCTTCTTCTTCTTCTTCTTCTTCTTCTTCTTCTTCTTCTTCCTTCTTCTTCTTCTTCTTCTTCTTCTTCTTCTTCTTCTTCTTCTTCTTCTTCTTCTTCTTCTTCTTCTTCTTCCTTCTTCTTCAAACTCTTTTCTTCTTTCTTTATCTTCTTCTTCTTCTTCTTCCTTCTCTCATGTACCAGTTCCTTCCTTCTTCTTCTTCTTCTTCTTCTTCTTCTTCTTCTTCTTCTTCAGTTAACATGGGCTGTGTTGGCAGCAACTCTCCACGCTTCTCTGTCATCCGCCATCCTTTTCATGTTATTTAGGATACACCTTTTCAAAGGTATTTAGGCCTCTTAAATATTTTTTTTTTTGCAGAAAAATACTTCACAGCGATGTACAGCAAACTGATGGCAGAAGAAATGGAACTGTTTGACTCGTGGCTAGACGACAAGATCATCTGCCCGCTCTGTCAGCGAGGCGTGTTCGAGTGTTCAAAGGGCCTTCTGACTTGCGGCTTGTGCGCGGCTCAGCTGCCCTGGACTGGGAGTCCGACTCGACTGAAAGACTCGCTCAATCTAGCCGTGGCAGAGCATAGCGCCGTGTGTCGCAGTCCGCCTTGCTTCTCGATTGTCACCTACGAAGGCACCACCACCGAGCTATTCATGAACTGCTCTTCGTGCTATCATCTGGCGCAGATATCGTGATTTCAACTAGATCCACAGTAAAATTTTGAATCCACAGCGTTTTGATCCACAGTAAAATTTTGATCCACAGCGTTTTGAACTAGTTACTCTAATATACCGGGTTATCATAAAAGAATGGTGTTGTGAATTGCAGAAATATCTTTTATGATAACTCTGTATTTATAATTTGGACTGGGGATTGTGATTTAGTTCAAAATGACTTGAAATTTTGTTACAATATGAAATGTAAATTAGGTATCCAGATCCCGAAATCCAGATTAAAATGTTGAGCGTATCTAGTTCTGAACTAATGATTCTAATCCAGTTCAAATTCGAACTGAAAATCATAATTCGGTTCAAATGTGAACTAGATCCTGAAATCCGGATTTGAGCTTATTTAGGTTTTAACTAATGATTCTAATCCTGTTCAAATTTGAACTGGAGATTGAGATTGTATAATATGAAATGTGAGCAAGATCCAGTGAAAATATGGACTCGATATTGTGATTCATGTGATTTATTTCTAATATAAACTGCATATATCAAGGTTAGTTCAAATATGGATTGGATATCCTGATATTTTTCACATTAGAATAAAATATTATTTTATATATCAACTATTTATCAATATGCAATGCAAATATGGACTGGATATCAAGGTTTAGTTTAGTTGAAATATTAGTATTTAGTTGACGATATTTCAAGATATGAATATGCTGTTCAAATATTCAGTCCAAATAAGAATATCGTGATCAGATTCATTGAACTGGATTTTTCAACTCAAATTATGAAATAATTATTGTGATCTTATTCAAATATGAATTGGATATCGGAATTTGATTCAAATACGGGCTGGATGTCCTATTGTAGTTTAAATATGAGATAGAAGTGGTGTGTTTGTTCAAATATTGGATGAATATTATGATTTAGTTCTAGTTGTGGATATCTTTCATGTTTTATTCTGAAAATCCGAATATTTTTACTAGCTGTGCAGCTACCGTGATTTTATTATGATTTAGTTGAATTCATGAAGTAGATGTTGTTCAAATATGAAATAAATTTTGTGTTTTGTTTAGATATCAACAGGATATCGTGATCTAGTTCCAGTTCAGGTTACCTTATTCTAATTTAAATATGTGGATAATTCGATTGTACAGACTTTAATATTTTTAAGTAGCCTAATATGTATCATCAAGTGAGAATCTGGATAATTCTTTTGTAAATAGCATAATGTATATTAATAGTGTAGGTTAATAGTCATGGTAATGATTATTATATTGTAGAGATTGTGATCTATTTTAAAAGATTCTAGTATTGGCTATTGTACCTTAGACTAAGGCCGCACTATTAGCTTATTCGAGATTTTGAGCTTAGTTTGAGTTGAGGAAATTTGAAATTTAATTCTTCACTAATTTGACATTATTCTAAACTTAAGCATTTCTTTCATTAAAATGTAACCTTGATGAGGAGTTACGATTCCATTTCATCTTATCCTACTGTACAGATACGTATATATTTGATCAGATCTTTAGTTGAATTTTATCAAATGAATGTAGGCTACCATAACTACAGGTATGAGATCTTCTATGGGTCCAATTCAAACTTGGTCAAAATTATTTCAAACTAAATATGTTTCTTTGACAGTAGTTGAACTCTTCCATTGAGTAGCTTTCATTTTTCTGTGTCTTTTTATTCAATTTTTGTGTTCATTACACTCTAGAGAAAAGGTTTGTCTTGTTTATCAATATCATAAAAAGTATTGTAATGTATGTACTAAATTGTTATCTTTTGTGTCGTTAACTTTCAAGCTCATAACTCAAACAGGCTAATAGTGATTGAATGGCCTGAACTAAATTATTAACGTAGTAAGCACCAAGTGCTAGTTGAAAATCAATCGATGTATTTATTTTCAAGATATTAGTGAGAATCAAAATTTATTTGTGATTAATTGATTGAGCGCTGGCCACTTGATCAATTTTTCTAGTGGTGCTCCCAGGTTTGAACGAAAATAGAAATAGCTCTTTTCTATCCTGTGCCAACATGAGCCCAATTATAAGAATGTGATTCATGACCAATCTAATATTGACCAATTAGAGTATAATTGACTCAGATAAAAGATCTCTGCTGTTTGTTCACTGATATTATTATTTATTTCTTGCCATAGAAATTTTATTCGCCGACACAGGTTTTCATCGCGATCAATAATAACAATCTTTTTTTCAACATTCTTATTTCTCTCGGGTTTCCTGGAAGTTTGTAGAAATTCTACGCCAAACATTCAAATAGATGGCAGAAATTATTAGACATTGTAGTTAACCAACTATTTATACAGCTTTCTTTGGATTTTCGAATCAATAATTAATTAATACTCAAATCTATTTGTGTGTTCAATAATAGTCTAATTTTATCCGTACTATCAGGTATCTAAATAATTTATTATTGATATTAATTTCAAAATAGTGCAGTATATTTATCTAGTTAATTAATAGAATTGTATCAGTGAAATTGTAAATATTTTTCCTGAATTGGATGACAAGCACCAATTTTCTATCATTTTGTAACAAACCGTGTTTTCTTTTTCCAATATTTCTCGACAACTAGTTGCAATAGTTTATTTAATAAATATAAATAAACCTTATAAATACAAAGAGCAGTGTAGATTTCTCATATAGAGTGGTGGAGACCATTTGAACACATTTGAAATAATAATATATTTTTGTCCCAAGACAGATTTTGGTAATGTAGTTTCAATATCATTGAAAGATTAGCGCTCTGGACGTAGCTTTCAAATGAGAAATATGAGTAATAGTTATGCATACAAAATATAATGGTAAAAAACATTATTTTTTTAGTGTGTATTTGAAGGAGAAAATATTAGATAATAAAGCAGTATATATTTTCAATAGACCTTATATTGTACGCTTTAAAATTTAATACCCAATATAAGTTATTGTTGATTATTTATTATTCAATAAAAGATATGGAAATCAATCATTTTTTTCTGAATACATTCAAATTGAATACTTTTCCTTTCTTCCAGTAGTTTCAACTTGAACTAATTTATAGGTTTACCAAGTTTTAAATGGTTTATGAAACTTATCAGGTTTCAACTCATCAGATAGATTCTTGTCCTTCGTAATTTATTGCTTCTTCTAATTCATTTCTCTATTTATTGCTCTTAGAATTCTCCTATTATCTGAGTAGGTCTCAGCAAGAAAGTTTTGCTCAATATGTTATAGTTGTTATTTTAGTCGATGAGTAAATAATGTTAGCAATAATGAATTTGTTGTAAAGCTTTTACAAAATCTTCTGTTCAGTGTGTCAATTTGTAAGTGTTGTGTTTTCTTTGTTCAGTTATTGTCATTTGTTATATGTGTAGTCGTGTTTTTTTGTCAATAAAATATTTTTCATCAACTGTGAATCGTTTTCAAATTATTGAGTGTAATCTCCAAGGAATAATAATATGATTTGTGAAGTCGCATTGTTATTGATTATCCAATGATGCAATAATTGTCAGTTCGGTAACTCTCCAATGAAACAACGCTTTTTATAATTTTTTCCAGCAGTTAATCGTCGCCAAAAACATAGAATTGTATTTTTTTCATTAATTTATTATTTTCTCATTCTTATATCCAAGACAGACACCTGACAATATTTGTAATATTAATACAATGACTTTGAATCGCAGTATGCTGAGTTCGATCTCAGTTATCACAGCCCAGAGGTCGAATCGTCTGATGAACTTGAAGCAATACTTTTATTTGTTATCTTTTCCTATTCTATACTTCCTTATCAATTATTTATTCTGTACATTAAATTCAATGGCATTGTCCGGGAGAATCTAGTCTCATTAGTACATTATTAGTTCTATGTGTGGTCCTTGTTTAAGAGGAAGCTCATGAAAATGTGGAATACTAACTTTCTGGTTTTTGTAACTGTAACGACTGTATTCATCAGCAGCAGTGTTTATTGTAAAGAACAATTTGGACAGGTAAGATTTTTTTATTGAAATTATATTTATTCTTCTTTCTGCACAATTACAGCAAAAAAAAAGCCGAAATAGTTTGAAGAAGGCTCTTCACATTAGCAAATGCCATGCTAAGTCTAATCCTTTATGAAAATATTTTCATCAGTATAACTGAGGTTTAAGGAATTCGTTCATCAACTTTAAAATTTAGATTTCAAATGATTCGCCTTTCAAGCTGAAGGATTAATAATAAGAGCTTTCATGGATTATTATAAATTTCATAGCATGACATGTGTCACTCATCAAATCGTTCCATCACATTGTTATTTAATTCTTCATCCAATTTATTGATTCATTAGATATTTTTTTGACATACACATACTTACATCATTTTTTGTACGGTAACCAACTCTTCATTTAGTAAATTTTAATCTAGAAATTCATTTTACAGTAATTCTTTCAGTATATTACCTTGAACTCGACTTTCTTAAAATCTTCACTAATGTGAATTTTTCAAATATTCCCAATAACAAACTCAGCCGAGTTATAATTCTGTAGAAATGAGTCAAATTTATGTGATGTTCAGATATAATTATTGTTCTTTTATATCTATTGTTATTTATTCAAAGACTTAGTAAGCCCAGCTTTTTGTATTGATATAGCTTTTTTGCAAAAATATTTTTTAGTTATTGTCCTTATAGTTGGTTGATATTAGTGGGTTTTGTAGTTGTTTTGAATTTGTTCGTTGGTATATTTTTAATGCATAGCTAGCTTCTTGTTGGATATTCATAGAGTTTCCTCTACTAATATAGGCTATTACTTTTATTCTAATTTATTAACTCGAATTACTTTTACTCTAATTTATTTACTCGAATATAAAATTCTGTTGGATTAATGTTTTATTTATCTATATTTCTCGTTTATATATTCAAATTTACTACAGCAGGTGGCTGGTGATAGAGAATTCAGTCTATCAGAGGATGCAAAGAAGCTGAGAGATGCTATTGTAGGACTGGGTACAGATGAGAACACAATTGTATCCATACTGACAAACAGAACAAATGCAGAGAGACAGAAAATTGCTCGTTTCTATCACCAACAGTATGACAAAGTAAGTATAGCAGGATTATTTTAACTTGTCAGAAAACAGCTGATTTAACGTCAGTAAACGAGCGTACATCAATCAGCTGTTTTCTGACAATTTAAGATAATCCTGCTGTAGGGATCCTTACAAAATAATAATTACCGTACTACTGTATTCATATATGAGAATCATTTTTCTGATCTGTATCCTCTATAATAAATTCGAATACAAAAGTCTTAAGATTGATTCTTCTGATTCATTTCAATAAATAGACTTTTTAGTCCAATTCTTTAATATTATATTACCGGTATAGTTATAATTATTCAAATAATTCACCGATAACTTGTACAATATTACAGTACCATACAGTCTAATAAATACATATTTATTAGACTGTGAATGTACCGCACTACAATAATTATATAAATATAGGATTACCGTACATAGAATAGTAATTTCGTACTCAAGTTTGATTTGAGTTCCTCATTTGTATTCTCACATGATGATAATAATAAACTGCAAAAAATGTATAATTTCTTCCTATTTACTCTTATTAAATCTTGAATCCTTATAGTAATACATAATCAAAAATCATACAGTAATCATTTATTTCTAAATTGACAAACTACAAATAATACCGGTACCTCCGTATACCTTGCTTGTGCTTGGTTGCTCAATGAGAACGATTGCTGAGCGATCATGAGGTCAAGTCACAAACACACACAAGGCAGTTCTTGTATGGGTGACCGACACAAAACAACCGGTAAGGGTCCTCACTGACAAAAAACCCTACGAACATATAATATAATACCGGTAATTTTACTTTGCACAAATTCATTGATTTATAACATTGACAGTTTTTCAAACCTGGATTTGATTTCCTCTTCAGATTCTTATTAAAGACTTATCACATGACCTGTCTGGAACACTCAAGAGGATTGTGAAGGCTCTGATGATGGAACCTGCCGAATTTCTAGCCTATTCCCTTCAAGATTGTCTGAATAGGATCTTACCGCATGACAGCTGCGTCATTTCCATACTTTGCACAAAAACCAGATATGAACTGATTCCAATCATCGATAAATATTTATTTAGTAAGTAATTATTTCGCTCCAACAGTATTTTTCTCAACTTATATGGGGAAGCACCTTCATAAATACCGTACAATACATAAATTATTGACTAATTGGACATTTTTTAAATGTATGTATTCATAAAAGAGAATCAACAAAAGTGACAAATCTAGTGTGAATCTTTGAAGAAATATTAAATTTATTTCTCATTCGTGTACACACCTATAATTTGATTTTACAAATATTGATGGCTATAGATAATGAAAATGCTGTAATTATTAAACAATTAAACACATGCCAGGTTTTTACATCATGAGAGGCTGAATAAGAGATCTATTATTTTCTTCTATTGTTTTCATTTAATTGCAGTATCCAAAATGTAAAAATCAACGATATATTATGAATAACTATTCAGAAAATTCAATGGTCATCAATTAATTGACATATTATATAGAGTTTATATAGAGTTGAAAAACCTTGACTTATGCATTGATTGATCACAATTCTCTATCAATACTTCCTTATTGCGTAGTTATTCTTGATAATTGTTGGATTTTATCATTCTTATGAGTATTTTATTCTTTGTTCGTACCATTCTTGGTTCAAAACACAATATAAAGAATTGAAAATATGGGATACCCTACAAACAAAAATCGATTTATTTTAAATAAACTTTTGGATAAATTAATAGAAATTAGATCTACAGCATATATATATGTTTGAGTTCTGGTTCAATCTAGTGCTCTCGTTTGCTCCTAATATATTATGATGTATTCATATACAGTACTTAGTTCTTATTACATTATAAATATAAAGGAAGCTACAAAACTTGAGCACAGGAATTATATTAATTCATTGTAAGATAACAATTTAATTTCAAATCTGCAATTTCTCTCATCATTCAACAATATCTGAAAAGTAGAATAGCTAAATTAACTGAATGGCGGAGTGCCAAAAAATCGAAATTTGTTCTTATTCCACTAAAAGTGATCTATGAACAGAGTCCGTTTCCCTGCTAACTTAGGCAAGTTTTAATTCGATTATTTATTTATTCAATTATTCAGTTACAAATATGTGGAGGCAAACAGATGAATTCCTTCGCTATATGGGCTTCACAGACTAAATCGGGAACATTCGCATGCATTTTTCATCAACGATAAAATTTATAATATCAATGGGTTACAATTGACTTCTTGGAAATTATTTTCTATCATTTCAGTGTTCAACAAAACTCTACTTAGTGATATAGATGCTGCGAATGATGGTGTATACAAGTATTTCATGAAAACTATGCTAACGGTAAGATAAAAATTACTACAATTACATCCCTTATTTTTGCATCCCTTTATTACAATCGAAACAGTAGTATTTATATTTAGTTTCAACATAATATTATACAACATTTCAAAGGACTAATCCAGGAAAGTATTACATAATATCTTTGATGCACTCAGTAGAGAAGAATTCAATAATATTATATTATAGCCCTGTTTTTTGGAGCTCTCTGTTGCGAAGCCCGGGTGGCTTCTAGTAGATTAATAGATGTAGATTATACAGTATATACCTAAGAAATGTTTAATATTTCAACTGCAATGATAGGCTATCATTAACACTATTATGCTATGTTATAATACATAAAATTATATATTTAGAATACCGGTAAAATATATTTGTATTCCTAATATAGTATATAGTATCTCGAATGTTAAATGTAAATAATAAAAATAATACCTATATTTTCTAGACTCTAGATCTAGATAAATAGCATGCAGTAGTTAAATTGCCTCTGGAGATATATATGAAGTAAAAATCCAAAGAAATCTATTTATTTAAAAAGCGATTATAAGAGCGCATCGTCTTACAATTCTTTCAATCTTAAATTGCCTCTATCCTACTGCTTATTGCGCCTCGACTTTGTTAAGGCAATTCTTATACAGGCTGAATGGCTAAATAAAAACCATACATGTATACTTTCAACACATATACTAATAAACACATACTGTATATATTTCAATCTAAGGTAATATTGGTATTGGAAAAAATCAATAGCCTATTAGTAAATTCTTATAACTTGATAACTGAATATTTCATTCTCATTCACAGCCAATGATGCGAGACATAGGTCACGTGAACTCTACTCTGGTAAAAGAAAATGTGAAATATATACCAACTAAACGGGGTAAGTTATTTTAATTTCTGAGATGAAAATACAGATCAACATCCTTTTGCCTTCTCTTCTGACTAAATTAATATTGCCTTCAGTGAATGATTTTAAAACTATCAATTTGTTAATTGGAAGCAAAGAAATGATTGGACAAGAAATCTAACATGTTCGAATTTATTCATTTTTAGAAATTATTGTTTATTGCTGCAACGTTTCATTAAGACATTGTATTTATCCATTCGCACTAGCTCATTTCAAATGATACTTTTTACTGCTGTATATTCAAATTGAGAGTGATAATTAAGCCATTTCTCTCTTCAAATAAATTCATGACAAAGAATATATTCTGAACTTCGACTTGGTTATTGATTTTTTAATAATGCTAGTCTCTTCTTTGCCTAGTATCTTTTATATTAGTTAAATTTGATCTTTGAAAAACCTTCAAAATGTACTGTTATAACTGAAATCTTCATCTAAAATAAATACTCGTATGACTTTTTATCAGTGGGTAGACCCTGAACGGGTAGATTCCACCTCATCTTCATTTGTGTCGGTCACCCTTCCAAGAGCAGTCTTGAGTGATCGTGACTTAACCCCATCACTCAGCAACCACTCTCACCGAGTGACCAAACACAGCAATCTTCATCTCAAAAAATTCTAGTTTTTCTTTCGAAAGTGTGTTTTCCTTTCCAATATTGTGTTTTTGTGTATGATATTGGAGTATCTCGGAAACCAGAATAAAATATATTAATATATTAGTAAGGCTAATATAATATTAATATATTTAATATATGTTATTAATTCTATCCGTGAAGTATTTTATAAACTTGACGCATTTTAACTTCTCAGCAAATTGCTTATTTGAATTGCAAGAATATTCAATACAAATCTGTAATACTTTGCTATGATATTATCGAATGAAATATTATCCATTCACTGTATTATTGTATCTCATTTTGTACAGTATAACTAACTACAGTACTACAGTGACTATAGAATAATACTCGTATATGGATGGACTTTATTATTTCACTCACTGTAGGATTAACAAAGTACAACTTGCCTCTTTTCATAAATTTTCAGATGACTGTGATGCAGCTAAGAATAACTATGTGAAGTTGATGCTGATGATGGCCAAGGATAGTTTCGAGCAAATTCGCTTCACTGTTTTTTAATATGAAAGTCAACACAATACTTCCGTAGCTGAAGCAATAAAGGCTAATTGCGATGAACCAATTGCTAAAGCTTTCAATACAATCGGTGAGTATTTACTTCCAGGTACAGAAGTAGGCTACTTCTTATTCACTTATCAGAGCTGTCATATCATCCAATGGTATGCTTCATATTTCACTTGATCAGGTATTTGTTTTTATTATTAAACATTTTTTTAAAATTCAAATTTTAATGCACGAGATGTAAATTGTGTAAATAATATAGATTAATAATGTCTTACCATCATCAGTTGGACATCTTCGTCAAACTGTTTTCTGTTAAATATTTTTGTGATTGAATAACTTTGTCTTAATTTATTTTTTCAGTGAGTTACGCAAAGAATCCAGCAGGATATTATGCTGAAATCATAAGGAAATCGACTGTAGGATTAGGCACTAGCGACGATACGTTGATAAGAACAATAGTCAGTCGCCAGGAAATTGATCTTGCTGAAATCAAGCAAGCCTACAAACAAATGTATCATACCACGTTGACATCTTCTATTGCTGTAAGTTCCATATTATAAATTATTGCAATTTTATTTTACAAAATTCATTCACTATATAAACTTAGGAGTTTATTAAACGAAATCCCAAATAATGCTATAAAGAATTATGAAGAATTCAGCAACTGCGAATATTGACAACAGAATAAGAAGCTTGATAAGTTTCAATGAACGCTACTGTACCGTACAAAAATATCTTGTCCGGCGGGGAATCGAACCAATAACTTCCTGATTGCCGGTCAGGTGATTTATCTGAATGTCCTTAAGAAATTTATTTTGTTCTCAATGTTAGCAGTTGCGGATGTCTTCAGAGTTCTTCATCAGAGATCATCACATTTGTTTCTTTTCTTTTTATTAATTAACATGTATTCAATAGCAGTTGATCTATTGTAATTTTTTAATGAGAGTTAGAACATTATGCGTATTATTGCTAGAGAGATTTACATTACCTGGAGAGTATTATTATTCTAATTTCTCCCAAATGAAGCTCTTTAGTCGTTCTCCAAATCGTCATTTACAAAATACTCAGGAAAGAGATGTGATATGATAATATAAAGGAATGATACTGTATAATAATTTCATGTACCATATACTGCTTGAGCTTACATTTCTTCTCATGAATTATAATTATGAAGATGGGCTTCTTGATAAGCTTATTAATATATTTAATTTTCATTTTCTCTGATTGTTACAGAGTGAAACTTCAGGATATTACAAGAAGACATTACTAGCTCTTATAGGGCCTGAATGATATCACAGAAAAGGAGGACTCTGAATAATTATCTCTATTAAGAGTAGCTTCTATTTACGAGTATATACTTTGAATATTTAAAAAATATATAGCATATATGAAAATGATACAAGATAGAATGATGTAATTCAATGGCAAGTGTGGCTATGATAAAATCTGATATAGAGAATTGTTTTTATCATAAGAAAGTGTATCAGGAACATGTATGGTATTCTCTTTTTTTGGCATTCTATATTAAAGTTATTTGTTGTTCTTTACATTTTTTTAATTTTCTGATGTTTTTATTCAATAAAATTATTCCTTATCGACTGCGTGAATCATGGCCCATGTTACTGAGAACAATTAATTAAGAGTAATCTAAAATATTTCATTTTTTCAACACCAAAACCAAATAATAGTTTAGTTTTAATTTGAAAAGTGGGATTCTGAAGATTTACTTAATTTACTAAACGTATACCTCGCTATACTACGCTCTGTGTCTATAAAGAATTCAAACCCCAATATTGTTATAATCAGATTAATTTAATTTGACGCTTGGCATTAGATAGATAAATAAATAGAGAGATATTATTTCTTGACGTTGCTGATGACCGTAGAGTAGTGGAAAAGAAATAATATCTTTCAATCTATCTAATGCCAAGCGTCAAATTAAATGAATCTGGTTATACAATGTTAGATGATGTTGTACGTATTTCATAGAAATGATCAAACTTTCCACAACCGTATTTCTGAATAAAAGACAGATAAACTCATCAAGGGTTTTTAAGAAATAATAATTTATTCGCCTCACAATATATTAACATTCATCACAAAAAAGTTGGTGTTATTCAATTAATTTAACGTTAAGAAATTATATTAATAACAGCATCATCTTAATCTATTAATTCCCTATCAATGTGAGAAGAATTTCCTTGTAGTATCCAGATGTTTCTTTCTGCAAAAAAATAATAGAATGATAGAATGTATTACCATTACAATATAATAGGAGAATATGTTCTTAATAATCAGAGATTTATCAATGATTGATGATCATAGTATTTAATGTGCAAATCCCCCTTCAAATAAAGCATATCGGCGCTTGCTCTAATTTCTCATTAAAACTACATCCTCTGATTGGCAAATATTTTTGCTCTCAATTTCTGTGTTCCCAGAAGTCAAAAGAGCACAATTGAGAAGTTGTTGGCTGGTGCGTCAAAACTTCAGTTGCACCGGTCTTGGGTTCGATTCCCGTTCCGTCTGGCATTTTCCCCACATCATCCTTCATTTCATTATTCAAGCACAAGTAATATATACTTAGTGGGCATCATCCGTAGCAAAGAAGGGGATTTATTGAGTTCCAAAGCTTATTATAAGATCTAACTTTGGACCCTTATTTAGCAAATATGCAATTTATTCCTATTACACACATTCTTGCAATTACTTTTAATGTGTTTAAACTCCTAAGAAACCCTCTCCATTCAAAAACTTATAAAACCATCATCCCCTACACACAGTTGTATAATCTTGTAGGGGATTCCTAATATACCTAGATATTAATGCATTTTCATTATTTTTTCATTTAGGAATTAATTGATTTTGAAATTGAAAACTAGTGTATTGGTAGGCTAATAAATACAAGTAATAATTAGTCAAACGCTCACCGCAATTGAAGATGACAGCTTAGTATCGTACATGACATTGTACACGTTCTTGATCCTATCCAGATTCTTCTCATGTCTTCCAACAATAACACGGATTATTGTACGATCGTCTGTGCCTAGTCCAATGACAGCGTTGTGGATCTCTTTGGCGAAGAATTTAGCCGAATCTACTGCGTACTCAACTGAAATTGACAGTTAAATATTTTAAATTTCAATACCAGTACATAAAACAAGTCTGCCTTTCAGCCAGTTGCACCTAAATACAATTCAGTTTAAACGCCGTAAAATGACGTCATCTAACGGAACCAATACAACGAGAACCAATGAGCAAATCGGAAGATATATAATGCAAAATGATATCATATATTTTATGGTGGTTAAATTCATTTGGATTTTTGTGCAACTGGCTGTTTGAATTGAATCAATAGTGTTATTCCAAGAACACATATATAATTTTAATAAGTCTCCATTTTCTCGACTTTCTATATAAAAAGCCTAATACGTTCAACAACATGAATAGGTAATAACTAACTGAAGACTCCACATAAGTTAGTTTTTCTGATCCTTACGACTCGACTCATAAGGCCCAACTTTACCGTACTGAAAATACTATGAAAGTACAGCATTTTTTCATTGGTGTTAGGAATTATTCCACTTCAATAAACAAAGATTTACGAAATACGACATAGTGATTATCTAAGCTACTATAGAGTGCGATTCACGTCAAGAAGTCAGCATTGTTGACATATGAGGAGCATTGATGCCAAGTTTCATTGAGAGAGAAAGAGAAAACTGCACCAAACGTGTTTGTTGGGACTGTGTTCGACAACAATGTACAGTGCGAATAGGATAGAGACATCAGCTACTGACTTGTGCTGAACAAGGATAGCAAACTCTCATCCAAGCAATGCTGACTTCTTGATGTGAATCGCACTATACATCATGTTTTACACTTTGTCTTTGAACTAAGATAAGAGCCTGCACATACTTTGTATATTTTGAACTGAACCCCTGTACTTTTGAACATAATAGATAACTCACTGATTGTAGTATAGACGTCATTAATGGACTCGTCCGAACACCATCTTTTGAATGCTGCGGTCAGAGTTTTGTTTTTCCTCTGCTGATAGGTTGATGCCAGATGATCCAAATGCTCAAAACTGGAAAAAGCCAACACATCGTCCAGCTTTGGGTTCTTGATTGGTCCGCAGTCATCTAAAAACATTTATAATTATCATATTATACATTATACAAAATTATGTACAGTATTAACTATAATATATTGATTCATAAGTGCAAATTATTTTATTACCACTAGGTCAGACAAGACCGGTAATGAGTTGATAAAGAAAACTCTATATTTTATCAAAATCCAAAATAAGATTACAAGAAATATGAACTAAATAAATGAAAAATCTATAATGATTCAAAAGTGCAACTTATTTTATTATCATTAGTCTGAGAATACCCGTAATGAACAAACAGTAGATAAAATAACACAATATTATATCTGAATCCAATATAAGAATACTAGAAAAATAAACAATGAGGATAAAAATGTAATGCTGAAAAGTTGGATTGATAGTAAGTATAATATTATTTACTTCCAAATTAATGAAAATTAAAATTTTACCGAAACCCATTCAGAAATAAAGTTTTGTCTGATAGAATATTTCAGAAACTTGAATTTTTAAGATGATAAAAAGGACCTTCATCAACCAAGCGTAATTTTTATTGAATCTTCCTCAATTATTAAACAAAGGTATTCCATAACTGAAAATTATAATGAAAAATCAGAAATCCAGACCTAAAATTAAGAAGAGAGTAGTGATGATTTACCCCTTCTCGATAGAAAAGTTAGGAAAATTGTTTAAAAAGTTTATGTTGGATGCCGAAGTCAAATGCTTACGATAAGGTACTCACTTTCTCTTGTAGGAATTAGCTCAATCTGTTCATCGATCAAGTTTGTGTTTATTTCTGAGTCTTTTCTTATTTTATCCTGCTGTAAATAAAAAATTAGATGAATATTATAAATTTTCCAATAAAAGTTAGCAATATCTACCAATGCTTTGAACCATAAGCTTTCACAAGTCTTTTTTTTTTATATTTACAACTTGATAATAACTTATATTACAGTATTGCCTCTCTATAGATTCTCTAGTTCCTGATTTCACAATCCATACTCAATAGTATTTTTTCGACATCAGAAGTGGATGAAAAAAGCTATCATTTGATGCATTTTCAACTGCACCAGATATATTTCCCTCAAATCTTCTCCCCACCAAAGAAGACCTACCACGAGGGGCTGATTTGAACTTCCATCTTTTCAAATCCATAAACAGAATGCGGTGTATGATGGGTAGATCCAGGGCCAACCTTTGCAAATGGGGCTACTCTGAAGATGACAAGTGTGATTGTGGCAATATTCAGACAATGGGGCATCTGTTGCTTTGCCCACAAAATAATTTTACATGTACTTTTGACGATGTGCTGTTAGCAAATGATAACGCGCAGAGACTTGTTTTAAAATATAAAATATAATAATAAAAAAAAGAGTTTTGCTTGGACACGATATGATGATGATGATGATGATCTGAAGAATCGTTTAAAAATGTCACAAGCATGTAAATGAAACATTTCCCGAGTAATCACGAAAAAACAATATATCCCATAAGTTTTTTGAAATAAAAGAATTTTTACTCAAAAAATACTTGAGATACGTTCTTGAAACATACCTAGATCGATTTATCAGATTTACTTACATATGAATCGACTTTTTACAAGTTTAAATTAAAGTGGAAAGCTGTGAAAAGCTCAAATTAGCATGAAAATGCACCGAACATTTGAAACTGCCTCCACACAAATTTATCCATGCTCTGCTGTTCCTGATAAGAAATCCTCTGCCATCTAGTAGAAAAACTAGGAACTACGTATTCAAATTCACGAGCAATCAATTCTAGTCCGGTCTCTGCCATCTAGCGGCAAAATAAGGAACTATGTCTTCAAATATATGACAAGCTCGATAATATATAGTAATATATGCGTTGTAAGGATTCGCTCAAAAATGACCAAAGACAGCACACTGTACCTAAAAATTTTGCAACTTCGAAATATCGAAACACGAATAACGGACATGATTATACGTGGAAAGTTAGGATAGGAACATCTGATAAACTATGGTCCGCAAATGTATCGTTATCGAGTAAAAAATCGCCAAACATGTGAAATTTGACATTTTCTTTATTTTTTTATAAATGTGGTAAGGGGTTTCAAGATTTATAATTAGTCTTGAATTATGCAGATTGTGATGTCGAATCGTTTGAGCTCGGTTTCAAGGATGTAGCTACAATATTTTTCGAGATATGGTCGAAAAACCGAAAAACGCATATAAAAAACCATGATTTTCCGTGAATTTTCACTTGGTGTGCAAAAACCACCATAGTAATCCACTCGAAAATATTTTCAATAGATTCTCCAGTTCATTTACTAGATTTGATAACGTTTACAAATCGTAAAACTTCCAATTAGCTTTAGAATGATTGAAATTTTAAAAGAGGGTATAATCATGGAAAAGTGGATTTTCAATTTTCCTGGTTTTCTTATGGACAGGGAAGGTTCCAAAAAATACCATTTACATGGAAAATAGGTCCAGAAATCGAATGAGGGTAGTTTCGAAAACTCATCTATCAAGGTCATTGAGATAAAAAAATATAATCAAAATTTTTTTTCAACTTCTATAAATTACAATGACCTTATGTAAACTTGTTCTTTATCGAATTCTAGGATAGGAACATTTGATAAACCCATACCCAAAAACCATGTGTTACTGAGTTACACGCCGTCGAAGTTGTCAAAATTAATTATTATTTTATTTTTTTATGAAGTTAGATAAGGGAATTAATGCTAAAAAAATAACTCATTTGATGCATTTTTATCTGAGGAATCGTTTAAAAATTGTTGCAAGCATGTAAATGAAGTATTTTCCGAGTAATCGTGAAAAAACAATATATCCTATAAGTTTTTTGCAATAAAAAAATTTGTACTCAAAAACTACTTGAGATACGTTCTTGAAACATACCTAAATCGATTTATCAGATTTATTTACATATTGATCGACCTTTTCGAAGTTTAAACCGGATGGAAAGCCGTGAAAGGCTCAAATTAGCATGAAAATGCACCGGACATTTGAAACTGCCTCCACATGATTGTATTCATTGCTACGACCACCGAGTTTCTTTTTCCGCTCAGAGATAGCGCTACTGTATCTATCTGTGATATTAATTTCGCGGCTGGTTAAGAAAGTGTTGATAAGCGTCAACTTTTTTAGAAGAAATCGCTAGTTAAATCAATTATTCAATCAGAAATTAAACAATTAACACTTTCAGATTTTCAATACGGAGTCAAAAAGATGAAATAATTAAACCGAACTCGAATCTCAATTCGAGTATTAAGAAATAAGGCTCTGGAAGGACGTTTTTGGATAGGATAAGCCTACTTGTTCATCAGTTTCATTAAAAGGGTGTTGTAAAATTACAATATTTTAAATTTAATGCTGAGTTGATCAGAGTCACTTACAGGGCTTGCGACGATCTTGTACAAGAAACTCTTGAAATCGCCTTCACTGTACTGTAGAATATCAGCATCCAATGAAACGTTGTATACTGAAATACAAAATTAATCTCATTACATTCCATTTAAAAAATATTGTTAGTGAGTCTTCTGTAGCCTATTAGTGAGCTTTCCATTTGGGATGAATCAAATAAATGAATTCTATTTAAAATGTCTCCAATTTTTTCAATAAAATTGATTTTTTTTCAATAGATTGAAATTTTCCAATTTCTCCTTCATTCAAAAAGAATAGCTATACGAGCTCAAGAAGGACGTGTTAAGCCGTCGGTCTCGGCTTAGAAATAAGTTGTTGAATTTATCTGTCATTATGACGCCTCATATTACCGAACAAGCTCACGGCTCATTAATCAATTTATTCATTTATTTCTATTTATCAAAACACACATGAAATAAACTCATGTAATACACATAACAATAGAATTTTTGAGTCTCTTGGTGGGAATACAACCTACAGAAAAAATACTTACAGACAATAATACTTACACAGTCCATAGGCATGTTTGAGGGCTAGAATGTCAGGCTTGGTGATGGTGGCTAAAATTGAACCAACAACATGGTCATCGGAAGATAAAATTGAGGTCAACGCCCTGTGCAATTCTTTGGCTTGAAATTCATGTGGATCCCTCATGAGAGCGATAATCACATTGCCATAGTTTCCTGACAAATCTGCCTTCAAGTCTTCAATCAAATCCTTGAAACACATAAAATGACAGATCAGTTCCTGTTACAACTTTGAGGCTACTGTATTTCTCGTGGTTATATTAATAAGATATTTGCTGACAGACCAGAAGTAGAATCTAATTAATTAGTGAATTCGTTTTTATACAGTTATAGGCCCACCTAGAAGTTGATCCACCCTACATCATATAAATGACGATGGTGTATTTTTAACTGTGCATTTCATAAAGTGTTCTTCATACCTCTATTCAACAGTTGTATCAGCTTCCAGGAAAAGGTTGAAAATGATATTAAAATAATAGCAAAGAATTGTATTCTTTTTATAATGGGAGCTTAAAAAATTAGACAAAAATATTTGAAGCATTGATATTTTTCAAGTTCTTGGAAAGAGCAAAAAGTTATATAGTTGTACACTCGTTTGAATTATATATTTATTGTTTTATGATGTGTTAATTTTATTTGTTGCTAAGATATCTTATAATAATAATCATCATATAAGATATAATAATATTAATAATCATAAAATGTAATTAAAATAATAATTATATATAAAAGAAAACTTAGCAAATAATACAATTATTGTATCACTAGTCTTGAATCGGTCACATAAATAATATTAAGAACATCGATCTAAATTTCGGAACATCTTCAGTTCAATGTAAAAATTAAGATTCAAACTTTAAAAGTTAACAGTAAAATGTATCATAGATACCACGAACAGAACTACCATGTACTAAACAGAAGTTGAAAATGTGTATTATTTATTTTTTTCAAAGTATACATAACATAAACAGTCATCAAAAGATAAACTGGATTCGAATTCTAAATTCTAGTTTAATGGTTGTAGAACTTTAATTGGTGAAGCTCATCAAGATCAAATTAAATTATCATTTAAAAACAAAAACCCTTACAAGTTACATAAAATATGTATTATAGACGTCATTAGAAATATTATGAAGACACAAAGTAATAGAACGAAATAATGCACTTTTATTGATAAGATAAATGATTTAATTCAAAATAAGATACTGCTTGCTGAATTGCAAGTAGAATTTGTTTGCAATCAGGAAAAAACATAAGAACATATTGTCCAAATTATTACTAGCATTACAAAAATAGGGTAGAGAGATAAGAAGACTCACCTTTTGGTACAGTTTAGCGTAAGCCTCTCTTATTTGCTTTCGTTGGTTTTGAGTGCGATGCGCTATTATATCGACAACCACCCTGTCGTTTGTGCCGAGACCGATAATCGCCTCACTCAGTGCCACTGCATCCACCGTTGCGTTGTATTCCATTTTTCCCATTTCAACCGGGATCACCGGTAAGGATTGCTGCACTTGTCCCTACCAATCATTAATTGAATAATGAATAATAATTAATAATATTGAATATTATTCATCCGTGATCGCATAATATGATGAAGACATCTATCAGTAGGCTATTTTTCCTACATGCAGTTAGAATATAATACTTACTT
Source organism: Laodelphax striatellus (assembly GCA_017141395.1). NCBI lineage: Eukaryota > Metazoa > Arthropoda > Insecta > Hemiptera > Delphacidae > Laodelphax > Laodelphax striatellus. The sequence goes on from CM029539.1 coordinate 6,722,193, forward strand.
ATTGATTCCAATAATATTGTGGTTGAATTTATTAAATAAGTAAATGAATATATAATAAATAAGTAAATACTAAATAATAAATAACTACTAACATACCAACAGAAAAATAAAATTAAAAATAACTGGCTGAAAGAGATAGAAGAAGATCTTGAGGAACTTCAACTTACGGAGGATAAGATTTTGAATAGGGAAGAAAAAATGATTCTTAAAAATGAGACAACTCAATTAAAAGTCAAAACTGCAAAACAGAGAAATTACAACATCACAGATGAGCAGAGACTTCAGAGATCCGAGAGAATGAAGACATATTGGGCACAGAAGAAACGTTTCCGAAAATGATCTTACCAATTTCGACTAGATTTGCTCCAATGAGGGCTTAAAAAAAAAGTAAATAATAAATTCAACCACAATATTATTGGAATCAATAAGTTAATACGTATTATAGTAAATAAAATAATTTTATCATTATAATTGATACCTATAATTGATACTAATCAGGGGCGGCTCCAGGATTAATTTTTTGGGTAGGCCCTGTCAAGAGTTGAGACAGGCGTGGGGGGAAAGGTTTGCGAGTCCCCCCAAGAAGGCGGCACCGGGGGTACTACCCCGGAAAAATGTAAAAATTCAAATGCAAAATGGTGAGTTTTAATGTCTTATGAGGACATTTCTATGTACTCAAGGTAAATAAATTATTAATTATTCATATTTCATTATTGCTTGGGGCATTATTGACTTATTGAATATTGCTTAAAAATTATTGACCAAGTTAATTAACGAGCACATTATTCAATCAATTTAAACATCAACATACCACAATATAACAAATATTTATTACTGATGCCTTGTGATAGTAGGGCTTGTCTCAGAAGACAAGTCAGACTGCACAACAAATGCAAGCAATTTTGCCAGTGTGGCCACTAACAATCTTAACTCAAAACAACACGGTTTCAAATTTTTACTAAATCACTTGATAATATTGCTCGTATCTTTCCTTATTTATTCTTTTTCTTAAATTCTGAAATATCTACCAAAATGTTGAGTAGGTCCAGACCTACCCTCTGGAGCCGCCACTGTATCTATCATAATAATGTAAAATCTTAGTGAATATTTTATGTACTTTAACTGTATGTATTTGTATTATTGCAAAGAGATATTGGCTTTTCTTTATACAAAGAAAAGACAATATTATTGTAACAATGATCTTACAAAGGATTTATAAAATATTGATGAAAAAAAGGAAAAAACTCTAAAATTTTTCGTTTCTTAAAGACAATGCTGTAACAATATTCTTATTGATAGATGAATAGAATGTTAAAAAAGGAAAACTGGACTCAAGGAATCAACCATAAAAAAAGGAAAACTGGACTCAAGGAATCAACCATCAATTTATTATACAGTACTTGGAATTTTTATTTCTTTTGGCTTGGAAAATTTGATCAATCAAAATAAACGAATTTTGAAATATACAAGGAAAAAATCAACTCACCACTTTTGTGTGTTTCTGTTGGGGGGCACATTCAGCATTATGTAGGCACACAAATATTCCAAAAATGAAAACTGAAAATTTAATCGCACCCATTTTCGACACAAAATTAATTACACTCCAATATTCTTAACAAAGCATGAAACGGAAATTCACGCAACTCTAACAAAAGTTTGAAGTAGATTGATGTCACTGTATTGCATCAATAATAAATTTACTGCTTTGTTATATCTTTGAACTCTTCCAAGTCTGATTAGAATGGTCAAAAACAGTCATTTCTCGGAAACGAGAACTAGTTCAAGTGAATATGTTTGACAAGAATCGCCGTGTTACTAGATAACAAAGGGACTTTGGTCGCTAATAATATTGATAATATAAACACGACTTCTCAGACAAAATAAGAAATTCATCACTGACAATAAAATTGAATTCTTTTGAGCAGATGAATGTAAACTATTCCTTATCACCGTTGATAATTCGAAAACATCAAGTTAAATTAAAATAAATCTTTCATCACCAAGATAAAGTTTTACCAAGAATAAAATAATGTCATGCACAGCGCGATTTCTCATTTCTGAATAGATTTGAATGAATTTCCTTGTTTTCCCCCAATTTATTACGGTACACTGTAGTGATCCGCACCTAAAGCTACCTACCGTTAGTTGCAAAAATAGTTGACAATAAATAATTATTGAAATTAATTTCAAGCTCTGTTTAATAAACAATGCAATAAAACTTGGGTCTCGCTTATCCGTCATAAAAAGTCATAAAAACGGGCCGGATAATAGAAAATCACGGATAATAGGGAATATTAAAAAATATATATTTAACTGATTGAAAACGTTGTAATATTAAATCTTGTATGTAAAAAAAAAACATTAATATGAGTCCAAACAAGTTTGTGTTAAGTCATTGTGCAATGAAATATCCTTACACACCTTCCCTTCTATCATTCCAGTTGAAGATCGTCGTGAGGCCTGATCTGAATTTCTTTGGAATTTGAACAATTTCGTCTCTGATTAGTATGCCGGATAATACAGAATAACAGATAATCGAGATTCTACTGTATTTTACTCTATGATAAAAAATTATTTACGTACAAGATAACTTAGATTGTAAACATAAGTTAGATTCTGTCAATATAAGGGAGGGGTCAAAAGTGATCGACTCTAGTTTCTGGAATGTTTGGAATTTCTAGAATTTCAGGTACGGAGATAACACTATTTTGTTTTTCTTTAAAATGGTATAATAGGTGACATATAAGAATATTATAGTATCGTAAATGTCAATTATTTTAGAGTTTGAGAAGCTCTGGAAACTAACATTTTACGATTTTGGATCGTGAATATTTTTTTCAACACATGGATTTATTCTGTACAATAGAAAAGAATGCTCTTAAAAATTGAAAAAAAAAACTGAGATGGAGCCGCCACTGCAGGTAATTCTTCCCCTATTTCCTATTATTATTTCCAGTACAATAGAAGACATGGTTTGCACAAAAATGACAAACCAGTCTCTACAGGTAAATTTTGGAGGAATATTTATTAAGTCTCCAAATACATTTACATAAAAATGTAATATGAAATATATGGTGAATCCAGTCTAGAAAGCTGAAGAACTATTATGCACTTATTAGTTGAATAGTCAATTTTTTGAGGGTGTAGATAAAGGAAATATTCAGATTCCTATCAGACTTAATTTCAAAATTAAGTAAACATATCACCTTTTAATAAACCTCAAATTTACTGACTTATTCAGAATATATAAGGTTTTAGTATAGGCTACGCAATACCAACTTGTGTGATAGCAGTTTCTAGGTACATGTACTAGTAGTAGGCAGTTAAATTTCGCATGAATCAAATTTATTACTAAATCGTTAAAAACACGCTCAAACGTGACAAACATAATACGTAATTTATCAAATCACAATACACTGTACAGTACCTAGGCTACTGACGTCATCAAACTTTATCTTGTTTCAATTTTTTATCTTCAATGCCTGATTCATCAATTAGTTGATTCAATTTTTTATCCTCTAGCCTCAATTCAGTAGGTTGCTGGGAAGTCAGTAACTTTGTATTCTCTACCGTTTTTTCACTCAGCCTATCAACCCCCAATGTCCATGTTCCAGTTTGCTGATTCAACTTTTCATCTTTCACAACCAACGGTGCAGTTTTCTTTACTTTCTTCTTCCCTTTACAAGCCCATTTCGCAATAGGCTTTGAAACGTCTACACCCAGCTCTTTTCTCTTTTCAGTCAGACTTTTTCTTATAAACGGTTGAGGAATATTGCCTAGATACTTCTGCAATCTTTCATCCATGCTGTTTCCACGCCACCTGTTTATTATTCTCCACCAGAATGAAGTCCTGGCCAGAGTTATACTGTCTTTGGTCGGTATGCATTTTTTACACAGATTCTTCCAAGTTCCTTGAAGTTGTTTTCTTCGCTCTGCCTCACATACTTTCTCCTCTGCTTGCTTTTCCTCTTCAATTATCTTCCCCACTCTTTTGCATGTCAGTAGTCCTTCATATTCTATTTCATCACTACTTGAACCTTCATCACCACTTTGTCTTCCCTTATTGCAGGTGAGAAGACCGCTGTGATTTTCTTTTTCAACAGGATCGTTAGTAGCTCCTGGTAATGATTTCTCTTCAGGTTTTCGACAGCCACCACAGTTCTGCTCACTGCTTGATGAATTATGAATAATTCTCGATTGTGTCATCATTTGGTAATTGTGAATGTATCTTTCACCAGGCCATGTATTTTGAGACAGGAATGTCTGAAAAATTTAATACATTATACCCTCATTAGAGTGAGAGTCTATCTTTCATGTTGGTAGATGATAATTACATAACACAGTACAGCCTACCTTAATTAATTACCCCAACCAAAATCTCTGTTTCTAAGGGAGGGAACTAAGAAGTCTTTAGTTGCAGTTTTTTCTTTTTATAGTGTGACTGCTAGGATTTGGAAACACACATTTTTAGCAGTTTGGTAGGGAATAACTAGATGGAGGAGGTTATACTATCTAACTCTTTATCATCATCTTTTACATTACCCACTCACAAGCTAACAGCTTATGTGGGAATCACCACAGAAAAAAAATTATAATAAATACAATGGTAAAAAATAAAGAATGTAGAAATTCAGCAGGAATTTACCTTGATTTGTATTGTGTGACTAATATTGTTGGAAGCATTTGAAAATTCTGTACATATTGTATAGAAATAATCAACAAAATGGAATTTTTATCAATTGATAATCTTTGTCAATCAATAAGTACCAATCTAAATCAAATTGTCGTTTAATGGATAGCCTATACAGGACTGAAACTTGTTGGAAGAATAAACTAAAACTTATAATAAAAATAAAAATAGGACTAAAACTTGTTAGTGGGTAGCTGTTATAGGCCTATCGTATATATACTTGAATATTTTATATCTAATATTATTATAAGCAACAAAAATGTTATTACTTCCTCTTAAATACGTGTTATTTGATTATTTATATTATAGTCTTTCCTGATCATGCATATGATTCAGAGAGCAATGTGATAAAACATGATGAAAAAATTAAAAATTCTATCCTCAAATTGAACTCATATAACCAGAGGAGCAATAATATTAATTAGACCTGGAAATATACTGGGTACCTGAGAAACATTATATTCACTATAACTATCTCCTACAAGTTGGCTAGTAGAGCAATCTAAAAGCAAGTAACAAATTTTTAATACACTAAAAAAATAATAATTTAGTTAATTCAACGGAATACAATAATATAGCTCACCTTGTGATCATGTGACACATTATCCCATCTAATGTATGGTGAACAATAGTTTGATGCATCTCGCCCCAAGAAACAAATATTATTTGTAAATTGTGTCTGCATCATTGATTGGTGGATGTCACACAACAGTTCACAAAATTTATTGAAGAAAAATTGTTGAAAAATTATTGGAGAAAAATATTTCTCCAACTTTCTTAATATTTCATTCTCTAGTTGGAGCCTCAACATTTTGCAAAGCACTTTGTCCTTTTGGGAAATATAATCTGATAGATTTGAAAAGGATATTTCAGGAATCATGAACAACTCTTTCCTTAGCGGCTTTGTAATTTTATCTTTGCCAAATTGTAAAAAAGCAATATCTGAATTGATCATTAACTTATAAAAACAGTAATTCCAGTATTTGCAATTAACAAGAGCATTGTCTTTAGATCTACTACCATCGATATAATGCGAATTTTGAAGAATATGTTGTCCATTTTTCGACGCATCAAATTCTTCAAATCTTTCTGAATTTTTATTAAATAAAGTGCCACTTGCCGAATAATTTGAAGTGATAATCTGTGAATTGAATTTTTTCAACGTGTAATGAAGCAATGCATCAGAATTGAATTTTGAATGCAATGAACGAAATAATGGTAATTTCATTTTCAGATCAGAATGGGTTCTTAATTCCTCGCATTTGATTTCAAAAATTATTTACAGTAATTTTAGATATTGAGAAATATTATTTTAAATTGAGAAACATTATTTTAAAATCTATCAATTTTTGATAATAGTGTGAAATTTTGAATCCTAACCAAGAAACTGTGTTTTGAAACTCAGCATGACTTTTTAAATTTAAATTGAATGTATTTTTTGTGTATCAGTTGAATCAGCTGATGAAATAGCGTCCTGTGAGCTTGAATGATATTGAAGACTAGCAGGTCACCCGTGCTTCGCTACAGGGTTTCAGAAATACCATTGAGGTTAAGAATATTTGTGTAAAATATCTATGCACTGCGTGCACGTTGTTAAAAAGGAAATTTTAAAGATATATACAACTCAAAATGCGCTATATTAATTTTACATGTTAACTTTGACATAGAACCCGAAAAATGTACATGATTCAAAACATGGGAATTTTCGTCCAAGTTAAATGAGTTTACTGATAGAAAATTTGAGATACATTTTTGATGGATTGGGGCGCCTCTATGTTTTTTATCATCCTGAATCATACTTCCAAAATCAGTATCATCATCACAAAGCCTCTAATAAGTTTGAAAAAATCGTATATGATTTTGATCTCAACGTACCTTATCAATGCTTCGGGCTGGAAATTCTACAGAATGATGTGGTTCATAGGGTATGGCTTACTAAAAATACCAAATTGTACTTCGAATACTTCATTTTAATAAAGAAAATACAAAAAATAACTTTCTTGAAAATACACAGCAAAATTTATCTTAATCACCACATTGAAAAAGCTTTTCTACTCATGTGTGGGTCTTGATTTAGCATTTCAAGCAACTTTTATATTATGAGAAACATTTATCACAAAATTCACATTAGAATAATATCTATTATATAGGATGAAACTTAATAAGATGACGTTTCAAGGACTTTTTATGGGCGAAAAATCCATTGCATTCACATTAGAATAATATCTATTATACTGGATGAAACTTAATAAGATGACGTTTCAAGGACTTTTTATGTGCGAAAAATCCATTGCAAACATTACATTGGAATGGTTTCTTTGTAGTGTGAATTTCAAGGTGGCTAATCAAGGTGGTTTTCCTTGAGAACCGTTTCTTACAAAAGTCACACTCAAACAGCTTCTCTTCAGTGTGAGTTTTGATGTGGTCATTCAAGGTGATTTTTTGTGAGAAACATTTGCCACAAAACCAACATTGGAAAGACTTCTCTTTAAAGTGGATAACCTTAATGTGTCTATTCAAGATACACATCTGTGAAAAACTTTTCTCACAGAACCCACAATAGAAATGATTTTTTCTGGTGTGAGTCCTAATGTGAGTCCTCAAGCTGATTCGGTGTAAGAAACATTCTTCACAAAACTCACATTGGGAAGGCGTCTCTCCAGTGTGCATCCTGAGATGCATTTTCAAGCTACTTTTAATTGAGAAACATTTATCGCATTGGAGTGGCTTCTCTTCAGTGTGAGTCTTGATGTGATCATTCAAGTGACCTTCATTTGTGAAAAATTCATCACAAAACCCACATTGGTGAGGCTTCTCTGCAGTGTGAGACATAATGTGGTATTTCAAAGAAAATTCATGTTTGAAACATTCATCGCAAAATTCACATTTGAAACGCTTTTCAACAAGGTGAGTTTTTAAATGGTATTTCAAATAGAACTGTTCATGTGAGAAACATTTATCACAAAATTCACATTTGAACCGCTTTGCATCAGTGTGAGTTTTTAATTGGTTTCTCAAATATCGTTCATGAGTTTTCATGTGAGTATTGAAGGTACTTTTCACTGAGAAACGTCTGTCACAATATTCACATTCATAAATTTCAAAATCATCTTCTTCATTGGAGGAAGTTTGTGATAGATGATCATCAGCAATAGTTGCAGTGTGTTCACCTTGTAATTCTGCACCAGTCTCCTGCTCTCCATGACTGATAGATGAAGTTGATCCTCCACTGTTTATTAGACCCTGGCTGCTCACAGTGATACTGCAATCTGCAAAACGTTAATCAACAGATTTCATTATTTCATGCTCAGAAATTGGTAGAAAATTAGAAACACTGATAAACGTTTTCAACTTGGTTTTTTCCAGGTTGATATACTCAAGATTACAATATCATAAAAGGAAAAAGTCAAAATAATTATGTTATAGAGCTTTTCATCGTTGAAGACCCCTAGCCAGTTTGGTGCGTAATCCAATTATTGGAATGCTTAGTAATGTTGTCACATTGTGTGCTGTTTAATCATCTGGGAACGCATACGTATTACATCGGAATGACAGTCTACTATCACTATATATAATAATAGATAGTGCAGAAATTTGTCTCACACATCTGTTCATCACTATCATGTGTTGATAGTACTTGTTAAATTTTAAGCGATTGCTAGATTATTTTGTCTCTGCGTTCAATTTTAAGGATGAAAGAAACAGTCTGAGAGAAATTTCTTTCAACGTTACAGGTCAAGACAGATAAAGGTCCGATGCTATATCTCCCACCAAAACACCTGTAGTACCGGAATCAAGAATGAGGTTTCAATACTTCTATAATTCATCTATAGAATGTCCGCAACCCACCACCTTGTCCATCCTCAACTTTTAAAATTTTGTCGTTCATCAACCAGTTTGTTTCAGTTATTCAAGAAACAAAATGCAGTGGCCATTTTGTCATTCATGGATTTGAGCAGGTCAGACTTGTATTTCAACTGACGCTTGTCTAGTTGTCATAAATGTTCGTGTTGGAAGTAATTTCTCAATTTATAGTTGTTATTTCTAGAGTTCACTGCCTATATTGGATAAAAACAGGTCTTAGGCAGATGAACATTTGCATTGTTGACTGGCATATATGCATCAATGTAATATCTTTTTGGCCTAATAAAGTATTCTATTCAGATATGGTTTTACACTCCATCAATTGAGTTACAGATAATACACATTTTCATTGAGTCAAGAATATTTGTAATGGAGAGACAATCCCTATATACCAGGCAATTTTCTTTACCAGGTTTACAAAAAAAATTATTTCAAGTAAAACAGAAGCCAATCATTTTGGGTTCAAACAAGCGGGCATAGAGGTGAGAAAGCTAGTAATCAGACACAGGAATGTTGATTAGAAAATATGCACATTAGAGGTAGAGATGACATTACGTGAGACAATGCAACAATACAATGTTATATGTTTTGGTAAAACGGAGATTGCCTTGTAGCATCACTTCAGTGAGTATAGAAGTAGAGTACTCTTGTACACTGTGTAGGATTCATTTCTAAGACTCGCTCAACACCAACAAAACACCAAACACTGTTGCCAAACTCTGCATTATTAATTAAATAACCTTCTTATATAGCAATATTTTTTAGCAGAAACAAGGACACAATAATGGTTGAGTCACTTGTAGAACGAAATTTGAGGAAGAAGTACGTATCTCTTTTTGGTGTTTCGTTGGTTTTTAGTGAGACTCAAACAAGGCTAGGGGAAACAGGTCCAGCTTTTGTCTGTATATGATATGACTGGCATGTTCTAAAATTTTAATATTTAAATCAATTTATCTTGAAAAATATTTTGATAGTAAGCTTATAAATCTTTCATAGATCAATGGTGACTTAATGATAATTTGCTTTGCCTTTCCGGGCAGCTTTCTTATATTCAACATACACGGAGCGTCGTCTGCCTTACTGTCTAGCCTTAGGCTAGGCATACACCGGTTAGTCAAAAAAACAAGACAAGACGAGATTAGTCACGTTTAGTCACAGTAATTCACATAGTTGTTTATGAAGCAGCACACTCTGATGCAATGACTAATCGGTGTGTGTTGCTTCATAAGCAACTATGTGAAGTACTGTGACTAAACGTGACTAATCTCGTCTTGTCTTGAATAACCGGTGTACGCCTAGCCTTAGAGTCCACAACACTCGATCAACTGATAATAGACAGAAAAAACAAAAATAAAGAGAAACAACTAACCTTCATCTAGTTGAAGAGGATCTTCAGTTGATTCCGAACACTCTGTGCTCTCACACGATACCTAGAGAAACATATTAAAAGTATAGAATGTTTTAAATAACAATAGAATAGAATATTTTTATTTCACTTGCTCAAAAATAAAATATGAAAATATACAGAGTAATGGCAAAAAAAGATGAATAAACTTTAGGCTACAACATTGTGCAATAGTTCTTAAAATTAAATGAGTGTATATCCATAGAAACTTGGAGTAACATTTTCATAGTCTTTATTATCATAACAGGATGAATAGTATTCACAGTAGTGTCTCGAAACTACTGAGAATACTTCCAAATGTTTTAAAATCATTTGCATCAGTAGTGCACTAGGATCATTATTCAGAAGTTTTTCCTGGACACTTTGTATAATAAGGTTGAGTGTGAGAACGTTCTGATATCAGAACAACGCAATATTTCATATACAAAATAATGTAATTTGAGTACGATCTCCTACCGTCAAATTACCTTTGTATATGACATATCAGAACGTTCTCAAACTTACCTGTTTGTTCTCAAATTACCTGTAAATTATGTCATGTGATAACTGAAGCCGTTGATACATGTTAAAATTTTTAATTAGACTCCTTCAAATGAAGAAAAGTTGAATTGAACAACTGACGGATACGCTGACAACACAGCACACAACATGTACTGTTGAAACCTAGCAAGCCATAATTTGCAAGCCTAGTGTATGGGTCGCTTACAAGTCAGTTGCACATAATCGTAGGTAATTTTGTTCAATTAGATTGATTGAAGACTCACTGACTGGTTTTTTGCTAAGGGTGATGCCCACTTGAGCTCTGGCTTGTGCTTGGGTAATAATCAAGTACTAAGAATACTTAGAATAGTGCGAAGAATATGACCAAGTTAGAACAAAAGGAACGAGCTGAGTAATAACTACCAAACTATCCCTATGTCCACAGCTGGTCGATTTTTGTGTGCTGAGCATGAGCTTAAGCATAGGTACCATGCTGTGAAGCACACAAAACTTATTAACCAAGTGTGGACATAGGGTATGATCGAGTTGGGGTACATTGTTGTCTTATTGCATACTGCTGTAGACTTCAGCTATACTTGCTATACAAATCTATTTGATGTAGTTTTTTACTATAGCCTGTTCACCGAAACCAGTCAATGAGTAAACACCGAGTGAGCTTGGGTGTGTGTGTTTTGTGAGTGTATTGCATGACGGCATGTTCACATTTCAGCGTATGCAACTAATCGCGTATTTAGCTGATACGGATTGAGAGCGAGAGAAATTTAGTTATAACATGCCTTTGACTCGGTCGTCTAGCTGTTTTCCGATGCACACTTTGTTTTGGCGCGCACTGCCTCGTTTCGGTGAATAGACTACATAAATATATCAATCATTCTATTGTGAATTAGAAAAAACTCACCTCTTCTTTAAAATAAAAAATGTTGTAGCCTTCTTCTTCCTCATGTATAGGTTCCAACTGAAAAAAATTGAGATTAATTTTAGATGGATAAAGAGAGGTTATTATTTTAAGAAACAATAATACTATTTGTCATTTAATGTTTCGGACGCTTTTTCTTTAGTTGCGAATGGGTTTAAAATTTAAGATGGAAATAGCCAGAAGGTATAAATCGTACCTAGAAATCTGATTGTAACTTTTACCATTTTTCTTTTCAACTATATTTTATTAAAATTGTGACATTCGACTAACCGTAGGCTAACTTGAATTTAATAGGAGTTTGTATGTACGAAAAGTATTCTTGATATGTTTTTAATCCTTCCTCACGTTTATCTGACTGAGGACCAGGACCTAAAAAGGATAGGACTAGGACCTCTATCTTTTGGCACAAACCGCATCAAAATCGGTGACCTCACTACAAGAGCTTTCATTACAGTAGGTTTTTCCAAAAGTCTTTTAATATGAAAGGATAAATGGCTTAATGGTATTGTGATAACATAGATGGTTAAGAAAGGGCCGCTTTCCCCAACGCTGCTTAAGCTATACATCTAGCTTAAGCCTCATTCGGAGAATAGGAAAAGTATTGAAAAAAATATTGAGCATCAGCTGTTGCGCTTAAGCAGCGTTGGGGGAAGCGGGCCTAAGTTAGATAATATGCTTGTATAAATTTCTAAATTTACAATAGATCATGATTTATTGATTTGTACTTGTATCAATAAATAAATTGAATTGAACAGAATCATAGGTTTTGTTATTTGCGTCTGCGTCCATGGAAGCTGACCCCCATCTTTACTACCTTACAGGAAAGGAGTTCTTGATAGAGATGTTTTGCAAAGTTGATTGGAGTTTTTTTTTGCTAGGGATGATGCCCACATAAGCTCTAAGCTAGTGCGTGGGTAATGGGAAGGATGATGATGAGAGATGAATGGACCTACAGCTTTAGGTGGGTTCGAGAAGCGATTTTGAAGCTCATTAATTTTTGTATTTAGAGGAGCCAGTCACCGTTACAACGGGAGTGGTAGGCGCTGTCTCCTATCTAATCTCACCGATTAGACTCGTCTCTGCCACTGGGACAACCGCTTTCCCTAAGTTATGTGAAGGAAAAGTGGGGAAAAAGTTTAGTGGTGGCAGGGAGGGAAGTGGAAGGTGGAGTGGAAGAGTTTTTTGCTGACAGAGCCCTTCTTATTTTTTCGGAATATTTATTTTGCTCTTCCACTCTACATAATAGGCTACAGATATCCACACTCACCTCATTTTTGATGGGAATAGTGTTCACTTCATCTTCATGCTCGAAATCAACCTGTCCAAACAAAATTAAGTTACTTATTACATATTCTAAATAAACTTGAAAAGTAGATAGGACTATACAGACAAAAACATATTTTCCTGTTTCTAAGATGAAAATAAATTTCTGTAGTGTAGTGTAGTAGTGAAGGTGACATTGTGGTAATTATCCATACTGAATAAAAAGACTTCAAGTTGTCAAAACCACAAATTTATTAAAATAACGAGATACGGGTTTCAGTTGTCACACCAATATTGTCAATCTCTGGTAAACGCAATCTCAGATATTCACAATGGTGTAATCACCGAAACCGGTTTTGGCAACGTCAAGTCTTTTTATTCAGTATAAAAATAAGTCATATACTTGGAGAATGTACTCTTTCTAAGATACCTTTTTAAAGTCATTGGTTGTCTCATAACCACTTGCACATTGTAAGAGGTTAGTGCTATTACATATCCGAGGAAGGGACAGGCACAGGCCTCTCTATGCTGCTAACCTACTAGCGAGGTTAGGAAAAGCTTAGGAACGGTGCATATAGAGAGGCCTGTGCCTGTCCCTTCCTCGGATATGAAAGAGTGCTCACTATTGTAAGAATGCAGTGATTACCTCATTAATGAACACTCTGTTAAATCAAGCTTTTGGATGCTTTAGCCATTACTGCCAAGAAAATTCTTGGAAATCAGTCTGGTACGGTAACCTCATGGTTCCTGGCAAACAGCTTCCAGCTGAATGAAAACAAGACCCTGCATATCATCTGCAGCTTGTCAAGAAACCTTTCTGGTGATCAAGACCCTGTTAAACTGTCAGATTTTGTCTTGGACAATAAACTCAGCTGGGCCAGCCATATTCCCATATTCAGCAAGTGACCAGGAGACTATCCCAAATCTGTTTCATGCTGCTGAAGCTGAGAGGACATGTGACAGAGGCTTATCTGGTCATGGAGTATCATGCTCTCTTCCACTGTCATGTTTCCTATTGCCTACTCATATGGGGTCATTCAGCCAAGGTTGAGGACCTACTGACGCTGATTGTAACACCGGGCTGCTCAGAGTGAACAGAAGTGAAGCAGTTGGATTCAAGAGTTATTGAGAGAGTTGTGACTAAGTAGGATACTTGAAGAGCAAAGCATAATATTATTATAGTGATCAAGAATTTATGATTGATGATTTGTCAAGAATGCCATCTTGCAAGACTACCTTTTGTATTTTTGATTTTGTATCTATGTAGTATTGACGTCATCGATCCCATTTCATGCAGTATTACTAGATATTAGATACTCAACTTAGTAGGCCAATCCAAATTGAACTCACCTCTTGTTTTATGTATATCGTGTCCATTTCTTCCTCGAACATAATATCAACATGTGCAAAGCAAATTCTAAGTTGAATTAAAAATCAAACAATGAAAGATATTTCTGTTATGGATATTTCTATCAAGTTACATGCCTAATGAATCATGTAACTTAAGTTACCGTAGTTAGTTATGAAATTACTCAAATAATTACAGTAGAATGTAGAATCGTTGGTAAAAGAGCAAAAAGGGTGTCATAGCCTAGGAACTGAACCTTGGAAGTGCATAAGCAACAGTAAGTTACTTGAATTATTTATCTATTACAATTATAATAATATACCAGTAGGAAACGGAGACTTTTACTGTAAAAAGATTTATAACTACAACTCTGTACTAAAACTCTTCATTGAGGTTATGTTTTAATGTTATCTGATTTTGCTTAGAAAATAAGTAGTGGCGCGCTCAAGTGAGAGAAAAGTGAAAGATCGGCGGAGAATGAAGCTTGTTTACATGAATCCAATAAAAAAGCCTGTTTTCAAACCAATCACATTATTTAAAATTATAATCAATTGAAATATAAGTAGAGAGTTATCTTTTTTGAGGGATTGCACGTATTTCATGTGAGAATTATTGTAATTATAGACTGAGAAACATATTGTCGTTTTTTGTAAACATGGATTTCAATTATGTTTTGTTGAGGAATCTATGAATTTTTATTGAACTAGTCATTTCCAATTATTTTATTGCTTGGTTTTCCCGATAAATTAATCAACCTATTCCTGTAGATAAAGAGGGATTTATCATTAGCAACAAACAACAATGAATTGAATTCTCATGTTTTGGAGCGCGCTTAGACCTTCAAGCAGTGCGGCAATTTTTGCACCCCTTAAATAATATAAGAATGTTCTATGTAGGGTACCCTCAAAATATTCATAAAAATGGAAACTGAAGTGGATCGTTTGTAACACCTGATTGTTGTTGAAGAATGATCGACTACTGGCCTGTATTGATTTTTTCACAAAAAAAAAGAAAACTGAGCGAAAAACACTATAAGCTCTGATATTTATCAGAGCAGATCTTATCCACACTTCTAATGGATCTGTCATTCAAGTCTGTATATTAAAAACGTATTAATGAGTTTCAATCAATAAAGACAACACTATATTTTTTAGCTACTATTTAACTCTCATAGCTAAGCTCTTGAATTGGGTTCAGTGTATATAACGTATTTTGTGATATAGCATACGTCTTTTATAAAAGTGTATTTGAAAATTCTAATGAGCTACTAATCTAGTATGAATATTTTGAAGAAATTATTTCATTTAATTTTCAATGTACTAGGGACAGGAACAATTTTGAGTGATGAAAAACATATAGGAGGAAATAAAAATTATCACATTATCTTCAATTTAATATCAGGAGCAATAAATATAGCCATAATGTATTCAGTTGGTCAGGCAAATCACAATATATCACACAAGTTAATGACTTACTACGAAAGTAACAAAATATTGAAAATGAATAGTCTCGAATTTATTTTCACATTATACTTTATATTGAGTGCATTTTTCTTATTGGCTACCGCAGTTAAATACATGAACCGATGCAGGAATTATCCACTTCTCTCAAGTAAACTTCAGAAAATAAAGAAAACTCTCAAAACAAGAGAAAACAATCACAGAAAACTAGCGCTATTCACTTTTTTGGCCGTCACTCTCCAATATTATAAAGAGACACTTATAACTTACTGTTTCTTAAAATCTGAATATAATACAGCTTTGGACCAGATACCTTTGTTAATATTAGCGTACACTTTTAATTTGTTCATAATAACATTTCATGGATTGGCAACAGAGTTCAGGAATACTTTTAGATCTCTAAATAAACAACTAAAAGAGTACTATGACAATTTCAATGGCAGTATGAAAACGAATAATGGTGAGAACGAAATACCGTATTACATTAAATTTGGATTAATAAAAGATGGAAATTAATACTGGAATGTACTATCAATACAATGTATTTAGCAATAAAAAGTGCACAATAGAATATTCTCCAAAATTCAAATTCAAGATCTAAAAACAATTATTATTTAAATAATAATTATTTAAGTGAAAGCAAATCTCAGTTATAATATACTTAACTTTAAATAGTCTGTATTTTGTATGTATTTTTATAATTTCAGAAGCTGTGGAGCAAACTTCAAGACTCATAGATTTATACTGGGAATTGGATAGTCTCATTGAAAGTACAAATGATATATTTGGTGACCAACTGCTCACCGCTATATTCTATCTTTTCTCACAGATAACATTTGTCTGCTATCACATTTATTTGGGATTGACATATCCTATGTTGAACCAACCGGTATTCATATTTGTATTCGTATGTAGCGGACTACTCAGCTTTTTCATACTAGCTTTTCAATTGCTGGTGCTAATATCACCTTGCGTTGAAACTACTGATGAGGCAAGTATTACCGGTACCTATTAGATTTGGATTATCGAATTTTCCATGATCTAATTCTTATTAGGCTACATAGTGAATAACATCAATTATAAGCAGTCAAACATGGTGAGATTCTTAAAAATATGTAGAAACTAACATTATTGGCAAACATATTTTTCTGTTAAAAAAGGATTTAGCCTATAAAGTGCAATCTCTATGAAAATTGATTTTTTCAGAATTTTCTAATTCACTTACAAATATATTAGTATTTCACCTGAATCCTCTTGAATAAGTATTTATGACAAAAAGCCTATAATTTTAAAGTATATCTATTAATAATCACCGTATGAGGAAAGATGGGAGGAAAACTTAAGAGACCAAATAGAATAACTCAATATTTATAAATATAACTTTATATGCTCACCGGTGGTACTTATTTCATCGGAGAATGAAATTATTTCCAAACTTATCATGACAATGAAAAATTTCGTCTATATTTCATTTTTGTTTTGAAGCAAAACAAATAAATGATTTTAAATGAAGAAATTATGTTTCAATAAAAGTACTTGAGAACTAGCGTTGTAACAATTACAATCTTAAACTACACAAAAATAAAATCATATACGGTATTCTACTTCTCAAGGTTTACAGGTATTGAAAAAACCCTAGTTTGAATGCTCATGTTCATCTTCAGTTATAAGTTGAGTACAGTTAAATTAAACATAATTAGAAAATGACTACTTATTATTTGTAACGGATAAGAATCCTACAAAATTTCTGACAACAATTTCAAATTTTTTAATCGACCGGCAGGAGTATATTGAATTTATAAATAATTTTTCCAGGCAAAGAAAACACTAAAGATTATTTGCATGATCAACATGGAGAATATCCCACTTCCTATAAGAGAGCGTGTAAGTCGTACTAAGACTCACTTATCACCTAATAGATTTATCTATAATAGTTTTATCCTAGCTTATCATCCATCGTTAGTTTATTTGAATTTATGAATACTTTTGGAGCTCAATTTATGACATGGGCATGGATTAATGCAGTTTTATCGATACCGTACTTCTCAATGTCATTAAATATAACGAGTTCACCCCGTGCAGCGCAAAGCGCCGCTCACTTGAATTTTCTAAAATTCTAAATAGTTGCTATTTTGATTATCTGCAGCTGACAGCAGCTAAATCATACCAATGAAATCCTACTTTGTACAGTGATTACTGGTCACTGTACTACTTTCAGAAAAACCTTTCTAAGAGATATCTATGTGTCATTTCACAAACTAAACTCAAGAGATTTAATAATTCAGTACCTACATTTTATGCCAAACAGATAGTGTCACAGGAAACTATTTTAGGTTTTCATCAAAGTTTTCCAATATATGTGAAATGATTATTTTTGAAAAACAAATAGAGCCTGCAAAAATTAGATTTTTTATCTATCTTTGTGCACAAACCGCATCAAAATCGGTCCACTCAATCTTCTCCACGAACTTTCCAAAGTCGGACACAAAACTGTTTTCTTATACAGTATATAAGATTTTTTCCACAAACTTACAACTTGAACTATTTACAATAATGATGATTTTACAGCTAGAAGCGTTCACCCTAGTCAATCAGCGAAGCGTTGAGTTCTCTGCTTGTGGACTTTTTGAACTAAGCCCAACCCTTATCACTTCGGTAAGAGTATGTATTTTTTAATAAAATGAAAGTAATTAATATTATATTGAAAAATGAATATACTTAGATAAGAAGGTAATATTATGCAAGATGGTAGGGGTGATGTGATAGCAATGCAATCAGACAAGAATTTAAAGAATATTGAAGATTAGAAATCAATTCAAGAATTGATTAAAGAAATCCCAATTAATACTCTTAAAAATCAATTTTACTACACTTACCAATAACCATTCTCTGTATAGTTCAGTACTACGGACACAGTGGCGGTCCCAGGATTTCATTTCGGGGGGTGATGACCACCGGATATACCCCCCAGAAAAAGGGTGGTCCGGGGAGGGGGGTTTAAATTTGGAGTTTAAAGCCAATAAACGTATTTTTATACTGTACGTATTTGAGCTCTAAAATACGCTCAAGCTGAATACTATTTATGTAGCTAATCAGGTAGCTAATAAAATAGTTTTTCATTTCAAGTTTATTGTACTCTGATGTAATAGGATCCAACCATAGTATGTTTCCCCCTTATAGCTACACAAAGAAAAATTATTTAAAGTCAATGTGATTATTTAATGAGCATGATGACATAGCTCAGTCAAATAAACGTGTAATGAAATAAAAAATGAATAAAGTATTCACTGCAAATTTTTTCTTTATGGTTAGGCCCTATTTTTAAAATGCAAGTTGCGAAGGAATAGCCAAAAAATACTCAGATTGTTGAACAACAATATTATGTATTTATTAAGTTTACTAGAAAGAATATCACAAAATAAAAAATTAAGAATAATTCAAAAACTATTGAGATTTACTTCAAAAGCAAACGGCGTAGCTTAATTATGAATAATTTCTTTTGTGGGGGGGGGGATCCATATTGATATTTCGGGGGGTGATATATCACCCCCATCACTATTTTTTTGTTGTGTATTTCCATTTTGAGATCATCAGACACAAGGTATGTGGATACCATGATAGCCTAAGCAAATCTAATGTGAACAATATCTATTTTCTATGCAGTGAAAAAATTATTATAGTTGAACATTCTCTAATTTTCAGCTAGCAGGGACTGTGGCCACTTATCTGGTGATTCTCATTCAAATAAAACCGGATGAAGAGTATTAACACTGTGAAAAAGAATACTTTATTCAAAATACAGGATAAAGTACTATGTACAACTGTGTATTTTTTCAATAAATATAATACTAAAATAATACTTTGAAAGGATTTATTTCTAGCTCTTAGAACTAAACACACACCATTCTCTACAACAAATTGTATCGGACAAGCAATGAAATAAATATCAAGAAATTACATTTTATTTAATAAACAAATTACATTTAACTTAGTGTTTTTATTACATTTTATTTAATAAACAAATTACATTTAACTTAGTATTTTTATTATTATTATTATTATTATTATTATTATTATTATTATTATTATTATTATTATTATTATTATTATTATTATTATTATTTATTTTCCTTTGTGAAGGATTTGCTTGATCACCTTTCCCCTGGGCTCCGATTCCCAAGGGAGGATGACAAGCGAGCTTTCCAGCATAACTGCTCCACATATCCATGTGGTGAGCAATCACACTGGGTCCGAGACCAATAAATCATTCATTCTGAGTAGACGGAGTGACCCAAGTATGACCGCCTTCTGCATCCCACCTGCAAGTGAAATTGCAGCCTTCTCACAGGCAGGAATTGTTTTTAAATTTGAAAGCAGCGATGGTCTAATACCGCCTAGCACTCCTATTATCAGCACCACCATTCTTACAGAGTAGCCTGGATTCAGCCTGCGAAGCTCTATCAGTAGGTCTTGATATTTGGTCCGTTTTTCCTCCTCTTTAGCTGCAATGTTGCCTTCAGCAGGTGCTGAGAATTCTATTACAAATATTGTCTTAGCAACGATATCTAGGAGGACAATGTCAGGCTTAGTAGCTGTCAGAAGCCTGGTGGTGGAGAATGAATAGTTCCAGTAAATACGACACTTTTCATTCTCCACAACGGACTCAATTTCCCCTGGAGCGTATGGCAGCACTGGCGATCTGTCAATACCGTATGAGTGCCTTAGGTGATAGTATAGCACTCGCAGGGCAGCATTATGCCTGTGAATGTAACCTGCAGCTGCATGCACAGAGCATGATGCTAAAATGTGCATCAGTGTTTCAGGTGCCCTGTGGCACACACGACAGCTAACATCAGGAACATCCAAATGCAATACCCTGCTACGGTAGGCCAGGGTGTTGATTACGCCATCTTGACATGCCAATATGAACCCCTCAGTCTCAGACTTCAGACCGGCAGAGCGCAAGAAGGCAAAAGTCAACTCCTTGGACAGCCCTAACTCTTCAACATGCCTGTAAAATACACCATGCATGGGCTTGTCCATATGCTGTTGGAGAAGCTGCTTACCCTCTGCCACTCTAATTCAGGCCTTACGGGAGAACTTGCAATGGCTCCCAAGGCCTCAAAGTCCAGACTAAGGTGCTCTGCTGCATTTTGTGCTGCTTTATACAAAATGCTCCCACTCCAGCAATTTCATGAGTGTTGACCAATTGCAATAGGGATCAGAGCTTTCTCTTACATGCCTTTCTTTATTATTATTATTATTATTATTATTATTATTATTATTATTATTATTATTATTATTATTATTATTATTATTATTATTATTATTATTATTATTATTATTATTATTATTATTATTATTATTATTATTATTATTATTATTATTATTATTATTATTATTATTATTATTATTATTATTATTATTATTATTATTATTATTATTATTATTATTATTATTATTATTATTATTATTATTATTATTATTGTATAGCTCCCGAAGTGGAAGACGCTGAGTCTGAATCATGGTCGTTGACTTTATTTGACTTGGCGGTTTTCTTGTTCGCCCACCAGCTTTTCATTTTCTGCGAAAAAGCCGCTTTTTCTTCATCACTCCATCTCATTCCAGCTCTTGGAGCTTTTTACCTCTGGAATAATTTCCCATTTATTTATTTTTGTTTTAAAATTATTTCGATTTGTAATTTCATCATCAGTAATAATTTTTGCTAGAACTAGATCTTTCTTAACGTTTTGAATCCATTCCCCTCCATTGGCAAGCGAAGCTACATATTTTACAATTTTTTTTGTGATTCTATGATCGGGGGTATTTTTATTATAATAATAAAGATTTGAAATATATACGGTAGGCGAAAATCATGAAACCTTGAAACGTTTACTTTTTAATAACTGGAAAATACAATTTTCAACTATAGACTATCTATTATCATCTAGTATTGTGAAAATGATTGAATACTCGTATTTAAAAAATTACAATATTGGTACTGGTATTCAAACATGTTTATATGTTCATACAGGGTTGGTAAAAATTATGGAAACGGCTTGATAATATTTCCTATTCCAAGGAAATTTGACGTTAGGTGATATATTGGCAGTGGCGGTCCTAGGCTTTGCGGGGCCCTGGACAATTGACTTTGGCGGGGCCCCACTTATTGAGAGAGGGGGGGGGGGTTTGTGGTTCCTTTGTCAGCTTCAATAATAATGAAATAGCGGTGGCTTACCATGCAGTTTTTAAAAATTATTCTATACTACAGAATGAGTTGAGTTGATTAGATAAAAGATAATGAGTACAATCCACTCTCAATATTTTGAAACTGAAGAATTCTTTGAAACATTTATTTTGAAATCATTGTGAAATAATAGTAGTTTATGCAATTGTTGTATTATGAGAATTGTTGTATATGAAAACTTTAATTGTGTAATAATATGTTTTTAGGTTGCTGCGGGGCTCCGATTTAAAGTCTTGCCAAATATTGAACAAGATTTGAAGCTATTTTACTCTTTCATTTAATTTTATTGTAAGAAAAATTTGATTGTTTACATTTGCCATCGCCGCGGGGCCCGCTTTTATTATATGAAAACTTTAATTGTGTAATAATATGCTTTTAGGTTGCTGCGGGGCCCCGATTAGTCTTGCCCAAATATTGAACAATAAGATTTGAAGCTCTTTTACTTTTTATTTTATTGTATGAAAAATTTGATTGTTTTAATTTGCCGTCGCCGCGGGGCCCCGGACAAATGTCCGATTTGTTCATACGTAGGACCGCCCCTG
Source organism: Laodelphax striatellus (assembly GCA_017141395.1). Taxonomy (NCBI): domain Eukaryota; kingdom Metazoa; phylum Arthropoda; class Insecta; order Hemiptera; family Delphacidae; genus Laodelphax; species Laodelphax striatellus. Next base: position 6,744,429 of record CM029539.1, read on the forward strand.
TATATTGGGGATCGTACTAAAATTTAAAATACTACTTTATTGTGACTTCAAAAATCTGGTCCACCATGTTAGATTCGCGATATTGAATTTAACTTCATTTTTTTAAAATAATAGCAAGGTGGTCATGTTAGACATGATTTCGATAACAGAATTTCAAGAGAAAATTAATGGCGAAAACCGCTCATCGATATGTCAAACCCTCTTCACAGCCCCCTTAAAACTACAGTTTAAAGGGGGCTATGAAACTTTGTAGTAAGCTATGAAACTTTTTAAACTTTGTAGGGGGCTATGCCCTATTCCACTAAAAAAACCACTTCAGGACATTGTAGAGCGACGACTCTTTATCATTATCATATCATACCGTCAGCGCTACCTAGCGGCAATATTTGGTACTCTCTAATGAAGTCGTCGCTCTAGAATGTCAAGTGTGTGCAAACCTGCAAACTGTGTGGAATGTCAAGTGCAAATCCAAATTTGAATGAGGAATAATAATAATTGTAATCAAATTATTGGATAAAATGGCAACTTCTTCTGAAGACGAAGTGGAAAAAGAACAAAGTGTACCTATTACGAATATAACAGCGGATGAAAATGATGGAATTACATTTAAAGACTTGGTGAGATGCTTTTCTCTTTTGAGGTTATGTTTTTGATCTTTCCTATACTCTTGTCACTTACATTATTTTGAACTATTGTATTAATATTTCATTTTACTGACAATATAAGTGGAATAAGCTGCTCTTTTGCAAGTTTGCGTGTTTTCTCTTATAAGTTGATATACCTGCTGTACTGGTGTATCTTATGTTTACTTCTAGATGTGAATCTGTATTTACCACGTGCTTGTTGTTTCCAACAGAAAATTGCCAACATTGAGTTTCCAACAGAAAATGAAAGACATATTTGCCTGATTTTGTTATTTAATGGAATCCGTTGTTTCTCTAAACCATAAGTTATTTGCTGAACACTCGTAGTTCAGTGGCTCAGCACGATCTATTAGTGTGCGTAAGAGAAGAATGTCAGATATATGTTATAAAAGTCGTATTACCTATATCGAATCAGACTGCAATAATTATTCTTCTATGAATAATATTAGCCTACTACCAATTTGAGGATTTTGTACTTTAGAAGGTAAGTTCCATTTCATATCCATGTTTCTGTTTCAGGGTGTCAATGATGTGCTGTGCGAGGCTTGCGAATCATTGAAGTGGCCAGCACCCACTAAAATCCAGAAAGAAGCTATCCCCGTAGCTCTCCAAGGTAAACTCGTCCAGTCCATTTATTTATATAGAGTTAGTAAATAGCCTGGGTTGAAAAATTTCCTCCTTCATTCACTCATCAATTCATCATAAGTTAATTTGGTGAGGGAGAGCCCTTAAAGCTATTAGAATTAGGACAATAGAATACCAAGTGAAGGTTTCAGTCTAGATTCATAATTTTTTGCATATTTAAATGCATATTCGTAACTATTTCATTGAGTTGGAAAATGTGATTTTAAAACAGTCAACGTTTTGCTTTTTTTCAGGGAAAGATGTTATTGGTTTAGCTGAAACGGGCTCTGGAAAGACTGGAGCATTCGCTATACCAATCTTGCAAGCATTGCTGGAGAACCCACAGAGATATTTCGCTCTTATATTGACACCAACTCGTGAACTTGCTTACCAAATATCGGAACAGTTTGAAGCTCTAGGTAAGCGTGGTTACGAAATAAGAATGTATTTGTCACCTTCAACTCACATCACGTAAATTAGGTAGCGGTTCTTTTCAGTAGGAAACTTGTAGGAAGTAAATAGGAGTAAAAAGCTTAGAGCTTACTAGTAAATAAATTCCATTTTTTCAGTCCAAGTATGTAACAGCAAACTCAATAATTGAGTTGGAAATCAGATCAAAATAAAACGATCAGATGAAAGTAGTGCGAGCTTCAGGCGATTCTCATGTTGCCTTATATAATTTTTTTCAAGTATTATATATTGTATCTATTCAAGAAACGAATTGTACAAGGAATAAATGAATTTGAATTCAATTTTGGATCCAACAACAGATGAAAATTTAAGAAATTGTTTCCTCTGTGCGATCCCAGTATTTGATAAGCTTCATGTAAATTTACATGAAGCCTCAAAATTTCCAACTAATGTAAAATATCCATTCATATTGTAAGATCCGAATGAAGTGAATTGTTTCAGTAAGATCAACGTTTCAAACTATTTTCACCATGTGTGAAGTTGACATTCACTAACGTTGTCTATTGGCCCCTGCAAAAAATCTCACAATGTTATTCACGTAGTAATCTGTGTCAATTTTGTGCAATAGATTTTGATACAAGTTTAATCATTAATTTTATTTATGGTCTCAATATAATTGTTTTTTAAGGTGGTGGAATGGGTGTGAAAACAGCAGTTATTGTGGGTGGTATGGACATGATGTCTCAAGCTCTAACGTTGGCGAAAAAGCCTCATATTATCATTGCTACGCCGGGAAGATTGCTGGATCATCTTTCCAACACGAAAGGATTCAATCTGAAAGCTCTCAAGTTTTTGGTAAGTTGGAAATATAATAAAATATTTTACTTTCATTATATTGCGCGGTATTGTACTTACAGTATATTGCATTAGGCCTATATTTGGTTACCATGACAATTTTTTGGTAAGTTCTAGTCTGCTGTATTCTATAATGTAGAACAATAGCTACAATGTGCCTATTGCACTTTCATTACCTATATTGTACAGTATGGTACTTTCAGTATATTGCATTAGATCTATATTTGGTTGCCATCACAATTTTTTTTTTTTTGCTTAGGGTGATGTCCCCATCACCCACTTGAGCTCTAAGCTTGTGCGTGGGTAATGAGAACCCCTCATGAGATGACGAGAGATACCTTTGATGATGAGAGATACCTTTTTTCAAAATTGAGTGAATATTCTGAAAAGTGAAATCGCAATATTATGGTCTAATAGGTTCACCATGATCCCCATCAGAGAAAATTGGGTTATACGGCGAGTGGAACTACGTACAGGTCTCCCCATCTATCAAAGCCAAGCGCTAATAATAACAACTGCACAGTAATCTACTGCATTGTATTTTTATCATCAAAGATCTTCCAGACAAGAAACCTTTTCCAATTAACAAGAAATCTTTGGAAACCAATTAACTTGACACTTTTTTAAATGATCAAAAGTCTCCTACAATCGAGCGAACTTTTCATATCCTAATTAGAGATTAAAATGAATAAGGAATTCTATAGAACTGACTGAAGTATCCCATCGTTGAGTTATTTTATTTAATGGCTAATAATACATGAAAATTAGATGAAATTAATATTAGATTATTTTTCTTGTCAGGTAATGGACGAAGCTGATCGTATCCTGAATATGGACTTCGAAGTTGAAGTGGACAAAATTTTGAAAGTAATTCCGCGGGAACGAAGAACCTACCTGTTTTCTGCAACAATGACTCAGAAGGTGCAGAAATTACAGAGAGCTTCGCTAAAAGACCCCGTGCGTGTGGAAGTCTCAAATAAGTTCAAGACAGTTGACTCCCTTCAACAGTATTACATATTCATTCCATTGAAATTCAAGGTAGTTCAACGTTTCAATTATCAACTCCTTTCAAATTGTTAGTACTGTATCAATATTGAAAACCAAGCTAGGCCTATAATATTAACGTTAGGTGCTAGAGGTCTCGCCATTTAAACACACGATCGTCACACCAAGTACCATAGAGTCCTCAGAGATACTCTTCCATCCACCGTTCAAAAACTGATCATCAGTCTTCAACATGGGCATGAACTATCTGTATGAACTACTGTAATGCTTTCTCTATGGTACAATATGTACCATATTATGTCGTTAAGTCACGTCAGAGACCCTGTACTGATCAGGAGTGACCTGAAAACTCTGACACCAGACCTGAGCCAGCCAGGTTACACGGAATTATTATTATTATGGTACAATGACCTATAAAGCAGTGAATAAATGAAATAAATAATATTCTTAGTGCATAATAATAATTGTACGATACATTACAATAAGGCAATCGTTAATACATTATCATAAAATAAAATACATACATAGCCTACATATTAACGAAACACAAAGTGTTGATCACAATATCACAGAAATTAGTAAAATGTAATCCAACGTTAATTATCCATGTATTCCTTTATGGAATAGAAGCCACCATTCATCAAGTGTCTTTTAACTTTCTTTTTAAACTGATTTTTATTGGTTTTAAAATTTTTTATTTAATTTGGTAACTTGTTATAAAAATTTATACCTATATAGAGTGAAGAATGATGTCCAATCGGTTGTATCTCCAATATCTAAATTCTGCTGTTCTGTAATTTATATTTGATATAATCTTTCATTCCTTAACCTTTCACTGTATCACCGAGAAATCTGAATATTGCATTTTAATAGATTTCATCACATTGCAGGACGTGTAGGCTATCACTTCTCTATTCCTTTTCACTCATATCACCTAGCAATCTGATTACTTTATTTTAATATATTGCAGGACGTGTATCTACTTCATTTGTTGAATGAGATGGCCGGCAACTCGTTTATGGTGTTTTGTGCGACATGCGCGGGAACAATGCGCACTGCACTGATGCTGCGCAACCTAGGCTTGTCAGTGGTGCCACTACACGGACAGATGTCGCAGAACAAGCGTCTTGCCGCATTGACAAAGTTCAGAGCCAAGAACCGCTCCATTCTCATATCTACTGATGTTGCCAGCAGGTTTGTTCAATCAATCACATTGTTATCTTTCCCAAATAAAGTAAACTGTTCAATATGTTACAGTTTTAAAACACTGGAACGGAACAAAACACAATCGCAGCTGATAAAAGCACTGTAGTTGCTCATGCGTGTGTGCTTTTAGCAGCTTCCTAACCTATAAGGTAAACATTGAAATAGAACAATGGTCGTTTGAATCAAGGTTAGTTTAGATTGATAATGTAGATATTATTGTTTTTGTTGGTCGTAGATAAAATGGTGTATGCAATGGTTGTATTTTAGCCTTTAAACGACTCTTGAGATACCTTAAAATAACTCGCGGCGTTGCCGCTCGTATTTTAACCTCAGTATCTCACTCGTCGTTTAAAGGCTCTCATAATACAACCATTGCATAAACTATTAAAGCACGAGTGAGATGTGAGTAAAATAAGATTTATCGAGTGTTTTCAATAGCTCACATGTCATTCAAAGGCCAATTACAACCTCGATATTTTAGTAAATTTGTGGTTGTGAAAACTTATCTTGTAGTTTTCTTATTCGTGAGAGGAAAAGATTTGGGATAGCCTGTTGATTTCTCCCAAATTATACTGTCATGATTTGTTTATTAGTTAATGAATATTTAGTAGAAATCTACTTGTTGATTGAAAAAGCAAATAGTTCATAAGTTATTATTTATTATTATTTAGCGTATGGCTTTTAATAGTGGGGAGACCCGAGTAGGGTTGTTCCACTTCACCAACATAACCAATTAGCCCTTGATAGGGAACAAGGTGTAAGTTTGTTTTCACTTAGAAAACAGACACTTGCATTTTAAAAAGTCCATAAGTGCAACTGGTATAGTACAGTAATATTCATTTAATTTGGCGGATGGCGAATTACTTTTAATATTTCTATGGTAACGAGTATCGTGCTGTTGATTTCTTTTTAAATATGTTTTTTGCATGTTATTATACAGTATTTATGTGATAAAAATTCAACAGATCATCATCCGTTACCATAGAAATGTTGAATGAAAGTTATTCGCTATCCGAATGTCTAGACCATAAGAACTATGTATTTGATTAATTTTCTTACTCATCTACGTGTGTTGTTTACAGAGGTTTGGACATTCCCCATGTAGATGTTGTGGTGAACTTTGATATTCCAACGCACAGCAAAGACTACATTCACAGAGTCGGCAGAACGGCAAGAGCTGGTAGATCTGGTGTAGCAATTACATTTGTTTCACAGGTAAATACACGATTTATTTATCACACAAATAATTCAATTTAATTATTTACTGTTAGTTATGGTGCGTAATATTGAAGTAATTTTCTATTCAAAATTAATTCATTTCGCACAACAATATACATTGAAACCAAGCTGGTCATCTCAATAAATACAATTTTACAATACAATATTGAGTACATTACAATTTTTGGGCTCAGTATAAGAATGAATTCACCTTGACATTATGTTAATCTGAATTTAGGTGTTGAAGAATGCTCGAAAGCTTTCGCCACATGTGGGAAATTTCAAACAACTATTGTCAGTTGCACAAAAATCCAATTAAATTTAACCACCGTAAAATAACGTCAATGCATTGCAGTTCGCTTCATTCATTGGTTCTGTTTGCATTAGTTCCGTTAGATGACATCATTATTACGGCGGTCAAATTCAATTGTATTTTCGTGCAACTGGCAGCTAGAGTTTTCTATCCTAGGTAATTAAAATGTAATAGATTGTAGATATTATTTATGTCGCCTAAAAGTTGAAAAGTGAAATAATAAGAGAGATTGACAAGACAAATAGCAGTTGAAAAGAGAAATAACAAGAACCATATATGAGTGTGTTGAATTGAAACAGAGAAATTGTTTCCTCTTCTACGGTATTTCTCTTCCAAGAATTTTCTATTTCGCTTTTTCTATTTTTCGCTTTTCTATTTCTCTTATACTTCCTTCAACTTGGAGAAATTTTCATTCAACGTTTCTCAATCGGTGTTATCGGTGTTTGCATAACAGTCAAAATCAAGTTGATGGAAAATTGTTGTTTTATTTGTTGATTTCTCTTTCTCTTGATTGAAAAAATTTCGAGTAATTTCCTATTTTTGTTATTTAATCACGATGTTTATTCCTCTATGTTTTCAATTCACAGTACGATGTAGAACTTTATCAAAGGATAGAGTTCCTGCTGGGAAAGAAACTGCCCCTGTACAAGACAGAAGAAGCTGAGGTGATGACAATGGAAGAGCGGGTGGCTGAAGCACGAAGGATTGCAAACATGGTGAGAGTGAAGGTTTTGGCATGTTTACATTGAAGGAATTCTCGCATTTCATAAATATGTGATGGTTAAAAATTTATCGATTGTAAAATGCTTGTGTATTGATAATTTTTTCGATTTTAAGACTACACTAACAATGAATCTTTTTATTCGTATATAAATTCATTGAGTTACTATTGCTACTATTGGAGGTTTAAACCGATATTTACTTAAGGTGAGGAATTCACTTGAGTGAGGAACGTTAGCCTATATGAATCGTTATACGGCCCTTTGTTGGACATTTAAACCCAAAATTTTGATTTAGACTACTTCGGTGGATAAGATAGGCCTACTAAATAATTATACTTCATGATTAGATTACAACACATTCTCCAGTATTTGGTTTTTGCTCACCGATTTTTTTTTCTTTCTTCAGGAAATGAAGGATTTGGGCGAAAAGAAAGGAAAGAAGAGGAAAGGCGGACTTGGTGATGACGATGATGATACAGAGAATGCTGTGGGTGTGAGAAAGCGTTTGAAAGGGGGCAAAAAGAGGAGAAAGTAGATTTTATCAATAAATATTAAGTTTCATTTTCAAAGTGTGTTTCATTTTGCCAATCACCTCAAGTTTAGCTTTTTGTTTCCGTCATTATTACTTCTACGGTTCATTTAATGGGTTTATTAGAGATTATTCATTCCAACTATTCAAGTTGTAAACCGCTGTAGTTCGGTTCTTTATTTTAGATTATTTTTTAACATTCAAATACTATAAATTCAATTAGAATTTTCAAATTAAGTCTAAAAAATATTGGACTATAAAGATTCAAAAGAAAAACTGGTAAGCTCCTTATAGAAGTATTGGTTGGAAATATGATTCCGGTTCCCCTTTCTTTTAAAAATTCTAGAAAACTCAATATTAATGTTTTGATTACAATTTTCAATGTAGTTACTGTAACAAGAAGTACGGTATAAAGCTAATGTATAGCCTACTCATTTTCTCATGTCTATAGGCCTATTGTTCTTAACAATGCCATTGACTTCTAGCATTTCATGCCAAATTATCCAGCAAATGGCTCTTAACAATCATTAATGCCTTTTCTAACAATAATTATTTTATTCCACTGTCATATTCGCTCAAAATACTTGCGATGTAAGTATTCTGCTGGTTCAATTATATAGGCAGAATTATATAGGCATTCGTAGATTAGAACTGAAAAGTTACTGTTTAATTGGTTCCATTCTAAATATAGCCTTGAAGGTGTTGATTAATGTGATGTTTATGGGTCACAGATATACGTCATGTCTTCCACCTATTAACCCAGAATAATTATAAATTACAATAATAGATATGCTGTTTACTTGAAGTGTTCAACAGTTACATTACCGATAATAATCACACAAAGCTCTTGAATTCTTTTGTCACGCATACTATCAACATGCAAGCTAATGGCTGAATAATTCAGTACAAGGATATCCTGATTAATAATCCAAGTGTGAATTTATCTCGCTAAAATTGATTTTGATTCATCCCATATGGGATTTAATTTCCCTCAATTAACAGAAAATCGTTTAGTAGACACTTGTAAAGTGAAAATATGACTCACATTTAGGCTAGTGTTGAGTGGCCATTTCGCATTGTTATAGGCCTATTGCTTCGTTAAAACACATTGTACTGTGAACTATTTTCTATTCAAGTTAGTTCTCATGTTTTATCATTTATCTATAAGGGAAAATTATTTATCGAAATTGGAAAAATGGGGAAAACTCAATCATAATATGAGTAAAATGAATTGAAAATTCAGTGAAAAATTTATTTTGTGGCTCATAAAAATTTAGAAGTAATTTAATACAGGAAAAAGCCTACTTATTAGACATGTAAATAGCAAAGTCATATGTCTAGTCATATGGCTGCCCTTTTCCTTTACTGCATGATTTCTGAATTTTTATTTTTACTTTAAATTTTCGAACAGACTCCAGGTTGGAACAAATTCGATCCGGTATCAACTAAAATCAAATCTCTCCGGTAAGCCCTGACTGAATATTATTTTATCAGTGCTTATTATATTTTAATTGCCTTCGCTTGACATTCCAAAAGAAACCAGTAATGTAATACGGTTGATAAGAACATTAATACATGCTAAAGGTTAGAAGTTTTACAAAATATTTTTTCTTGCACTTGAGCCTTCAAAACTCATATTTATATCCTATTACTGCATTAATTTTATAGGCAATTTTCTAAGTTGTATACCTTCAAGGCTTCTGTCCCCAATATCAATAGATATTCTTTCTGTATTTTCGATATTTATCTCTGATTTTCTTTATTTTCATGTGCAATGACCAATATCTCATTTATAATTCAAGAAGTACCTGCATATCACACTATTCATACTTAACAGAAGCTTGAAAACAAGCTTTATAGAATCTGGAGCACCTGCTGCTAGACTAAATGCATGACACAATAAAATGAATAAATTATTGTTAGTAAGTGATAAGGTGATCGTGATTCAGTGAAGCTCGTATATGAGTTTGATACCTATCTGAACTCTTTCATGTTTCAAGGACAAGGTAGCATTATTACCGTTCATGTAGGTGTGAGTATAGAATGCATGACCCCCTCTTCATCATGAATGCTGTTCAAAATGAATTTCTAAACGAAGGATGCTCAGTTGATACAATGATATCATAACATTATTTGAACCAGTTATTACATAATATTATTATTGTTACGGCAATGTTAGAAACTTGAAGATGGACTAGAATATTCATTGAATTGAAAAAGTATGAACGCAAAAAAAGTAAAAAATTATTTTTTAGCTCACGTCCGGACCATGAAATTTATGGACTTGGAAGCTCATTTACAGTTCTTAGAAAAAATGAAAAAATGAATTTTGTTCCAATCCAAGCTTATCAATAACAGAGTATTCGTATAAACGTAGTTCATGTATAACGTAGATCCTACTTGGATATTTACATGAATGATGTGAAGATGATGGGCTCTCAAGGAATTCCCATCAACTTTGTATAGTTATGTATTTTAGAACAAAAACTATTCTTTCTGATATAAATTGAACTAACGTAGACTACAAATGAATTTCTGCAAGATATAAATATAATTCAATGATAATTCTCTATGCCTCATAATGAATACCATGAGAAAATATTTAAAAAACCGCAAACCCATCACTGAGTTAAGTTGCCCTTGAAGATTGATTATTATGGCATATTAATTTCAATATTTTCATCATTATAATCTTACACTGTATTGTACTCCTTAATAATGTTTGGATTTTCAAATGATGAAGTAGTGAGTATATAGATACAACTCCTGTAGAATAACTGATGAAACTATAGAATGAATAAATAAGTTATACTTTCTTCAATAATATTTCATATATACAGTATAATATGTCTCCATCAAAAATTATACTTATTTGCTTCCTTTTTGTAAGAGCTTTACTTCTCACAAGAATATTTCAGTATGATGAATATGCTGCTTTTCAAGGGTTAGTCGAAGGTTACAAACTTCAAGTCAAGCTTGAATTCTTAGTTAAATTCAAATTAATAATCTGTTTATGTTAGGATTATCAGGATTCTTACAAGCAGATAAAGATATTAAGCAGTATGCAAACACAAATTATTGTTGCATTATTTTTATCACATATAAAGTTTAATTGAAAATGGCTCTGAAGAACGTTCATATAATTTTTTCCATTTTTTAATCCAGTTGCTTATCGTTATCGAGTCCAATCAACTTCAATAATTTTTATTAATTCATGAATTGATGTTAATACATAATTTGAATGAATTAAATCACATTTTAGAAATAAATATTTCTGTTCGAATTTTCCTTGAATGCCAACTTTCCTGAGCAACGGAAGGATCTTCCGTATCTTAATGCGCTCCTTTGTGTAAGTAAGCGCACATCAAAGAATCCCAACATAAACAAAAGTTTAGCAGCAGCGCAACGCGCAAGAGTTGGAACTTTTTCTGTTACAGTTTTGTGTCAGGTTTGCATAAAGAGTGACGCTTTTAATTATTGAGGTGTGTAAGGTGTGTCCATAAGTGTTTTTGTAATTGAAATTGAAAATCAAATTTTCATTTTTCTTCAGTGTGCCAGTAAAAAACAAGTGCTCCACCATGAATTGTGCCATGTCAACTATAAAATACATCATTTTCATCTTTAACTTTTTCTTTGCCGTAAGTAAACTTACAATTTTCAAATCGGAATATATGTTCTACTTTATTCTAAGTATTCTCTACAATATAAACTTTTCGTTTGTTGATCAAAAAATTGATGGAAATGTTTTTGAGGAATTATTTCCACAGGTGTGTTTTTTGGGAGGGAAAACATTCATATAACTTGAATGTTACTGTATGAAGGAATATTGGGAAATCAGGAGGAGACTCAGTTATAAGAAATAATATACTGATATTCTCTGTGATTTATTATAATAAAATTATTATTAAGTTATGATGATTTTTTAATAAAAATTCTGATAAACAGCTTTCATACTTTCAAATGAGTCTATTATCATTGAGTGAGTCAAATGGAGAACAACCAGAAGCATTTCATTTTATACAATGCTCATTGATCAGAATATTCTTGATTATTATTTTATTACTGTGTATTGTAAGTAAAGGAATAATGAATTATCACTTTTACTAGTACCAGAATATTGGTCCAATTATTCTATTGCTGGGTGATTCATTCTTTAGAACAGTTTATATCGGCTCTGAGTTACGCTATTTTATAAAAAAACAGGTGTCTGTTCTTCAAACGCACCAATCAAAATGATTTTTTTTCACCTACGTGACTATTTTTTTGGAAGTAGCCGTCACTTCTATCGCAAGTGATACAGCTCTTATCAAGTTTATTTATTTAAGCTCATCTATTCTGTAAAAAGTTTACCTAATATGTAATGAAACTCTCCATTATTGAGAAATTGATAAAATTAAATTTTTACCATCATATTTTGATAATGATTTATGATGAGATATGTCCAATTTGAAAATAATAGAGGTTTGCATCCTGTGCTATTTTAATAAGATAGGTAATATTGTAGAACTTGGTGTACTATCGCGTAACTTATTATAAAAATAAATAACCCACAGTTATTTGATAAAAAATTAAGTACGGTATCATGTTGCTACTGGTACTCCATAACATTGTATTGATTAAAACTGAACTTTCTCCACTTTGTTAGCCCCAATATTACAGCCACTGAACTTAGAAAGAATAGATTATCAATAAATATTATAAAAAATCTAAAATATATAGTTGTATTTTTGAACACACACTTCCTTTTCCAACTATTTCATTCATAATAAGGTTGATAACTGTCGAAAGGTCATAGAGTAAAATCAGTATGAGTAATAATTTTTCCACTCAAATCCACCACATTTTAAGCTCTTTACTGATATCTGTTATCAATTTCCGTTTAGAAGCTGATTCTCACCTTATTTGTCCTGATAAATCTTATTTTATTTATTAGCTATCTACTAGCAGAGCTAGTAGTATAGTATTCTCTTGTGCTATATATAATACCATTTGCAATTATTTTTACTAATCTTTAATTGCAGCCGCGTTGGAGAGATGATTTGAATACCCAAATTGTGATTTGTACATTTAAATGGCTTCTCGTGCACTCGCCTGAGCAGTGAGCACATGTTTGCTCCACAAAATTCCTGAATATCTCTGGTGACCGGTGTATAATGTGATTATAATCCTCGCGGAAACGTGAATAATGCATGCTGAGTACTGTATCGATTGACTTGAATTTCCTTCAATTCTTCTACTATGCGGTATTCTGAGTTTATTAGTTCTATTACAGGAATGTGTAGCCTATTCCTTCCACCTGGTGAACAGAATTTTAGTAAGTTAGAGCGGAAATCTGTCAAAACTTTATACTTTATCATCAAAATCAATTCCTGTACTACCACTAGAAGTAGTATTTTTTTAAATTTCGAACCAGAGTAGAATTTATTTAGACTAAACGTTTATTTTTTCATCCAATAGCCATTCAGGGGTCTCCCAAAATTTCAGCTCTGAATGAATCACCTTAGCCTATCGCTTACAAATCATATCGAGCGTGGAGTCGTTGAAAAAATGATTCAATCAACATTGAAATTAGAAAATTAATATTCCTAATCATATTCTAGAAGTCATTGTGTAATAAGATCGTCATCATATCTACTTATTCATCATTCAATATTATATCACATAATAAATCATGCTATGATGTAACTAAATCTTTAAGTAAATGTGAATTTTCTACGAGTCTCTATCACTTAGAATTTAAGTAACATTCAAATTGAATTCATTGTAAGTTGTGGTAAAAAATTACATTTTGTGAGACTTTCTCTCCATGAACTCCTCTTTTTTCTCTTCTCACTTTACTCTTTTGTGATGCTCTTTCATTCACTATGGGATGCTTAAATGAGAATAAATGGGTACGTTATCATTATTTGGGAATATAAGTGAGTATGAGACTGATTCTAGTTTTTATTGGAACTGATATCAAATAGATGTAAACCACCGTGAACTAGAAAACCGTTCAGTTATGACAAAACCTCAATTAGCCTATCATAAACATTCTAAAAAATCTACAGAATAGCTCCCAAATTGTTTTTCTCCAGTAATCTAATTTCGATTTGATAAACTTTCATGTGTTTCTTGTAACAAAAACGCATTACAATAATTAGTCTATCACAAACATTCCATAAAACTCTGCAGAATAACTTCCAAAAATATTCTTTCATTGAAAGTATGGCGGTACCCAATGAAAGTGAAATAGCCTATCACAAACTCTCTACAGATAACTACAGATAGCCTAAGCTCCCGAAAATATTTTTCATACGGTAAACTAATGTTGATTTGATAAAATTCTAGATGATTCTAATGACATACCTCATACCTCATTGCAATAATTAACCTATCACAAAAATCTGCAGAATAACTTCCAAAAACATTTATCTCCAGTAGCGTAACCAAAAGTTCGAAGAACTAGTACCTATCTTTTACGATAAAAGCATTAGGGAGTCATATTTTGCATTTCTGTTCAAAGCTAGAGGAACGTAAGTCCAATTTTTCTCAAAATGGGTTTTGGGTCTATTTCAAAATGGGTTTATCCATGCATTTTGTTCAGTTTTTCAAGCTCTATCCAACTAAAATAAGTTTCACGAACAAAATTTTCAGCCAAGTTCAATGCTGACGAGTAAAGCATATCCGTCCGCTCTAATGGCGCGCAGTAGATGAAGTCCATCCTCTTCACTGCAGAACTGGTTTTCTTTATTGTTGTTGTGAGAAACTTGTGACTCAAGACCGCTTAAGGTGTTAGAGTGAGAGGGAAACGTGAGAGAGATTGATTGAGAGAGTGGAAAGAGAGTTGTAAGCCCACGTGACATGGTGAGAGGGCGTTGGCCCAGTTGTTTCAAACCTGAGAAACGCTCGAGCTCTTTGGCTTCGGTTTGGTTCTCTCAGGAGTTTGTTTACAGAATACAGTACAGTATTTTTTAAGTTATGTTGTCCCATAACTTTCCAAGTTTCTATGGACCAATGCATGTTGGAAATATTGTCTTGTTATTACTTTGAAATGTGATTATCACGTATTTTAATGTGCGTTTAAACATTAAATACAACAACTCGACAACTGAAAAAAAATGATTAAGTGCGTTCACTTTAGTTTAGAGGAGAGTAATCTGAAAGTAATAATCTGAGAGTAATCTGTAATGAGGGTAATCTCAAAGGAGAGTAATCAAAGGAGAGATTACTCTCTCCTCTGTGACTTAGCCATGAATCTGGGCTGACAATGAATTAATTACCTCATTACCGTTTATTTCATTGATCGATCAATTAATCAATCACTCATTCACAAAGGAGAGTACAACAGGTCTATTGAAATAATAATGGATAATTGATTGATGGAAGTGTATTTGGTATTCACTTTGATGCAATCTTATTAATAGACTATTGTGTATTGGATGAAATATTATACACTTTAAATAATTATGTTGAATAGCTGTTGTGAGTTGTAACTAGTTGTAATAACAATGATTTAATCCATTACAATGAAACAATGAATCATTTAGATGCCGCAGAAAAGGGGAAGACGAACTTACAAAGTGAACTTATCAATGCGTGGAAAAAATGTGTTGAACGAGATGAATTGAACAAGTTAGATTTTATTTCCTCTTATTCAAAGAAGGCCTTTGCGCTGTAGGTGAAGTTTAGTGAGAAGTACGAGTATATTTTCCTCTTTCTCTTATTTTCTTCTGAATTCTTTGAATGTCAGTGGTATTCTTAAAATCCTGGAAGTTTCCTGTTATTCAAAGAAGAGCTGGATGGATGATAAACTTCAAATTTGAAAAAGCTTGAATGAGAATGCTTCAATTGTTCCAAACTGGCACTGATGAGGATCATGAGGAAGAAGAAGAACAAGAAGAAGAAGAAGAAGAAGAAGAAGAAGAAGAAGAAGAAGAAGAAGAAGAAGAGAAGAAGAAAAAGAAAAAGAGGAAGAAGAATGAGAAGAAGAAGAAGATGAAGATGAAGAAGAGAAAATAAGCGAGGAGTTCCTAGCGCGAGAGAAAGCAAGAACAAAAACAACACGGTTCTTGCAGAAAATGAAGGGGCAGGGTAGGCTAGCCCGAGAACACAGAAAAGATAAACCTATCTCTAGTCTGTGACTAGAGATAGGATAGAGCTCCAATCCTATTCCAATTCCGTGTATAAGTACACACATAGACTAAACATAATTATGTTTATCTCTGGTACAGATATACAGAAAGGACAGTTAATACTCGGTATTATATCTCCTTCATCAATACATACCGTGGTTGAATAAAAGTAACTAATTACTAAAGTTTACCATAACGGCGTAGTACGTTTGCGGTTAGCGGTTTGAGATACGGAATACAATGTATTCCGATAAGGAAATTATATCTGTTCAACTATATAGTTGGGCAACTTCAGATAAGTATTGGCAAAGAGTATCGCTTCTCATTAAATATTAATTTATTAAATTTCTATTATTAAACTTAATTTTTTTAAACTTCCATCAATTTATTAGTTTCTGGTACTTTGATTAGGCCTACAATTGAAACCTTGATATTTTGCTTATATTATTTCATGTAAGATGTTGGAGTAAAAGTTATGTAGGTGATGCAATATTTTCAAGTATATGCAAGTATTATGAAATTCATTAGACGATGTAAAGTATTCATATGACACGAAATAAAAACATAAATTCATTGACATGCTTATACATCTGAATCAAGGGTTTTCACATACATTTCTCTTTATGATTTTGCAATAAAGAATTCTTCCTTCAGAAATGACTCATTTTCTCGTCATGGAGATTTCGAGAACTTTATCACTAGACTTTTACAATTGGGCCTTCCATAAACAAATTTTTGAGAACGTGATTCATATCCCATCAATTAATAAGAGGTTGTTTCCGTGTTCTGTTATCACTGAGTAAGCACTAATAAAATTCTGAAAATGAGGTACGCGTGAATGAGTCTAATACTGTCTAATCATGATAGTCTATATTTTCAGATGAGCCTGTATTTACTGTCGATGATCTTTTTTATCAAAAAATATTTCCATTTTTGAATGAGAATTCATCACTGTATCTTGCATACGGTATTATAATAAATTATTTTATTGGATGACTTGTTTTTGTTCTTGTATCCTGAGTATCCATGAATATCCATGAATATCCAACATTGTATCCATGAATATCCAACATTGATGATTGATGAGAATGTCATGTATTGATGACATAAATATTACAAAACATTTTCATTTTTGATTACAAAACATTTGGGAAGCGGTTGGCTTCTTGGTCGTGCCGGTGTCTAATCGCAAGATTAGATGAGAGACTCGCACCTGTTACTTCCATTGTATGGGTGACCACTTTTCCTTTCAAGGCCTTTTCCGCTGAATGTCATCCATTCGTGAGAATCAAAATCGCTTCCCGGTGATTCGGAACCCACCTAAAGCTGTAGGTCCACTCATCTCTCATCATCATCCTTCCCATTACCCACGCACAAGCTAAGAGCTCATATGTGGGCATCAGCTCAGCAAAACAAAGAGTTCATACAATTCATGCATGCGCCATCATACATGTTTCTTCCCGAAACAACCTTGTCAAATTGGAAGCAAATATTTTTAAATCCAATGTTTTCCTACCTTGGAAGGTAGTAACAAAGGAAACATTATCATTGAACGCTGTGTTTGAAAAGAATGTTATTATTTTTACTTATTATGTCTACTATTATTAGAACATCAATTTGACTTTCCTATGAAAAAAGCGACTGTCATGTGAAGGACATGAATCTCATTAAACTTTCAATAAAGCGAGGCTCTGTACTACACAGCATACGGAAAGTTGAAAGATAAAAACAATGTTGTACTCCCACTCTGTCGTATGTCGATATTTTCATTTCACAAACAATAGACTTGGAAGCATCCAGAAATGGAGAAAATGATGAATAATGGATGAAAATATACGTTTGTAGTTTTCCCTTTAAAACAGCAGTGACACATGACATAAAAAGTCCGAGGAATAGAAGGAAAATGAAGAATTTGATGTATTATTAGAGAACGTGATTTTGAATATATGAGCTGTAAATCGAAGATAAACATGAAAAATTCATTCGTTTGTCATGGATTGAAGTCTATTGACACTTAATACTATTGATTATACCATCAAAAATATAAATGTACTATTCGTAAATACGGGAGGTACACATGAAAAAAACATTAATTGTTTGTCATAGGATGGAGAGTATTAGCACAGACTAGGGATACTGTAAGTTCATCTCTAGTCTGAGCTAATTCATTTTGTTACTGAAATGGACCATTCTATTTGTGGAAAAGGAAACAATAACAATGGATTGGCATGGATGATTTTCCTTTTTGAAATTATCTGAGCATTAATTTGAAAATACACACTAATTTTGATTACCAAATTCCCATTATTGCGAATCCCTGTCAGAATACAGGGATGCATAACAATGCAGATGAAAATATTCAATACTAATTTATCAATATAGTGTTGAGTATGTTAATGATTTTTAAAATAGTTCTTGAATGCAATATGGTGCAATATAAATGGATAGTTCTGTTGCCTACAGCAAATTAACAGTTTCACCTTGCATCTCCATCCACTCACGGTCAGGTTTTTATAGCATCATCCTAAAGAGATGATTATCTATACCATTATCGTTTATCACCAGCCACGAAATAGAACACACGGCCTCTGCAGTGCGTTCAATTTCTCTTTAGAATTAAAACTTACTTTGATTCTACTATGAATTTCTAAAACCAAAAGACTTGGATGATGTGATATTTAAGACATTTAATCAGTCAACAATGATGATCTATAATGATTATCCATAATTTATATGATTGATTTCACAATAAATTATAAGTTAACCATTGATTACACAATAAATTATAGCACCTACTGTCAAGCATTCATGCCTTAAAATTCTTTCAGAATGTACGATCTATTTATATAGGAATTGAACCATCCCAATTTTAGATTGGTGCATAGTATATTAGCACTTAGCGCAGGTAAAAATGCTTCGATTGTGGGAGGTGACCTTGCAAGTGTGTGCAATGATTTTACTGCATGCTCTTTTATTGTTTGACAAACATTTCACAAGTGGGATTTACAATCATGACTCATCCAGTACTTCAACAGGTACGGTAACATTATCTGTTAGTTACTGTGCGTATTAAGTTATACTTAGTCACAGGTTGTGTCAGTTATGTCAAGTTATGCAATTAGCCGTCCTTTTAAAAGCAGTTTACTGTCATGATTACTGTCAGTAAGGTGGCGAGGTCTTTTGCTGCAGAGAATAATTTACTAAACATTTATTGCTCACCTAAACGTTTCATGTAGTATGTATATTATAGGCTGCTCCCAAAAACTCCTCTATATGCTAAAGTATTATTATTTAGTCTCCATAATCAATTGGGAAAGAGTATATTCGGAGAAGTGCGTGAATTTAGAAAAAAAATAATATTTGCATACTTTTTCAATAAAATAAAAATGAACTTTATGAATTCAATATACTGATGAGAGGAACATCAAGTTGGTATTCGTAGTGTAGCTATATACTATTATATTCAAATTCCATCCCGACTATTCGCTATTCGGTTTTAATTTTGTGAACTATTCACAAGATTACAGTTATTCGACGGTGGATAACGTAATTAACTTCTGCAACCAGTTTTTAAAGCATTATTATTGTTACCCCGTTTCCTGACGTTCAGAATTGTCCGGAAGCTCGTTTCACAATCCACTAAACATACAGGCAACATCAATGTCTCCTTTTTTATTACGATGGCGAAGCCGAGTAACAAAGTACATCACTAATGTAACTTTAAACCGAATCCATGTTTCCACATGGATCACTTTTTATTCACTCTTGACTAAGCTTTCTTGACACTATCAGGTTATGCTTGAGTAACTTGTCAAAGTGTAGATTAGACTTATTTTGACATCATCAGACATTACAAAAGAGTTGATAAGAATATTGAATGAAAACATTGAATTGTTATTTCCTTGTAACATTATGATATAGGTACTAATATTATTTTGACTAAGCAGTAGTGGCGAAACATGGTATACTTATATTTCCTATAGGAAATATACCCGGCGATGACCAAATAATAAGTATACCACACTTCGCCACGGCTAAGCAGTTACAAACCAAGTTCAAATGCACAATCATTGCTATCTATGTCATCATGACGCATCAATGTGAGGGGGAACAACCTTCGGGTTTCCTCAGCCGAAAAAAGGCATAAGCTAAATAAATAAATAAATCAGTGTGAGTAAACATCAGTAAATGCAATCAGTGCAGAAATCAATTGGATTTTTGTTTTGTTTAATTTTCCATCAATTATTGGAGTTGAATATTGTTGTTTTTTGCTTTAAAGTTTCAAAGCTTATCCTTTTAATAGAATACTGATTATCTCAGCCTAGTTTTCAAATAATCTTTTCAGCATAGGTCAAGTAGACTCAGGGAATCATGCTATATAGGGAAGGAGGGTTTATTAGGATGGACTAGGAACAATATTTTGTATAGAAATGTACAATTGACAGAAATGTATGGTTTAGATTGTTCCTAATCATTGAGTTCAGTACATTAACCTACTTTTAGCTGAGTTTTCCAATTTCAATGATAAGTCAACCATGTATAGCAGGATCATTTTAACTTGTCAGAAAACAGCTGATTTAACGTCAGTAAACCAGCGTACATCAATCAGCTGTTTTCTGACAATTTAAAATAATCCTGCTATATTCCATTTTTCTCATCTTCATCAAATGACATCTCACACATTTTTTTTTTAAAGCGATCGTCTCTATCTAATAAATTCGAATGATCCACTCAATTAGACAGTAAAAAAGTGTAAATCCTCCTCTAATGACAGGATAAACAGTTCTAAGTTTCACTAGATTTTTGTGATAATCCCAATAGTACGAGTATTATTTATAACACGTCGAATCTTAGCTCATTAAAGTGAAAGTTTACCACTTTAATGATGACTAGAAAACTACTCTTCTCTTCATTGGTGTGCTGGAAGTTTGAACTAGAGAGTGTCTGAAGTGATACCAATGCAAGCCTTGTCTGATCAGTAAGCAGTTACTAATTATGCTATTCATCGACTAGATTTGAAACTGAATAGCACCTTATTGAATATTCATTACATAGAAACAAGAGCTGTACAATCCTCGTTATGAGATAATCTTTCAAAACTTGAAACAGTTTTGAATCTTCGTGTACTACACTCTTGCCTCATCAACTGAAAAATACATATCATACATACAATGTAAAAACAATGAAATACTCAATGAAAATTAATTAAAATGACAATGATTTACTTGCATTTGTGCATTGTACTGTTCTATATTTTGTTCTACTGATAAAGTGTGGATACTACTTAAGAGTAGAATATGATAATACCTTATTAGACTATCTTGTACCTGGTGAATACTTTTTGTCAATGTACGGC
Organism: Laodelphax striatellus; assembly: GCA_017141395.1. Taxonomy (NCBI): domain Eukaryota; kingdom Metazoa; phylum Arthropoda; class Insecta; order Hemiptera; family Delphacidae; genus Laodelphax; species Laodelphax striatellus. Next base: position 6,765,426 of record CM029539.1, read on the forward strand.
TTCAGTGTAGTAATGCTAAACTGGTAAATAAGAGAAAGAGAAAGTAGAGAGTTCGAATAGTTACTTTCCTTTTTAATATCTTTCCCTCTATTTTCACCCTTATAAATCAATGTTTCATAATGAATATTTTGGAACTCTATGGGGTTGATCATTAAAAAGATTAAGTTCAGTTGCACGCAGGTCTGTTAATCTTTTATTCTTAATCTTTAATTAAGTTATAAATAAACTCCAATGAATAATCGAATATTAACTTTTATTCACTCATATGTGCAATCGACCCAAGGAAAGGAATTTGTATAATTCTTCACACACCTTTCTAACATTTTCACCACATATTTTTTGAGAGCTCGCAAATTTTCTGAGAACTATACAAATCACAATTACTGAATTCTACATCAGAACTACTGAGTTGTACATCTGAACTACAATTTTGGACGAAATTCACTAAAAATCCAAGTATGAGATTGATAACCACTTGGACATAGTTTCCAAGGTGACAACCGCCTGCTTTTAATCTTTACTCGATCATAGTTTGATTAGGTTTGCAGTGGAAAGGTAGCTACTAACATTCGAATAATGTGCGATTTGATGCGGTCTGTTGGCTGGGAAGATGAGTTGTTGTTATCTTCTGTTAGCGACGTATACTTGTTCTGTTTTCATGTGAATTCTCCAAGGCTAGCGTGAAGGCCACTCTGTATTACGGAAGGCTATAAAATTACAGCAACACAGATTGACCGCAAAAAGAGCATAACATCTGCAGAGCACGGACGTATTATCAATTTTTTATACCTACAGTTCTTATATCGTACTTTTCCATCCTCTCTACAAATTTTATATTTTATAGGTCTGAAATAGTGTAGTATAATAATACGTTACTAGGTCGGTTGAGCATAAATGGAACTTTATGCATGAAGCTGTCATCGAAAACTAATTGTACGCATTTTCAAGTGATACTACACATTAATAAATGTTATTTACCGTTTTAATACCTAGATAATAGTAAACTACATTCTTAGGAATTAAATACCGTGCGTTTCGATGAAATGTGTTTGTGTTACCGCAAAGCAAAGCAGCTTCAGCATTATTTTTAAATTTTCCCGGAAGCGGATGGAAGGCCGAAAACAAACGACAAACTCAATGGGAGACATTGAATTAATAGTCCAATGATTAAGAAATCCTTTGTTCATATTATATGGAGCAATATTTGTGAGGAACGTTCAACAGGACTACTACAGTTCTACAACAGAACTACAGGACTACGTACAACAGGTGGGTTTTCGTTACTGCGACCGAGTGCCGCAGCGGAGCCCGACCCAGCGTTGCCAGATGCAATTGATGACAAATCCCCACTATAAATAGTTGGGATTTTTCATAGCCTACCTGATTGCACGATAATAATTGAATCCTTTGTTGAAATAATGATCATTATTTGTAAGAAACGTTCAAAATGACTACTACCTATTTGCAGAAATAATTGAGTATTCTTGTGTTATAAATGAATCTCTATGTGAACTGAGATTATATTATTTATTCAAGTATTCTATGATTGAGTGATCTGTGAGTTCATAAATGACCAGCGAATGAAAAACAATCATCTGAATGATTGAATGGGGTCTGCCAGTAATTGGCAGATAAACAAAAATAGTTACTAGTACCTTTTCGTATTCAAAGAAAATCGGCAAAATCTGAACAGGCGGACTGTTTTCTTTAGATATTTGAGAATGCAATATTACTTCACCGTGGATGAGTCTCCTTGAAAAATTACGAGTACACCAACAGAAAGTTGACTCGTTTACAGATGACAGTAATTGACATTTTTTGTATGACTGCAAGTTTAAAACAAGTAGTCTAATGTGGGTCAATGCGAGGAGTAAGATGGCGATTGGATGGGAGTGAGAGACTTCAGGTCAGAGGTCGCAGGTTTGATCCCAATGACCGCCCAACATACGGGTCAGTCATCACAATTTGTCTCTAACTTATCTTTAAAATAATAGGCCGCTTTCGTGCTCTCATAAGTCGGTATTGTTAAATGAAATACACTATAACAGGATTCTTTTAACTTGTGAGAGAACAGCTGATTTAACGTTAGTAAACAAGCGTACATCAATCAGCTGTTTTCTGACAATTTAAAAGAATCCTGCTATAGCTGTCTCTTCATTCCTATATTCTCAGCAATATAACAATTATTATTATTACGGTACTTATTAGAAAATTTTATAAGTCTGAGAATAGTACCTAGTAGTAGTAATATGACACAAATCAAGATCACCTATTATCACAAAAATTATTATGGTTGTCATGTCGATGTAATAACGTGTTCAAAATTTTTTGTTCTAAATTTCGTATAATCCAATATTTTATTTGAAATGTGCTTTCGTGAGTATCGTATTAGTGCTGTTAATCTATAAATTGAAAAAAATTGATTTTGAAGATTTTTCGGGACTTATAAGTTGAAAATTCAGTGTTGGACTTAACCTATAATGTTTTCCATATTTCACATAAGGAAAACTGGATGATTCGGCGAGGCGGAACACCCGAAAGGGTCTCTCCGCCAAAAAAAGCCATAAGCTTAATAATAATAATAATAAACACAAAAATTGGAACTCCGATGTTTCCCTAATCCCTATCGAATTCATATTCATATTAATAATCCATTCATATTTATATTTTTATCGGTGCGTTTCTCTTTTCCAGTTATCGGGCATTCTGATAGTTGTGTTCGGAATTCTAGCCAACACAAAGACAAGCAACTTCAGAGAAGCACTGGCCGGCAATCTGTCTCTGACGTCAGCTCTGCTAATTGGTGTGGGAGTCGGGGTGTTCGTGATTGCTTTCCTTGGATGCTGCGGTGCAATCCAAGAGAGCCATTGCATGGTTATCACGGCAAGTATCAGCACCATATTCATCATCATCAAATAATTTAAATATTTAATTAATATTTAATATATATATTATTTTGTGAAATAATATATATATTTAATTTTTAAATAATTAATTTAAAAATATATTGAACATGGAAAATATGAAATATAATACCGTATTGTATATTTATTTATTTGAAAAAATACATAGTTGAGGGCACCAGGAATTAAATCCTATTATAGACCTCATAACACAAAAGAAATTAACACAAACAAGAATAAGACCAAATCATAAGTCTTGATATAGAAAGATATACAAGTCTTGGTATAGAAATACCGGTGTCTTGATATTATATTTATTTATTTGAAAAATTCATAGACTTGAGGGCACTATTAAATCCTATTATAACCTTCATAACACAAAAGAAATTGACACAAACAAGAATAAGACCAAATAATAAGTTTGATAGAGAAAGATATATAAGCCTTGGTATAGAAAGACTTGAAGTTGTCAAAACTACAATTTTATTTAAAATATCAAGATACCGGTTTCAGTTGTTACACTTCGTTTTAATCTCGTGTAAACTATGCATTTTTTGGGTGTAACAGAGGTTACAAAAATATTGTTGTTTATCAAAAATATTTTTTAAATATAGAGGTCAATTTCTGCTGAAAAGCTTGATTTTTAGTAAATAAAAAACTAAGCTACTTTCGTATCACTTGGATGCTTTTGATGAGATGAAAATCTTCAAGTTCGGCAAAAAGCAATTCAAGTTCAAGTGGTTGAGAATGATATGGTCTTCAAAACTAGTTGCGAAAATATTATCAGTATATAGGTCACAGTAGTCGGTTGCAATAGGTTGCAACATATTATATTAATCAATAAACGAAAAATTTTTGGCGTTGATAATGAAATATTCTCTCTCACTTAATACCTGACCTCTTTTAATAAGTGGGCTCATACCACACATAAATGAACAGTACAGTTACTTGTAAAATGAAAGAGTTACTCTTTCATTTTACAAGTATTCTCGTTATTTTTCCATTTCAAGGTCTTCTAGAAAACATCTTTTGAAATTCTCATCCTCCAAGAAAATAAATATCTCTTGAATCTCTAAAAGGTCGCAATATACCACTTGACATACCACAGATAACTAAACTCTTGAATTTTTCAAGTATTTTCGTTATTTTTTCATTTCAAGGTCTTCTAATAAACATCTTTTAAAACCTTCCAGGAGAATAAATTTCTCTCGAATCTCTCATACCCATCCACGGTGGAAAAGAGTAGTTTTTTAAGTCGGTTAGTAGTTCTCTATCATTTTCAGTTCACCATCAAGATGTCTTGAAAAATGAATTGTTTAGTACCGGTATCGGTAGTTCAGTTTATCAGTGGAATGAGAAAGTTATTATAATATCATTCTGCAATATAAGAGATGATATGAATAACAATAATATTTTTGAACTATTTTTCTTCCACAGTATGCAATTTGCTTGCTCACCATATTTTTCATCGAGATTGGAGTTGGAACCATGGCATTCGTCTACAGATCGAAGACCCAGGATTATCTGTCAAAATCTATGAGCAAGATTTTCGACAAATATGAAAACAACGCGGATGCCAGAAACATTGTAAATGCTCTTCAACATGAGGTGAGAATAGTTTTATAAAAAATATGTCTATTAATTTATTCATTTATCCAGTTATTGACAGATGATACGGTACTTACTGAAATGTCCACCAGGCTTACGCTCAAAACTGTTCCTTTTCCAATTTAAACAACAGTAGGCCAATATAAAATCTATTTATTATTTATAATATAATATTATTATCACCACTATTATCGATCTATAATACATTTCACAGTCATCAATTTTTACACCAAAACCATAACTAAACAAATTCCGAATATAAAACATAATATGGCTCCGAACCAAAATTAGCCAAATTATCAATAATCCAGTCTTCGAAAATTTTGATTTCAAGGTTAAAAAATTTTGAACCATAGTTCAGCAAAGTAATGGCAATGAAAATTCAGCTACATTGCATTATTTTCTGTTTCAAAAATTTCAAATTAGGCTAATAATAATAATAGTGTTGTTTACTTTTTTATTTGCATGATAGATACCTCAGTATGCCATTTTAAATGATGCAATTCATAGCAATATTGTTCTGTTGTAATGATTAATAGAGATGATCTTCTGAGCTCGGCTATACTTGGTAAGACAAAACCAGTAGCTATGAGTTGTCAGTTAGGAAATTTCTATTGCAAGTGAACAGCCACTTGTGTCAATAATAGGTAGGCCTCATGACACCAATTTAATCATCAGAGATTCGAAGTGGTGATATTGAAAAAGGTTATGAAATTTTATGATAAACTTTTCACTCGATTTATCAGAGATAATTGAAATCTTATCAAATCAAATATTTGGTTAGTCTATGGTCTTATGTATAAGCTTTCTTTTTCATTAATATTGATGAGGATTCTAAAACGCCTGATTGTATACTAAAAGAATAATATATGCTCCTTAATATTGTTCGTTGAAACTAAATTGATTTATCAGAATCTAATTTTTGTGAAAATAGAATTTTTCAGTAGAAAAAGACAATATTTTTTTTCTATAACTAATAAATTATTGAGGAACAATAAGTACACAATTCCTGGAAACTGTGTTGAATTCAACAAAGATATTGTTTATAGGTACTCTTAGAAACATTGAAGAGATACAGCTTGATGATAATTAGGGATTCTAGTAGCCTATACATGATGAATTAAATACATTACATTAATATAGACTGAAATGAAAGATATTACGAATATGAAATGTGATTCATAGAACTCTGTATTGACTCGATCAGAACATTGGAGAATAAGTCATGCTGTTTGAACGAATTAATAATATTTTATGATCCATACTGTTATGTCCTGAATAAATTCTCACTTGCTGCACTTTTATAATGTCAGGAAATTGTGATGTCAGCTATGATATAACTGCATACCAATACTGTAGGTCATTGAAATATTATTCGTGAAGATGATAATCTTATATAGCATTAGAAGGTTAGAAACTAATAAATTTTATTCAAGTTTTTGCAAATTCAACAATCCACTGATTTCCATGGCTGGTACTGTCCATGTTGCGGAACCAACTCGCTAGCTTCATGGGCTTATATTATTGTGATTGTGTTATATATTAAGCTAAATTTTAGAATAAAACTCACAGTTTAGAAGGTTGAATACGAATGAATTTCATCCAACTTTTTTAAAATTTAACAAAAACCTATGATTATGAATAAAACTTATAGTTTAGAAGGTTGAATACGAATGAATTTCATCCAACTTTTTGAAAATTTAACAAAAACCTATGATTTGTCTAGCTACACTGTTGCGGAACCAACTCACCAGCGTCGTGGGCCGGAAAGTATCCATCGTCGTGTTGTCAGATTGACGCCGGCAAGCACTACACGGGAAGCTGTCCCGGTGAGACGTGGGCTGTCGGCTGTGTGGAGGCCATGTCCAATCTCATCAGAGATCAGCTGGAGACCATGGGATCGATAGCCATGAGTGTGGCTGCCATTGAGGTAATAGTTCAATACTATAATAAAGTGCCTTTCATCCTTAAAGACCACTGGCTAGCTTGGTGCATAATCCAATCGGAATGCTCGGAAATGTTGTTATATTGTGTGCTGTTCAATCATAATGTGTGTTAGATCAAAATATCAGTCTGCTATCATGAATCATCGTGTTAACTTAATGATTCACAAGTAGAAAAGATGATCAGAAATTTGTCCCGCACATCTGTCCGTCAATGTGATGTACCAGGATTCTTTTAAATTGTCAGAAAACAGCTGATTGATGTGTACGCTCGTTTACTAAAAATGTTAAATCAGCTGTTTTCTGACAAGAACAGAATGCTCTAAAAAATAAAAAATAGGCAACGCTGCTGGCGTGTGATTCAATTGGCGATTGGATAAGTGGTGGGGTACTGTCTCCTGCAAGGGTATGGAGAGAGATAAAATCCACCAAACGCTTGCTGTCTCTATTAGAGCTCAGGGTCTTCAAGGATGAAACGCACCATATAGAATACGGTTTCTATAATAACATTATGTGCCAATGCTATCCCAGTATCCATTCCGTGTCTGTATATATGTTAAGGTATGATTTCTACTGATGTTTATTAGGCTTGGTTTTCAATTATAATTTGTTTTCCTAATTATTAATAGAGACAGATGTTTAGGTATTCATAATACGTACTAATTTGAAATTGACAGTCAAAAGGTAGTTAAAACACAAAAACAGGCACTTTGAGAATTAGAATGAAAAGGCATTAAATGCAACACCTGAAACTATTTTGTGGAAGTATACTGGGAAATTGAAAAATAAATTCTTCTGGCTGCATATATAGCCTAATTATTACAATGAGTTTTCTGTGGCTTTTTAAAGTTTGTCGTCGTTCTAATATTTTTCAGTATGAAGACAGACCTTTCTACAAATAAACTGATGTTACTGTTGCACATCTGAAGCACACTATTGTATAGTTAAAGTTTTTCAATTTGACGGATGGCGAGAATGACTGTTATTAAATTTTTTCATGGTAACGACAATATTAAGTTATGTTGAGTTTTTTTACAAATATACTGTATAATATAGCCAGAGATAATCCAAGTAATTAATTGTAATCAATAATACAACCCATATTTGGTTAGTCTATGATATAATATATAAAAACCATACAGTATTTATAAACAATCAACTGAACATCACCACAGAGGAGGGAAATCTTGATTACTACCTACTCTGTGACATCACCCATGAAAAATGTTTAATGACAGTAATAGGATAACAGGATAACAGTTATCCGCCAAATTAAAAAACTCCATTATGAGAATAGCTTCTAAGGTAAGATGAGATGAGATGCATATTCAAGAACGGAAATAAACATCATTTATCTACACTATTTCTTCTCGTATAGCATATCTCGTGCATATTTGATTGTCAGTTGTGAAGTCCTTGATTGTTATTCTAAAGACCTGCAAATAATATTCTTATTCCTGATTTATTTTTCACAGATTGTTGGAATAGTAGCATCACTCTGCCTTGCCAGTGCAATTCGACGTTCGGAAAGGAATTATGCTTGAAATTGGTACAACTTTATTGTAACACCGCATTCAACATCATCACAAAAGCCAAAACAATCTCATGTAAATATTAAATGAAGAACACTGATCAATATTGCATGTGAAGCGCAAATTATTAATAGAATACCATTTAGTGTTAAAAAGTTTTAAAACTTTTACTGTTATAGTTTTAAATCTAGAAACTAAGATAATTATATTTTATCCTTTGATAATTCATGTTTTAAAGTTGGGAAATGTATGGAATGTAAGGTCTGAACTCATATGATGACTTCACATCTTCAATTCGATTTTTAAAATTATTGGAGGTTCACTGAACTTCTAAATTGATAATTTTTAGTAACTTGAAGCTGAAATTATAATATTTTGAAGTATTCTCATGATTGAAGTACCTATTGTATTCTCAATAGTATAAAAGTTATCAATATAACATCTTTCTTCAACAATAATCAATTAAATAAGTTTAATACTGTACGCTACTCAAAGTGTAATACTGTACTGTGGAAATACATTGAAAGGATACTTATGACTTCTTCATCCTGAAAATATTTTATTTTCAAATTAAATTTTCGTTATTTGTGCCTATCTATCATATAGATATTTAGTTTTTATTTACTGTAGGTTATTTTCCAATAAAATTGGAAAAATATAGAGTACCGTTCTGATATGCACGTTAAGTACATAATAATGAACATTAATCAAGAATAAATACATTTTTATTGATTCATACAATTGTATTCATTATGAATCACTCACTTTTCGTGGATATTAATAATTATATTATTCTGATTTATTCTGTATTTTTTCTCAATTGAAAATAATTCAAATTCAAATCTATCAACATTCCAATTACTCGTATTTTGCTGCAACTATTTATTTGTTTTCTATTAAATAATAACTTATAATGAACTCAAATTACTGTTACAAAAGGATGATTATGATAATAATATTATAATAATTCTACTATAATTTATTATTTTATATTATAAGATGATTTTATTTTCATTGAAAATAAATGCCTCAAAATCAACAACAGACTAGCTTCTTTATAAAATTAATACCGTAAGTGACCTGCCCTAGACATTTCATAAAGTAAGCTCTCACTAGCTTTTCAAATCTCACAATTTTTTTTAAATAGTTTTTCAATGAATGCTGAAAAAGTTTTGGATATCTGTGCTATGGAATTCATTATTCTAAATTTTTGTAAGTCCAAAAAACTATTGATCCCTTTTTCTGAAGGAGTAGGCTAGGCTTTCGTTAATTAATTTTAAACGTGTATATTAATTTGCAAATCTCACTAATGAAACTATTGCCTATCCGTTGAAATGGTAGTTTGAAATTGAAATAAAAAAACACAATTTAACAACGTAAAATATTTTATTTTGTCTAGAAAAGGATGTCATAATGGTCTATGTGATGATGAAATAGTCCTTCATATCTTGTGATGTTTATTTTCAAGAGTAAAGTATAGTATTTGTTTTACAGAACCAGAGAAAGAGATAAGAATCTAGGAGCCAATATGATTCAATTTTTGTAATTAAAAGTCTAAAAAATCTTAATTTCTCAACTAAGACTTGATATTATAAATGATTTCATACAGATATATTATAATAATAATATTGCAAGCACAATATATTCTAGTAACCAGTTTCGAATAAATCTCAACAAAACCCAGAAACTGATGATACATATCACTTATTGAATAATCTAATTGAAAACACAGGTCTATATAGTAGTAAGAATGAGCAATTTAATGTTTATTCTTTCATTTTTTTCAATTTCAGCTCTTTATTTGTTTAGATTAAAATAATAGTAAATCATTCTCGTCAGCAACTTCAATAAGTTGTCGTTTACAGAGTCTCCAGGTTTATTTAATCTATTATTAATTTGACTTATAATCTTATTGAAATCACAGATAAAGTAGTCAAATGAGCAACCTCAATAAGTTAATTCAAGTAGTTCGAATCAGTTTTGACGTTCAAGAGATATTTCTGATAGTTAAATTGAACTCAACGAGGTCTCTATATATTATAATACAGATTTTTTCTCTAAATTTGATCATACTGTAATATTGTAAATAATAATACTGTACTGCGTTTTTCTGTAGCTGGTCCGCTAATTCACTCAGTCAATACAGTTAATCAAGTCACTTTTTATTAAAAGTATTATTTCATTCCCAGCTATAACTTATAGGCTATTTTATGTCAGTTGGAAGCATGAAGTTCAAAAGTTAGAATAATAATGTCCAAAAACTCCATATTTGGAAGAGTAGCTATGTTTGTGAAAGAACGCATTGAGCTGTTAATCATGAAATTCTAGTGGAAGTTTTTAAAGCTATATTTTTATATTATTACATGGAAGAAATGAAATTCTTAAAAAAATATTTAAAACATATCAATAATTTAAAAAAAACTGAAAATTGATTTCAGCTTGCTTTCAAGTTTGAAAGAGAACTGATTATTAACTTTTGAACCAGAATTTGTGTTAATGAAAGTAATACTGATGTCATAATATTAATCACTTGGACAGTATATGGAAGAATGCTAGGTAAAAGAGCACAATCAATCGTTTGAGAGAGAATTGTCAAACTGAGGCTCATTTTATTCAAGTGAGAATAGAAAATTGTGTTTCATGAATGTTTAGGCTGTACCACCGATTAGTCAAGGCAAAATATTTCTGTTTAAGAATAATTTCTGCTGTTTCAAACAGCACACACCGATGCAAAGACTGATCGGTGTGACAATACAGAAAACTGATGTGAAGTACTGTGACTAAACGTGACTATTAGTCTTGCCTTGATGAACCGGTGTATGGAAGACTTAAATCTCTCAAAGACCTTATTAGTCTAAGCGTGAGATTTTACATACCTTAACTTAATTGTATTTTTCTTTTTGTGAGTTCAAAAATAAAAATAATATAATATCTGAAGCTAAACTAAGAGTCCAACCAAAGATATATATTTAAAAAATGTCTTATGATATAAGAAACATGAGAAATTGACTTATTGACATAAGATTTTTAAATCTTTATAAAACAGGCCCCAGTGACAGCTAAGTGAACGCTTAGTAATTACCAAGTCGCTTTTATTGAGTACCGTTCGCTATGAGTAGGAATCACCTGATTTTAATCGGATTCTAAGATCACAGCGAGTAACTAGTTTCATAGATCTACTATGATGAATTACTGTTCAGACTAATCTTGGTCTTGTTTTTTGTATGGTTCTAGCCTTAGTAATTACCAAGGGGTTTGGCTTTCATTGAGCCTGTTCGCCCAGAGAAGGCTATCAGTCTCATTTTAATCAGATTCTAAGATCACAGAGGCGTGGCTGATTCGCCATTCTGCAAAAATCGAGAAAATAGTGAATAAATGAAATGGTTGTATGGAAAAAGATGTGGAGAAGAAGTTCAAGAAAGTGATAGTGGACAAATCAAATAATTCATTTTCAAAAAAAAAAATAGTAGTCAGGAAATTTGAGTACAAAATACATAGTAGATCTAGGAAGCGGAGGAAGGATGGAAGTGATAGTGGACAAATCAAATCAAATATTTTTTTATTTTGACAAGAAACCTACAAAAGTTACATGAAATATTCATTCATTTGATTATAGGCAATAGAAAAGTTAAGTAAAGAGTTAATAAAAAAGAAAGAACGTCAAAGTTAATTCAATAAAATTCCATCAAATTCCTTCCAATGATTTCACCTTGGATGAAACAGCTGATTTGATAAGGTAGTATCGAATCAAGATGATAAGGACATCCTTATCATTGTTTTCCGTGTTATAATAGTACATGTCTAGTATCTCACCAAGTCAGCTGTTTTATTCAGGTTCTATTTCATTGGATATCATTTATAACTGTTTTATTAATAAATAATATCCCATCCATTCATATCCTTTTTATTAGATGAAAATTTTGAAAAATTTAATATCGTTTATATAATTATTATGGCGGAGAAGAAAAATCTCCAAAGTTTTTTGTTTCTGAAGATAAAATTAATAAAGCTCAGAATTTTCATTATCATGAGCTCCTTCATTATCCATTCCTGAATGGGAGAATTCCCCAGTTTTTATAGATTTCCTATACTATTTATATTCTTATCATTATCTCCTGTTTATGAATATCAATAGAAATCAAAATGCTGTAATGAATATCTGATTAGAAATCATATAAACACATAATTTAAATTCTACACTTTTTGGTCACGAAGTTTAACTGGAAAATCTGTTGATTCAAAATTTCCAGTATATTTCAGGGCCCACCTGCTTTCCATGATATGAGGCTGCAATACAAAGTAACATACCATAAACTATTGAATATGTTGTAGATAATAAACTATGAATAACTATTCTAATTCAAATAGATACTCACTGGGAGTAAACCTAGTTTGGGTTTGTACTTGAGTAGTTCCAGAACAATATCAATGTGTCCTTTATGGCATGCTTTGAATAATGGCGTTGCTCCATCCTGAAATTGCAAAACAGCACTGTCAAAGTCGCTTTCATATTTTTATGAATTACCCTAATCATTCTAATTACCCTAGTATATGAATATTTCAATAGATAGGTAGTAGATTTGTATTGGAATAATTCAGAGAGCAAATGAAAACAAATTAAGAATCTTAACAATGAAAGCTGAAAGCTGTTCTTGTAATATTTCAATTTAGTTCAAATTCTCTTGAAATTCCCATATTTTATACTTGTACCAATTATGTACAAATGACACATACGTTTCTAAGTTTTTTATGAAAATATGCAAAGAATGTTTTATGTAATTTCTCCAGTGAATGAGAAATACTAAAGGGAAAGATTAATACTACAGGGAGGTGATCAAAAAGTTCCTCCACAGTGAAATTTACATGGAAACATCCGCAATAAGTCAAGTGCACGAAGAAAATGTAACTACACTTCTATTAACACTTTGGATCAGAAATTGGCTGAGATAAACAGAACAGAATAATGTTGGATGAGTCTACGAGTTACCTGTCAAATGATTTCCCAACTACAATTCAATACAATGTGTTACCTAGTAAATTGAATGATAGGAGGCCTATATAGACCATGGTCATATTGAATTATTATAGTATATTGGATCAAAGTGTACTTCAATATGAACGTTTTCTTTGAATATTTTCATAAAATGCTAATGGAAATATATATGTAACAAAGGTACTGACTATGTAACTCTCTGTTCATAAGTTTTTTTCTATTTGAATATTCAAAAAGTTTCTTTCTAATATCTAAGTTACTTGCATACGTTGAGTATTATATGTTTAGAGCAGAGACAATTAGAATACTTAGTTTCCTATCGTCTTTGCTTAGAGCAAGTAATGAATACTCTGTCTTGAACAATATTATTATTATAGTACGGTAATGTATCATTTAATTCTCTAGGTAATTCATATTCAATTGTATCATTTGAAAAGTTTTGTTCCTCTTTCATCTTAACAATTTGGATTTTAATTTTAATAATTGAATGGAAAATATATGCTGATTGAAGATTGAAGATTCAACAATAGAAAGAAGAGCTCAATCCATGCATAATTACCCTTCTGACAGTATTCACATTGGCCCCAAACTTCAGCAGGAATCGAACAATGGATGGATGGTTCATTTGGGAGGCGATCCACAGTGGAGTGGCTCCATCCAGTCTCCGCTGATCAATTTCGGCTCCTCTTGAGACTAGTAACTGAGCCACGCTGCAGTATCCGTTCTGACTGGCTATGAATAATGGACTTGCGCCATCCTAAAACAATAGTTATATGAAATTGGTGTTTTTGTGAATTTGAGGTTAGAGGAATCAGAGAAAAAATCGTAAGATTTTCTTTGCACCTAATTGGTGTTTTTACATTCCTTGCCCTACCTACTACCATAGGTAAGGAAAGTATTGAGATCCAGAGTAGTTAAAATTTTATTACTATTTTATTTTATTAAAGTATTTAAAAATCGTAAGATTTTCTGTGCACCTGTATTAAAAGAGAGTTGAAAATTTGAAAGAGTTTTTGAGTATTGAAAAAATAACTGTGTTCTGTTGAGAAAAAGAATATGAGATAGAGGTGACGACAAATTGAAATTCATGTAGAAAACGTACCGTAACAATGAAGGAACTAAAGAAACCCCTTGTCAAATCTATTTCTTTCTAACTTCTAACCTAGTATATTGTCTGGTGAGATTTGGTGATATTTAAACATTATTAAAACACTATTATATTATGGTTGAATTGTTAAATATAACTTATTTATCAAACAAAATCAATTTGCACCATTGCTTTTTTTTTGTTCTGAAGTTTGTGAGACATGTTCGTGCCATTTCCAGTGTACTAAAGTTTGTGTGACATGTTTGTGCCATTTGAATTGTACTAAAGTTTGTGAGACATGTTTGTGACTTTGTTTGATAAATTAGAGATATTTGACTACATATTAGTAGCGATTTCATTATTATTTTTTTAATCGTAAGAAATAGACCAATTGAGAGATCATCTCATGAGTTGAATATATGATGCAACTGAAGATATTCATTAGTGGATGAGGCGTTAGTGGCATTAGTGGAAGTGGTAATAAAGCGCACATAAAAATGTTCATATTAATTTATTTTATCAAAAATACAATAACAATGGAAGGAAAACAGACGTTAGCCCAAACCTTCTTTTGTTATAAAATTTACTCGAAAACAAAGTAGATATTTAAACGCACTGTATTAAAGTTGAAGTGATCATCGCATGTTAAGTAAAGCAAAAGGATGGGAGATGGTTAAAATTTTGTGTGATATCATTATTAGAATCAGAGCCTCACAGCTTTATTAGAGAACACGCTGCTGGTGAGGTTTGGCATGAATAATTAAACTGAATCTGTTAATTTGCAATTACAATGTTTATGAACCAACAATGCTTGTTATCATATAGCCTTCAAAGACGAGAGGTGTTCAGCATCGCATTTATCTTGCTTTGTTATCTCAATGGAGAGAATTTGATGAGCAATTCGTTTGAAAGATTTGAATTCACAACTTCACTCCAAATGAGGAAACTTTATTCTCATTCTTGTACATGAATGAGGAAGCTGTTTGTGTGTACAACTTTAAACTATTTATCATCTTTTTATTGGGATTGATATTAATTGTAACTCACTTTCATCAGGGAATTCACCTTGGCACCATGGTCCAAAAGTAGATTGACTGTGTCCAGATGTCCGTATTGACATGCCACAAACAATGGGGTACCGCCGTCCTATAAAAAACAATTGATTCAACCAAACTCGAAAGAATTTCTCCTCATTAATTTAGTAGGATTATAATTCCTTCAGTAGTGTAAATTTCAAATTAAAATAGTTTGTTTTTGGTTGAATCGCAGAAAAATCCTCCTCTACTTTTTAGAAAAAAAATCATTTTCTAAAACTCTCAAGTATCTGAAATCCATGTATATGTAGAAGCTAGTACAATTTTGCCAAATACGATGCTGGATTGTTTTTTTTATTGGAGACTGAAATTAATATATTATTATAAAAATTAAGGGAAATTTTCAATCATATATATGCTTTTAAATCTAGGTAGAATAGTATAACAATACCTGTCAATATGCAATGATGTGCTGCTAAAGTATTTTGGGAATTGTCTACATATTGATTAATTTCTGGGAGTGTACTGCAGTTTGGTAATAAATTACCTGATGAGCTGATGTAGAAGGTTTATTGGAGAACATTTATATAAAAATAATAATATCTTACCACACTGGCAGTATCGACATGTGCTCCATTTGTCAGTAACAATTCGGCTACATCAGTGTATCCTGACTGAGCAGCGAAAAACAGGGCCGTAGTTCCTGTCTAACACAAAAATACATCAATACATTCTATCAATCATCAACAACAATATCATAGCCTAATTTATCAGTTTGTAGACTAACGATAAATCAATAAAAATTTCATATAGGTTCACGACCTCGAATCAATTGGTATATTTGTATATCTATTATAATTATGAAATTGTTATATTGGTCTATCTTGAACCCCATAGATGATAAAAATTGTAATTGGTCTCAAATATTATAGAACAGAATCTTCTCTATCATTTGCAATAAGTAGATTTCAAAATATCGCATTCTCAAGTTGAAACACTAGTTTTTGAAATTTGAAAAATCAACATAATTATATTCTCCCCCTTTTCACGTTTTAAGCTTTTTTATCACAATAAGTGGTTGGAAATTGTGCATTAGAGAACGAAATTGGCTAAAGTTTGAGCCTGGATATTATATGTTTTAAACTTGCATCAATCTTCAATTAGAGGATAATTAGTAACACAAAAATAATTGAAAAACAGAAAAAAAATAATCTGATTTTTTGGATTGCATGTAACGTTTTGATCAGCAAGTTAAACATAAACATATTGATAGGTTTTCGAAGATGATAAATTCATTTGATCACCTTTTCAGTTTTTTAACTCACTACTAACTCAAATTTTCAGAGAAATAGCAAAAGTCTGCAAAACATCTTCGTGAGATTTTCTGTTTGAATTCAACGCATTTATTGTTTTTTGGACACTCTGTATTAAGCTGTACTCGAAAACTGTCGCAAATTCATATTAGTCTAATTTGGGATACCCAAAGTGGTTTGAGATTGTGATCATTTCCAGCCTCATGTTAGATTATACGAGCTACACCCTCTTTTTGGTCCAATATTCTTCTGGGCTAAAATGAATGAAAGCAAAATTAATCACAGGTCTTCAATCATAATTCATTCTCATAATTTATCAAAAACTGTGAATTTGTGACACTGACCACACGCTGACAAGTGGGATCCGCACCCTGCTCGAGTAATTCATAGACGCAGTCGAAGTGACCGTTGGCTGCTGATAGAACCAGAGGTGTCGTTCCTTCCTGAAACAATTTAATTCCAATTTCAATTCATTTACACACATAATAAACTTGAGACAAGACAAAAAAGCGGAAGACAATAAAAAACTTTAAAAACGATACAAATGATTTATTTCCAAACTAATTCTACTACAAATACAAATTTATAAACATATACAGTTATTGTATTAATACAGAATTGTGAAAAAAATAATATAGAATTGTAATTTTGGCCACTGCCGTGTTCCGGGTGCCTTGTTAAGCCACCAGTACCGGTTGCTTGAAAAGCAGTAGTAAAAATCAATTTCCCATAATACAGAATAGAAGAATGGAAAATTCTTTATTAGAATAGACATATTCTATATTCACCGTAGTTATTACTAGCATCTTCACATGGAGAAAAAGATCTACACTGGATGGAATTGTATAGCACCCAGTAACTCCTGCCATCTAGCGGCAGAATTCAGCAATACAGCGTTGTCTCTTGAGGCTTGCCGATCGACCAATCAGGAGAGACAAGAGAGGGGAGAGAAGGCGGAGCTTGGAGGGGAGCCTGTAGGCGTGGTCATAATCTGAACCTTGTTCGTGATTGGTCCGTCGTTTTCATTCTGCTCGGTTCTATCATACAGGAAGAATAGGAGAAGTTATGATGCTATACTTCTCCTTTGCTTTCTCTACAGTTCTATTATGCCTTCCTCTAACCAAAGACAAAGAGTTATCTTTTTGCTGGTGATGCCTAGAATTAGAGATTAGTTATTTTTTTCTTCTTAAATTAAATTATGTACATTTGATTATAAATTTTTGCATATGAGTATGTATATGTACAATCGAATTGTTTGTTTTCCTTTTTTGGCAATAAAAATTGAATTTGAAAGACAATACAATCACCCTTTCCATTCTCGCACATGCCTAAGGCTCATGTGGGCATCAATCTAAAAAAAAAGATTACTTGATGAATTTCCTCAACAGCAATTATTTATTTCAGGATTCAAAATTTTTCTGTTAGAATAACAATCTTAATTTACAGGAGTTAACATTCCCACACCTTTTTCTCCTGATTAATTCATGGATGATAGACTTTAACAACCTGCCCACAAGTAATCTACTCCAATCAAAACATCAGCTTGAATATTCAGGATGTTGAACAACAACCTATCAAACCAATAGAAAATATAACATGGTTGTTGTAGCCTACAGAAAGAAGATGTATCTGGACCAAAAAAGTTGCTCAACAACGTTGCTCTATTTAATATTTTCTCTAATGAGAACTTGTTATTCTCGCTGTGATTTGCATAGCCTGTAATTTTTGTTATAATTATTCATGAGGAAGAGCAGTCCAGCATCAATGTCTGTTCCTGACCTGGTTTATTATTGTAATAATAAGTCTGTTGAGGATGCAAATCTAGAAGAAGGTTGAATAGACACAACTGAACACAACACACAAAGCAAATAGTAAAGTTTGAATAGATTATTCGGACGAGATTTATGCGTCTCTACTCTTGTTCTGGTTTCTATAGAATGATCTTTTCCCCAAGAAGAGTAGTCATCCAGCCTCCTTGTCCAGGTTTTGAAGTACAGTAATTGAAATGATATTTGAGAAACATGTTCTCAATTGGAAAGCTTTCTGGTGCAGCAGAGCTGGAGAACAGTCTCTACTATTGAAGTGGACTTTCAGACTAATTGTAAAGGAAATTACTCTCAATTTGAATTTCACTATCCCCCTCAAATTGATACGCTGTACGCGTTCTCCTATATATTTGTAGTCCAGTTAGGAAGATTGTAATAGGATTATAGAAGTATTATACGGTTCACAAAAATGGAGCCAATAATTTTGTAATTATTTCTGATTCAGGGCAGGTGAGTAATGCATGAGTTTTTCATCGTGTGGTAGGAATAGGCTACTCTGGTGGAGGTGGGAAGAAACATAGTTGTTATGATAAAACTTGAAACACTTTTACAAGGAATACGACTTGGTGAACCACATTCGGAGGCCTGAATCATCATCATCATCATCATCATCATCATCATCATCATCATCATCATCATCATCATCATCATAACACTACTCGTACTTATCATAATAATAATCTAATCTATTGAGTCTATCTTATTGCTTAGGGACGGCATTTCATAAAAAAAGTACCATAAATATTAGGTATTAATCAATCACTATCCATATTAATAATACCATGATACATGGAGTCTGTGATACTGCTTGGAGGGCAGGACCAGATGCACTGGTTAGTATAGTAGGGTGCATTTCTCACCAAAATTGAAATATCTTAAAAGAGAGGCACGTTTTTTGTGAGGGATGTGCAGTGCATTGTTTTGGTTTTGGCCAAGCGGACATGAAATTGGAGTGGGCAAGTGGACAGCCGTGTTGTAGTGAGACGGAAGTTGAAATAAATTAGAATGCCTACCAACAACAGAAGACAGCCTCGAGCTGTTTCACTTGCTTTGAAAACGCATCTCATTCTCACTTGCTTTTCATCTCTTTCCATCAACAAGATTAGAGAAAATTTGAGAGAAGAAGAGAGTGCGTAATCGAGAGTGTTTGTCTGTGTGTGTGTGTGTTGAGAGAGATTTTCAAATACGTTCGGAGAGAGAAAAGAGCGATCGAGAGAGACATTCATAAGTTCGGAGAGGGAAAAAAGCGATCGAGATAGACATCTAACTTTGAAGAGAGAAAGTGAATAATCGGGACATCTAAATTCAGAGGAAAGAGTGAATGAGAGACAAGAAAGAGACAGAGAAAGACATCACAGTTCTGAGAGAGAAAAGAGCGACCGAGAGAAGCATCTAACTTTGAAGAGAAAAAGTGAATAGTCGAGAGAGACATCTAAATTCAGAGAAAAAAGTGACCGAGAGAGACATCTCTTGTCGAAAAGAGAGAGACAGACATCACACTTCGAAGAGAGAGATCTGAATTCGAAAGATTGAGTAGAATAGGTGTTCGAAATTTTAGGTAGCTGGAAAGAGTTGAAGAATGAGTGAGAGTGTGTGCTAAAAGAGTTGAGAAAATTGAGAGAGTTAGTTTGTTTGAGGACGGAAGCAGACCAATGTATTGAGTTTGCCTTAAAATGAAGCATTCTTATTATAGAGGCAAAGCATGTTTTATTTGACAGGTTGTCGATTCTGTAGAGTTTGGCATGGTATCAAACTAAACTGAGTAGCTCGGAATTTACCTTATTTACATGAGAATTCGATTGATCGTCGACCAAAGTAGGAAAGTCGTAGATCTGAAGGTTTTTGGAGATTGATGTCAAAATGATAAAAATGAAGATAAATGTCATATGTAAGGTTTTTGCCAAGCAACCTCTGTTTATTATTTTGTTTTGTTCATGCGCACTTATCAGTTTGATTTCTCTCACTATTGTAAATACTAATAATCTAATTTTTTATTGTCAAATTAATTGATGTCAAAATGATAAAAATGAAGATGAATGTCATATACAAGAATTTTAACGTTATTGAAAACAGGTATATTTATTGTATTTTTAAAAGGGAGCGTTTTTTGCTGGATGCTCACTGATACAGCATTTTAGTGTTTCAAGGCGAAATTTGGTCAAAATATGAAAATCTCAACCATGAGGACTGATAAATGATGGATGATGAATATTATAATAGATTATAAGATTGACCAAGAAGTAGCTGAGTTTACAGATTGTGTGAATCAGATTGAGTAACTCGAATTTGTGAGACTCCTTCAAAAGTTGTCTGATACAATCATTGGCCAATGAGCTAAACGGACGCCATTTTACAATTTCTACAAATCAGAAACTAGCAGCTCGTAAACGTCAGGTGACATGTGACGTTTTTGTACAGCTGGCTCCTGATTGGTTAAAATAGTAAAATGGCGACTGTTCAACCCATTGGCCAATCAGACGGCTCGTTGAATTTGCAGGCGTGACTTTCTACAACAGCATTGCCTCTCCTTTTTTCGTTAGTGTTTGGAGTAAGTTCCAGTTTTGTTGGCTTTTCTCTCAATAATATTTAATCTTTCAAAATTTTATATTAATTCGTCAAGTCAAATTGATCGAATTTATAGATTGTGAATCAGAATGTATCTAATTTATTATCATTTGAATTTGAAAATTCAATACAAAAGTGATATATACTTATTATAAAAATAAAATAGTTTATTGATAAATTAAATTTATAATAACCTGAATAGGCCTATCAAGAATGCATCTATTTTGATGTAAGTTTAATTTTCGCCAAGTAATATAAGAAGGATACAATATCAAAGTGCCAAGACTTACCAAACAAACTAAACTATAGATAGCTATTCATCTTTTCTTATCTGCGCTTGTAGATAAATCGAAAGAATATTAAGTCTACGATCGATTATTGGTGATTTTGGTTAGAATATTCTCTTTTTTGACACAACTCAAGTTTCTCGGTTAACCACTATTTGTGAATGAATTAACCTTTCAGAGACTGTTCTCCTTCAAAATATTAAACATCAAATGGAAATCTGATAAGACCTATTAAAAACCTATATGTAAAACTGACCACTCTCCGTTTTGAGATGGTGCCTCTGATTCAGCTCCTAACTATTTAGCATCACGGCTTTTATTGGTTCAATTGGTAGACCGGTATAATTCAATTGATGCTTCAGACACGTAACATCATCTCATCAAGGACAAACAGTCGGTCGTTGAAAGATATTTTCATGACAGGAAAGTTCACTAAATCAAAATTGTCATTTTATAATTATTAGGAATGTTGGTTGTTATGAAAAAGGGTTTGAAACAATCGAAAACGTTGACACAGTTTTATGTAAATTCGACTTACAGGTGATCACATCCATAAACGTTATTGTGTGATTCTTATGATTGGCATGATGTTTTATTTTATTTTCACATTTTTGGATTGAGTTTTCCTAAAAAGGTATTTTATAAATCTTCTGCTGTTATGTTAACTATTGAAATTTATCAATATGAATAACAGTGATTCATCACTACATGATTCATCGTCAGAATTTACAATGGATATTCCAGTTTGAGTATATCTGATTGAGTCTAGACTAGAGCCTATTGAGTTTTGAATTTAGTTGAGTCTAAAATCATCCAAGTGATGGTGATCAAATTGAATCTTATAGAGAGAGAGAAATAAGTCAATGATGGCAAAACTTTTGACTCTAAAATTTCATAATGAGTGATGTCCACTGATCAGTGATTGTAAAACAATTTAGAGAGAGAGAAATAAGACAAAGATGAAGGAAAATGTGAGAGTACGTGACGAATGGAAAAATGAGGTAGAAATAATACGAGCAAAGAATGTGGCAGAACAGGTCATGCATTTTCTTTTGAGGTGCGTGTAAGATCTGAGATTCCGTTGATTGTCGTCTCAACACACATTTTCTCGGAAGTAAACAGCAGGTAAGCCTATGTTTAAAACTCCGCGCAGATAATGACAGGGGATTCTCTCTCGTCCACTTCCAATCCGTTGATTTATAAAAGCAGCGCATGCGCAGATCAACTTTCCGGATACGTTTTTTGAGTCGAACGACAATAGTTCCGAATCAGAATCTGGTCCAAGGCGGGAGATAGCGGAATCCGGCCGGGCCCGGGCATCGATGAGAGGAGAAAAGAAAAGAAAGGCAACACTCATTATATCAGTGACCGCCAATGATATCTGGCAAAGAATTTCGAGTATTCTGCGTTTGATAAGCGTTCTGCTTGAACGGTAATGCACGCACTTCTGTTGCAAACCGCCTGACAAATAAAGAATGAAAACGGGAAACATAGAAACATTCATTGGTCATGAATCACAGAGTAAAATTGTGCTCTTGAGAAAACGCGATCGGAGTGAAAACGTATCTCTTGATAATTTTTGGTAAGGTATGCATGAATGAAGTGAAACAAATTGAATAATAAGTATCAGTGATTACACTCTTTCACAATTGGAATGTTTTGTGTGCAGTCTGTTCTTCTTAGAAGTAAGAATAGTAATATAATAATTTCTTCTCATTTCATGATTTCACGAGAATCAAATGAATAATGCAACTTGTTCAATGTTCAATTTGCAATGTTCAACAATGCAATATTCACTTGCAATTTGGGCGGAATTAGTAGCCTTGTCATGTCTTTAATTCCTTTTGAATAATTATGATGAATAATATGTCTGAGAAATAAAAAACATCCGGCAACTAAGATATACTAAGATAATAAATGGCAAGGTGTAAATATACAAAATAATGAATGGTGTACTCTGAATAAATGGTCCGATTAATATTTAGAATAATAATCAATCAGTCTTTAAATAATAAACTCCATAAATTGGATCAGGATAATGTTTAAAAATGGATATACTTATATTATTGTATATTATGGTAGTCTTATTAACTTAGTACCTATGAAATTTGCTGCTTATGAAAATCATAATAATACTTGGAATGATTTTCATTACATGTTTATGGTAATAATAGTAAATGTTTTTGAGTGTTGAAACATGAATTCCTCAATTACTCATAATTCAACATGTTTACCAGAATATTGGGTTATGATTCTAGCAACTTACGTAGTATGCTGGGAATGTAAGTTATGATTAAGCGTGAGAAAAACTCTTCATTAAAGACCTTCAGGTTCGAAGTGCAGCTTGAGAAGTGCAATAATTGACACAATAAACACACCAGAGCATGCGATGAATGCTTTTAGTGCAGGTAACCTTTCTCCTGTCGACCTTTATCTGTCAGGAAGATTCGCCGTGAGAGGGCACGATGTCCGCGGCAACCTTTTCTAACCTTTGCTCAAATAATCGGATTAAAAAGGAGGCGAAAATTGTTGGCATTTGGTTATTCCAGATTTATGGTGAAATTTTATTGGTGGTTAGTCTGTTTTTTTCCTTGTCGATGAGATTTAGAAAGAAAAGATGAGTCTGAAATTATTCAAATGATTAAATAATGGATTTTTTTTAAATAGAAAATTTCAATTTGTACCAATTATTAGTAGGATTATTATTTTAGATTGCAACCAATCAGAAAAAACATGGATTAGGAGCATAAATTAATAACCTTCCAAACCGCTAACGTGTAAATAATTCTGAATCTCTGTGGATGCCAAGATAAACTAGATCAAAGCAAATTATAGTCAAATCATCAGAGCTTCGATTGAACCATCTAATTTCAGTGTAGCCTAAATTCCCATAGGCCTAATAAACGTAGAAACGTGTTCCGCCTTATAAATAATAATAGAACTGAGCTCCTCTTGTTCCATTTTCAACTATGAGGATAACAATTTAATAAAAGTATTCCATGTTGATTGGCTTGAAGCAGAGATAATGTAGCAGGTTTTCTTTTCACGTTCGTCTATGTGCTCAGAGGCACCAGCACCAGATTCCATTCTCTCTCCCAATATTATATACTATATACTACACTATATACTATTATTCTCCCTACAATGGGAGAGGGATCTAGGAGAGGACTCAAGGATGCACTTGAAATAAGATCGCTTTCAGCTAGGCTAGATAAGGCATGAGAATTTGACAAAGATGAAGTGTCAATGATATGAAGCAGACCTCAATTCTAATAAATAAATGATAACAAAAATCATTGTGACAAAAAATGATAAATGACTGGATCGTAGTGTAATTGAGAGTTGCCTACAGAATAACTCAATGTTTTTGAGAAAGAATTGAAAATAAGGATAAAGGAACATTTGATTTATCCAAATCTAGACAATTCTAGATATTCTAGACTATAGTCTAGACCTAGACTATCTAGATTCTAGACTACTCATCAAGTGAAGAAGTAAAAATTAAAATTTATCAAAATACCAAAAATATAAACAACTTTTTTATTGTAGTAATATATTGTAGCAACTTTTTTATTTGAATTTCACAATAGGAGACGGGTTTTAAAGAACTAAACATAACTTGAAAGATATTTTTAGAATGAGAATAACATCCAACTCCTCAAATGAATGTAGATGTACTCAGTACAAGAAAAAAAGGAACATTTTCTTACAGTAGGCCTATCAGTCAGTATATCATACATTTTCAATACAGTATCACACTATCCCTGGACGAACAGACTGTAATATAGTGGGGCTCACGATACTGAAACACTTAATAAGTATCTCATTGTGTTTCAGTATTTCATAATATGAGATAAAAATGAGCTAATCTGTATTAAGATTCTAAATTATTTTGAAGCACATGAAGTGGTAAAGTAATAGGCATATTTCCACAAGTATAGCAAATTCAAAATTTGTGTCGTAATTAGTGATTAATTTGACTTACCTTATCACGACAGTCGACATGAACTTTTCCGCTGTCAAGCAGTCTTCTGATAAGAGCCACATCTCCATTCACGGCGGCCCAGTGCAGTCGTACGTCTGAAGGAGTTTCTTTCTAAAACAAGTAAAAAATATTTTTCATGAATATGTTGACTTATAGCTCAGAAAAATATTAATCCACTTCTAGATAATAAGTTGAATAGTTCACATAATAATGAGTACTTGGATCATGATTCAATCAAGTGAAATCTTTATTATCATCTAACTTTTCCTACTACTGTATTGACTCAACAATCTCGTTCGCAGTAGCGGAAGTTACCAGTGTAGTTTATAGCTTTATTGATTAGGAATTTCGTTCAATTAATTATTATGATTTAAAAGCAATTGAATAGTTGCAATATCTCATTTCCTTCCAATTTTCAATGGAGTAAGTATAGCAGGATCCTTTTAACTTGTCAGAAAACATATGTTTCGACGAGCAATATCACAATACTTAAAACCTACAAATGCTGAATCTCGCAGATTATTGAAAAGGTCTTTTAAAAAGTTATTCTTTGAAAGGTCTTCTTTAAAAAGGTCTTTTAAAGACTTTAAAGGTCTTTAAGACTTTTAATTAAGCCTTTTGATTATTGTGTCGAAATCACTGTTTAATTATTACCGAAACAGCTGATTTCTGACAAGTTAAAAGGATCGTGCTATAACAGCAAACTCAAGTAATCAAGTGAAGAAGAGAAACAGCATTTTTGAAAGGGAGGTGTGTAAATGGTAAGGAGTAGATATTGAAACTGAAATATAATATTAATTATATTAATAACTACAGTCATGAAAGGTAGAAGCAACAGTTCAGCTTCTTGAGACCCTTTAATTTTGTTGAAATCGTTAAAAGTATTTACACTCAAGTGGAATTACTACTTTTACCGCAGATATGCTCTACTGGCTAACTGTTACATAGTTGGATTCCATTCTAAGGTTTCACTCGCACCGTTTAGTGTGCGGCTAACAGAACGCATGGATTAAGTAAATAACAGAGTACCTAGGCCAATTGCATTTGAAAGGTATAGTTAGCCTTTCAACCTGCTAACCTCTATTAATTTCTAGCACATTTCTAACATTCTTTCTCTTTATGTTCATCCATCCAATAACTCCTCTTTTTCCCCTCTCACTACTAAAACTTTTATCGATTTATTTTCTGCGTGCGATCTTAGGCTAGGCGTACACCGGTTAGTCAAGACAAGACAAGACGTGATTAGTCACGTTTAGTCACAGTACTACACACACCGATTAGTCATTGCATCGGTGTGTGCTGCTTCATAAGCAGCTATGTGAATTACTGTGACTAAACGTGACTAATTTCGTCTTGTCTTGTCTTGACTAACCGGTGTACGCCTAGCCTTACTGTTTTCAGTGATATTAAGAGTATTCAATAAGTTGGCGAAAATCAATCGATAGAGACTGGAATCGAAGTAAATTCACCTATAGTGAAAAGTGGCAATGCTGACGTTACGAATATTCGAAGAGCCGGCTGATTGGCCAATAAGCTGAACTAACGCCATTTTACCATTCCGACCAATCAGAAGCTAGCAGTTCGTAAACGTAATGGACTGTCGGGTGTCATGTGTGGTCTCGTACTTCTGGCTCCTGATTGGTTGAAAGCGTAAAATGGCGACTGTTCAACCCATTGGCCAATCAGACGGCTCGTTGCATTCGGAGGCAGATGGGCACTACAACAGCATCGCCATTCCTTCTTTCATTAGCGTTTGATGTTAGTTCCAGCTTTCTCATAATGTACTTATTCATTTTACATCTCATATTAATTAGTTGAGTGTTGATTGAAAATGTATTAAATTTAATGTATTTAATTCTAATTCAAATTTTAATTTGAAAATTTGTTGTAAAAAGTGATATATTGCCGTAAGAAAAATCAAAGCAGTAATAATATAATTATTTGAGCCAATCAAAAATTAATTTAAACTCCAATAAATAGAGACAGAGGAAATTAGGAAGAGTTACTTGGAATTCTTCTAAGAAATAGAAGTAGTATATTGAAGTAATTCTATGCAACTTGACTTCAAAAATTAAATTTTAAAAGTTGAATTTTTAAATTTTTTCTTAAATTTTGCACGGAAAATTCGCTTGGTTTGTAATTTGCTTGCTTTTTTTAATTCAATGACTGGACTTGACTTTGAATTGATTTAAAATACTTTTAAATGTTTTCATAATAAGATCAATGCTATTTTTCTGCAACACCAATATTATTGATTTGTTACCCTTCCGAGCTTTGAGACCAGTGGTCTCTTCGAATTCTGGGCCCTCCCCACACTACCCTTCAAACTATTAACTACGGTATCTGGCATTTGATAAATCCGGCCCTGGCATCTATTGTTATCGAGGCAAATTTTTTCCAATCAATTCACTTTTCCAATCAATCTAGTACAACTTTTCACATTTATTGAACAATAATAATATTGAAGAAGATCGTCGCAGATTCTACTATATGCTGAGATTCTAGACTGAAAGAATCAACAAAGTTTCTTTGTTTAATTTTTACAGCCAGTTGCACGAATATCCAATTGAGTTTGATCGCCCTAAAATGATGTCATCTAAAACCGAACCAATGAGCGAATCTGACGACGATGCAATGACGTCATCTTACGCTGGTTAAATTCAATTGGATTTTAATACGACTGGCCGTGAGTGTCTTTGATAAGGATAGGATTTTAGCATTGGAAGATCCGAAGATATCTGGAAATATTTCAAGATCGCAATGATATCAAGATGTCATGCAACCTTGTATCTTCATTATCATATCAAGGACACCTAATTGTTGAAATACATTAGCAAGATGACTCAATACAAGTTGTAAATAGAAGTATTGTTTTTGCTTTATTGAAATACGACACTCAAGGCTGACAGCATACTCATTGTTCTAGTTTCATGTTTAGCACACATGATGGATGAAGCATATTTTTCAAATTCAATTTTGCATCTCGACTCCATTCACGACAGGAATTGTCAGATCAGACAAAGCTTATTTGTAATGGAAATGTATAAAGTTTCGTTCATTTGTATTTATGATTTATGACGACAAAAATAATAGTAGAAAGTGCGATGGAGGTTTTCAGAAACAATTGGAAATAGTTCAAGGTATTACAAGCTATAAAACATGTTTCAAAAATACTTTCAAACCTTGTGTTCATTGTTTCAATTCCTAAGTTTATACAATCGTAGCACCATTGACTAACCAAATATTTTATTCGGATTATCAGATCCAAATATAAGTACTGTAATCAGAAATTTGGATTATCTCTGATAGCACGTTCACTATAGTTTGGCATCAGGACTGGAAATGAATTATAATCATCACATCCCCTTACAGATTTTTACCATGTTCAAAGTGCATGGGATTGAAAATCAAAAATCAAAATTCAGATTTCATCCACTATACACAATATCAATAAGGCTGCATCATGGTGGATGAAATCTTATACTTTTTATAATTATTGTAAAAAGTTGTAATGTGGTAATTCATTGCCCTAGTGTCTTAGCCAAGTGAACGAGCTGTATAATATTCATGAATAATCTCAGACAACCAATGACTGATAACGACAAGAATCCTTGCTGACAGGTACTTTTTACGCAACGTTCTTGAAACATTTGTTTCCAGAGCCATATAATTGTCCCAAACAGGTTCGAAAACACTTTTCAGAAGGTTTTTGTAACGTAATAAACTATTTCCGCAGGAAGTCTTGAGTGTCCACGTAATCTGCATGGGAGGAAGTTGTGTGCGACTAGAACAATCTTTCGAAACACTAGTGAAAAACGATCGTGAAACATTAACAACTTTCCTCTTCCCCCTCCTCTTTATCCACTGGAATAGCAGGGCACGCGACCAAGTTTTACGAACACGCAAGAAGGAGAATATGATAAAGCTAAGTAAATGGAAAGGGTGGAGGATGAAACTAGGTCAAATTAACCTGAAAGCCGTTTCAAAGAGGATGAAAGCATCCATTCTTATTTCCAGGAGAGGATGAAAGTAAAGTTCATCAAACAGGAAATAATGTAGGAAGCTTTAAATCAGAATAGAAGTGCATGGCAGGTTGAAGCGATATTTTACGATGTGTTGGTAACGGGGATTTATTTTTAGAGCCACTCTCTTCTCTCTGTAGAAGCTCAGCGATCGATTCGGTAAGAATTCACGACAAGAATAATGTGTTTCAATTGAAAGCAATCGTGTAGTGTGCATGGCATGATCAAAGTGTAATTGAGTATTTTTAGTTTTCTGACAGGCGGACCACCTAGTTGTAAACTATTATGTTGATAATTGTTTCTTAAAGAAGAAAATGTTTAATTTTAGATTTATTAGGTTTGGTAAGAATCAACAGAATAGATCTTCAAAAGCTGCATGTTTATCAGACTTTAGTAGCATGGAGAGGCACACGCAAGGAATGTGTATGCATTACCACCAGTATGAACTAGCCTACTTGCGTATGCTTTCTCTATGGTAGTAGCTTGTTTGTCTTAACTTAGTGAAGGAGGATTGATATTGGTATCATTCTGTGACTACTCTCAAAAAATAGTCAGTTACATTGGTGTCTTCAATTTAAAAAATAATACAAATATTCAAGTTGGAAAGAGTGTATGATAACCGGAGAACGTAATGACTGGAAAGAAATACAATCAGTGGTAACCGTAATTTATAATCAGAAGTCAAGGAAAACGATTCTACAGCCGAATAGCTTGCGGTAATAATTCCTGGAACTCAATGGTTTAATGGCAAATTATTTGCTGAATGTTTGCAAAATGATGGTAATAACCGAGAACAATTATGATGACTTCAATAGACTTCAATGACTTATGTAGGCCTACCTGTTTCACAGACTATTATTTGTTTGATTTTTATTGTTTCTAATCATCATGATTCTTCACTTCAATATCATATTTTGTATTATTTAAATATCCAATTTTGCAATGAATCACAGTAGGCCTAACCATAGAGAAGCGACGATACTCTCTAGTCTGTTTCTAATCTGTTCTCTGTGGCCTAACGCATTATATTTCCCTATTAAATCAATTTTTTAATACACATCTGAGAATCAAATCATCTATGATAATAACAAATATTTTTCATTAATAAGATGTGTACTTAGTTAATTATTCATGTTGAACTTTAATTATTTTATTTTTGTTTGTTCCTTATCAACTCCAAAACTTTAAAGACAAAAAAGGTGTGGATGAAAAATATAAAGAGCTAAAGAATAAAAAAGGAATCTATGGATTGAATTCACCAAGATTTCAGAGCTATAGTGTAATTGAAATTGATAAATAATAGGGATGAATAAGAAATAGGTTATGATGAAATAAGGAATAGAAGAAATGGAAGAGCTACACAAAAATACATGGAAAATCGCCTTGGAGAATCGCCTACCCTACACCCTCACTAAGACAGTAATCATCTACAATCTCTAGATCCTCTCTGACGTTCACAATTTATTTATTTTTTATAATAAGATGTCCTCACTGATAGGTCTCTTTTTAGATCTTGTGAACAGACCACTGTTGAAATGCAGAAAATAAAACTTACCTAGATATGGTTCCGGTTTACGAAATATGAAAAGAGATTTGGGGAAATTACATGCCTTCATTTATATGAGTATGAAGCGACTGAAAGATTAAAAGTTATTTGTATGTTTTGATAACCATCACGAACAGGGTTGATTCAGTAGTAATTCAACACAGATCTTATCACCAGAACAAGAATAAAATTTGTGGCAACGTCTCAAAATTTAGTCGTTCTCAAGGAATCTGTGAAAATGTCATCAGGTCAATAAAACCTGACAATCTACAATCTAAATGATGTCACTAGTATTCTTACAACCTCAATAAGCTATTTAAAGAATAATAGAATGATTCTTCTATTCACCTGACATTATCAGGATTCAACCTGCTGTATAATACCGACTAACAACTTTCACTTGGAAGATCAACGATAATTTACATGATAGCTAGTGATAAATTGTAATAATTTTGACACTAATTGTTTCATAGCAAGTGCATTATTGCGAATGAGTTCATGATCATGACGATGCTGTGGGAATAGTACGATCATTAGAATTCAATTGCATCAGACTGTTCGAATTGTTTTATTTGGTTAGAACAAACACTTAACAAGCTTTGTTTCAAGATCTTCACGCCAACACGCAAGATATGTTTTTTATTGTTTTTCAGCACTTAGCTCACGTCGTTCGAATTGTCTCTAACCAAAGGCATGCAATACTAACTACATGAATGGTTGGCTGGGAAACCTTTAATTGGTTGAGAATCGGGATAAAAATTGCATTGGATATTTGATTAAAGTTATCATTGTTCAATATTATCTACTTTAATAATGAAAGATTGGTTGTTAGTTCTAAATAGACTGCTGAGATTAAAGACTACTGAATAGTTCAAAATTAAATAAGGAATTTTCCACTTCGAATGTTTAAGAATAGCTGTGGGGTATCCTCATTCATTCCACTTGGTAAATAGGGGTGGAAAAACAACATATATATACTAGCTCTTGACAGTAGATCTTAAAAATCATCTGCCCCATCAAATTCTCTATCAATTTGAAGATGAAAGGAAATGAGATACTGCAAAAATTCAATTGCTTTTAAATCTTAATAATCAATTGAACGAAATTCCTTATGAATAATGCCGTATAAGACTTCCGCTTATGCGAATATTGACAACAGAATAATAGCTAGTAAGGAAATTCGATGAACGCTGCTGTACAAAAAAGTATTATATTGCTTTATTTATTAGGAATTTCGTTCAATTACAAATAATCAATCTCTATCAACTGGAAGTAATCAATCTCTATCAATTATCAATTTATTACTAAGGTAGCGGTATTAATTATTATTATAATTATTATTATGTTATCTACCAATAAATTGTAATGCTTATTTATTGCCTCTCCTAATGGTTTTTGCTTGGTAATGTTATTTTCCTCTTTCTCATTCAAGTCATTTTAGTACTATTTCATATTTAATAGCATATAAAAATTTTAATTATGAAGTTACAGCTATTAATCAATTCCTTCATCCTTCCCAATTTCATCTAGCCTAATAAATGTCATTGAACAGGCGATAGGTATTCCAAGAATAACGCTGCGGGTCACCCAGGATCATAACTATATAGTAGGCTTTGGCAAAGTAACAGTATACCTTCTGTACTGGAACGTTGATAATTCTCTAAAACTGCGGACATGTACGAATTTATTGCACCTGGATGAAGGCTGAGTAGCAGGTAACAGTAACAGGTTTAACTGTTACACGTCATTAGGTCACAGTTTTTTATTATACTCACTGGGCACCGTCAACAACTACATGATTCCTTCACTCTGGTGTAGAATACAAATTCTATAGACGCACCGAGTGCAATGCTCTTGACACTTATAGTAAACTTCACTACCAAAGTGTACTATAATATATCGAATGAACTCATAGTACTACTACTACTACACTGGGAGACATTGGGTTGGGTTTATTATGTCTTTGAAAGCATTGCACATTTCGTGGCTCATTAATCTTAATTTTTCATTATGAGAGCTTTTGAAACTGGGTGCCCTGTATACCACTCCCTAGATAATGTCAGACTAGAATTGCTAGAGTCGCACTCTCATATATCAAAGTAATATTGAGTCTGTCTGTATAGTTATTATTGTTTTGTAGAACAGAAAGATTATTTCGATTCCATTCCTCATTGATTTCATTTCCTTTGGAAAAAAATCGAGAAAATACAAAGTAAAATGGCCGTCAAATAAATTTGAACATCTGTGAAGGCTTTTCACACATTCCACATGCGTAGGGTTAGGAGTGTAGTAGTATAGGAGCGGGTTCATACGAACGGTTTTTGTGCGGTTTCGACTACCAGCGGTTCCAAGTGTGGGAGAGAGACAAGATTATGCCGGTTTTTCGTCTCTCTCCCATACATGGAACGGCTGGTAGTCACAACCGCCCAAAAACCGTTTGTGTGAACAAAATCATTGAACTCAATTTCATGCTAACATGTTTATTTATTTCAATAAAGCTCTTTTGACTCTTTTGAATAAAGCTCGTGTGTACTCGTATTCCAAAGATAATTTTATATAAAAAATGCCTCAAACTAGGTTTTACTATTTTTATAAACATTTATGAAACTCAGCAACAAAGTTTTTAATTATTCAAAGTTGAGATGTAAACGGAGAACCTCATTATATCTTTGTGTGTATTGAGTGCAGACAGTATTGAACAACTCATTTCAATTACTGTCTAATTATTTCCACTTGAAACAAGAATGGAATAATTGAACACTTAGACCTCAACCTGCCTCTTATCATCTTACCATGACTAATTTTACAATGACAATATTTCAAGTGTCATCTTAGCGTTTAACTCATTCTATTTTTCGTTCCACGCTTCACCCATGTACAAGTACATACAGATTCAAATAATTGCCACGTATTCTTTTTTAAAAACTCCAATTACATATTTTTTATAACACTGAAGCTCTGATCTGTTATTTCTTATGATTTTTGATAGAGAATATAAACGTTTTTATGAGCAACAATTTTCTAAATTAATTCTTGAACCAATTTTTAATGAACAATTAAAATTATGTAAGAATGAAAGACTTATCACACATTTTGTAAATTGGAGACTTTAATGGAGGTAACTCAAGCTACTCAGAAAAATTATGTTTGGGAGCTACAGGAAGTTTGCAAAAGAGGAGAAAACATTGAACAAAATCATTCAATCTTGATTTTCATCATGAACTGCTTGATTATTGCTTAAAATCATTGTGAAATAGAACTTCAAATTATTATATTGTATTGCAAAAAACCTGTTGAAGGTGAAATCTACTCATAGGAACTTTGAAATTGATAGTCCAAGTTTATTGACTAGAACCTTTTTTTCCAATCAATTTTAACAAGAACCGGTCATTCTATACAAGAATTTGATATCGTATATTGTATTACGGTTGGCAGATCCAGTTCTGTGAATATTTTCTGTTTCTGCAAGAGATCTGTTACTTGAAAAAAATTGCAATGAATTCCGCAGAAAGTTACATAATGCTTTTCATAATTTTTTTATCCATCGAGGTTGAATAAACAGGTTGAACTTCAAATCACATCAAATATTTTATTTGCCTTATTCTTCAAACTAATCATTTATTGAATTGTGAAATGACACTTTTTTGACCCTCTTCAACTTGATAAATATCACTATAGCCTTCCTGTTCCTCTAGCTTTTTTCAAATTGATTCTTTCATAATTTATTCTATTACGTTTGATAAAACATGATAGCAGTGAATATTGCCAATTGGTTTCACACAAAGTATTCTAGACTAACAAACCAATAAGGATCTTGGATTCTTGTATTATCTGCAATAATACTTACTTGAATGACAGGTAATCATAACTATAAAATCTTCAAGGAAAACCTTCAAAATAGTTCTTGGATTCTTGTATTAGACTATCTGTAATAATATCTTCCATGAACGACAGGTAATCAATCATAACTTAAAATCTTCAAGGAAATGATTCAATCAAACCAATACGCTATCAAAGTGGAAGAACTATAAAAACTTTAAACGACTTACTTTCATGGACATGATGTCAGTCCTGAAGTGATGTCACGCACATGGTTGATGATGTCAGTAGCTCCCCAATCACTATAAAAAAAGCACAAACTAGTGTCACAACATTTTCGACAATACACAACACTATACACTCTTCCAAATTCGAGGAGATTTCAACAACGCATGTGAAAAATGAAAACAAAATGTTTTTTTTTTTTAATTTTCCAAGACAGTGAGAGTGTTTTCAAGTGGTGGAGAGTGGAAGTGAGTAGTTACGCGTAGCTGTAATATCTAAAATTAAACTCGAGCTCACACCTCTCGCGAGCTCGCGACTGCGAACTCGACTGAGCAGACAACTGCAGAATAGAACGCTGCACTCAACGTCAAACTGTACAGTGAATAAGCGGACGCGCTCCCAATTCAAACACAATGTTTGTTTCTTGAATCTCCCGCTGACTTCTCGCTTGGCAGCGAAAAATTTCCCTCCCACTTATAAATTTTCCCTCCCGCTCACAAAATTAATCTTCCCTCGTTTTCCAGTCATTCAGATTCCCTTTATATCAGTCATTGAAGGAGCAGGATACTAGTTTATGGAATAACTCAATCCAAATCAAAAAAATAATTTTTGTTAGGACTATGTTTTCTAATGTAAATGGAATATTAATATTCAGTAATTATAAAGTATGGTGATATCATGAAGTCTTGACATGAATAAAACATGTATATTATGTTAATATTGTAATATTAACAAATATTGTAACAATATAATTGTCGACTTGGAAGTAACAAATCTCATTTAGAATTCTCCAATACTAATGACCAGAGTAGAGTAAAACAATAATTGATGAAAAAGGAGGTACCCTTCTTAATTGAAGGATCAAGGAGGAAAGGTATCCATTTTAATGGGAACTCAAACTGAATGGAAACTAATTGGAAAGTGATCTGAATGCTGATTTACCCGTTCAGAAAGCCAAAAATTAAACATCCTGAAACAATAAAATTAGTAATTTACAAACATTCCATCAACCATCCCAATCTCATACTCAATGTTCAACTCAATTTCAAATAGAGTACTTATAAGTCTAGTGCATTCTAGCCTTTTTCCCAATATACGGGATTTCTAAAATTTCATGACACATCCCCACAACCTCAAAAGTACTAGCACAAGGCTGTATTTGTAACTGCAATCTACTGTAATGTACTGTACAATTGTAATATACTGACGTATATTTTTGTTGATTGAGGTCCCTGGGAGGGGCCCACTATGCAAGCCGCTGAACCTCCTTGTAGTATGTCTTTGACCTCACATTTTCTTTCAGCCAAATACTGTTGTGTGTCAATTTTCATTTGAATAGGAGAAGAATCTGATTGAATAAGTTATTGATGACAGAATAATATTATCATGAAGGTTGAGAATGCCAAGTTTCACAGCAATTTATCTATTATGGAGATAGATATTGAGTGTTTAATAATTTCCATAAACTGAAACCGCAATCCCAAAAATCTTGATTTCAGAAACACAATAGTATTCTTCTGGGGGTGAGCGAATAATTTTCTCGTCCTATTTTAACCGTCTGCCGCCCGGTTGCAAAAACTGCAACCCGCTCAACTTCCAAAAATCATAGTTCAAATTTTATCCTTTATTCATTCTGTCTGCCGTGCGTTTGCAAAAACTGCCATAATTTTATAGCCTACCACCGTGTATTTTGAGCGATCGATTGTGTCAAAATTTATCATTACCACTGCGACGTATTTTTGAAACGCTCGACGATAAAAATGCAGACGATAGAGCATAAAAGCGCTCATTCACTCCATTGTACTTATGTATATTTTATCATACATACAAGAACGGAATCCTACATTTTTTGAAACGATTGTCAATAAAAATATAGATGATAGAGCATGAAAACTTTCATTTGCTCCAATCTAGGTACTGCACTTGAAAACGTCCAATATTTCATCTTAGTAAGAAATCGCATTAATAACTGAGATATGGCGATTTCTTGGTTAACACATATATCACTGTAGAAATCGCAAATCATCTGTGTACTGTACTGTATTATTTCGTGAGAATTAGAGGGAATTCGCTGTATTATTTTAGATATTAAAAATAGGATTTTACAAAATCAGATGTCGTTTCCTCCAGAATGAAAAACTATTTAAATCACACAAAGTTTTGTAAACCTTATAATAATTTGTAAACCTTATCATAATTTCTCCACTAAAATGAAATAAAAATGTTGAGTAGCCGCAGTTTTGAAAAAATCATATATTGGTAGTATTTAATACATTACCATTCTGCAAACCAGTATTTATTAGTGAGCTCACCAAATTTCATTGGAAATTGTTGGTCCATTAATGAGATATGATGCAGAAAATTAAAAAAATAAATAAAATGAAAGATAGGAAAGTAAAGAAAATCGAACGACATTATTTTTCTGTTAGTTTTAGTTGTTGAAATATCGATTTATTGGTACTGAAGTCACTATTTTTGGGGAACTCTGTAGATAACTATTATCATAATAAATCGAATTATAATATATTATCAATTATTTGTAATTATCTTACCACCACATATTTAAAAAATTATTCAAGGAAGTTATGTTAAATTGTATTTTGTGCGTGATTAGTTGAGAAATTAAACATTGCGATCGAAGGGGTGTCTTCACAATATTCTACCACATCATAATCCTCTATCTTGTTTATGACGTACTTTCCATGATGAAGCAGTGTGGAGACATGGCTTCAAACAACCAATAAATGTCATGCTCTGTAACATATTTCACTCATGTGAGTCATAAATATAGGAGTGATTCTTGACAATTAATCTCAACTGCCAGCTTTGAAATAGCAATAACGTATAGAAACAGTTCATTATAATCATATTCACAGTCACTTGAAGATCTAACCAAAAAATTCTCACCTTCAACCGTATTGCAGAAGTTCCAAAGAGAGGCTTGATAAGCAAACAAAACATTCTGAAAGTATACAACTTTCACGAGTGTGATTCAAATTCGCATATTGCACATGTAAAGTTTGTTCAAAGTTACTAACCTTGTAAAGCAGAAGCCATGAATTAAGATCGTTCACTGTGGATTACACGTGAATTGAAGTGTGTTAACACCAAGAATACGATTATTATTTAAAACTTGATCCCATGTATTCGTCTAGTATTGGTAGGCCTAATAGATAAAGGAAACGTCTCTAGTAATTGCTTAAACAAACACATTGTCAACAAATACGAATGATACAATAAATGCGTCTCGTGGCATGAACCATGGCTGTTATCTGAGAGAAATAAAGGGATGCAGGAGGGTTGAAAGAGAATGTAAGGAAGGAGAGGGTGGGGTTTTGGAGGGAGGGATGGAAAAGAGAGAGGGAGGGGATGTAAGCGCAAGCGCGTCTGAAGTCATATTGAAATCGATTACAGTGTTTAAATATTGTGACGCTTGTTTTGCTACGGGGGTGTTCACACACATGCAAGTCGCGATACAACCGCATGTCTTGAAACTCATTCATCAGATAGTTCATCATAGCATGAATGAATGGGAGTCAGAGTTGAAGAGAACACGACAGTAATGCTTCCACTTTTGTAACGTACAAAGTTATATTATAGTTTTCTGAATTGGATCGTGCAGTTTGAATCAGAAATATTAAAAATATATGCATGGATAGATTTATGTAATAAGTGTATGAGTTTATAATAGCAGGACCATTCCAGATCTGTAGAAAATTAAGAATCTCTTTATTTTGATTTTTGTGAATGTTAGATGGGATTCATAGAGGCAAATTGCTTCAAATTTGCTTTTAAATCCTCAAACATAAGTTGAATAGCTGGATCGAGATTTTATGAATATATCAAGAGATATTCATCAGTTAAATTCCGAGCCGTGTCCAGTCACCCCAGATATTTCGTATTGAAACCGTTTTCAAAATACTGTGCAGAGATCGGAGTTATAGCCTAGAAGACTTAGATAACTTTATAGAAGACAAATACTAATCTCATAATTAGTTTATAGAAAAATACTAAACTCAGATTTAGTAAAAAAACATAATACAAAATTTTCTTAATTTCTCACCTGTGGAAAACTTTATTTAAACGGATTTTAGATTACGATACTTATTTTCTATGTAATCATCAACTAAATTTTACAAATTATATATCTTGACAATCATTCGAATGCGAATCTTTCACACCATTGGCCACACTGTGATAATACAGTCTCTCTCTGCCATCTAGCATCGAAATAGAAAACTATAAATTCCAACAGAACAGCTTCAGCGCTGCTTCTGGTGAGAGTAGGAACTAGTAGCTGTAAATATACGACAAGCATGATTATAGTAATACATATCATTATCAATGTAGTCACTGGTGTGGAGGCTATTTCAAACGTCCGGCTCATTTTTTTGATAATTTAGAGTTTTATCAGATTTCTAGCACGTTTCAACGTCGGGAAAAGTTATTTTCAAACAAAATACAAGCCTATAAATCGATTCAGATCATTTTTCTATCACCTTCGTGCGGTAGTTTCAGAATAAAAATTATTTTAATACAAGAAATTGATGTAATTTAGGATTTATTGGTGATAATCTGAAAATATCACATTCGAGCACCTGAAAATATTTTTATACGGTTCTATAGACAATTTCGCAATGAACCAGTACTATTTGGTGCCTTCAACTCCACAAATAACTCTAGGAAAAAATGGAATAAAAACCCATTTTGACAATTTACTAAGTTCGCAGTGTGTCACTCAGTAACGTAGGGTTTTTGGGTATAGCGGTTCATCAGATATTCCTATCCTAGAATTCAATAAAGAATGATTCCCTTAGAGGATTAGGATATTTATGATGGTGGGAAAAGATAGTTATTGAAACTTTTCATTCCAATGACCTTCTAGCTTTATACGATTCCTCGACCGATTTCCCTTGTAATTGGTATTTTTTAAACCTTACCATCCCCTACACAGTTCAGGATAATGGAAATATAATTTTTTATAACTCCTTTACAATTATTTCAATTATTCTAATGCATGTACGACTTTTCATCATATGAAAATGTGATATACTGTAATAGGAAAAATTAATTGAAGAATCAAATGAAATAAATTTCAAGTACAGTATGTGACTATGTTAGTTTTCGTACACTAAGTGGAAATTAACAAAAAGTATGAGATTTCTAATAGGTTTTTCAGGTTTTTGATCATAATATCTTGAAAATAATATTGCAGCTGCATATCTAAAACTGGGCTCAAACGATTACTCAACTCAATTTACATACATCGAGACCTATAAGCAATCTCTAGTCACACATAGAACTCTATAAAAATATTAATAAAAAGTTTGGCATGTTTAACAATTTTTTCTCAATAACGGTACAGTTTCGGACCATAGATGTTCCTATTCCAACTTTTCACGTAGAATCATGTCATTTATTTTCAAGTCA
Source organism: Laodelphax striatellus (assembly GCA_017141395.1). Lineage (NCBI taxonomy): Eukaryota > Metazoa > Arthropoda > Insecta > Hemiptera > Delphacidae > Laodelphax > Laodelphax striatellus. The sequence continues at coordinate 6,805,544 of CM029539.1, forward strand.
TTATCTCATTTTCTGGTGCAGTGTCCTAACTTTGACATTTTTAAAGAAAATCCATCGTGATAGAATCGAAGGAAGGAGTATCGACTATTCGACTCGACTTTCGATGTGAAAGACCTAGTTCTTCATTTCGCTGGTAGGAGGCGTAGGCTGCCTCGCTTTATTCTACAGTGACTATTACTACTACAGGAGTCTGTCTATAGGTTTTAACTTTTTGAATTTGAGTCACTGTAGTTTTTTTTTGTAAGAGAAGGTATTTATTGTAAGTTTTTTGTAAAAGATGAAGGTATCACTACAATGTTGGTCCTTGTCATCAGAGACATTTGAATTTATTAAATTTAAATTAGAAATAGAAGATATAATTTAGATTTTCTATTAGCATAGGAATTTTCTGTGTTATTATGTTCAGCTACAGAAACTGCACTTATTTGATTCATCTGTATTGTAGGCAGTAGGTCGAAAATCACATACACATAAAATGTACAACAAATAAGGTGAGCAATATTTATCAGATTTCCACAAAATGTGACGTGTGTAAGTCGTGCCTACTGCGTTAAATTTTAAATTATATTTAAATCTTGGAATCTCAGGTTCTTAACTCCTCCAACTCCAGACAGCACTCTGGAATGGAGAACGATATTCGTTATGTTCACGTAGATGGAGAGGATTTCGACATTTAAATCGCACCTTGGGAAGAAGAGTGTCCAACTCAGTAATTGTAAATTTTGAGTTAGGGATGTATTCTAGTAATTTGAGACGCCTACTATCTGGTGAAAAACTGTTTCTATCCGAATGGAAAGTCGATGCGTAATTTAATATTACTCAATTCATGGTTCAGTATCCCTTTATTTTGTTGAAGTTATCCCTAAATTGTTGAAGTTACACGTAATTGTTTTATACACATTTAATTGAGGTATTGGACAGGGGTGCTCAACCTTCATAATCAAGCGCCACAAGTTAATATTGAAAGTACACTAAGCCAATCAATGGTAAGCGAGGGTCATAAATGATTAAAGATTTCAAGATAAAAGGGACATTCTGTCAATGATATTTTACAATTTGAAACAATTTTCCGTATTTTTAATACTGTAGCATAATTAATGTTCAACAGTAAATATAATTTTTCTTTTAATTTTTCGTGCTTTTTCAACTGAAAAAAAATGAAAATCAATCATTGTAACAAAAGTTTATCGTTTGTATAGCGACATTGTTTTTTGACGCATTTGTACAGTTTCAATAAAACTCTTGAATTGCTGATTGAATTCCTTCCGAAAAATAAATACAGTAGCCTACTCAATGTTTGGTCAGATATTCTCAATATCAAATGAGTTTGAAAAAATATTTTCAACAATAATTTCTCTCGTCATTCTCTTTCAAGTGATTGTGATACGCTTGTCAAGACCAAGAAAATGGCTGCCTTTGAAAACAAAATGGCAGGACCTACTAAGCCTACGATGGAGCTCTGTGATTGGACGAAACCTCCCACTCCCTCTTTCAACGCCTGGAGAAGCTGGCCAATGGGAGTCCAGCATTAAAGACTGTATCAGCTTACTTGTTTACTTTTCCTGCGCTAGATAGCGTTTGTGATACGATTCATAAAGTAGAATAAGCTCATTCACATGTAAATTTGTACACTATGGATAACATTACTTTTACTTTTTTTCTTAGAGATATTGAGGGCACTGGAATGAATGTTTTTAACTGTTTATAAATAAATTCAATCTATCACTTTTGCTTTTTGAAAAAAGAAAGAAGTTGATATTTAGGATTATTTTGAAAAAGATCGTTTCAAGCTTCTAGGATGCTACATAATATTGAAATGTTGAACAAATTGAAGTAATATTCAAGCAAATATTAAATCTTTCGTACCAAAACATAATCATTGTGAATCTGAACTAATCCTATCACTGGAGTTTTTTTCTGAATCCTGGAACACTTTTTCTTCGTATTCTCCTCGGATTCAATTTGGGCAATGACCATTTTCATTTCCCCTTCAATAGTTTCCATATGGTGAAATAAAAAATCGCTCACCCTCAATGGGAGTCTTCCCAAGGAAAGCGGGGATCTGGGGGCCCTCCCTTAAGATTTTTTTGCCAAAATTTCTACCAAACAATTCCCATACTTCCTATTACAAATGATTTGTTTTGGTTCATCATCTAAAACACCATCTTAATTTAGTTAATCTGCGTTACTAGCTTTTTTTAAGATCCTTAAATATGGGACTGTAGGCAATAATTATTAGTGTTTGTTCGTTCGGTTGTCAAAATTAAATAACTGTCATTAATAAAAGTTATTCTTATTTTAAGTCAACTTTAAGAAATAATTTAAGAATATAAATATTGCAATACAATATAGCGGGGCCGGACCTATTCTCTTTCCCCAATTCTCACTTCCATATTCAAGCATGATGTGATGCAATGATGCATTATGATGAAGTCCATGATAGTGATGCTTTATAAATTAATATTTCCGACACCCCTCTGCCAAATTACGCAACTAGTCTCGATAACTGGATGATAGTAGAGCACATTGAACTCATTATCATCAGCGAACATATTGAACAATAGCAAACATTTCCTTCACAAAAACAATCCAACTTTCAACTCAGACTGTACTTCCACGATGATATGGAGTTGAAAGAGAGCCACCTGTTGAGACAGAAATACGTTGATCACACCTGTTTTTTGCTTCCTCTATCATTTCAGCCCTCCTTCTCCTGCTTTGCCTTGCCACCCATCCGTAACTTAGTCGGAAAGGTACCGGACCTTGTATTCGACCGTTAGGCTGCACCAAAACAAGTTGGATTAATTTGGTGTTCTGAGGCTTCGTGTCTTTGAGACTATTTATATAACATGGGAGCTGACTAGGGAGTTAACATTGGTTGGATGGAAAAATAACTGAAAAATTCACAAATAAGTACCATATTAAATGTTCAAATACTAAAATATTGGGGAAATATTGGATGGTAAAAACCTCACAGGTTTCTTGCATGTATAGCAGGATTCTTTTGAATTGTCAGAAAACAGCTGATTGATGTACGCTAGTTCACTGACGTTAAATCAGCTGTTTTCTGACAATTTAAAAGAATCCTGCTATATCTATCGAAATATTTAATGAATTTTATGAAAAATCACAATAAACTAGGGGAAGGAACAAGAAATGAGCTTAATTGAAACTCAAATTATATTCCAATAATTTGAGTTAATTAGGATTTCCAATAGAATAACTAAACTACTGACACAAAAATTACATTTGGATCTATTATTAATCAATTTAAATAATAGAGATTGAAGGAAGAGATTATTGCTGAAATGTATCACTGGAACAGACATAGGGATAGGATATTTGTTGCAATTGAGGGAAATTAGAAAATATTGATTACAAAATTTTGATTCATACATTTTAGTCAGATATAGTAGCTGACACCTTGTTATAACACTGATAGTTGAATACTGCATGCAATGAGGTATCAAGTGTTTTTATTCACAAAATACTGCCTTAAATTGTTGATGAAATTAGTAGATTTATGTAAGCAAGAATTACTGTAGACACAGAATAATTCAAGTCACATTAAAGAAGTGAGGGATAGAAGTTGTAAGATTTAGAAGTTGTAAAATTCAATCTTCAATATTGATGCATTCAGTACAAATGCTAGTTAATTGTTTTTGTTTCTCAAGAGTCTTCTGTCAGAAAACAACAGTATGTAAAAGTAGAAAAAACATCATATAATATAAACATATAAACATCATCAAATATCAGGGAAGTGTTGTTGTTGAAGGAATCATTGAGACAAAATTCTACCAAAGTGAATTTTTTATGGCCTCTGTAAGTAGGTACTCACAATTCACATCTTATTCTTCATAGTAATTGCAACCACATACGCCTACACTGTAGTGTAGATATATGTATAATATATTATCCTACATATATCACATGGAATACGTTGTTTGAAACGAGAATGTAAGTCATCAAATGAATATTGAGCCAATTAGGAAAATAAATAGTAAAAAGTAGTTCTAATGAGCTAACCGAATCCGTTGTACCGGTACTGAATTACGGCAAGCTTATTTGCTATAAAATGCTTATTAACTCATACAAAAGTTATTTATAACGGAGCAGCATCGTTGAACGTAGTAAATAAACTTGAATACTTGTTTAAGAACTTACTAATTGGTCAAGACCAGGCCATAATGATAGAAGTACTTTACAGCCAATGATTTTATTACCTTTTATGACCGCAGACAAGTTGCAATACAGGCGTCATTAAATGTATTTATCTATGAATTGTTATAACTGTATTATCCCTCAAGTGGCGCCTCTTTTATTGATGGGGACCTCCCAGGCAATGTCATCATTGCAGACTTAGGTAAATGTGGAGGATTGATGACGTTAACACCTCTAAATAAAAAATGGAATATTAAATCTCTGATATTTGAAATCATTAAATCTCTCAAGAAGCATGTAATCTCACGCAATTCTATGAAAAGTGTAGATAGCATTTGAAATATTACTCGTATTTATAAATTTTTTTGCTAGGGATGATGCCCACATAAGCTCTAGGCTTGTGCATGGGTAATGGGAAGAATTATGATGAGAGATGAAATTGATGGAGAGTAGGCCAATAGTATTTAGCCAGGTCAGCTAATATTCTATTGGGTGGGAGAATATAATATTTAATTCAGTTCATTTTGCAGCAAAATCCAAAACTATACAGAAGATACAGAACTTGTTATTTGCAATTATAAGTACAAATCAAAATTGATTAGTAGAGTCATTATACTGTAGAGTGATTCAGCGTTGGAAGCAATTAAATGATTTCATTCGTATTCCTCCTATTAACATGAAACAAAACACTCTTTTAGTATTTCAGTTCACCATTTCAATAAAAAATTAATTTCAAACCAGTATCCTCGTGACAACATTTTCAAGCTCATTTTTAAACATACTGAAAATTACAAAAAAAGTGTTAACTATGATGTATCATCTCTTGCAATCATATAGCTGGTCAATCCATCACCCCAACAAAAAAGTTAAATATGCATTTTTTAAGCAATCTACCTGAATCCTGTTCAATAGGATCGATATTAGGAGATCTTCTCCATTATTATCGTTCTGTAATAGCTGAGTGAACCCTTTAGCTCAGTATATATTTTTCGACGCTCCTCAAAAAAGAAAACGTCCACAGGTTTTCTGTTATATAACATCAATAATTTTATTTTCAGAACCTATCTCTCACAGGTTTTACTGTCTATTCTTCTACACGATGGCTCTTATATAATAATAATCCTTTTATTTTTGAAATATGCCTTCTCGCGTTGTAATTATTTCTCCAGTAGGTGTAGCGATCTGGAAGCAAGGGTTCTCTGGAGGCTGGCAGAACGTGGAGAGGAGTTGTGTTTTAATGAATTTAATTAGAAAAGCCGCAGGACAGAAATTCCTGAGGTGGGTGTGTGGTTGGGCGCTTGCGTATGTGAGACACCCTTCAGGTCTGCACCAGACATGTGGGGATTATACCTATACCTATAATAATCGTTGTGTGTGTGTTCGGGACCCATGCGATTCCTCTCAGTCCGATGGGAAGATGCTCCATTAAACGTGTGGTGTTGATCGTGAAGTGGAAGTGGAGAAAAAAATTGGAGGGCAAGTCTCGAACTTATTTTTTTGGAGGGGACTCAGCGGAGATGCAAAGCTGATACATTCCTAGCAGGAGGAAGCTCGGAGGATACAGTTGAATAATGCTGAAGCACAGAGAAGAAGAGCTCTGAATTATATTATCTCTTATATTATTATATTATCTCTTGTATTATATTATATTAATTATTATCTCTGAAGTAATGAAGAGAGTCTTGAATCCTTGACTCCTCTCTTTTTCTGTAACTGAAGTAAAGAGTGTCTTGAATGTGTGCCGAGTGCTGAATGGAGAATGTCTTGTAGAATCTCCAATCATATTTCTTGAATATTTCAACTCCAATCAGATCTTCCTTGTCTTCTGAGCTAACCAATAAGCTTCTGAATATTTGATCTGCGAAAGAAAAAATAATTAAGAATAAAGTGCTCTATTAATTTTTATTATGCTCACAAAAAGAGTTTTATAATGTGTGTAAAAGAGATTAGAAGATACTGGTAGAAATATTTTTATCAGTAACCAGCAGTATTGAATCAAGTGGAAGTCACCCATTGAAGAACAATAACATTGAAAAATGATACTTCTCAACTTATAATGGTATTGTTTTTTCAAAATCATTATCTTTATCAATCCGATCATGCCTTGGCTTTCATGTGTTTGAAAATAAATCTAGAACAGTCTTGAGGATGTTAGTACAAGAATAGTCTTGAGAACTAATACTCATTGGCTTGAGAATTGTTTTGTGAAGTAATAAATTACACAATTCCAAAATATCATTCACAAAAACCTCAAATACTGTGAAAGAAATATTTAACCACATCTGTACTAGCTCCTATTTATCAATTTCATTCTATTTATTCGATAATGACAATTGTTTTTTGTCTGCAGTTGAGAGTATTTAGGAATAATATCAAGTGATTAGAGAAATAAATTAGGTATCTGCATTTTAGAACTGTGTGGATAATTTCAATTGATGATTTTGGATTCAACGATTGTAGTAGGTGTATTCCGGTCACATGAGAGTATATTATTTTGAAAAAGCTCTATAACAGCTTCATGGGTGGATGAGCATAATCCAATGAAAACAAAATGACAAAAATGCATGGTATTGCTACAGCAAAATTTTCATTTGACTTCATCACTGAAAATAGATATTGTTAATACAAAATAATTCATGCTAGAATTATTTTACATGACATATTAAAATAATTATTGGGTAAACAAATAAATGTACAAAAAACATTCCAATTGATACACAGTTCATGTGTTCAAGAAATATGCCTCAAAGTTTGCAACGGAACAATGAAACGTGTATCATCGAGTATCCTACTTTTAAAAAGTTTGAGTTACCGGCTTTTCGGCGCTCTATCACTATCAAAACGAATTCGCGGCGCACGGTTGAAAGACAATCATGTGAAGTCAATTTTCAAACGTTTAGTTTTCATCCTTCGTTGAAATGTATGTGTATTTTTGTAATGAATTATGTTATACATTGAATATAACAATATTGTGATAGTTAATGATCCTTTAGAAACATTTTTAATTTAATCTATGAGTTAGTTTTTCTCGAATTTTGTTTTTATGTGCAGTGTGTTTTAAAACAAAATCGAAAAACATAAACATAATATTACTGGAAGGAAGAAGTGAAACAATAAAGAAATCTGAGGAGTAACCTATTAATTATCATTATTAAGGAGTGACTAGTGTAATTTATATAGAATATGAAAAAACCTCATCAGTGATCTAGTTTTTGATAAACTCCCAAGTTAAAATTGCACTAGGTGAATGTATTTTAGTGTGTGCTGCACCTTATGGATACACTGATGTGAGCTGACTGGCATCATTATTATTTATGAAGATTCTGGATATTCTCTGATCAATTCCATAACTGGTGAGTTTGATATTATTTAATCTCGCTCATATATAATATCACATTTTCAAAGTATTATTTTTTGTTTCCCTATCACAATCATTGGAAAGAGGCTCTTCTTCTAAAGCTTCATAAATTATTAAGCTTCTTCCAAATCTACTACTTCTATTTTTTATTACATTATATACTTTATTATATCCTTATACTCTTAATCTTCATTCTCATGAAGCGTTAAACGAGCAATGAATTTTTTCACAATTATCAAAAAATGTGTATCTTCAAATAATGGGAGATCAAGCCACCTTGCAAATTAGAAAGAGGTTCTCCTTCTTCTAAAGCTAGATAAATTATTCTTATTCTCAAGAAGCATCAAACAAGCAATTAATCTCTCAATATAAATCACTTTTTGAAATTGTCAAATTTTCAAACTCCACTTTCAAAAAGTGTTTTCTATTATGGATAGATTCCACAACATCAGTATTTGTTCTACAAATTTTATCAATAAATCTTCACAATAATCATTCAGAGTGGCTCTTCAAATAAAGGAAGATCAAGCCAAAAGTTTCCAAGTGAAATCAAAGGGACTGAAGCGTATCCAAGTAATGTTTTTTATGTAAATAGGATTTTATTTATTGTCCATATAGCCTACAAAGGGGATAGAGCGCTCAGAACCATAAAGAACCGATGTTTATTCCGTTTCTGACGCCCACAAAGATGGAATAATGTTTCTCCAGATGTTTCTCTCTTTGAAACATGAATTTACAGTCTCTCTCTATCTTTACCCTCTCTCCATAGGTATTTCAAAGTAGGATAGGTTTTATTAGTTACCAATCCTGATTTTTATTACACAATATTCCGTTAAAAATCCAATTCAAAGATAGTTTAGAACTGTAAATCTTTTGTAGAGTGGTATATGCTCTTCCCAATGTGCAAGAGAAACAAAAAATACTTTGAGAATGTCAGATTACACAGCTATTTTAGAACAATTCTTTGTAACAGTCTATACTAATGAATTTCAACAGGTACTTTATGCGACATTTTTCTCAAATTTTCGTTATTATTTGAGAGCCAAATGTTGTCATGGATATGATTTATGATTCTTCTTGTGTTTACTTTATTCTAATTGTGAATATTTTTGTGGAACTTCTCTTGAATCGAAATAGGAAGATTTGCATTAATGAATTTAAAGTGAGTTGGATGAATTTGGTTTCATTTTTTTTTTTTTGAGAGAGTATCGAAGAATAATCACATTCTTCCAAATTCCACGAATAGTATACCCGCATGTGAATTCGAGATCCTTGAATACATTTCTCTAATTTACTATTTATAATCCCACATGGTTTTTAACATATTAATGAGTCTAATAAAATACAAATGACCGAATTTTTCGTATTGCAAATTTCGGAGGACAAATAGATAATACTTTTTGCCTGACTTGAAGAAACGACCTACAAAAATTCACAAGATTGCATTACATAAAATAAAATATATAATATTATATAAGATATGGATTTTCATGTAACTTGGCTAAATGTCTTATATAACATCCTTATATTTTAACAAATTATTTCAATATCAAAATTATTATCATAATCACATGAAAATGAAAAGTATACGGACACTTTGTAGACCTAACAACAAGTGGCAAATGGCGTCATAAAAGCTGCTGCACATTTGCTGCTCAATTACAAGCTCAGACCACCAACAAATACATCTCAATACTAAAATATCCGCAGGCTCTCATAACAGTACAGTAGCTTCCTTTTAATACAATCGGTCCATCTCATTCCTTACTTTGAGAAAGCATAAAAGTGCGTCCGCTTAAACCTTAATTCAACTAAAAGTCATAAAGCCTCATTTAAAATGTCCTCAGGCACTCTCAGTAGCAATGAGTTGCCTAATATCAGTACAGTAGCTTTCCTTCCAACTTCCAATAAGGATTTAACTGACAAGTAAGAGACTGGAATTTAATCAGTCAATTGAAGCTCGACTAATTTTTTAAATCACGTAAACGTTTGTTCGTTCCTCAATCCTCGAACTCATATTCAAGTTTGAATCATGAACAAATCGATCTAAAATAGCTTCAGGCTCACACATTAGTAAACTAACTTTTGCTTCTCTTGAAACAGAAGTAACGTTCAAGAAAAAGACTGAATTGAATCAGTCAATAAAAGCATAACTAATTTTGATGCCTCACTTATAAAAGTTTGCTCGCTCCTCAATAATTCTCCTCACCATAGTCAATGATCCGTTGAGAAGTTAACCGCCTCAGATGAGTGGTTAAAGTTACTCAGTAATGTTGCATGCACGAATCGCTTCAAAATTAATCTGGTGTCAGTTCGCAATGCGGTTTAAGTGATTGGATTTGTCGAGGATGACTTGAAAAGAAAACAGATGTTGGAGAGAAATAAGAAGGAAAGAGATAAAAGGAAAAGTAAGAGAGAAAGATATGAGGAAAGAAATTAACAAGTAACGGTTGAGAGCTACCGAACAACTTAAAAGCCGTGGGGTAAATTTAATGTGGATGGTCAAAAGATGAAGCACGAAAATCTTCCTCAGTAAGTATTGCACATACGGCTGCCCTATCATTATTTACAATGATGTGCTATCTTCAGTAGTAACGTTGAAATGAAGTGCTCACGGTACATGCTATCCTGAAATCTTAATGGTTCAAGTTCAAGGCCTATTAACTTCTGGAAGATGCTCATGGTAACGAATTAAGAGCAACTGTTGTTCAAGAGCTTGGACCACTTCTATATTTACCAGCTTCGTTTTATCCAACACTATCTTGTTCAAAGTAATGGTCAAATTCTATTGGGTTGTCAAACGTTGATTAGGATGGACAATTAAAAATAATGGATGAACATGACCACATCGTCAAATCGATGGTGATCTACATCATTAAAGATTCGGTGAGACACTTCACAAAAGAGAAGGCACTCCAAGATTGAATTGATTGATACAACCATAGAGAAAGTATGCTTGACTTATGCTTTCTCTATGATACAACAGATGGGAGTTGATTATTGATTGTTATTGAAAGATGGATTTAATTTAAATTTCGTACAGTGGCCTTGATTGTTACGCTATTTTTTCTGTTGTCAATTTTAAAAATTTGCAAAATTTGCTGTTGCAGTGCGGTATTCAGTACTCTTCAAATTGCTCTCTTTGAATTTTTGTGGATTATTTTGATTTTCATTTGTTTCTAATTATTATGGATTGATGCAACAATGACTATTTTGATTCTTATTCTTGGTTTGGTTTCTAATTATTATAAATTGATGCAACAATCCAATCTAGATTTTAGCCTAATATTTTAGATATGACAATGATAATTTTCCATCAGTTTAAATAACAACATCAGCCATACATGGAATAAGTGAGTTTTTGAGTTTATTTTTTGAAAATATATTAAAATCTTCCTAAATCTCCTCTCATCTTCATTTTTTACCATCTGTGGACTTCACACTAAACTCAATTCTCTTTCCTGCTTTTCACGATTGGATTTTTAATCTGAAACTGTTGTGAAACAGACTCGACTAACTCAATTAACAATTTTTGAGAACAATGTGTTCAGTTTCATAGTTATGTAAGAAAACAAAAGCAGTATTTGAATAAGAGTCCTTCCATGACCCAATTAACGTGGGAATGGAAACTGACTTCCTGAATCCTTGTGCTTTCTAAATTAATTGAGAGAATTTAGTCAAGATTTCATTGAGTTTTCTGGTCTGAAGCATTGATCTGTCAACCTGATTTAGGTTATTGCGGAAGAAAAAGCTGTATATGTGAATGAGAATGAAAGCTGATATGTTTTTTTTCAAATATTTTGTGAACTGTGGCGCAACAAGAGCTTGAATATGAATAGTCCTTACCGTATATTTTTTAATAGTAACAATATATAGTGATAATAATGTATAGTAGACTAATTATATAGTGATTTTGAAGCCCTCATTACATTTTTATTGTTTCAGTTTTGATGCAACTAAAAATTTCGAAGATCTAGAAATGTGTCTCTTTCTCTTTTCACATTCAAGAGATTGAACAAAAACACGTTTTTTACCTCAATAGTAGAGCGATGTACAAAATTTTTCGAAAAATCCTCAAAACAGTAATGGCTCATAACGTAGAAATGGAGGAGACCGAATTATCTCTGCTCATACATAGTTAGTATTATATCATCGCAATTATTTCCTTAATGTACACGACATGAATGTTGTGCCTAACAGGAATTGTAAAATTTAGAATATTAGAATCAAGACCGAGTACAGGTTCAAGAATCTGCGATCAAAAATGAGAACCACTGAGGTTTATTTTCATGATGAGTAGAAAAACTCTTTATTCAAGAGATTTAACATTAAACGTTAATTTTCGGATCCAGCGTACGCTACCAACTAGATCACACTAGATCTCCTTTTAATTTTAGCCATATTCCAAAATTTTCATTTGTATCAATATTTTAATTATTTTGTAATCAAAAGATGGAAGATTCAAAGTATTGTTTTATTCAGATCAAGGAAGAGCCGCCGAGTAATCAATTATTATTCTCTGATAATAAGTGTTATTTTCTGCCGGTTTCTCCATCATAGCTTTCTCAGGAATTATCAGTATAATCACATCCGTTTTGGTTTTGGAAAGCAGTCAGCAAGGAAGTGAGAAGGGTAATCACGTGATTCGGAAACAATGGCTGGCAACAAAATTATTTGCATTTTATGGGAACTGTGAATCGGATTCAGCACTTGGAAGTCTGTTCCCTATTCCGAGACATTCACAGAGTACCACAATTACCTGGAGATGCGATCTGGTTTAGTTGAAATTCGTTCAACAATCAACCCAGTGGAAGATGGAAGAGTGTGTTTCTTTTATCAATCATCACTCCAAAACATATTTCACACTTTCAAGTAGGCTAGCCTATTTGAGTATCTATAATTTTTAATTTGCATGAGAGTATTATAAGAGATAATACAGAGTATTATCAGATATCTATTATTTGTTAGAATTATTTATTATTGATTTATTATTTAAGACTATTAGTTGGACTATTAGACTATTGGTTAGTCTATGGAATTATTGAAATGACGTTCCAATTATGAATGATCTCAGCGATTACATGCCGGTACGACCACGAACCCAACCGCTTCTCAAGTTATTTTAAGACAGGAATTTTCTTATTCTGAGGATGATGCCCATAATATGGATTGTTCGTGGTTAATGGAAAAGGTGATCATAAGCCAAGATTGATGAATTTAACTGTTCCTTACTGCGATAGAATTAGAAAGCATCCACTACACTCCGAAATAATATGAAAGAGTCAGATACAGCAATGAGAAACTACTGTAGCTTTTCCTGTCATATCAATCTTGATGTAAAAACATGATCTAGATTTTTGTCCATCATGCGTGCATTGTAACGAGATCAACTCCGTTATTTCGGCTATTTACATCAAGTTCACGTCTTGTTCTGTAAGAACTCCTGTAGGAACTAGGCCTATATACTACAAACGTGCTTTGCATGCAAAAAAGAAACCAAGTTGACATCTAGAGAATATCTACAGTGGCAGGGAGCCATGACTATTTTTTGTTTGTTTTCCTATGGAAGGAGTTTCTGGTGTATTTTAGCCAGCCCAGCGACCAAATAACTCAAATTAAATTCATTATTTATCATTTAAAAAACAATAATAATTTGATGATAAAACAATCCATTTTTTAATTATGTTGTTGATGGCCAACAACCAGCTATAGTAATATAATTTTTAGCAATAATGTCATAGCAATACTGATTCATAATCTTGATGATGTATGAACATGTGATCTCAATCAATAGAAACAATGGTCACATTGACCAATGTGACTCAATGTGACCAATGTTTTTATTTTATTTTGACTTGGATACATTTTTCAAAGCATCAACCACTAATTATTAATTAACTATTCTATTAGGTCAATTATTCTATATGAACTATCATCAATTTAGAACCTACATTCGTTCTTTCATCTCAAAACACTTGATAAATACTGGATACTATATTCTACTAATAATAAATACTATATTCTCAATGAACCAAGCATCATTATAGAATATTGTAGAATTACTACTGCCCAAATTACAGGAATTACTATTGTAGAATAGAATATTGTCGAGTTTTAGTAGAGCTTTGTATAGTTTAGTTGAATTTTAACATTGTAGAATTGAGATTAAATTGCAGACAGTATAATATCTTAAAATCTATTTTGTATAACAGTGTACTAGAGAAACACACTCCCCAAACGATTGTCTCCAGAGTATTCTTGAGTAGGCTGTCTAATTTTCCAGAGAGAAAACGCCTTGCGCAATGAAGTCTCAGTATAATTCTCATTATAATGACTAGGCCTATAACATAGACTATTAAATACGCAGAAGAATAGACTTGTGATGCAAGTCAAACTACCAATTCCACAAGCAATTGAACACTTACAGCCTGTAATATTGATTCTGGCTGTGCGATTATCGGAGAATGAGCAGGTTGCACAACAGTAATAATGGCATAATTTCAATGATTATTTTCAATCAATGATAATAAAAAACCGATTGAGCCACGCGCAATGTTTCTCAATATACAGCATTGTCCATCCTTCTCTTTAAAAGGAACATTATTTGCATACAGGGAAAACCTTAAGTACTAAAAATGAATTACATAAACCAATCCAGAATGAATAGAATACAACAGAATACAAAATACAGTAGTTCTTGTTATTTTGTCAATATTCAAGCAGGCCTTGTTTTTTCGAAATCCATTTTAAAATATTTTAAGTATATTTTGAATATCTAGAGATATTCTAGAAGTGGGTGGATTTGATTATTCTGTTCTTCACTAGTTTGTTTTTCCATTAAACTAAACACTGACATTTAAAATACCAAAAACTTCCAATGGAGTTTAGACTCGAGATAAGTTACTAATCATAATATTATTTTTTGGATTTGTCACAATTTGAAAAAAAATTGAAATTATAAAAAAACTTCTCATCGTGATTACTTTTTTGACACAATTTGAAAAAATCGAATTTTCTCCTATCATTTCCTCATACCTGTCCAGCTTTTCTACTGATAAGTTATGCTAAATGAAAACTCATCCAAGCGATTCTTTAGTGATAAGACTGATAAGTTTCCGAAAGCACTTCAGCAAATCGACCATATTTTACCACAATAGAATAGGATTATTTGGCTATGAACATTTGACGTATTTACGTTTTACAGGACTGAGCAAAATTTAAAAATTCTATAACTAACTATTCTAGTGTTCGATAACAACTCTTTAAAAATGCCTCTTTAAAAAACTCTTTGAAAATAACGATCTAATTTTTCTTCCAATAAAATGAAAAAGGTCACCAAAATCATGTCTAATATTCGACAAGACTTACTAACTCTTGGAAAATATTCAAATAGATTTAAAACTTGACTGGATTCAAATAGACGAGACTACTTCTATCATTTTTGCACTACTCAATTATTACCTCTGCTTTTAGGCATGAACTTGTCAATTTTGTCAAGTAGTACCGGTATTGACCAAGTTTTGAAGCAATATGATGCATTTTTGAGGTAACAAGCTCTTACAAGCTCTTATTGTATTACAAGCTCTTTTATTTTATACTCATGGATAGGAAATTCAACATGTATTTACGACCTAAAACATCTTACAAAGTTCTTCAATATTCCCTGTTACTCCATTATTCCAAATTTCATACTGCGATTGCAGCTTGCCAGATTAATTGATGAAAAATCCCCACTATGATTAGTTGGGATTTTTCCCCATTATGAATAGTTGGGATTTTTCCCCACTATAAATAGTTGGGATTTTTCATCAATTGCATCTGGCAACTGGGTCACTCGGTCGCAGTAACTTTAATACTATGTTCTCTACTATAAAGTCTTTACTCCTAGAAAGCTGTTCTATATTCACTGGAAATTTACAACTCCCAAATTCATATTCAGCCTTCATACCACTGTTACAATCTCAGGAAGAAAACAATGCCGTATACTGTACAGTAGAGGACTGCAATAATAACATTCAACAATGGGAATCGCGTGCTTGATGGAAGCCGTGTAGTTCCGCTGACACTGTGACATCGTGATCTGTTCCTTATATTCTCTAATTAGAAAGTGTTTCTTCCATTTTTCTCTCTTGCATTGCTGTCTGCCAGTTGCCGAAATAGCGAAGAAACTCGTGGAGAACAAAGCATGCAAAGAAGGAGGAAGAAGACGAAGAAGAAGAAGAAGAAGAAGAAGAAGAAGAAGAAGAAGAAGAAGAAGAAGAAGAAGAAGAAGAAGAAGAAGAAGAAGAAGAAGAAGAAGAAGAAGAAGAAGAAGAAGAAGAAGAAGAAGAAGAAGAAGAAGAAGAAGAGGAGAGGAGAAAGAAGAAGAAGAAGAAGAAGAAGAGAAGAAGAAGAAGAAGAAGAAGAAGAAGAAGAAGAAGAAGAAGAAGAAGAAGAAGAAGAAGAAGAAGAAGAAGAAGAAGAAGAAGAAGAAGAAGAAGACGAAGAAGAAGAAGAAGAAGAAGAAGAAGAAGAAGAAGAAGAAGAAGAAAAGGAGAATAATGGGAAGCAATGAAATGTAGAACTGTCCTGTTCACAGGAAGCGCCCGCTTCACGCATGGAAAAGTATGGGAAACAAGTAGTGTCTTCTGACTGACTTATGGGGAAGAGACGACAGACACCCCAAACTACTGACGTTTTGATTCTGCAGTCATGCGTAGAACGGGAAATGAGTTCAAAAAAGTCGGAGTTTTGTTTTCTAATTTGGATGAACAGAAATCTCTGTTTCCTTCAAACAAGCAAAGCAGCACGGTAGTTGTTTCATGTAAATCTTTGTCTATTACTTTGATACAAACACTAAGGGGCGGTTCATGAGCTCTGGATTTACTAGTCCAGCATGGCTAACGTTAGCATGGGCTAAAGTTACGCCAGGGCTAAAAAATGGGTTCATGAGAAAGAGTTCAACCACGGATTATCGTTAGCCCAGCGTAACTTCAAGATACGCCTCGGCCTTACGCCGAGGGGTTAGCATTAGTACTTGCACCTTTTTTTACTGTCTTTAAAATTCACACAAAATAATCTAAAATCGCTTAAAAATAACATGCAAAGCAGACGGAGACTGTTGCATTGTTTTAGCAGACTTTAGCGAATCAAATCCTACTCCAAATATTATGTATAGATATATGGTCTTGAAAAATCACACTCTCCTGAAATACTAAACAAATCTTAGTGAGTAATTTGTTGACTTCAGTGAGCAGAACAACAAAATTACCACTTCCGCAGTGCTCTGATGACTTTATAATGACATTGGTACAGGAATTCGGCTCCCAGATGTTTTCAGACGACTGCTGTATACAGAAGAGTGTATTCTATAAAGGTAAAGCAAGCAAATGCCTGGAGGCATCCTATGCTGAAAAGCCCAGGGTCTTCGACCTATCCTATCCTTCCAGTCTCTATCCCATACGACAATCCCGTCATCCCACACCTCTCCCGTAACTGCACTATATATATTTATCAGTGTTATTATACCTATATAGTGTTACATGTCTTGTTCTTGTACAGGGATGGAGGCAATACCAAACGGGTTAGAAGATTCAGCATATCTTAGCATAGCACTCATCTTCTCGTGATATCGAGAGTTTCATTCACACCTTACTGCTTTATGGCCACAAGAATACTCACCAACCGGTTTCTATTTTATTGAAGATGCTATTGCATGACACTCTGTAACCATCTATCATAATCATTTGCAGATTTACTGTTGCCCTATTATAGTGAGTTGTAATGTTAGTAGAGTGATCTATAGTGGTTTTCCGTTATAGACCATCTCTCACCTGAGAGATATAATAGAGAAAAGGAGGCTTTGAAATGAATTATAGGTGATAGTGAAGTATTCAGCAAAATCTTTTTCAAATACGTTTTTAACCTAGAACAATGATTACAGTGTTAGAGATCCACATTAAGGCTAGGCGTACACCGGTTAGTCAAGACAAGACAAGACGAGATTAGTCACGTTTAGTCACAGTAATTCACATAGTTGCTTATGAAACAGCACACACCGATGCAATGACTAATCGGTGTGTGCTGCTTCATAAGCAACTATGTGAATTACTGTGACTAAACGTGACTAATCTCGTCTTGTCTTGTCTTGACTTACCGGTGTACGCCTAGCCTAATTTAGATGATAGTGTTACAGTTTTCTGAACTATAGGTTCGAAAAAGTGCATCGATTATATCTCAGTGCAATAGAAAAAAGATGAGTTTCGTTTCTCAAAACGCTTCGCTCTTCCTCTAACCTTCCCAGTTTTAAAAAGTCACTAAGTCTGAACTAGTTTTCTCAGCAGCTATCGTGAAACTTGCTTATTTTCTCACGCAGATCGGGTAGAAGAAATCTCGCTGATATTGAATCTCTTGGTCAATGGAGCAAGTCTGCTCCTCTCCATCGACTTTGTAGATTGTAGGTAATCATTGTTATTGGAAACAATAATTTGTGGGATCTCATAAGTGCAATCCTCCTTGAAACTTACCTACCAAGCAAACAGCTCAAATCTAGGATATCTTAGGCTATGCGTACACCGGTTAGTCAAGACAAGACAAGACGAGATTAGTCACAGTAATTCACATGGTTGAGCTGAAGCACACCGATGCAATGACTAATCGGTGTGCTGCTTCATACACCTATGAAGTGCTGTGACCAACGTGACTAATCTGGTATTGTCTTGTCTTGACTAACCGGTGTACGCCTAGCCGAGACATAATGCGAATTGTTGGAGATTACAAAATCACACGGTTTTGAAGAAGAATGATAATAAGAACACATATGACAAACAAACATTAAGATTTGAATAATGTTTATGTTGATTTTCAATTTAGGCTCAAATAAATGTTGTATTCAAACGTTACAGTAATAAAGTTTAGCACGAATATTATTGCATGATAATATTTTTTATAAATACTGAAATATCCATCTTTACACCTAATAATAAAACTTTCAATTCAACACAATTAAAACCACTGAACTTTGAACAACTAGGTCACTATCTCAGAGAGAATCTATAATACTGTATTCCTTTCTGTAGACTGATTACACAAATCCATCGACTAGAATAAGGCTCTATAAAAATCTTTATAGATCCTTAATCGACTAGATCAAATATGCTTGATCAATCATCAACAAGAATAACTAGATCAACTAGAACTCCATAAAACAAATCACAAATCTGTAGATATCTCCACCGTAAACAGAAATCAGTAGCTACAGTCTCTCGCTGTCTGGGTGTTCTAACTGTTGATTGATGAATTGTTTGAAATACTTTCCATCAGCTCAGGATATCAAACGCGTCATCCGTCACGATCACTTCTACGCGCTGATCCCACAAATACGTCACGCTATGGTCACGATCTGAATCTATTCCGATGTTTGAATAACAGTACAAGGTGCTGAAAAGGGTTGGACACAAATCTCGCATCCATTGTGTACAATTTCCATTCGTTACAGACACGAGTATCAGAGCCATAGTAATCGTATTGTCCATCAGTCACGATTGTCAGGTGGCTTTTTATCCATCGAGAGGTCGCATCAAAATAGAAAAAACTGATGGTTTTCAGAGCAATCGATTATTGTGTATTTGACTCTGTTAATCCTTTCAACCTTGTCTCTAGGTCAGGACATAGGTACAGTAATTCGAGAAGAGGATTCTCTTGACACTAGTAAAACGAGGCCTACCTTCCCGAAATTGATATTTTGTCTCTCTTGCTCACACAGCTTTTATGCCCAATAAATCTGCAAAAATAGTTTCGGTTTATTGTATCGAGGTTTGTGTCAGAGCTTTCAACCGTTGGACAAATAGCAATCCTCAACGAAAAGACACACAACTCAGATCTCTGATTAACTTATTTCAAAAAACAATGATAAATATTGTTAGGTTACTAGAAAAAATGAGCAATAAGGGTTGAGTATAAGAGGGTGCCGGCTGCGCCTCAACTTCACCCTCCAAGAAAAAATAAAGGCAGCAATTCAATTCAATACCTATTAGTCGTAACAGGACAAATCACAAAAAAAAGATTGAATGAATCTCCATCAGTATGTTTTCGAGACTTACCAGCATTTATAACATTCTACTATATTTTTATCAATGTCTCCATTTTGTTTCAAGATTTTCAGCTTTTAAACCCCTTTCTTTTTCCATTTTCCAAATGATTTGAGTCAATGCTTAAAACGTGTAGAAGAGTTTCATAGCTTGCTAATTCAATGACATTGCTGAAACCTGATACTGTATGTATTTGAATCTCAGTAATCTTAATACATTATCTGAGTCGAAGCATAAAACCTGTACCAGAGCCCTAAAACTTGTTTAATGACATTTCTTGAAGCTGATATTTATTTTAATTTTATTTGAAAGTGAGGAGATCCTCAGAATTTCTAAAAATTCTGGAATTTTAATTTTAATTACTAGTGTGATGAGAGATGAAAGTAAAATTGGATGAAAGTAATCTGTAATTCCCATACTCTCTACTGTAATAGGCATGCATGTAGGCAAGCATAATTTTTAAAAAGATTGGAGTAGTTAGCGAATGAAATTATCTACAAATCTCGCATCTCTAAGGCAAGCATAATTTGAGAGTAGACCTATTGTAGTCATGATAACCATTCCATTACAGAAAAATAAATAAAAGACGAGTAGTCATAATAACTGTCAGATCCTTGAAGTATATCTCCAAACATCTTGGGCTTTGCAGACTATGTGAAATAGAAAGTCCAACATCCTTCAAAAATTCTGTCCAGTCGCCATAATAATGGCTTACACTATGATAGATGACGCACAAAGCGCTTTAAGATGATTGTGTTAGTACTTAGGTGAAGAAGGGGAAAGGGTGAGGAGTGTTAGATGTTTTCCCTATCAATTGTTCTTGTTCACCGATGCAAGAATCCGCTTCTAGAACTTTGCAAGCCATCGTCGGTAAATGTCAGTCAAAGTTATTATGACGAACAGCTGTTGTTGATTGTTGGAATTTGTTCCGCTTACCATTGGACGTGGCTTGCTTTGGGTGCATCCGAAATCAACTCCGGAAATTGAATTCGTTGATTATAGTGTTGTTGAGCTCGCAACATGTGGAATTCCTCACTAATTCATGGAAAGAAAGGTGAACGATACCATCATATTTATTCAGTTCAGTTTGTGAGATATGAAGAACGGTTCATCGGATCAGTTTTGAAGTGAAAATAATAATATTAAGGTTGTATTGTATTGGGTTGAATTATTGGGCACATGGTAATTACTGATAACTTGCTTGTTAAAAGCTTTGGTGATAACTTGGAAAGTCTAATCATACTTCGAAAACTTTTTGAATTCAGAAAAGTAAAAAATGCTATAACTTTCCTGAGTGACTGAGCTATGGCATTCATCTTACCACATTTCATGATCGGTAGAATATAAACACAAAAATATTCATCGAATATTATAAAGTGCATTTCATGTATCTAACTACTATCAAAGTGTTCATTAAATGCTTCTAATATATTGAAGTATTGATTGAATAATGATCTAAGTATTTATTAAATACTTGAAAGATGATTATATGAAACAAAAATTGATATAGGCCTAATATTAATTAATATTTGTATTGTAATAAACTCGTAGAGAACAAATTCTTCCAAGAGATCAACCATCATCAATCTTGTTGTAACAGTCTTTTACATTTTCAATCCAGTTGGAAATTGTTTTTCGGAATTGCATGTAAATAATATAAAAAACATGTGGATAATATATTTATTAATGTTCAAGAAAAGGCTCAAACCAATCTCAACCTCGTATTGATTATTCATGAAAATTATTCAGTAAATGTCCCGATGTTTGCAAAAAATGTCTGTATTACTACAGCTACAGATATTCAATGAGTGCAACAATGCAATAAGTAAGTGATCTGTAATGAAATCAGTCATTATCGATGAAATATTTTTGTTTTCAGAATCGCATGAACATTGATCAATTCATCATAAATTCCATCGATAATATTGATGTTATGGGAAAATGTATCTACTTCAATTCCAAGCAATCAATTTTTTGTTTATTCAAATTACCTGCACCACTGCCATTGCATAATTTGAAAGAGGAATTATAAGGAACAAGTAAATCGATTGAAAACCAGACAGATAATCTCCTGTAGCCAGAAAATCTCCTGACTACCTAATTTGAATGTGCGGCTGTGACCCCTAAGCTTAGACCGACCCAAGTCATCAGTCCGGTGTTCCGTTTTAATTCCATGTTTGGGACGAAATCAGAGAGAAAGAAGAGGAGAAGAAAGAAAGAGAGAGAGAAAAGATGTCTGCCACCCTTCCCTTGACCAAACTCCCAGATTTAATGATATAGCTCCAGACGTAATCTTGAGATCATCCTCTCAAGGATCATCCACTGACTTGTGTGATAGCTACTGGATGTTGACTAGAATTCCTCAGACAAGGACTTCGAAAATAATTATTGCTTCCCACATTTTTCACTCACGATATACGGCTGGAAATTACGAGAACCTGCATTTTGATAACCAATGTTGCTCATTAGGAATTACAGTATTGAGTTTTTCCTGTGTAGTAGTAGTAGTGAAGGTGATGTTGCGTTAGTTATCCATACTAAATAAGAAGACTTGATGTTATCAAAGCCACATATTTAATAAAGCAACGAGATTCTGCAGTTTCAGTTGTTACACCATTATTATCAATCACTGGTAAACTAAAACCAAAGACAATTAGAATACTTATAGTTATAATAGTTTCCTTTCGTCTTTGCTAAAACTTAAGTACAGTGCAGCAGAATTTATACTCGAGACCGAGCGCTGTGATTGGCAGTTGAACGGCCTATCAAGGTGAACGCCTCCCATTGGCCTAGATATAAGCTCCTCCCACAATGGGCGGTTTCTACAAACGTCATAGCAATGAACGACGTGTAGCATCCGAGACTGCAGTATCTCGTTGTTTCATTAAATATGTAGTTTTGACAACATCAAGTCTTCTTATTCAGAATTATTGAGTTGTTCTGAATCATTTTCTCACATAATCTCACTATAATATTCTATAGTAAACTGTTCAAAGGCTCCGAGAAGGTTGTTTTAATTTATTTTAATTGTAAATATTATCATCGTAAGATAAATGTCAGTTCAATTTTCCTGGTATTTGGATTCGAAGTTATAAGATTTGTGATTTAGTGGAAAGTGATCTCTGATGCATAACCTCGATTTGAACTAGTTTTGTAAATTGAGGAAGGAACAGATTTGCGCGAAAGCCTGCTCTACCTTCACTCAAGTATCGATTGTACTTTGCTAAATAAATTAATAATAATGAGATAACATCTTGAAATTGAATTAATAAGATAATGTATTTATGTTGGAGAATTCTTTATCTCTATTATGTAAATGACATGACCTCAAATATCCCAATCTAATGAATTTCGTTTAATCTTCAGGAATATGGAATCTCAAGAGTCCCAATGAATAAAACAAAGGATTCAATTCAATTATAAATGGTTTAGCTCTTTCTTAGAGCTGATATCTGCTTCATGAGATATCTGTTTCAACAAATCAAACTCGAATGAATAAATATCATTATGAGAAATGCTGAGAAAGCTGAAACTAATATCAAACACTAACGAAAGAGACAGGGAAAATGCATGGAGTGGCAATGCTGTTGTAGAAAGTCATGCCTGTAAATTCAACGAGCCGTGTATGATTGTCCAATGGGTTGAACAGTCGCCATTTTACACTTTCAACCAATCAGGAGCCAGCAGTACGAGGCCGTCACATGAAACCTGATAGTCCATTACGTTTACAAGCTGCTAGCTTCTGATTGGTCAAAATCGGCAAATGGCGTCTGTTCAGCTCATTGGCCAATCATACGGCTCTTCGAATTTGTTTAGGCAGTCTACGTCATCAGAATTGCTACCACGCCCATTTTCTCAGTGCTTGGTGTTGGTTTCAGCATTTACTAGTTTCAAAATTTGTAGATCCGGCACTGAATGAATCTACTATTATGTGAACAATTGAAATCTTTCTCGCTTTTATCTCTAGTACTTTATTGAGATAATTAGGAAAAGCTTATGTTTCTTTCACTTTCAAAGGGAGTGAAAGTATGGTTCTATTACTTCACAGTGAATGTATGTTCTTCAATATACTTTCAATATTCTTCAAAAGTATGATTCTTCAATATCCAGTGAATTTCATCTGTATTCATCCAGTGAATCCAGAAGTTTCAAAAATTATTTATTCTACTGAATTGAGTTCTTCTTGATTTCTTGCTATCAATTTCAAAGTTCAATTTTTCTTTTAACTAGTGATAAGAAATTAAACCTGTTTGAGTTGTATTTTTATTATATCAGTTTTACCTGAATAATACCTTTCTTCAGTCATATCAAGAATAAGATTTTCGAGAGGAAGGTCCACTAAATATTTATCCCTTAGATCATAACTAATAGAGTAATGAGAATAGGTACATTTTTATGTTTTTACTCTTCATAAATATACGTTTACACTCATTTTCAAATATTATTTACCCTTCACTCAATTCTAAAAATAGATCCATCAGGATTTTCAGGAAATTACAGTGTTTCAAAGATAATAATATGAGAACAAGACGAATTACCATCCTAGGTAATTTAAGAAGCTTCATAGGAAACCTGTCCAACTCCTAGATAATTTTCCGCGGCAAATTGATGTTTGGCAACGTTGAATTGAAACATGTTTCCCACGAGCATCATTTAATCGTTGAAATTCGGCTCTAATCGAGCATCTAATGATGAGAAGCTGCGTTCAGTTTACGAAAGAAATGTTTTGAAAGCTTGCCAACAATTTCTATGGTCACGGAAGATCAATTGAAAGTCATTAAACGTAATTATTGGAGAAAAAACTAATTGAAGAAACGTCCTATACTAGTAATGGGCGGAGGAGTGTTTTTGAAGATCCAATATCACGTGATGAGTCTAATTGTCTGCAGTAGTAAGGATGATTTATGAGCAATAAATTTTCTTGGCCTTCAAGAACTACAGCTACCTACTTTCAATGCTGATTTGAAAATGCACTGGGTTGAAGCACATATAAAAGTCTTTTATTAAAAGACTATTTGCTGTATCTGTGGTTAGAGTTTTGTTTTAAAATCTATTCCAATTTCCTATTGAATTGTCAATGAAAAATAACCGTGGTGGTATGGCGTGACAAGTAAAGAGGATAGGATCGAATCTTCTGGTGTGTTTCAAAGTTCTGGTACATTTTCTTGAAATCCAATAGCCCACTGTCCTGCATATAACGTACCAATTAGTTCAAAATATCCGCTCTTGAGAATTGAAACTCTAATTTAATTCAATAATTAATTCTACTACATTTAGAAGCTATCGTTTCAGTTTCACATAGGCTATTGAAACATTCTTAATTTATCACGAATTGAAATTGCAATTGTGTATTCAAACTATGGAATCATTCACGTGTATGCCTACTATGAGCTTCGACTCTAACCCAAAACAATCTGAGCAAGAAATGCCCAGTAGTAAACTCTTATCAATAAAATTAATTTACATGATGTCAATGTTGAAGCACGATATTTTTCAAACAGGGAATATAGCGACTTCATTCAAATGAATAGACCTACAGTTTCACTATCGAAGTATTCAATACTTTTTTGTTAGAAGATTTCTTTATAACCACGATCAGTTTTAAAAACATCAAACTGGACCATTTTTGTCAAAAGAATAACGTTTTGTAAGGAGATCAAGAGTAGAGAGACAATGTAAGGTTCAATTCATCAACAGATAATAAACTTCAGAGTTTCAAAAGCAATATTGACTCTCTCTCTCTTGTCTATCCTATGAAATTTTTCCAGTAGATCAGGTAGCCTACAAACAGGCTATAAATACCTATACAGTATTTTTACCTCCCTAGAAAGATCACTTTGAAGTGATAAACCTCACAAATCAATTACTGTCTTCACACACAGATAAATAATAATAATATTATTATTTATACTCTTATATACCAACAGATGAGCAGTAACACTTTAAACAAACTTTTTTTACTAACTTAATCTATCTGAACTAACTTCTTTTACTAACGTCTTTAGAAAAGTCGAATTAATAATCCATCTATTTGATTGGTCTATGCGTCTGTGGTACAAGAGTGAAACTAAACTGCATTTTGAAGGATATTTTGAGGAGAGATAAGCTTCAGCTCTAACGCAAGACACGTTGTATGCTAGAACGGGTAGTTCTGTGCTTATAGTAGGAGAGCATAACACTAGAAAGGTCATATTGCTAGCGGGTCATCATAGCATTATTTTCATAGTAGATACTAGAGGCGTGCGACTTGCGAACCCGGTTTGAACCGTTGAACCTTTCTGCTTCCCTCCTCCCCCTCAGGCCATGACCCGAATTTGGTGGCCAAACTCATGGCCAGTTTACGCCCCCTATAACACTAAACCCCCTCTTATAACTATAGTTATTCTAGTTATAACTATACCATTGTTATGGTTACAACTATAGTGTTGTTCTATATACAACTACTTTGTTGTTGTAGTGATAAGTGTATTATAACAATACTATAGTTGTTATAACTGTATTGTTCTGTAGTTATAGCCATGTAGTTGTACAGGTCATGATACTGCACACGAATTGTTTACTGGCTAAATTTATTCAATTACAAAGCTCAACAAGATGTCGGAACTAGGAACAAACGGGTTAACTAGGAACAATGTTACATGATTTCCATAACATTCACCAATTACATCATTTTATACATAACTGGCGAAGGACTAACCGATTTATTTAAGTTTGGAATATCACATGAGCAGATGCGATTTATATTTTCCATGTAGGAAATAATTGTACTCAAGGCAGTAATAATTTGAGTGGTTTTCATGTCGAATAGATAGAAATGTGATGGTTATTGAAAGAAGTTGGTTCTTGAAACGTGGAAAAGTTTGTTTTCAATCAGGAGAGACAATACTACGTTTAAAAATATCCACTGACATATTATTTTTGCTTGATTCTTTCGGAACGTAATAATTACTTCAGTTTCTGGGCCTTTATTATTTCAAAGTAAAACTAGATGATTTTAAATTAGAACGAATTTACTAAATACTGGTACTAATTCTGGTAGCGTTCTCTTTCAATGCCAATTTGGGCCAATATTGCAAACTTTTAATATGTATGAACTAACAGCATTATAGCAATTCTTGAGGTCCCAATTTCGGCCCAAAAAAGTCTAAAAATAAACCAACTCTTATCAAATCTCTGATATTTGAAGACCAATATCTGATTCACATAATCCTATTTAAATTGTTTGTTTTTTTTAGAATAATGTACAATGTAGTAGGCCTACCGTACTTTTTGAATTGAAAACTATCTGCATTTGAAATCTTGATATTTTACCAACTCGCGAAATTCCTGATGATGAATGAGATAGAGCCATTCAAATTAGAGTTGAAAGATAGTAATTTCCATGAAATTTCATTTCAGAACTTACTAAACTCTCATTTTATAGGAGGAAATAATAGCAACCTAAGTTTTATGGGACATTTTCATAGCTTTTTTAACCCATGAAGCATGAAATAAGCATTATAACTAAAATATTCATCTTGATGTATTAATACTGCCAGTTATAATGAATATTTTATAAGTGGATCCATCATGACACTTTGAATGCGGTGATTTACTTCAAACAAATGTATTAATGATTTAACATTTAACTAATAATAATCAATGTAGGCTACTTTAATGTACTAGTAAACAGTAGATTCGTAAAAAGTGTATAGTCACGATCGCTAGTAACAGCTCCTCTACTTATATAAATTTATCTACTAGAACCAGGATTAATTGAATTTCAAGAACTTTTCCGCTGGTAATGAAAATAGGTAATGAGACGATCCTAGCACATGCGAGTATTTTACATGACTGTGATAATGCAGTACATTACAGATTGAAGCATAAGTACAACTTAAACATGCGTGTTGCCGGGCAGTCCATGAAGTCCATATACTGTACTTATTATTAAAGCATGCAGTAAGTTAGAGGAGATTCAGCAACGGTACTCAGATAATTAGTTGAGGTTAACAAGTTGCGTGAGAACAGATAGTCAACTATTCTCCACGTTTGAACAAGGTTTAATTGTTTCTCTCCATCCAGTTTTTTTATCAATTATCTTCATCGTGGGGGTTCACCATGTACGTTATAGAGAATGGATACTTCTTACATTCTTGAGGATGGATGGTCAGTAATATTCCTTCAGTAATAAAATACTTTTCCATTCTAGTTTCGAATCTTTTCTAATATTATTTCTAAGCTTGTGAAGAATTACTGATAAATTCATTACAATATTATCGTCATGAATTTGAATATAGAATCCATTCAGTATTCATGAAAATGTGTTGTCCAGTTATATGTATGTAAAATTACAGAGCACTAAGAGAGTATTACCTGAAGATGATCCAAATCTTTGGTCAGTGCATGACATACTGTAGTAAGTTAAATCAAACTAAATCAAAATATCATCTCTCATCATCATCAACATCATTCTTCCCATTACCCACGCACAATCCTCTAGAGCTTAAGTGGGCATCATCCCCAGCAAAAAAATATTTGGTTTCTCTATTCTATGGATTTACGAAATACTGAATATTACAAAAGAGGTGAGAGGTAGAGACTTGAAAGGGAATAGAACTAGAACCTAATTTCGGATTGATACTGATCTATTCCAAAAATGGAAAAATGTTTACACCCTTGAATGGTATCAATATAGGTATACCTGAAAATAGATAATAGAATTTAGTTACTATTTTCTGGTTGTTAGTGGGTACAATAAAGTCAGAGAATGCTAAAAGACCTGAAAACATTAATCAGACTCTAAATTACTTTCGAGAATATAAATTGATCAGTTGATTTATTAGATCTTATCATAAAAAACGTGAAATGTTGGAAGGTTTCTTATTATTGGTGCAAAGCTTGTATCTTGTTTGAAAGTGGTTTTTCATTTAAAGATGCTAGTAATCAAGTCAAGAACCATCGAAGCCAAATTGATGATCACAGTGCTCAAGGTTGAGTTGGAAAAAAGTCTGAACATGAACTCAAGACAATCAAATTGATGGGCGAATGGTGTTCCGCACCACTTCACATCCTTGCAAACTTGAGTTAGAGATAAATTTCACATCCAATTGAAATTACTCACTGCCAGAACAGATACTGTACAGAATTCAGGAGTATGACATTTTTTACTTTTCTCAATTATAAATCAATGAATCTTATTGACAAGCAAACATAATGTTGTATACAAAACAGTTATTGCATTGAATAAGAGATTATTATTTTCTCAATAATCTGTAGTCTACCTGAACGTTTCTGATAGTAAAAGTCATTATTAACTTGGTCTGTCATGTTAATGTAAATGTGGGGTCATACAAGATTCATACGAAAAATCATAGCTTCAAATTTTTTGTGCTTTTGATGTCATAAAAGTTTCTATTGATAGATAGTAGCCTATTACAAAATAGAGAGAGCTGAGAGTGAGAACTCTTAAGTGGAGATTAGACAAAAAAAATTCATATTTTTATTATAAAATTTGATAACCTCGTATAAAATTGATGGACTAATGAATACACAGTAACAACTCAGAATAATAATAGTTCACTCTATTATGAAATTCTGTTCACTATCTGTACAAGAACATTAGGCCTATACAATCTTTCAATTCTTGTTGTAGTTTTGAGGGCTTAAATTATGTTCCATAAGAACTCAAAAGAATAATAAACTTGCACTCACCTCAGATAAGAGAAGTTCAATCTGTTTCACATGATTTATCACATTTCCTGAAATAATTTTGCAAGCGGAATATTAATCTCATTCAATATTATCAAGCACAAGTCCGTTATAATTCCTTGTAGCTTGATAGGTGGTTTTTAAGAACGTTCTTGAACTGTTAGCTCGACCTCGGATGCTGGTATGTAATTGTCTCACTGACATCTGACATATTGTGCGGTTCTTCTCTTGTTCATCCATTAGTGGCATTGGATGTTTTTGTCGTTTTTTCTTGACGGATGTCATTCTCATGAAAGTGTATTGTTCGAGTTATTCAACTAGCCTTGATGGCTTCAATGTGATTCAGGCTGTAAAAAACTTCCGGATTTGAGACTATACTGATAAAGATTGTTGTTGAATTAAGGTTTCTATTAATTTTAAAAATAATAAAAGCATGTATAGCAGGAATAATTTAACTTGTTGGAAAACAGCTGTTTCGACGATCAGTATCACAATACTTAACCTACAAATATAACGCGCAGAGACTTGTTTTAAAATATAAAATATAATAATAATAAAAAAAAGAGTTTTGCTTGGACACGATATGATGATGATGACCTACAAATGCTGAATCTCGCAGATTATTGAAAAGGTCTTTTAAAAAGGTACCGTATTCTTGGAAAGGTCTTCTAAAGACTTTAAAGGTCTTTAAGACTTTTAAGCCTTTGGATTATTGAGTCAAAGCTGCGTAAAATCACTGTTTACTGATTGCCGAAACAGCTGTTTTCCGACAAGTTAAATTACTCCTGATATAAGTATTGTTTCATTTTGAATGTCAAGATCTCTGTGATCAGATAAAGAATTTCTAATACTTTAGTAAAACAAAAATCCAAAGTAAGTTCAATAAAGATAACAAACTTTCAGAGAAGGTTCTAGGTAGGACGTCTTCAAAAAAAAATATATATATATTCCATTTCGGAGTAGACCTATATTATCATAGCATCTCTTATATTGAGAGTGATGATCACTTCTACAATTTTACCTCTTTTATTTATAACAATTGTATCCATTAGATTTCCCTGAATCTGTCACACTTTTTTTCACAGAAAAATAAGTAGGCTAATCGTTATTGAAAGTAATATTTCATAGTAGATCCTAGTAATCTTTTTCAGTTTGCTGAAAGTTATCGCCTGAAACTCAACTGACATCTCCCATTCTTTTCCTTTTTTTGAACTCTAACTATACGAAGGAAACCCCCACAAAGTTCCCACCCACAGAAACGCCTTAATTATCGGTTACTGTCGGATATTTTGAATATCTCGTAGTTCGGTAGTGAAAAGTTAAACTACATAATATACTATAAATAAACTCACTCTAATGACATACTATACTATCTTAACAATGTAAATTCATGCAAATTGCCAGCGGATGGAGAAAAGTTAAACAGCCAATATGTGTACAGCTATGCATATTTCAGTTCAACAATGTGTCTCAGTTTTCTTAAATGGTATGAAGGACAGTTTCGCTTTTTTACAACTTGTTTTTGTGTCATTTTGACATCCCTTGTTCACCTCCTTTGTGTTAGTTGTATAATTATATACCCTACATGCATATATGTATTCGCAACAATCTATTATTAAGAGAACGTTTTTTGCGCATCGGCTAATCCTTCATTGTGTTGGGCTTACCTTGATGTCGGTGTGTACATGTGCAAGCCATCTTCCTTTTTCAGAGTTGTCTTGCTTTGAACATGGCGACATTTTATAAAGTGCGTACAAAAGAATTTGTCTGAAAAGCATGTTTATACGCCAAGGAATGTTGTCAGGGGATTAACATAAGTCTGTCAAGAGAATTCCGTGGAACTGGAGATTAATGATAGAGCCTAGTGTGTTGATGTTGTACAGTTAGCGGAACTAGAAGGAAATAAGCTGAAAAATTAAGATACCACCGTCGAGGAACTTTTAACTCATTAATGGAATGTAGATTCAATTGGAATTGTTTGATAATATTATTAATAATGAAAAATATTAATGGATATGATGATTTTATTACGATTTTTAAAATATTAATTAATTTATTAACATTAATTTGCATTAATAATGCTAATTAACATTAATGATGCAACTTGTGGGGTGAAGAGTATAACACCAGTTTTATGAAACCAAATACCTGTATCTTAGATGCACAAAAGAGGTAATCCCTATATATGTACACACTAGGTCGATTTTGTGTGCAACCAATGCATATCAGGGTCTTGCAATTCATTTGTTTTGGTTGGAGAAATTTATACTCTATACAATTTTTAGAAATTATTGTGATGAAGCTTGAGTTGCAATTTTGACTGCTGTGGAATTTTCAAAAATACTGTTTTACGTGATCATGAAAAACTTACTAAATCACCATTAGCCTATTTCAAGCGAATTAAATCTTTAAATGCCATGATCATTTCATTCCCTTTCAAATCTGTATTTTTTGAAGTTTATAGCTCTTTATATTTCCAATATTTAAGTCGAAAAGGATTACTTTATAATAATAATTAAATTAATTATTAATCAGAATACAATCTAACAAACATATTTCGTATCAATAATCTTCTCTTCCACTGTAATGAATTTCTCTTATCATTTCTATTTTGTGTAATAACAATTTTTTTCTTTTTTTAGGAATCACCTCTAGCAATGACGAGAATGGGCTCAACGTCACAATTGAGTGAAACATCGGCTTCCTCTACCAAACGATTTGGCAAGGGCATCATCAGGTAAAACTCAACTAAAATCTATTACATTATCCGAAAGATAAACTTAAAGAACAATAGAACTAAACTTTATGTACATAAATAGACCTTAAAAAATATTTCAAAGAATAATCAATAATCTGCAAGACTATACTTGCCACCGAATTACTACAGATTCACAGGAATAACTAGTTATCTCTCGAGTTTGCATATTCTTATATTCAGGGGCGCTATAGGAGGGGGAGGCTAGGGTTGGATTTTTTGCAATATAAGAATAGAATCTCCTCTTATTGGAACATTATATCAGTCTCATACGTTTTTCTGTGGATTTTCGTTTTACAGAGCATCAAAGAAGAGCACGGTTATGCATTCAGATTACTACGATGACGAGAAAGAGGACGAATCCAGTAATGGTCTTTCAAATCAGAGATCAATATCATTGGTGAGTTGTCTTATCCTTTCAAATACCCTTGTCCACAATTTTTACAATTAATAACAACGATAATATAATCATAATATTGTACTGAGTTGTAAAATTTAATATGTATTGAATGGGCACGTGCTAGAAAACCTATGGGTTTAGCAGGACCCGAAAGTGTAATTTTTATTTTCAATAAGATTGATTGACTGACAAGATCAAATCAAAACAATAAAAATACATATTCCATGCATGGTCTGTTGTCTCTGAGCAAGTAAAAACATTATAGTGTTTAGTACTGAAATAGAAGGATTATTTCATATTCAATCATTTTTGCTAGAGTCAATAGAAGTATAAAATTGAATTGAATGAATTCAATAACCGACACTTATAATATTACAAAGTATCTGTCTGGAAGATAGAAAGAATAAATTCCTATTGTTCATTCCATGAAAGATTGTTGATGGAAATCAACGAGTTGTCGATTCAAATTGTAAATTTTAGGATTGCGATGAGAATGAGGTAATGCTATTAGAAAACAAGAAATGATGTCCAAATACAAACATAGAATTTTTACTTTCACTCTCCTCTCTTCTGAAGTACTTTTACAGTGGAACTGTAGTCAAGTACAACTTTCCTTTTCTAGCTTACATTTTCGTTGATTTCAGATTTCTAAATTGCTTCAACAAATTTCGTCTCAAAGATCTGAAAGTTTACATCATTAGACCGTTTATTTTCTTTGCGTCGCTTCAAGAATGAAAGTAGTTTATAACTTGGGAGCTAACAAGATCCATAAACCTGTCTTCATAACAGCCGTTCAGAGAACATCCACGATAACTGTTATAAAAACAACCAGATACGATGTAATCGATGAGCGGAGATGATTGGAAAAGTTAATAGAAATACGGATTTTGATGAGTGAGAGCATTGAATATATCCTAAAGGATATATATTCAATGGTGAGAGCTCACTCTCACCGAAAACAATCGAGACTATTGAGCATTCTATTTCCTTTGAGATAAGTTTTTCTCTGTTGTGTTCATCTAAAATTGAAATGGATAATATTGTTTCGCAACTATAATCTCTTCATAAATATAGTAAATGGGTAATGAAGCATTTTATGAGCTTACCGGTGAGCATTTTTATCGAATATTCAATCACAAGTTATTTGAATTACAAGTTAAAGTGAATTTGAAAGTTAAATTGGTCCAATGAATAAAACATAATGTTTTATTTGTTTGGTTTTTGGTGTTAAAATGCAAATAGACTTCATATTGTAAGAGCATCCGTCTAAAAATGATTACTTTTAGCAGCTCCTACCAATATCATAGATAATAGAGAATAGAAAGCATGGTCTCTTCAGTTTCTCTATCATTGAGTATTCGATCTTAGAACCTTTGGATTATCAGACAGGCGCTTATCGCCCTCGGCTACGGACCACTCCAAAGTGACACATCATATTTTGATAGCATACATCATAAAATCGTTTGCATAAAATTAAATCTCGAAGGATTTTGAGTTTTCTTTCTCTTTTTACTTCTTTGTTAATTTTTCTCTCTATATTCCTGTATTTCTCTTCAACTCTATCATACTCTATTTTCGCCTTCCTCTTCTTTTTTCATTCTCCTTCTTGTATTTTCCCCTTAATTTGTTCTTTATTCATTTATCTCTCTATATTTCTGTATTTCTATCTTATTCTATCTTTCTCTCCCCTCCTCCTCTTTCTTCTTCCTCTTCTCTTTTCATTCTTCTTCACGTATTTTCTCCTTCGTTTGTTCTTTTTTCTCTCTGTATATTTCTGTATTTCTCTCTCACCCTATTTACCCTCTTACCCTCTTTTTTCTCCTTTTCCTCCTTCCTTTTCTTTCACATTTTACTTTTCACATTCTTATTCATTTTGCTCTTTTTTTATTTCTCTCTCAAAATCCCGTGTTTCTCTCTTATCTTACTTCATTCGCTCTTCTTCCTTTTCGTTTTTTATTCCTCTCCATGTATTTCTCCCTTTGTTTCACACCTTCCACCGTCTGGCAGTAAGCAAATGCGAACTCTCCTTCGGTCTGTTGATAGTGAATAGAATGTTGGTCGGCCAAAATAAAAGGAGCACTGGGAAGAGAACAGAGCCGGGCATTCTTAATTCGTTTTTTATTTCTCTCTTTTCACCGAGCAGCACCTAATTTGACCTTGACTCTTCCCGTTGAACAGCTGTGGAAGGAAAATTATGGGGAGAAACCTTCTTTCTTCTCCAGCATACTGGTATCAGCTACCTGCTGCCTGATCATCTTCCCTTCTCTCAAATACTGTAATTATTTCGCTTTCCATACACCCGAAATGAAGAGAATGTAAGATACCTGTACAGTAGATACTTGTTGGCTCCTTATATAGGCTACACATAAACCCTGTCAATTTCGAAGTTCACTCTCATTACAAACTTGCATTTTATTATCTAAGTAATCGTCTTATAATATGAAAGCAATCTTTCCAATGGATGCTCAATCAATACTCTGAAAATCGTATTTCTTTTAAAGCTTAGAATACGGTGCAAGTATAGCAGGATCATTTTAACTTGTCAGAAAACATATGTTTCGACGAGCAATATCACAATACTTAACCTACAAATACTGAATCTCGCAGATTATTGAAAAGGTCTTTTAAAAAGTTATTCTTTGAAAGGTCTTCTTTAAAAAGGTCTTTTAAAGACTTTAAAGGTCTTTAAGACTTTTAAGCCTTTTGATTATTGTGTCAAAATCACTGTTTACTCATTACCGAAACAGCTGTTTTTTGACAAGTTAAAATGATCCTGCTATATTTAATAATATTGTTGAAAGCTAATGGTCAGTTGTTATCTAAAAACTGGAAATTATATTTTTGATGTCCAGATAGGAGTTAAAGTTTACAAATTCATACGGTATTTTCATGAAAATTATATGAATTTCAAAAAAACGTAGATAGCTCTTCGATTTTTTTAATGATTCCTGATAGATAACTTATTCAGGACATTCAAAATATGGCTGATTTCAAGAATCAGCCACTCTATTGGTTGTTACATAGGCCACGCCCCCTTAGCAATTCATTCGGAAACAACAGGAGGGAGAAGAAACATTTTAGTTCCTTGTATCTGGCCACGCCCACTTTGTGTATTTTGGACATTGAACATTATGGCCGATTCGAGGAATCTCCAACTCTAGACCACGCCTTCTGAGCAATTCATTCAGTCAGATAAACGATTCGCTGTCGGTTGATTATATCAACCCTTTGACAATCCTGTTTTTACTATTATGTGAAAATAATTTTTATACTTGAAAAATTTAAAAGAACTATAGTTTCATGTCTTTTGAAAAAGCACCTCACATTTTTGATCTCATTACATAATTAAAACCTATTTCAAAAACATAAGATTGTATCTTATTAGAATGAAATACTCTGTAATTATATCAACTGTTATGTTTTCCGAATAGAATGAAATTGTCATTTGGATAAGCGAAAACTATTTCATTCAAACAAGTTTCCAGAATCTCGGGAACATATCCGTAATTTCTTTCTATTCTAGAATGAAGGATCGGAATTCATCTGAAGGCAGAAAACCAACGATATTTAAGTAATAAACTATAAAAAACCGAGTATGATATTTTTTCTTGAATCACGTATTTACACAAACGATCAATGATCAATGATGAATACGTTTTGAAGATATTAGCTAATTTTGAGGCAATTCCTACTTCACAACATGATTCATTTGTTGTTTAAATCCATGACATTCTCTCTTCTCCCAATTTGCATAGAGGTTTTACATTCATTTCTCCAGCAAATCTTCAAATGTTGCATGACATGGAGTCTACTGAATTTTTCTGAATGGTAACCCACAAGTATCCACTAGTATACGGCTATCAAGTATCAAACACAATTCATGCTATTGGTATTCAAATAGCTGTAACAGAGAGCACGTCTTTCATATTCAAATAAGGGCGCCCAATGATCATATCCGTGATGTTTCAATAGAGCTAGGCGGAAAATTATAATGTTACAATGACCAGGTAGGTACGCTGAATTCCTCTACATATGAGTGGGATAATATAGGGTTGGAATGTCAGAAGAAAGCATTGTTTAAGAGGCGCCTGGCTGAGATGTTTTCAGATGGCAAAAAGAGAGAGAAAAGAGAAGTTTCTTTTGAAATGCATAACAATATTTGCGTAGAAAATGTAAGCCCTTTATAATTAATCGGACAGAGGATTTGTCATGAATAATAAATGAGTGAAACTGTGAAGTGAGGCGATTTTTCTAGTCACGTTCACACTCTTGAGCTCTTATATTTAGCGATTAAAATATGCGAAGAGTGTTGGTAACGTGTCTAAGGTCAGATAACTTTTCACCATAAATCATTCCATGATTGTAAGGCTCTTCGAGAAATCCGTTTCATTCAGGTTTGATTCAATATTATTTATGTGGCAGTGTGGGAGTTAGCAGTGGAATGTTTAGATGAAGTATTGGGAACAATGAATAGGATTAGTATAATTTTGAATTGTGATTGGTGAGCGAATCACATTGAGTATTGGTATAATTGATTTGAATACAAGGTCAGATAGAATGAATCATTCATAATTACCTAGTGGCATTTCTGCCTTTATCTTATCACACAATATAATATTATAGTTTACTGTAACTACTTTGTGTACAAACCACTGTAGCCTATGATTCAGACCGAGTTTCAGAGTATCTTTGATCAAGAAAGACGCCAAATATAAGTCGAAATAAAATATATAAAGGTAGCCTAACTTGAGATATATTTTATATATTTATATACGTCTTTCATATTCAAATAAGGGCGCCCAATGTGATGTTTCAATAGAGCTAGGCGGAAAATTATTATAATTTATACATTTATGGTAGCGAATTATTTTTAATCATTATCATCAACATCATCATTCATAGAATATATCAATTGTAGATTGATAACAGCGAAATTTTCCTCACTTTAAAATGCATAAGTTAATGAAATTTTAATGACCTTTATGATGAAACATTAAATATTGGAAAAAAGTTATGAACTGGTATAACCTTGGAGTTGTGAAATTTCACTGAAATTATTGATTTCCATATTATAATAATATGGAAATCAATAATCAGATGGACCTGAATTTTCCTCAAAATAATAATTTACATAGATTTCTAATAATATGCAACTCCATCATGATTCAAACGATTCAATTTATATTCATTCATCACTTTCTCTCAATAGACTAGATTACATAAAATTTATTGTTACCGCAGTCCCTTCAGCCTCTACAAGACTCCCAAAATCTGGGACTCTTTTAAGTCTCTAATAATCCTTTCTTGTTTGAAATAAGTCTGGAGAATACTTCATCAGCTTAAAATACGTTTGAAGGTCTTGTTTTTCCCTCCCGTTTCATTGGGATGTGGCATCATGATTTTAACATTCCTCCATAATTTCACATACAGTAACACATTATTAGAGTACGCTCTTCCAGAATCATTTTGAAACAGCCCTGCAGGAAACTCGAACTCGATACTGAAACGGCTTAGCAGATATTGTACATAAACCATGTTTAATACAAGTGAGCTAGGGCAAGAGTAGGGAAGCATCTCATCAGATATTCCGCAAAGGTGTTAGTGGTAGTCACGCTATAAGCCAGATCAAGTTCAAAGTCAAAGATGCATCTCAGAATCGTGTAAGGCCCATGAGAGGTCGTTGCCACTCTAGCTGCTTAGCCCTCCAACAAAACTCTCTTTCTCTCTCTTAATTCTTAATTCTCTTCCAAATCATCTTTCTCTCTTCTTATATACTCCTCCATTTAATGCCTACTTCCATTCTCCATCTGGATGGACAGGACCTCTAATTATTATGTGGTCCTTCTTCTTCCTCTATAGAGTCCTTGAAAGGTCAAATCTGGTCAAAGGTTATATGTTTGAGAACCCTCCATTGCAGCTCTTTAAAAATTTCAAGTAATGGGCCTCGACAAAAATATTTGAATATTCTATTTATTCATAGAGGTCGTGAATGAGAAGGGGTCGGTGTTTCTTCATGAAATACGAAGTTTTCAATGGAAAGATCCAGGTTTTAGCATTGTGTATTGAAATGAACTATTTTTCAATCATGGTATTAAAGGAGTTTCATTGCATAGATTGATCAATGCAATCTAAACATCTATAGATGTGAATTCATCAATTAAACCACTTGGATTTTTAGATACCGGTACTTCAAAATATACTGAAATGGAATAAATTTATTCGACAAAAACAAACATACACAGTAAACTCTTGAAATACATAAATTCAATTGATAGAATCTTAAATGATAATAAATTAAAAATGATACTGTATTATTTTGGAACAAGTAAGCCATTTCAAATATCTGGGATGCGACATCACATATGACCAAGATAAAGATGTTTGGAACAAAATATCAAAATTCAGTTCAGTGTGTGGGGCAATAAGTAGGTCCCTAAGAAACAAAGCTAGGAAGGATACACTCATGAAGTTTTATAAAGTGATGGCTGTACCTTCCTCAGCTTATGGAAGTGAAGCATGGGCGCTGTCTAAGAAGCAAGAGTCAAAAATCCAATCAGCGGAGATGAGGTTTCTTAGACATGTAAAAGGTTGCACCAGAGAGGATCGCTTCAGAAATGAATTGATAAGAGAAGAATGTGGGACAGTACCACTCACTGAAATGATTAGGGTCTATAGAGAAAAATGGTCCGAACATCTATTGAGAATGTCGCAGGATCGTCTCCCCCTGAACGCATGGCTGCATAGGCCAGAAGGAAGAAGGAGCGTAGGGAGGCCGAGGAAACGGTGGACGCCGGAACAGGCTTAGCTCACAATAAAGCTAAATAAGCCTAAACCACGACGACGACGACTGTATTCAGTTCAGCTCAATTTGTATTACATAGATCCTTGGGTGCTTGAATTACTCGTATACGCTGTAAATAAATTATATGGAAGACTTTGTCCAGGAAGTAAATCAAATGCAGTTTTTATTTAGCATAATAGTTGAAGACAACAATTGACTACCCACAGAGCAGATTTGTTGTATGATATATGAATACAGTAAAAACTTATAGGTTATGGTGGATAATAAAATGATGAAATACATGAATTACCGGTGAACCAAGTTTATTATTATTGTAGTAGGCTATATAACCGTTATAAAGTGATAAAAAATTTAATTATTAAAAATTGAAGCACACCTACAGCCCTGAGAATTAATATCTAGTACTTTTAATTTAAACATACAAAACAAATAATTTTGTTTTTCATTAAAAAAAGGCACTTCAAAGTCTGAAGTTTTCTTCCAGGCTAATGTCCAGGCTAATTAAGGCCTATATTGAAAGAAATTTCAAACACAACAGCAATAGCCTAATGCTGCTCAAACCAGGATTCCCCATCTCACGATAAATTTCTTTCAAACACTTTGTAGCTGGATACAAATAAAATATTGAGAGAAAAGAATGTGCAACAGACCTAGAAGGACTTTTTCTGCTTTCTTTTGTTATGCTGAACAATCCAATCAGCAATTACTTCGGGTATGACATTTGCGTCGAATCTTAGAGAGAAATCGGGGCGTCCATAACAATCTCTACAGACTAGCAATTTTCTCGGGCACTCCTGAAAGCCTCAGAGCTAGCTCTTCTGCCAACAAATTGCATTTTTTTACAACACCTTGGAATTTTGTCGCTGAAGCATGACAGAGAACCGACAAAGGTTTTATTTCTTGAAGTATGAAATTTCAAAAAGCGTTGAACTAGTCCAGAGTATGCTCTCAGTGAATGTTTCAGCATACTCTTTTCGAAAGAGCAGATTCTCAAAAATAAATTTCGAAAGTCAATAAGAGTATTATATTCGCTCTCGTGTAGACCTCATAGAGAAGAAACGCGTCTTAATAAATTCCCCTCTTTTTGTGCGCACTTAAGTTTTGTAGAATTAGGTACTTTCAGTTTCAAATAATAGCACAAAATGTAGAGTATTACCATATAGGCTGCTATCCAAATAATGGAGAATGGATTAATATCTGTGATTTGATATAACTTTCTCCTTCAACAAAGCTATAAAGATCCCAATGCTTTGTTTGAAAATGATCAACTGCCTTTCATAAAGCTGTGTAGAATACGACCACTTCAAACAAATCATTTCCACATCGGTTGGTAGAGAGTGCGATGCTTTAAAAGCGTTGAAACAAATAATGGAATCATTTGCATCGTTCATGTTTATTAGTATTTGCTAAAAGCTGTAAGCACTCAATAAGAGTGGATACAGATTTAAAACTGGATTGGGAGTAATAATTGATTACACGCAAGCAAGTACGTCACACAACTCAACATACAAACGGTCTGTTATTCTTTCAGTGCTCAACCAAGCGTAAACACAGCGCTGTACTTTGCTGTGCAAATCACATCCAAGAAACTTTAATATGAAATTGTTGCTTCCAAAGCAGGAAAAATTCACAACCAAGAAATGTCAAGAGCGAAGAGCTCTATAAAATACGATGCTTACATTCTGATCGATAAGATTTATTGTGTGAAATCATGGACATGCATCTGATCAGTGTCCGGGCTATACAGGATGGAGCATTGAAATTGAAATGGAGATTATTTATTCTTCTTTGTATACAGAAAAAATAATTTTGGATTCCAATGACGCATTTAATTTTAAATACAAGTAAACTTAATGAACTTGTAAACTCCTTAATGAACAGCTCCAATAACTTTAAATCTAAAAGCCACTTACTTTGTTGTAATTAGTGTTGTTTTTAAAAAACACTTAGATAAAAATAACACTATTTTCACTTACATAGCTGGTTACAATCGTTCCAACCGGGTGTAGGCCATCATCAGACTCTTTGTTGAAATTATTTATTTTAAAAGTAAACCCGAATAGAAGAAGAATACCTGTTCTGAACTGCAGTGAGATTTTATATAAGTTCAAGTATAAATTATTATTTTATTACATTCAATTATTATGGTAGGCAATTGTTATTTTTTTTATAATATTTATAAGCACTGAAACTACTTCCTCATTTACCATGTAGGCTACATTGTGCAGCCTGAACGTCTTCAAATTTTTAAATTAAATTTTTGTACTTTAATTCAAATTAATTATTGAATTTCCAATTGATTTCAACAATTCAATTTTCATTATTAAAGCTCCAAAAATTGTTTTTCGTATACGAATCACTCTAGCTTACCTTTTTACTCCAGCTTAGTTTCTGGAGTTATTCCTTTTTAATTTTATTATCACAATATTCTTCTTGTATCATGCTGTCCAAAGTAATTGCATAGAATTACCATAGACTAACTATACAGTTAGTCTATGGAATTACTTTGTACTTTACCGCATAATATCACAGAGAACAGATTAGTAAGAGATTATAGAGTACTAGAGAGTATCGCTTCTAATATCTATACTATACTGTGAAATAACAAGAGTGAATTTTCTACTTTGTCACAATTAATTTCATAGTGTATTTTCTACTTTGTCTCATTTCAAAGTGTTGTTACAACAGAATCTTATTCATTCTTAAAGCATCCGTCGCTGTATTAATTTATTTTTGTTCTTTTTCAGAGTGCCTTACATTCAGCTTCAGCACCTCTAGAACCAAGGATGGCCCAACTTGAAACTTTAGAAGCCAAGGTATGTATTAGCAAAGACGATAGGAAACTATAAGTATTCTAATTGTCTCTGGTATTAGCTTATAAGTGATGTTTAAAATGGTGGATAGTACTCGTACAATATTTCAAAATGATTGAAATCTGGAATGCCTTCTTTCAAGGGTACAGTAAAAATGTGATAATAGGTAGTTATTTTTGTCAGAAAAATTATTGATAACTCAAATTCCAAAACATTTGCCATAAATAAATAACAAATCATAAATAAACAAAATGCTAACGGTAACAGAAACAAAATTGGAGAGCAACCAATCAAGTAACTTTAATTGATATTCCTTTTATATTACTATGATTGATTTCTTTTTATTGATGAAATAAAGGAGATCCGACTCAAAACTCTCAATATTAAATACTGGTATTTGTAGTTTCCCTCTGAAAGTCAGGATCATTTTTTTATTAATCTTATAATTATGTATTTTATATTGTCTAATTATCAGACAAATTTAACAGGATAAATCACCATCAATTTAAAAAAAATTATAATTCTATTAGTTATAGAATATGGTTAGTAATTATTGAAAATATTATTATTCTACAGATGGCCAGCATAGAAGTGTCGTTATCAACCACCACCTCTCCAAGAAGGAAAAAGATGAGCAGTGGTACCACTACACCCACACCAAATACACCGACACCCAACATTAACAACTCAAATACAAACAGTGTTGCCAGCATATACCGCACCTCCAAAGACATCGCCAAGGAACTGGACATGCTGAGGAATACGCTAAGAGACAAGGAAAATGTGATCAACAGGTAAGAAACTAAATATTTACATCAGAAATCATAACATATGTTATATGGTTTAGAAAGCCAACTCAAAATAAAACAATATTGGTCAATTAATGTCACAATATTATTTTTTATTACAATATTATTTACAAACATAACGATATTTATTATAATATAACCAAGTTGTTGTATTGTT
This sequence comes from Laodelphax striatellus, assembly GCA_017141395.1. Lineage (NCBI taxonomy): Eukaryota > Metazoa > Arthropoda > Insecta > Hemiptera > Delphacidae > Laodelphax > Laodelphax striatellus. The sequence goes on from CM029539.1 coordinate 6,848,557, forward strand.
GCAGTAAGAATTAGACCAATCAATCAATCAATCTTCTTATCTTATCTCAAGACTCCTAGTACAATGGCTCATCCAATTCCAGTCAAGTCCCTGGAATAGTAATGTACAGTAATGAAGTTGATCTGTGAAGAAGGAATAAAACATTTTTCATTCGAATTTGTTCATTATTGATTGGAAGGAACTAGACTTCAAATCAAAATATCGTTTATTCCTCAATAAAACATAGTACATACAAATATAATTAATAGCATAATTAGTCCCTGGAAAAGTAATGTACAGTAATGAAGTTGATCTGCGAAGAAAGAATACAAAAATTTTCATTTGAATTTGTTCATTATTGATTGGAAGGAACTAGACTTCAAATCAAGTCAAATCAAAATATCGTTTATTCCTCGATAAAAAATAGTACCAGAGACAAGTGGATACTAAGTACAGTGGATACTTCTAGTTCTAATTGTCTCTGATAGTACATACAATTATTAGGCCTATAATTAATAGCATAAAATTTTATAGTATATAATTATTATATTATACTTGATCACATTATCCAGTAATCGTGGTGGGTGGTCAACTTGAAAAATAAAATATATAATTTTATTACAAATTTAACTACAATATTTCATTTCAAGTCCACCACTATTAATTAAAGAGTCTCACTTTTCATGATTCCTGCGCAAGTAAAAAGAGTAAACTTATAATAAATAATGAATCAATGAACTGGAAAGTTGTCTCTCTGTTTTACTTGCGGTCAAGAGTTGATTGGCTGTAAATATTCATAAACAGGTTTGTTGGCAAAATGTGTTGTCATATTCTTAAAAAAGTTTTTCTCAACAGTTGAGGTTGATTTTGCACTAATTTCTTATTGTGGGCTGACCACCAGTCATTTTGTCACTTTTTCATGTCACTTTGTTGCAGTTTGAAAGGACAGCTTTGCACTTCGATGAGCATCGGACGACTTTCGGCCAACAATTACTTGCAGCGTCAAAACCAAAACAATCAGCCGCTCAACGAGAAAGAGCGAAAAGCAGCCGAGGACAGACTCAACAAACTGAGGAGTGAACTGGATGCCAAGAGACTGGCCATGAAGAACATCAAACTGTCGCTTGAGAGATTGGATATCACAGAGTGAGTTATTTTTTCAAAAACAATTCAGGTTTTATATCATAAAAGACAATTCAATTTATATGCAGTAGTTAAATTTTCTATAACAATATTGTCAATTGTATACACTTCCTATTATAATGTATAAGTAGTACTGTTGTAGAATTGAATTGAATGACTGCCTTTATTTTTTACCTGGGAGGGCGAAGTTAGTTTCTTTTAATTGAATGACTGATAGTAGAACTAGAACTGAAATACAACTGGTAGTGATAGTAGTAGCGTAGTATTACGTAGTGTCTTTAATATTATCAATATTATCACTGTAATATAGCTCATTATAAGCTTAATTTTTTATCTTCGGCAGTGAAAATTTGTGATTAGCCTTATAGTGAATCTGAACATAACCAGGTATAACCTTCATTTATTAATATATTTATCTATTGTTTATTATTGAATATATTTATCTATTGTTTATAGTAAGTTATATCTATTTATTTATTGTATTTAATATATTTATCAAAATTAGGAAGAGAAGACGATTTGAACATAGTGTCTATGTTTTCATCCTATACGTATTATTGTACTATATTGAATAAATAAATAAATAAATACAACTCATAAGCCATATAGCTCATAAATAACATCAAATTGAAGCTTACTAACTCAATTATATTCAATTTTCAATGAATTTATTATTGTTGTGTTATCAAATTGAAATAGTGCACAATAAAATAAGTTACAGTTTCTCAATAAAAATGATCATTACATTTACAACAAAAAAATAAAGGGAAGAATTGGGAATGGTTTATTTGATTTGATTTGGAATGGGTGGATCAAATTACAAGGCTAATAAAAAGATAATAAATGACTCAAATTATTCCTCTTATCTACATATTAACCAGCAAATTAATTACGGTATTCTTCAAAAATAGGCCATATTAACTTACTTGTGGCTGGGAGTGATTGGTTTCATTTTTTTACAGCTTTTTGAAATTAATTTTGTTTGTTTCCAGTAACATAGATGTCCGGATACAACAGGCAGAACTGGAATATCAACTTGGCAGAGAGGAGTTGAATTTGTTGAGTATATTGGAGGAAAGCAGAAACCTGCAAGCATGTTTGGAGGATGCAGCTCAAAACAAGGAATCTGATACAATTTTCGGGTAATCATTGAACAATTTATAATAATCAATCGCTTGGAAATTTACTCACATTCATAATGTGATAATTCAATTTTAATGAAAAAAACTGTATTCAAACAGAATTTTTGATCTAGTGATTGAACAATTATTTGTAGAATTGAACAGGTAATTAATAATTTCTTGACATACGACACAATTTTTATTTTTATCTTTTTCATAGGCCCCACTAGCAGAAACGTCTTTGGCACATGGTGGGAAAAATACACCAATTCGGATACAAAATTCAGATACAAAAAGTCCGAAGCAAACAAGATTCAACATTATATAAAAGCTCTATAAGGCTTCTATAAATCTTCTATAAAAGCTGAAGGATTCTGCTTGCAAAATAAAAGAATGAAATAAAATAGAAAATAGGAACTGATTGGAAAATATAGAATTCAATCATTTTTTATGCGTAATAAGTGAGCTCATTTTATAAATTCTAATATAGAAATATGTTTTTAATCAATTTACATTACTGGAGAATGCATTGAATATTGAACGAGCTCGGACAGACTTTAAATAAACAGCCAAAAATTACTCTTCTGATGAATTTATTACGAATGTTTCAACAAGAATTGAAGAACAGATTGAATCCAAAACTACATCTCTTGAAAATTCTCATCTAATTCTATAATGACTTATAAAACTTTAATAGCAAGCGAGAACAACATTAAATTTCTGACATTGTAAATAACCGTACTTTTCATGATATTTTTAGGTACATGAAGGATAGTTCAGCTGTTACACTTCATGCCGTAGAGCTGCCATATGATCCAAAAAGTCCAAGATTTGGTGCTGGACCAAAGGAGGATGCTTCTGGGCTTTTCATTGAATGGGCCACTGAGGACTCTGGACTACAGAAAGGAGATAGGTAATACAATTTTGAAAAAACTTGTTGAAATTGTCAAACTCCACTTTAGTGAACGCAATGTTTTGCAAGAACTTAGTTTCATGTGATACTTTTAACACATCCTCATCTTTACTATGTTAAGGATAATACGAAATTATAGTCCTGTAAAACTTGTGTTCATTAAAGTGGAGTTTGACAAGTGTTTTAATCATAGATAGATTCCACAACATCAATATTAATTGTTCTACAAATTTTATCAATACAATTATCTTTAATCACCCATTTAACAACCTCATTACAGCACACTCATTTTCTTTGAACTTTTATCATAAAATAATTGAATTAAAGTTACAGTTTTAAAGTTTTCTTTGATTTTTGTGGTGATTTTCACAAAAGCTAATCTTGCAATTTGATGTACCTGCACGACCATATAGCCAGCCGGTTCCCAAAATTAGTTTTTCATATTTATTCATTAGATAAAAAAAACAATATCGAGGAAATATTATAGAGTTATTGTTTTGAGTAGTATATTAAGAAACATACTCATATACTGAGAATATACTAGGCATGCACACTGAAATGCAATGGATATTGAATTGATTATATGAATCAATAATCAACGAAATCTACAATTTTCAATTACTATAAGTTTATATTGAGTTTCTCACTTGCTTCCCTCATTAAAATGTTATAATACAATCTTTTTCTCTTGTCATCGTCAAGTACGATATGACTTCACAATAAAGGTGTACCTACTCGTCATTACCAAATTGTATAATACCTACAATATTTCTCATCGTCATTTATGATGGATTCATAAAAAAGATACACCAACTCATTTTTTTGTTTGTCAATGGCTCAACAGCCCTATGTGGGCTTAGGCCTACCAGCTGGTTGCCAGTTTCACATCCACTTGCAACTCATCCACTTTCATTCTACACCAACTCATTACCGAATTATAATTTTTTTACAGATTGTTCGAGGTGAACGGAAAATCAGTTCTTTCAAAAAGTAAAGAGGACATGATTCGCCTCCTTACCGTATCACCAGACCCAGCTCAGCTAGTTGTACTTCGTAAACAGCCATCGCACCTTGATCAGCTGATGACCAACTTGCAAGCAGAGCTGTCAGTTGTGAGAGAGAAGGCAGGAGAAGCTGAACGAACCCGCGACAGTTTCCGCAGTGACAACGTTCGTCTCACTCATCGAATATCGTATCTCGAGGAGCAGGTTGCCGAATTGCTGGAAAGAGCAAGGGAGGACGAACGAAAAAGCCCCATCATGTCTTCTGCTTCAAGCGTCAAATCTGGACACACCGCTCCTGCTTCCCCCAAACCAGAAGTACAAGTATTCCAAAAAGGACCACAAGTCACAGCACTTGTTGCAAACTTACCCGGGCTAGAAGTCGGCAGCAAACCGCAAGCGGATAGCAGTATAGTTTTGCCAACAATGAAACCGAAACTGAAACAAGATTCAGTGCAAGATGTGAGAAGTATCAAATCGTTGGATTTGGGTGGAAATGAGAGTAGTAGACATTTACATCGTAGTCGAGAAAGCAGTAAAAAGAGAGAATCTGGACATTTGCAGCCTGCACAAAGTACAAACTCTTTAGACACGAAAACCAAACATCATTCAAAATCATACCATAGATCCACTCATCATCACCCACACTACCATCATATGAACTCATCAATGACTAATGATAGTAGTAGTACTCCACGTTTGGAGAAAAGTAACAGTAGTAGGGTGTTGGATTACAACTCAGAAAGTTCTCTGATTGATCAGAGGAGAGGTCATTCCCACAGACATACACCTGAAAGTCATCGAATACATCTGGAGCAACGCCAGAGACATATCAGGGAAGCAAGATCTTCACTGTTTGACTACATAGAACGCGACAAATCTAGCTCGAAATCTCTGGATTTCGATTCTGAACCCGGTTACAGTTACGGTAATCAACAACCAGCCGGGCAAACCCCTCACCATGCCCATCAAAAGTCGTTAGATTACAGTTCTGAGTCTCTGAACCATTTCAAAAAACAATCCGAGCATAGAGCGGCGAGACCAGTTCCTCCAAAGAAGCCTCTTCGTTTGTCACTGCATCGAGCCACCAGTTTGCAGTCGGTTGAGAATGGCAACGAGAAAAAAACGCTGAAGAGAAATCATAAAGGGGAAGCACCTCCCATACCTCAGTCGGCTCTCAATTGGTCTTCTCCGACTCCTGGATCGCATTCAGCCAATCATGTCATTAATAAGTCCAATGAAAAATGGTGTTGAATCCAACACAAAATTTAAGATGATTATTTCTTGATTCTGTACGAACTGCGATGTATACACTATTGGTTTCACTCCACTACCGACATTACTTCAATTGTTAGATAACTAATGTAATCCATTCACATAGGTGAGTTTTGTAATTTCAGATTTCACGACACCTCTTTTGTATTAGAAAGTATTTGGATAACATCTCCATCAGTTAAACTTCTATTCCACAGGACATTGTTTATATGACAATGTGTTTGTCTATTCCTTGATGCCTTATGTATATCAAACTACAAATTTCAACGAAATATTACTTTTTATGGGGGGAAAACTGTAGTACGGTATGTTTGTGAGAAGTTATTGTGTACAAAGTGAGTTGATCACGAAAGACGTTGATCACAATATGTTTTACTGAAATATTTTTTATAACTATCCTGAATACTAGTCAATTTGTTCAAGTGTATAAATATTGTATGAATATGTCTATTAAAAAAAAGCTTTATTGTTAGTAAGAGAGGATTATAATTATACTGTATATGTATCGATTGTCTACAAACTATAAAGTAAACAGTATTAAAATGTAAATAGCTGTATACAAGTTGTTATTTTCACTTATTATTCTATGTGGATTTACGAATAATTGTTTAATATGCATATTCTTAAACAAAGTGGAAAATCTATGATCTAGCTATCATAGATTCTAAGCTATTATATTGTGGAATGTATGTCACATACGTATTCTGAAGTAAAATATTTTTCTATGGAAAAGAATTTCACCTATTTATTCTTTACTACTGACCAAGTGATCTCAATGCATAGTCACAATTTCATTAATATTTGTTTTGTGATCATAATAACATGCCATATCGATTGCAATCAGGAATATAAAGCCATTCAGGTAAGGGCCTCCTTTGATGATTTCGTACATACGATAAAATATCGGATAATTCGAATTCATTAGAGCGAATTAGTATTATTTTATATTATGTTATATATATAACATAATTTTGCACTCATAGGACCTTCACTTTGGTCGTTCATTGATAGAATGGAAGTATGAAAATAAAACTGCACTCCATTTCCAATATATACAGGAATGGTAATATGCATAACTTAAAAATTTTATGCAACAAAAAAACTAGTTGATTATTGAATTTTTATTTAAAATTAAATTTCAGCTCAAAATAAATAATAACATTAATAAATTAATAACACATAATTGATAAGTTAAATAATAATACAATTACAAGTATTGAAAAATATAATAAATTATCCCTCTTCCCACTCCCACCACCACTTCATATAGGCCTAAGTCATTTCCATTATAAGCCACAGAAGCCTACCTCTATTTATCTCACAATAAATAAACATAGCCTAGATGACTTTATATCAAAATTATTTTTTGAGAATTCTTATCAACAATTTTATTATCACTTCAATCGGCTCTCCTCAAAATGCGCACTAATGGTGCTGAACTGTACGAATAATAAACTGGAGAAGATGGCACAACAGGTTGTTGAACAGGATATTCAACTGAAGCCAGATATCCGTTGAGTACAAACTGAGATGCCGGATTGTCTTCTTGCTGTCTTGCGAACTCTATTGGCTGGAAGGTGTAGCTTGGGTAGGAGGGTTGGGGGTTTGTGTAGCTGGAAACAGTCTGTCCAGTAACAGCAGGAACCTTTCCGCTAGAAGTAAATGATTTACCCTGAGTTTGTCCGTTTACAGTTGGTTTACCCTGATTTGGTCCATTTACAGCTGGTTTACCCTGGGTAGGTCCAAAATGTCCGCTAACAAATACTGGTTTACTTTGGGTTGTCTTGTTTGATCCTTTCTCACCATTCAATGGTTTGGGAGATGGTGTCTGTGAAGCTACAGTTTTGGGTTCCTCTTTCTGTTGCTGGTAATAGAATGTTTGAGAGTTTGAAGGACTTCCATGACTGGTTCTGTACTGACCATTCGCAGGTACTTGTGAAGAGCTTTGTCCCAAATTGTTCTCTTGGTGCTGATTTTGTTTGAATGAGTTCAAAGCGAACTGGTTGCTTTGGAAAGATGGTTTCTGGAAACTGAATTGTGTTGATGCTTGTCCCGTTCTGCCGTTTTGTTGAGAAAATGCAGTTTGCTCCACATTCTGCTGTGAAAACTGGTTGCTTCCCTGTGATGGATTGACGTTTTTGGTGTAGGCGGCTTGTTTCAGTGGTGCAGTTGTGTATTCGACGCGTTGCAGTCTGCCGTCCGGTAAAAGAACGTGGTAGACGCCGCTAGTAACTTGAGGTGACTGTTTCAGTTGATCGCCTGTGTTGAAGAAGAATCCATCGCTCGATTCGTCAGTCTGGAAAAACCACAAGAGAAAATTCAAATCTTTGACAACTTATAAAATGAATCAATCACAGTGATAGTCTTCTTTAGTTAATGAATGATAAATTAATGAAGACATTCTAATTACTTCCGAGATGAACTTTAAACAAAAATTAAAAAAAGTATTTAAATAAATAAAACTATCAAAACTATATAAAATATAAAATATGTTACTGCAATTTAGGCCCACCAAAAACTTACATCAATGTTTTAAAAAATAGATAATATTCTGAAGAAATATATTAAATTTTATTCCACCTTCATTACAATTGCAACAAAATACAATCAATCTACAATTTTTTGAATCAGAATTATCCTAGCTGCAATATAGGAAGTTTAATTTCTAGTTCAATTATCTATTTTAAGAGTGTCTAAAGTCTAGAAACTTTAATGAACACTTGAGCAATACACTTCCCTCTTTCCAAGGACCAATCCTTTGATCCCTTTGCCAACTTGGACATTACCAACCGACCTAAACTTTATACCTACATTTGTACCCCTCTCTAAATCATGAACTCACTTTAATTATATTTCTCATAACTAATTTCTAACTATATTACTCATTAACTAAATTTCTACACAATCCATAGCATTTTAAACTCGTGAAAATGTAGATTGTCTGGTAGGAGAAAAGCATTACAGTATAGTTGATGTTTCCTCATCTAAATTACATTATTATCTTACTCACTTGAGGTGTGGTGGTGGGATAGTCTTCAGTGAAAGGTGTCTGAGTGCCAGCATCTTCTTCCGGGGGCGGCGAGAGCGCATCTTCGTCATATTCTGCGGGTGACTGCAGCTGACGAGCCGTGAACTCAGCCGGGGGCGGCCCGTAGAAGTGCGCCGTCTGTTGACGGGCGGGTAGCAACAGCACACGTCCCGTTGGCTTCCAGTTTGCGGGGGGACGGGGTCCTCCGTCGCTCCCGCCCGAGGAAGGACTGTCGGCTATCGTCTCACTCGAGATAAGGCTCACAATGAGCAATGCGAATAGTTTCAACTGTTTGAAAAAAGAATAGTTGTACTAGAATTACAAACGATAATACAGTAATTATCGTTAAATAGACATAGTCTAATAATACACATAATATAATGACATAATTATTATACAGTATGCAGTATTATATTCGTATTAGAAATGATAGTTGTATAAAAGTAATTTATACTGAGAATAATAGTTCTGTTATTTCTAACTATTATATCGCATGACCATGTAGCAGACATGTAGGACAGAATAGAATAGTTTTATTCACTCGAGAGCTTGTTACAACAAACATAGAGCTTTGTCACATATAACAAACTTCCTATTCAGATTTATCAATGTTATGAGAGTCTTCCGTATTTTAAAGGTTTTTATCGCCTCACTGGAAATGAGGCTCACAACGAGCAATGCGAATAATTTCTACTGTTTGAAAAAGTAGGCCAAATAATTATGTTAGAAAATATAGTTTGATAAAAGAAATAGTTACACTGCGAGGATAATTTTATTATTGAGAACCTGATAAGGCCTTATTGTGAGCGGGGGCCTAGTTTATGAAAATTAAAAATCTTGTTTTTTTTTGTATTTATCGATGGGGAGACCCTTACCTCGCCTAATTGCACAATTTTCTGTGTCAGTCACCCATCCAAGAGCAGTCTTGTAATAATAAGAAAAAGGCAGACACACACTAAACATTAGTAGCACGGAGAAATGTTGTTATAAATTGATTAGCCTGCCTTTGTCCTGTGGTATAAGGCTTTTATTTTCAAGAAACAGACCCTAGATTTATTATTGATTTATTGACAAACTAGAGGTTTGTTCCGTTAATTCAAATTCAACTCAAACTTACTTTTAGATCGTTGACTTAATTATTCGTTTCAATTTTACCTGATTGAAGAACTGATCAATTGGATGTTAGAGGAATGATGACGGCATGATTGTATTAACTTAAAACTAATTTTATTTCATCATCGAATGAAGATGTAGCCTACTGTGATTGCACAATACCACAGAGAACAGATTAGTAAGAGAGTATAGACAGTATAGCTTCTCTAAGACAATTCTCACTATAATAAAATATACTATCGAACACAAAAAAGTGGGAAAGTATACCGTACGGTAAGTAATTAAGAAGATATAGCTTTATCTGGTGAAGAGGATAAAGTATTTCTGAATTTCTATTTTCATTGATTGTATTATTCTTTCCATTTCAAGAATTTAAAATAATTTTTCAATAATTTAGAACAAAAATATTATTATCTTAAATGCACTAATAAACCCCAGAAATCATTAAATTGAAATGAATTATCGCTAGAGAAAACATAACGAAAACAAAAATAATAACAACTAAACTTGATCATTATCAGCACTTATTTAATTATCATGTATAAATATCGTCAAGGAAGAATGATTAAATTTTCAACAACCAGTGGAAGAACAAAACCCTTATTCGCTTTTGGGAGCACAGCTTAGTCAAGATTAACATTTCATTTCAAAACTACAGTAACATTTACGATACAATTTTCAAGTCGAAAGATTAACAATATTGTATTATATTTCAAGCATGATAGTTACTATCCAGTAAATGTACGAGAATAAATAAATTTTAACTATCAAAATAAATAAAAAATACTCATGACTGGAAGAATAAAGAACTATAGTGATTGAGTAAGGCTAGGCGTACACCGGTTAGTCAAGACAAGACAAGATGACATTAGTCACGTTTAGTCACATAGTTGCTTATGAAGTAGTACACACCGATGCAATGACTAATCGGTGTGTGTTGCTTCATAAGCAACTATGTGAAGTACTGTGACTAATCTTTTCTTGACTAACCGGTGTTCAGATTTTTGGTTTGAAAATTAAGCTTAGAACTTCAATATTCATAGAACTTGAATAAAGAAATTTTTACTAAATTTTTGTTGTTTTGTGAAATTTAACTAGCCTATATAAGAACTCGATCACTCACCTGCATTCTGATGGATGGCTCAACAGAAACTGTTGTATGACTTCAACAGGTGGTCAGTATTTATACAAAACTATTTTATTGCCACCAATGTCACTGGTTCCTCTTTGGACTAGGATTTCGACGAGTTTGGAATTAAGAATTACGTTCCGAGTTTGAGACATCGGATGCATTCGGAATTATTTCCATTTAATATATTATATGTTGCATGGCGGTGGGATGTCATTGACAGAAGGCCTAACGAAGAACGTGTGTTGTTATCAAAAGTCGGACCAGATGCAAGAAAATCCGATTGAATTTAAGCACCGTAAAATGACGTCATTGCATTGACATAAGATTTGTTCATTGGTTCCGTTAGATGTCATCATTTTGAGACGGTTAGATTTAATTGAATTTTCGTGCAACTCAGGCCGTAACTGGCTCAAGGAACCCTCAATATCCAAATTCAATATTGTTATTGATTACCGTATTGTTTTCTGCACAAGCATTTACTTGAGCCAAAGACAATATTAGAATACTTAGTAATAGTTTCCTATCGTCTTTGCTTGAGCAACATTACACACACGCTTATAATACCGTATATAAATTCGTTATTTTCTGCATGATTATTTCAGATTGAAAGACGTTTCTCAAACGTGAATTTTCTGCAAAAATTTTAAGGTATCTTTTGATTTTGTTTCAAACATAACATAGATTGCAACACAGTATTGCTGCTTCATTGTCATTGTTTCCATTGAAAATCAAATTCACTTTTCTCATTTTATTGGTGCATTGAAAAAAAGGTTACATCAATTTTATTTCATTAATCTTCCATTAAGCTTGAATTAACACGCTCCCATTATCAAATCCAATGCAGGTTCATGAAAATAAAATATTATATTATGAAAATAAAATCAAGAAAATTATATCATGAAATATTTTCATGGAAATAATAAATATAAATAAAACAAAATATAATACATCATGCTTAGAGATGAATTAGGATTGATTATAAAATTCTATTCAAATTTGTATCTTGGATGCATGTTGTCTCTTTCTTCTGTTATTCTATGAAAAATTAATTTATTTGAATTTCACATAATTTTCTGTGTTTATTTTCGATGCTCTTGACAAATTTCAAAACTTTTACATTTTCAACTAGAAAGTTGGGACATAGGACATGTTCCCCTTCAACTCATACATTGCGATTTCAACAAACCCGTTATTTCTGCAAATATAGCTGGATTCTTTTAACTTGTCAGAAAACAGCTGATTTAATGTTAGTAAACGAGCGTACATCAATCAGGTGTTTTCTGATAATTTAAAAGGATCCTGCTATATTCCTCTTTAATTATTGAGGGAACAAGGAACGCTCATGTAGGCTGGGACTCTACATACGATTTTTTGTCTCGAACTCATGCTAATCTTCAGTTGCTGAAAAGTATGAAGCGTGATTGGTTGAGACCAAAAAATAGTAAGTGGAGCCTCAGCTTTAAAAACTATGTTACTATCATCAATAACAATGTGTCTAATTGTTGAAGGATTCTACAAATTAATAAAAGATATTTTATTGTTATTTTTCAACCTTATTCCTCTTCATAATTGAATTTTTTTATCATATAACAAATAAACATTCAATATAATTTATTTTTAATTCGTATTCATTAGCATTTGAATTTTTGAATTATTCCTCTTATTTCACTCATATGTATTGAAATTTTGGAGGTATGGTCATAGGAGAAGCAAGTATTATCAGTAAGGTAAACAATCAATTCGGAAATAAAAAAGACTGGCCTCCAACACTGGAAAAGTTTGAAGGTAGATTCACTTCCGTTGTATTTTGTAAAGTCTATACCTACGTGATGTTCGTTTCAATTGCTTTATTATTCAAGTCTCAACGCATATTACAGCAAGAAACATTCAGTTCAGGGTTAATAGAACTTCATCAATGGTACTTTGCATTATAATTTATTGAACGATTGTCGGTATTTGGATAAAGAAAGTTTAAATCCAAATTACATTTATTCATAATAATAAATAACATATTAACAATATAATATGTTACAATACATAAATATACTCCCTGCAATTATCATATTTCAAAACATTTGGTAGAAATGTCGTTCTCTCATGTTCACACTATTTTCCCAAATGATTTTCACTTCTGACACAGTGGCTGATGAGACTTAAATAAGATGAAAACTGAAATATGTATTGTCAAATATGACTCATTTAGTAAAAGAATACAAATTCTGTTTTATATTGTATTCATTTTTTCCAACAATTTGTTATAATTTCAAGTAGGTAATACTTATAAAACTAGACGGGAACATAAACCTCAACTGTTTAAAACTTTCAATATTCTGACAATCAGGCATTTATACATTTGTAAAGCATTGAAAATACTTTTCATTCTAGTGCTGAGAAAAGAATTAGCGTTTATCGAAATTATTACCTACATCAAATAAAAGGGTAATAATAATTATAATTTCAAGTAATTTTGTTTCAACTAATTTATGATAGTTGACTTATATCTGTGTTTCCATTATTCAAATAAGTTCCCTATATTACAAAATATATCTCTCCGATTTATTCCATGTGTCACTTGTATAGTGCTCACTCCCAATCTTCCAACATCCCTCAAGTTCCGTTCGTCATCGTCAAAAAATATCATATCACTAAAGTCAACGCCTGATTTTCTCTGTAACCTGAAAAATGAAAATAAGCACAAGATGATGAAAAAAGAATGCTAAAATGTATATTTTGTTGAACATGTAAACGTCTTGTATCCTAAATAAAGTTATGCTATGAAAAATGGAATTTAATTTCAGTATTATCTTCACAGTTAAAGGGTTTTTCATGACTAGTATTCAATTGCGCATTATTCATTTTCTCTAAATAATACACAACATTATGATTTTACGGTATAAGTTGTTTTTAGGCTACATGTTCTATTAGGCTACATGTTTTAAATTAAATTAATAGATTTAGGCCAATGAAATCTTCACATTTTCACTGAAAGTAAAAGGGGACGAATAGCCTACAGTTTTAAGAATAAGTTTTGAAACAACTTACATTCGAAAATGAGGTATCTTATTGCCAGGATAAATTTCCACATAGGTGAAAAACTCGTATATTCTTAAAAAATGCAACAATTGGTAGGCGCCTGCAATGTCTTCAATCCTAGAAGCTACAGCCAGCTTGTAGTTACGGGCTTTCAAACGTGTAAGGAGTGAGCGAACTTCAGGAAAAAGGTTCAATTCTGTCGTGTCCGATCCGTCTACCACTCTACCATCACTGAAAATTTAAATATTAGTGAAACTTAGAAAATTCAACGATTGAAATTCTAAAACATCATGTTAGTCAAGAAATTGATATTGGAACACTGTCATCAACATCAAAATACTGTATTTATTTCATTGTTGAATTTTAGTTACATCACTTACTGTTAAGCTACAGGTTAATAATAATATATTATAAACAGGTTAATTGACCTGAAGATTAATAGTAAATGGTAATATATTCCAAGTGGGGTATGTTTTTACATTATTGAACATCCCTGCCTGCGACTAGATCCTAGTTGATTGTCTAAAGTATTTTTAAACATAATAATTATTATTATCAATATTACTTATTCGTAGGCCTATTGTTATCTCAAAAGGTTATAAGATGAAGATACTCTTCAATTTAATTGAATTGAGTTTAATTTACAGTCCAGTCAATAAAGGATTTTTTGTAACAAATTAGAGACAAGCAGGACTATATGGGAATCGATAAGTCTACACACATTTAGATGTACATAGTACATTCTCAAAAAATTCCCCTACAAAAGTTGGAGAAATCAACATCAACAATAATTCATAGAAACTCTATATCTATATCTCAGTTACCATTCATCGCATTGAGTTGATTTTTTTTTTAAATGTTGGTGATATGATAGGCCTACTCTACAATTTTAGACCATTAATAGACATTGCCATTTACCTCTTTCTCCTGAATGGAAATACACATTGATCCACTTTGAAAGGCCATAAAGTATGATCTGAAACAGAATTTACCCCAATTAATTGAAAAAATACATTTTTCTTCTACAATCAAGGATTCTAGGATTAGCCTAATGTATACAACTGATATGTATACTAACTTTAACGACTACTTCTCAAAATGTTGAATAATAAAATATATTCACTAATAAAAAACATTTTCGCCATTCCTCTCCTTAAAAATTTTCCTTTTTTCCTTCTACTCTTGAATTTTATGCATCCAAGTCTGTGTACTACAATCATGTCTCTGCTTCTTCTGCTGCTGGGCTTACCATGCAACAAACTTTTTCTTATCAATTCCATCCATGAAAAAACATACTTAACTGCTATTATTGAAGTACACAATAGCTTTTTAACAATAATTTCTTAGCGTTTGTTACCATGACAGTTCAAGTAGACAGATCCTTTTTCTAATAATGTATTCAGACTTGTTTTTCAATTTTGGTTGGCTGAACTTCCGCGTTTATCTTAATACGTCTTAGATTTTACAACCACCAATAACTCTGTAGTACTCTGTTTTCAATCGTTCGCTCTTTGTCATTTATACGAACTTGATTAGTTGATGAGGAATTACACATAATTTCGTAGTGAATTAATAAAATAAGATAAAATTTCATATGAAATTACCAGTGTCAAGAAGTTTGAACTCTCATAAAGCGCATATGAATGACCTTTCTGGTAGTGGTTTTTGGTTGTGATTTGACAGCATTCTATTTTTTGTAATAGATCACTTAGTAGAGATTCTACCAATTGTTCAATTTTTCACAATTAAAATTATTTAAGTTCAATAATTCATTGTTGATATGAATGCAAGTTTGAGTGCACCAATCATGTAAAAATTGAGTGTTCATTACTTAGTTGAAATAATATCCCTTCAAGAATCAAGAATTCATTTGCATTATTCTCCTCAATTCATCACAGTAATGAATTGTATGGTCTGTGTAGTCACAGTAATTCACATATTTGCTTATGAAGCAGCACACACCGATGCAATGACTAATCGGTGTGTGTTGCTTCATAAGCAACTATGTGAATTAGGCTACTGTGACTAATCTCGTCTTGTCTTGACTAACCGGTGCACGCCTAGCCTAAAAGAAACTGGGTCAGGAAACTTTCATAATTCGCTATTGCTACACAATCTTCTTATCAGCAATTTTCTCTCAATTGTAAATCAATAAATTCTTCAAAACCTTATTGTAAATAGCAGAACAAACACAAGAAAACAAGATTAAATCATGCAAAATAATATTTTATTCGAAAATACACTTGGTGCCAAGAAGCAATAAATAAATAAAAATTGTCTTTGAGACAATAACATCTATGAATAAAGCTAGATTATTTCCAAATTTGTACCTTATCATCTAATTGTAGTCCTAATATACATTTAAATGAATTTACCAAATTCTGTTTTTTCAATAACTTAACTGGAAAAATAACAATTTTGGCACCATATCAAAGGCTACATTATGTGAATTTGCATCAACAGAAGAGCCGATATGATAGCTAGGGTGATTGAGAAATACTATTTTGATAACTTGGTCATGAATAACGATAGTAGGTATTTAAATAATAATATTCATGCCTCTATTATTATTGTAATTAGTAGAACGCTGCAGAAATTAATTCCAAGTGATTAAAATAATACAGAAGTTCAATCGTTATCCTTCAGACAGCATACAATACAGAGCATTAACAAATAAACATAATTATTAAAATAAAGAAACGATTTTGTCAATTTCACTTTATTAGTTTACACTTGAAATACAGGACCTAGGTTTCATGTTATTACCAACACATCATCGGCTGAACTTGTGTTGGTAATGACATGAAACCTAGGTCCTGTATTTCAAGTGTAAACTAATAAAGTGAAATTGAAAAAATTGTTTCTTTATTTTAATTATGGAGAGGTTTCACAATATAAACATAAACTCTACAAATTTTATAAACATATACTATTTGAATTATCAAAAAACAAAATGAGCACTTTGTTGCAACTCAACTACCACTGTTGAAATGAGTGCAAAGAAACTCTAGAGCACTCCAGTCGATAAGTTGGAATTGTGAAGGATACTCTTTGAGGCATTCACCTAACCAAACTCATTATAAATAATCATATAACTAATTTCAATCACGATTTATTTACTCTCTGCTAGTCAGTAATTTTAATTGAAAAATAACAACAATAAGAAAACCTGATTACTTACAAGTTTGAACTGAATTACAGATAATTTGAGTAAAATATGAACCTGTTATGATATTCAGGATAGTGTTCATATATTTTTGAACTTAATAAAAGAAGTATCATGAATATGAGTAATTTAAGATTTCGGGACAATGAAAATTACACCTTATTTTAACTGCATTAAATTTTAAATGTTACTAACTAATAACAATTTTTTGCGTTGATATATTTTATATCGATCACAGTATTCCATTCAATTAATAAATTAATCAATTTCACTTGTGTTTATTCGCGAATCGTTTCAATCCTTTCTCCAATTCAGCCATGCTCATTCCATTCTGCACCAATATGCAAGTGACACCCAATGCGGAAACAGAGACGATATTCCTGTTCTCATCATCGAAGAACAACATATCTTCATAGGGCAGTCCACTGTCTTTCTGGAATCTGAAAATAAACATAATAGTATAAATAGTTAACTACACCCAATTGTTTCCCAGAATTAAAAAAAAACATAATAGAATAGAAGAATATAATTATTATTTATTAAATCTTGATAAAGATTTTGATTAGTCTTACAAGATTATCTGTTTCATAGATGAGTGATGAGCATAGATTCACTACAAAATTTTTTTTTTTGTCTTTTATGGCCTTTTTTTTTCTTTTTGATGACCCAGTATGCTTTCATTCTCTCAGATCGTGCCCTCCTCTCCTCCTCCGAAATCACCATTCCACTCTCTGTTTATTTACTTTTACAGGTAAGATACTGTGTTTGTCTTCAAGTATTTTGAGTGCATGTGTTTTGTCTTTCAAATCCTGTATTGTAATGTGTAGTTCTTGCATATCCTCCCTAATTTCCGTGATCCATCCAATACCGCATTTAGTATTCCATAACTTTTCAATGATTTTCCTGCTGGTTCTATTTTGTGATGTCCGTATTAAATGGCCAAAAAAAGATATCCGTTTCTTTATATTACACTTGTGACTGGTTCTATTTCTTTATAGACTGCTTCATTGGTAGCTATTCTCCAAACTCCATCTTTTTGGTAACTTTTGTTGATACACGTTCTGACCAATTTCCTTTCCAATTTTAGTAACTTGTCTATTATTGTGGTATTGTTTGTTGCTCTGAATGTGGTTTCACTTGCATACGTTATTTGAGGCATTGTGACCATTTTGTAATGTTTTAATTTTGTGGCTATTGAAAGGCATTTTTTAAAAATTTTCTTTAATAGTTAATCTCGTTAATTTCTTTAATCTCTCTGGTTGTCCATGGAAAATAATTGAATTCTAGCTTGTTCTGTACTTCAAATCTTAATTGTTTTCAATGTCCTCAAGTTAATCAATCCAAATAATTGTTTATGCTACTTCTATTAGTAAATGTATTGTATTCTTCAATAAAACACTAACATGCACTACATGTACATGTTACCCATAGTATGCTGCTATTTCTATAATGTAATGCTACCACTATTAATAATATTGTATCATCTTCTTCAATAAAATCCAACATTCCAACCATATCGCCCATGGACGGAATAATCCCAGTTGAAGCTTTCTATTTCTAAGAATTCCCAATCAAACAAGAAAATTCTAGTTTGAGTTGGATCGTACATTTACTGACCTGCTAAAATGTCTAGTTTTATCTCCAGGATAGATTTCCTTGTACTTGAAATATTTGTCCCAATCGAGTAATTGCAGTAGGCTGTTTGCACCTTCTATTTCTCCAGTCCTGGATGCTACAGCCAATGTATAGTTGTTATCATGTAGATGCTTGAGCATTTTGGGGACTTCTGGGAAGGGTTTTATGTTTTGCCCATGCCTGTCAGAGATATTTCCGGTCCTGAAATGGTGAACAACATTACGAAGATAGAATTAATAGTAGAGCAGGAGCTCAAGATTGAATAAAACGTTTTTCAATACATAATTTAAAAAGATTGAATAGTTATTATAGTATGTACTGTAATTAAATTGAATAAGTAAGATGTTATCATATTTAAGTTTTACTTCATTCGTTACGTTCTACCACTCAAATTTTCATTCAAACAAATTTCATGAATGTTCATGAAATATCATTCACGCCTCAACTATTATAACATTGCTTTATTTAAGATTTCAGCAAATATTAGAGTATTAGATGTCACCTAAACTCTTAAATAAAAGAGGAAAAAACTTACTCGACTTGACAGCAAACAATATCTTGAGCTCTTGCTGTTATTTTTCTATTTGATTTCTCCTGACATTATTATAGATGATTTCTCATCATTGTCTGATCCAGAATTAAATACAGTACATTAATAAGTGGTGTATGAAATTATACTATTAATAATTAATGCATGTAATGAAGAATAAGAATTAGCAAAAAGGTTTGTCAATAGATAAACATGTAGGGCTACATAACGATTGTAAACAGTAACAACAATTATTGCTAATTCTATGTTATTTTCCATAATCAATTAGTCGAATAATTTAAAGTTCACTTACTTTGGATCCTTCTTGAATGGTGGAGTGACATGAGTATCAACCCAGAAAGGCCAAAGGGTGTAATCTGTAATAAACCAATCTTGTTTAAAAAACAAAATCAGTAAAATAATAAAATTGTTTCCACAAAGTTTTCACGGAGACTTCTTGTACGTTAGGCCAACAGCTAATTTTCTGTTCCGTATCATACTTGCATGTTTGAAGATTATTGGCCAAAGATTGATTCTTCAGCACCAATACTTTATGTTATACAAGTTAAGTTATAATATAGATCTATAATATTATAAGTAAATTTGACAGCTCTCATCAGTTACCTATCTGTTCTAACAGAGTCATCTTGACTTAACGTTAGAGTCAAGATAACTATGGATTAATTTATTATTTTGTGGTTCCGAAAATATTCACCTAGAAAACTGATTCCTAGCTCAAGTTTGATTTAGCTAAATTCAGATAGGCCCATCCAAGGTGGTTGTCTCACCGTTCCTACAAATAAAATTTACATTTTTATTATTATTAACTTGTGGATTGAGCAACTAGTGGCATTCTTAACCATTCTATGGTTTGCTGATAGGTCTATAACAAATTTTATTATTCTATAGCTATTCACGCCATAAAGTAATGTCAACATCTATGCATGCAAAGGAGTGATTAAACGAACCTTACATGTGAATTAAATCACTAGAGAAATCTGTTTTACATACATTAGAATAATCAATACATTGTTCTATCAGGCTTAAAACTCACCCAAGTCGAAAACTATCAGTTTAGGAATCCTAGTCATTTCTGTTGATGTTTAAATTAATTCTTCCACAAAAACTACCTATAAGAAAAATATCACGCAACCGGAAAGTGAATTTTTTATTCAGAAAGCTTGAATCACTACTATCGTCACCGTAATCAAAATAAAACACAGCACAAGAACTTCAACCTTCCTCGTTTTTGAAAAGCTAACCTCAAAATTGGTACTAATCGACTTGTGGAAAATTGTCGACTATGTTTTTATCGATTATCGACCTTTTTGTTTTGTTGACAGGCAGCTGGCAGACGATTTCGCAAAAGTGACTTGTAGAAAGTAAACAACTTTGAAGTAATTAATTTTTTTTGCAATTCTCATCACATCTCCGCTCCGTCTCTTCAACATGATATAATTTTGGTGGTCAGGAAAAAGGTGAATTTTTCAATAATACTTCTTAGTCATAATTTCTTGTAGGTTAACATAAATTTTAAAATAGGTACACCGTAACTTCTAACCTATTTCTTTGAAAATTCGTATTGAATTTTCTTTTTCCTTCAATGTATAATAGCATAGCCTCCTCTAATGCAGTTTAGACCTTTATGCATAAATAGACCTTTATTAAACTGAATACATACCATCACTTGATCCATGATAATAACTGATAATTTGGCTTAAGAACTTCATCAACTTCATTTTCTATCATGGATCATGGTTAAGAATCGGAATGATGATTTCCTTCTCATTTTCATTTTCAGATAATGGGCTTGATTTATTACATAACTTAAAATTCAAATAACTGATTGACGTAGAGTGATGAGGATTGTCAAACTACCATTCAAAGTAGAAAGAGGTGTCTTGTCTAATACATTATCTGCTTTGAGAAGGTTTTTATCAAGAACTAGGATCGATCTACCAGAGAGGTATGATAATTAATTTTGTCATTGTCATTATAATAATTGGGAAGAATAGTTTTTTAAAGAATAGAAAGGAATATTTCCATTTTCACATATAACACAGATGATGTGATATTTAAACATAAGGTACCGGTAATGCAAAATCTATAATTACAATTACTTTTGTGTACTAATTAGAATTAGCAATTGTCGCATTTCAATTGGACTTGTATAGATTAAGTAACTTAGTAATATAGCCTATTCAAAATGTTGTGTTAACTTACATCCATTAAATTAAAATGTTTCAACTAAAATAATAGAACCACATATCTGAAGTAGACTACCTAATTGGATCACTTACTTATTGATTTTATTTCTCAATTTCATTTGAATTTGTATAAATAATACATTGCAAAATTAATAATATACTATTGTATAAAACACCAAACCAAAGTTAGCTTGGATCAAAAGATTCAACTCCAATAATTAGGATAAGTTGACTATTGTGCACGGTAGGCTACAGTACGGTATTACATCCGATAAAATACAAAAAAGGAGCATATTCATGGCATTTGATGATGGGAAGGGATGTTAAAATTTATTCCATTATAATGATTTCATTATTTTATAATTTAACAAGCTGTCCCGGCGAACTTCGTATCGCACTCTTCCCCCCCCCCAAATGTCCCCCCTTCATGCCACCCCTTAAAAAATGTCTTTATTCTTTATTCTTAAAAAATAATTTTATTTTTATTTTTATTTCCGTTCTTTCCGTTCTTCAATTTTAATATTTGGAATGATAGAACATGACTGTATTATAGGAACGATAACTCATTCTTAATATTGATGATTCTAGCGTAAAAAATAATTAGAGCAGAAAACTTTGTACAAAAAGAAATGGTTCGGAGCGGGAATTGAACACCCAACCTCTTGGTCGTTGGATATCCAATTCGTGGATAGGCCGAATCGCTATCCACTGGGCTATTGGGACTTGAGATGACATTGCTAATTTTCTGATCTTGAATCACGATCATCTTTCCGTTCTTCGGTAGCCGGCAAATTCAAAACTTGGTCTGTAAATGTTTGATAGGTTAGGTCATTAATGTAATAATTATTTATTAATTATAAAGGGATTTTCTTATATTTTAATACATATTATGTTAACCAGTGCTTTAACAATTCAAACGAATCCAAAATCATCTAAATCGGTTCAGCCGTTCTCGAGTTATAAGCGAGCGTACAGACACCAACTCTCTTTTATTAATATAGAAGATAGATAGAAGATAAAAAAGATAACATAGACAATTTTTTTAATACATGTCAAACTGAATAAATACGCATTGCTAATTGAATTTTGAGTTCTAGTAAAATTTATTCCCGGAAAATTGGTGGACAGAATAGATTGAAACAGCTCCTCAATACTATATTCTTCGAGTACATTGTGGATGAAAACTGTATAATTTCACTAACTTACTTGATCACAAAAATAATTGCAAGGAATAAATTAATTATAAAATAATAATTTTATTAATGGAGACAACACGTCGAACCCCATATTGCCTCCTTCACACAATACAATTGTTTCAACACCATTAAAAACCATTGAAATTTAAATGAAAATAAAAGAAAACAAGCAAGTAAAGTCATTAATAATAACGGCTGGATTTCACTATTCCAGTAGACGTTCAGGTTACTGGAGGCAGGTTACCTGCCTCTGCTCTGGTCTCATAACCTGTTCAAGTAAGTGGTCTCTCGGTTCAGTTTATCTGCTTCAGGTAACCAGCCTCCAGTAACCTGAACGTCTACTGGAATCGTGAAATCCAGCCATAATGATGCCCAATAAATAGTGATAAAAATACAGTAATTATCAAACATTGAATAAATTACCATTTGTCAAGAAAAATAATAATTTTTGCACAATAATCCGTCTTTATGCTATCAACTACTTTGAAGACTTTGTTTACAGTGCATGAAGTTTCCTTATGAATTTTTAAGAGAATAAAATGTTCCACAAAAGAGTAAAGTAGGCTAACGATAAACTTTATTGAAAAGGGTAAACATTTATAAAAAAATATGTTTTATAATTGTTTGAAGTTCAATTTTCTCAACACTATCAGCTCATAATATGAGAAATCCGACTGGAACAAAGGTATTGGAAGATTCAGGTCGTACTGTATTTCAAAATGTTCATTTGTTGTGAATTGATTTTGTAAGACAAGTGGCTAGGAGCCATTTAATTGGTGAGAAAATAATAAGAATGAAGTGTTCGATAAATTGAATGTTAGTACAAGTTGAAAGTTCTTCACACGTGTAATTATCAATAAATTGGCATTGAAAGTGTTGAAACCCACCATTGTCTTCATGTACATTGAAAAGTGTTCCCATCGCTTTTCGCACTGTCATTACAGAAAAGGCGCTCAGTTCTCGTAGTTGAAGCTAAATGTCAGTAGGCTATACTAATTAAATTACTATCCAACTCATACTTCAGGCAAAATTCATTCTATTCAAGTGTCATATCCATTGTGAAGCAGTTTTCAATCAGGAAGGAATCAATTGACATTCATTGGTATGTAAATGGCAGCCTACTTTTATTGTCAAGTACTATAAAAATTACAATAATGCTCTTTTATTGATTCTCTATTGGGTTTTCAGAATTCATTTTAATTTTCTCTGATATAAAGTGATTTTATGGAAGATATTCTCTCATTTCTTTTGGAAACAATAATTTCTAGATATATTTTTTGTAATTTAGTATTATTATTAATTTAATCAATATCATTCTCCTTGCGCGAAATGAGGCTTTCCCATTTTCCCTATTGATAAGAAATAGTTGTAGAGGTAAAGAACGCTGCAATTAATCAAATCAGAAATTAGTTTTGAACTAAAAATTATTTCTGTAGCATTAGTTCTAATTACATTGAATTTATTGAAACAATAAACTTTTTATAAAAAATAACCAATTGAAAGTTATAGTTTGATTTTTTGTTTGTATCTTTAAATATTCATCTCATTCGTCTAATTTCAAATACGCTTTTATTGAGAATCTCTGAAATACACAAAATTGTTTGTTTATTGGATTAATTTAAAAAAGGTTCACACAATGTGTATTACATAGCAATAAAAATACATTGTTTAAACTTACAATATTTGTCAATCTTTTATTTTCAATTTTTTTCTCTTGATCTATTTTCGAACACATTCTCTCTTCAGTGCTTCTTCCATCCTGTTTAATTCTTGCCCTAAGTATTTTCTATCACTAAAATCAAAATCAAAATCAAATCATTTATTTATCCTTGAAAACAAAATACAGCAAACTTAAAAAGTACAATGAAAAATAATACAATAGATATAATATAAAATAGTATTAATAACAAGGAAGGTCCCTGCAAAGGCAACAGCCTGAGCGCAGGGGCCGAGTATTATATAATAACAAATAAAATAAGCAGCATTAACCAAAATAATACAAAGAAAAGAAATATCTTATTATAACAGTTGAGGAAAAAAAATTACTCACAGTACAAGGTAAAGAAAATACAAATCACTAAACAATTAAGAAATAGATTACTCATTGCTTCAATCTACGAAGAGTAAAAAATAGATTATGCTGATAATAGTTCCTTGAATATTAAGATAGATATTCTCTCTATCGAATTAACAGTAGTTTTGTAAATAATTGATTGAGGAAGATAGATCAAGTTGGTCAGATAAAATCAACTGTGAGAGCCCTCTTTCAATTTCCCTATGTTTACCTATTCTTGTTATTTTTCGCTGAACTCCCTCATTTTCTTACAATCTGCATTATAAGTCGAGGACATTTTGTATTAATACTGAATCAAAAATGAATTCATTGTCTTACCGAATTCAAATCAATGCTTGCCCTATTATTTCATATATCATTCCAAATTCATACATAACTGACCTGACAACAAAACAGTTATAGCCTCAATCGATTTTGTTTTCGTTATTTTCATTAAAAAATCTACATTCAATCCTACCAACATTAAAAATGTAATTATTTTTCCAGGTGTTACTGCTCATCAACAAATATGCCTGAACGCACCGAACAACTTATAGCCGATTTTCCTCCAGGACCCCTGGACAAATACAGGAAACAGGCCTCTTTCGATTGGAAAAAAATGAAAATTATTCTGAGTGGTGACGAAACATTGTTCCGATTCCAAGTAAGTTCATCTAACACTGTTTTATCTTGATTTTCCTCAAACCGTTTTTACTGTCACACAGAGTTGTATGGTAGAATTAATTTCTCTCCATACTACAGCTCATAGGTTAAAAAAATTATTTTCCTGGCTAGTTGACATTGGAGTAGAGAATAGTGAAAACTACAGAGAGTATATAGTCTATGACTATACACTCTCTGTAGTGAAAACTTAGTAAGACTGTAAATATCGAACTACAATATTACCTATCCTTAATAAGCATTAGGACTTATTACTGTATTACTAGTTTAAATGAACTTGTTTGTTATTTTCAATAAACATCATACTAACACTTGAAGAACTTGAAGAACAGCATACAAAAGTTGTAAGATTTGTTATCTCTTAAGGCATCCAATTAAAAACACAATAATATAAGTTGATACAAAAATAGGTATCGATACCTATATGATAGGAACTACCTATTCAGCCATGTTTTCATAAGAGGTAGAGTGGTTGGCATAGGTACTAAAAAGCAGTAGAGTAACTTTAGACTTTACTATGGTGCTACCATTTATTCTAACACTAAATCTAATGAAAACTTGGCTTTACTGTGATCTTTAATCGAATAAGAATTAAGTATGAATCTTCCAACAATTATTAGGTTATAAACGGCGAGGTGTTTTGAAACCCTTCGGGTCTCCCCACCAACCAAAGCCATACGCTAGATAGATAGATAACAATAATTATTAATAACATATTAATGAATAATAGCATACCCATATGAATATTGATGAATGAATTTCATTATTCCATGATACAATCTTTTCCACTGTTAACCTAATATTAATATTATTATTCCATAATGCAATTTTGTCCATTGTTCCAGATGGATATTTGGAATAGATTAGAATCAGATGTGATCTTCCAACATCCAGTAGAGACGCCTTCACTATCAGAACAAAGAAGACTAGCTGCTGCTAAGATGTACCGTTTGAAGTCATTGAACTTTCTTTCTCCAGAAGTCATGTTTGAAGACATTAGGAAGGTTTGTGTCACTTGTTTTCAAAACTTCAAACTTTATTTTTTCGAAACAAAATTAAAATTTTCAATAATACTTTACGAACTGGAAAATTCATTTGAAATTTCAATAAAAATAATTCAGATTCCTCAAACAATTTAGCCTAAAACACATGGGAAAAATACATTATGATAGTTGTGGAGAAATTCAAATTCCTTAAACAAAATTCGAATTTTCAATATTATACTTAACAAACTAAAAGATTTATTTAAAATTTCAATAAAAATAATTCTCATTCCTCAAACAGTATAGCCTACAAGACATGGAAGTACATTATGATAGTTATAGGCTTAGTTCAATTTGAACTTGAAAAATTGAGAAATTGAACTTCTTGATAAAATCTTGAAATTTTAATTGTCTGGAGTGCTGATCACCTATATAATCATCTATATAGGGCTCTATAAACGTTTTTATAGAGCCATAATTTGATCGCTATTATCTTTTCTTGGCTATATCAACTTGTTCTTTATTTTTTCTCAATTTTTATTCAATTTCAGGTCACATTATTCATTTCATGATTATAATTATAGTCGCAGGATTATA
Source organism: Laodelphax striatellus (assembly GCA_017141395.1). Taxonomy (NCBI): domain Eukaryota; kingdom Metazoa; phylum Arthropoda; class Insecta; order Hemiptera; family Delphacidae; genus Laodelphax; species Laodelphax striatellus. The sequence goes on from CM029539.1 coordinate 6,875,342, forward strand.
GTGATAATTTTTTTCATTATTATTTCGGCAGGTACGAGTGTTCACGACATCCATTTTCCAGTTCTGTCCTTCAACAGCGATCAAACATTCTCTAACTTACGGCATGTTTCAAAACGTAATTTTGGGATTGGGAACCGACAGACACTTTCACCTGTTTGAAGAGGCTTCAAAACCTGATGCAGAGGTAAATAGGCTACTATTATTAATGGAAGTGTTTTATCGTCATAAACATTCAATTAAAAATATTAGACTTATCAAAAAGGATTACTCAATATCTAACAACTAAATGCCTAAAAAGGAATTGAGTTTTATATCCATACTTTTTCTACTGATAATTAACACTATTCAAAAAAACACTTTTAAGTAGAAAATGTGACTAACTTTTAAGTAGAATATGTGAGTGAAATAAGGTTTTTTCTACTTAAAAGTGTTTTTTTAATAGTGTTATAAAGGATTTATTGGAAAAAATAAAACTACTGGAGTTACTGGGTCTGGGTTTGTTTAATTTTTTACAATATCCTATGCAGGATTAAAGCTTTTTTATTACATGAATGAAACTTCAGTTCACTCAATGAAGTTTTAAAGTTGTAAACTTCTTTCTGGTACAACCGACAGATTGAAGTTCCGAAAGATTGAACTGCCAGTGAAGTTCAACAAGTACTATAATTTACACTATAAATAATGTATATTTTTAATATTTAACTAATTGAATTCGACTGTAGAAGGTGAAGTTATATTTCCCACCCCAGTTCGAACATCGGAAGATTCCTGAGATCAAAATTCTAATGCAAATTTTTAACTTACAGAATTGATTAGATTAATTTTTTGGGGAAAAGTGAATCAAATTACGGTTTTTTCTCAGTGGGCTGCTGTGCTCTGACTGAATAATTGCCTTAATCACTGAATTTGCTGTTAATAATGCTGTTGCTGTAACACTGCAATCATGATTGTGAACTGTTGTGTGCAAAATAAAAAATAGATTTGAATTTCATAGCAAAGCATTTGATAACGTTTCCTCGAAATTGGAAGATTCCTGTGAACGGAATTCTAATACTATTCTCACCCTACCAAATCGATAATATGACATTTTTGGGAAGAATAAATTGAATTATTTTTCTCAGATAGCGGGCTGCTTTGCTCTGACCGAAATAGCCCATGGAACAAATACTAAAGGAATGCGCACAAGAGCCGTTTATATTCCGGAAACTGAACAGTTTGAACTTCATACGCCCGACTTTGAGGCAGCCAAATGCTGGGTTGGTAGTTTGGGTATGTTTGATATAAATAATCTTAAGCCTGTGGATGTGGATTGTTGAATCGGGGGGTAAAGGAACTAACTACTTGCTCATTGTAAGAATATGCTGACTCATGCAATTCTATTTGGAAGTGGTTCTTGCAGGTAAACTACCCTTATCCAAAATACAAACGCCAATATTGACCATCTCATACATTTACGGCCAGTTGCTCGAAACTTCAATATTGAATTTAACCGTAGTAAAGTGATTTCATCTATAATAAAACCAATGAACGAATATAACGTTAATGCAATGACGTCATTTTATTGTAATTAAATTGAACTGGATTTTCGTGCAACTGGTTGTACGTGTTGCTCTTCAAGTAAGCCTACATCAAGTGAGTAAAGCTCTTGAAGTTCATCTTGAAAATTCCCCAAAATTATCATTGTCTGGAGAAGCCTCGTTTGAAAAAGTGGTAACAAAGCCATGACTTATTGTAGGTGATAATCGTTCAATGGATAGATGATCAAAGCAGAATTGGTGAAAACATTATTTTTGTCGATCCAGGGTCATGCATGAGAGTAATATTCCACCCCAAGTATGGGGAGGAAGTAATGGAAAGGCATTCAGGCAACTGCATGTAATTGCTACACAACTGGATAAAGTTATTTCCAAGATAAAGGTTATGGCTCCTGATATTCGTATGATATTACCAAAGACGATAGGAAACTATTAGTATTATAAGTATTCTAATTGTCTTTGATAGTACCTACTAACAACGATTGAGGAAGGTTTTCGTTCACGTTTTGTGATCTGTGATTAGTGAAGATATCTTGGTTTTAAACGGCTTACCTTCTCAAGTGTGGTCGATTCTCTCAGGATATATCTTCCTCTGTCTACTCTTTGGATCTCCCTCAAAATAATAGAATTCACTAAAATATCAGATTCCCTATGGTATTTGTTATGCATCTTTTAATGCATAATAGCTGTTCACTATCAAGTGGTTTTTACTTTCCAGGTAAAAATGCAACTCATGCTGTAGTGTATGCCAAACTGATAACACCAGACGGAATGGATCATGGACTACATGCTTTTGTGACACCAATTCGAAGCACAAAAAACATGGAACCCTTCCCGGGCGTAATTGTTGGTGACTTGGGTGAAAAGGCTGGACTGAATGGTGTTGACAATGGGTAACTATTTATTATCAATCTTCTCAATCGTCTCAATAAATCATTAATAAAATTCCCCTTCAAATTTGATATTCTTCAGTAGGCTACTATGGAGTAAAAAAAATAGTTTCACACCCATCATATAAAATAACTTGAAAAATTTAATTTCAAAGACAATGTATCAATTTCAATTTGAAGCTATAGAAGATAGAGCACTCTTTAAAAGGTCCTCTATAATTGAGCACTCTTTTCAATTTGAAGCTATAGAAGATAGAGCACTCTCTTAAAGGTCCTCTATCATTGAGCACTCTTTTCAATTTGAAGCTATAGAAGATAGATCACTCTGGAGGTCCTATCATTGAAGGACTTGAAAAAATAGGGTCTTTTGCACTATAACTCCGCATTTGTTTGTAATTATTCCAGCACAAGCCAAACTTGTTGCTTGAATAAAATATTTTTTGCTCATCCAGACAACAAATGCAGTCTATTTAAAAAAAACTTAGCTGATATTACTGTATTTCTTCTAGGTATGTAATTAAATAATCACCAACAAATGCGGGGTTGTTGTGTAAAAGACCCAAAAATGAATACTTCGAATGAAATAATGCGATATTAGCATATTGTGGATTAAGCAGAAATATTTTTTTCAATTTGTAAGGCAAAACTATTCAACTGAAATATCACTTGGAATCTTGCATTGAAATTCTATTCTCAATAACTAGCACAATGTGTTATATCCCAACCCAATGTGTTAATGATCCCCCAAGATCCTAACTATTTGATTGATCGTACAATATAATTGTACAGTAGTCGTATATCTATATCATTTGATCTGTGATTCACATAATATGATTTATATTACGATGGTTTGTGGTTTCTATCTTTCAGTTTCGTCATGTTCCAACAATATCGGATACCTAGAGAGAATCTACTTAATCGCACAGGTGATGTTCTACCGGATGGAACTTACACTAGCCCCTACAAAGATCCTAATAAACGATTTGGTGAGTTTGATTTTCTCACAATTTATTGTTTTTTTAGATTTTTTTTGCTAGGGATTTTTAGATTTTTAAGCTCTAAGCTTGTGTGTGGGTAATGGAAGGATGATGATGAGATATGAATGGACCTACAGCTTTAGGTGGGTTCCGAACCACCAGGAAGCGATTTTGAAGCTCATAAATTTTTGTATTTAGAGGAGCCAGTCACCGATACAAAGGGAGTGGTAGCCTCGCCTCTGCCACTGGGACCAACCCGCTTCCCAAACTTTAACTTGTTTAATAGTAGAAGTGACTTGGAAATTGGTTCGTTGGATTCATGCCAAGCAAGTTTTGTGGAAAAATAATACCCTGCATAATTGTTTATTTTAAAAAATATTTATATGTTATATAAATTATAAATAAATAAATAATGAACGTTCGACATTTCTTGTTATTTTTAAGCATTGTAGAATTCAATCTATTCATTTGAAAATTCTGTGTTTAAGTAACATTCCTTTCACATTTGCTGTTGATATTATTTAAATACATTATCAGCTGGTTGCACGAAAAAATTTATAATTAAAGATTGGTGTTTAATTTCATACTCATACCACTTCCAAAATATTATATTGAATACGAAACTTATGTTTATCAAATACTGTATTTCAAAATTTTCGTACATTTTCCTCTTATTTTATTCCTCCATAGTAACTGAACCTCTTACTCCACATGGTTATTTAATGAATAAAATAATATTCTGTTTGCAGGAGCTTCCCTTGGCATGCTATCTGCAGGTCGTGTTAGTATAGTGACCATTTGCGTGACCTACTTGACAAATGCCGTTGTGATAGCTACTCGCTACTCGGCTGTCAGGAAACAGTTTGGCCCCACCGATCAACCCGAAGACGAATTGCCTGTTATTGAATACCAGTTACAGGTAAACTGATATTGAACTGTAACTGATTTTAGTAATGAAATAATGAACTTCATCCCTTCAAACGAAGCATACAGAAAATTTTAATTTGCATTGCAGAAACTAGATTTGACAAAATTATCCAGTATTCGTGGCCTACTTCAATTGTACCATAATTGACATTTTAAACTGAAGGAGATATATTACTTGTTATATTTTAGCTTGGGGTGATGATCAAATACTTTCTAGTCTTATGCTTCTTTAATGGGAAGGATGATAATGAGAGAAGATGTTCTTATTGTTTGTCGAACAACCCAGCTCCCATATAATACCTATGTCCACAATTAGTCGATTTTGTATGCGACTCAAGCATGCTGCATAAGCTTACGCATTGGCTGTATGCTGTGCAGCACAAAAATCGACTAAGTATGGACATAGGGATTTGGCTGCAGTTTTTAGAGAGCCGTACTTGAAAGCTCTCTAACCATTAGAATTAGTAACTAGTGGAAATACCTATGCATGGCCAGAAGTAAGAAAATTACTTCTCGAAGGCTACTTAGACAAACGTGATTGTTTCACATTGAACATAGAAATGAAGCAGGAAACTGGCGAAAGCCCTTTTCATTTTCATGAACGCATTCAAAAAGTGTTAAACTTACAACTTGCATTTTTTCAAAACAAAGACTCTCGAATTTGATTTTGACTCTCGATTTGAAACTCTCTTATTAACTTCTGCTTGAGTCACGTAAGACTAGTAGCATTATAAAGTACATAATACTTACTCACTTACTTTACTTACTTACAATACTAACTTCTGCTTGTTGCTGAAATTCTTTCAGTTCTTCCTTGCCTCATTTATATATTTACTCAACACCATTGAAATTTGAATTTATTCACAACACACTCACATGGAATTGTTTCAATCAGAACTGTTTGAATTATTCTAATCAGAATTAAACTGTTGAAATAATTCTAAACTGATCTTTTTTCAGCAATGGAGGCTCTTCCCATACTTAGCTGCTGCGTACACCCTGAAAGTATTTGGTGACATATTTAGTAACAGATTTGCCAATTTTCAATTGAAGCTTATCACTGGACAAACGAGTGCAGATTTGGTAAGTTATACCTTGCTCTAACATACATACTTATTCATTCATAATATACTATAATTTAAATAAATTATATTCATATGACTCAATTATTTTATAAATTCACTCAACTTTACTGTCCTTTTATATTAAAAGAGTTTTGCACAACTATTGACAGCCACTGTTTCCGTTTTATTGGGCCAATTTAGAAATGGTTTGTGCCGAAAGATAGGTTAGTGATCCTAGATATGCAGGGTTTTTCTTGTATTTTGGAAAAAATCCGTTTAAGTATTAAAAGTGTCTAATTTACTCAGCGCCAAAAAACTGACTAAACGTCCACATTGCTAATCTATACCACAGAAAAAGATGGAAACATATGAATTATCTCTGACTATACGGAGTGTGGTTGGTTAGTCTATTTCATTATTAATTTATTTTAGGGCCGCTTTCCCCAACGCTGCTTAAGCTATACATCTAGCTTAAGGCTCATTCGGAGAATAGGAAAAGTATAGAAAAAAATATTGAGCATCAGCTGATGCGCTTAAGCAGCGTCGAGGAAAGCGGCCCTTATTAATTTTGAAAACTACGGGCCGCTTTCCCCAACGCTGCTTAAGCAATACATTTGGCTTAAGCCTCATTCGGAGAATAGGGAAAGTATAGAAAAAATTGAGCGTCAGCTGTTATTACTTAATGTGAACAAAATTATTGAATCATTACATCACAAACTCTACGATCTGTAGCTCCAAGTTATTAGATCTATTTGAATGGAAAACAAAGTACAAGAACATAATTGAAGGGTTTTTTCAGGCTGCAATGGGTCCTGAAATTCATGCAATATCAAGCGCTGCCAAGCCCTTAGCTGGCTGGACTGCCAGAGATGGCATTCAAGAGTGCAGGGAGGCTTGTGGAGGACATGGCTTCCTAAAAGGTATGTCTGCATTTATCATTGATAATCATTTATTCTATGATTGGTTGGAATCATTGAAAGAAATACAGAAACAATTTCAGAATTTATAATTGACGAGTTTACCCCGTGCAGCGCAAAGCGCCGCTTGCTTGCTCAGTACTGTATCGTTTAGGAATACAGTATCATTGCAACATACTTGTATCAGTGTGAGTTTCCTCTAGATTTCACATCAAATCTCCAACCTCACATCTCACAGTGGTGGAAGCACAGTAGAAAGGAATGCGCCGAATATTTTTTCTAATGTAATAGATAATCTCTTTTATTTGTTTTGTGATTGATTAGAATCGTTGAAAGAAATACAAAAACAATTTCAAATACAACTGAAGCTTTCGCCTCTTAAAGTTCAAACTAGCGCATTTCAAGGCTGAAATCTTAGTCAAAGTTCAAAGTTCTTTTGAGGTCAAGTTTAAAGCACAATGTTTTCTTGAAATCTGGCTAAAAAACTATTTCAAATTCCATTATTGTGTTTGTGCCATTTATATTATATCGTAATGAACCCTATGTATGTTCACATATATATGTGAATGAACCCTAACATGCATGTTCACAAAAAGATGGTAGATAGGATTCTAGGGCAGACATCTAGTTTGAAGCTCGCTGTTACCTGTAATTCTTGATCAAGCATGAGTCTTGAGTTTAACATTTAGTAGCTTCTATCTATAATTGACCCCAACAAAAAATCAGAAAATTGCAAATTGCGAGGCCAACCACTGATATTCAAATGCAAACTCCTGTTTGCACGAAATCTGGGTCAAAGGCGAGTCCAATATTTCCTAGTTCGTACTATTAATTTATTAGTGGTCATTTTTTACAAAAATTCTCAAAGTCGAGAATTTTAGATTGAAGTTCCGATTTTCAATGGCGAACTGGATGTTTCTGAAAAAATCTGGGTTGAAATGAGGAAGTCTATTGATCCAAAAATGACTAATATAGTTTAATGATTTATTACTTGATTATTATATAGTTTAATGATTTATTACTTGATTATTTTCTTTTTCTAGTTTCTGGAATCGGTGACTTGCGCAATGACAACGATCCAAACTGCACTTACGAAGGCGACAACAATGTTCTTGTTCAACAAACCAGTAACTGGCTGCTGGGCTTGTATCAAGCTGGCAAAAAAGACAAAGCCGTTTTCAGCACGCCCTTCAATTCTGTGCATTTTCTCAGCGATATCGATAGGATTCTGCGATCAAAGTTTGCCACTTCTAATGCTACTTCGCCTGAAAGTAAGTCTTAATGTGTTTCAATTTAATTTATTCAATTTCTAGTACACAATGTTGAGTTGCACCGAGCAAGATCAATTTTGATCCAGGATCATTACACAATCATAGAGTAAGCATGACACAACATTACACTTGCGTAATGCTTTCTCAATGGCACAATTCAAATCAAATGAGATCAGCTGATCCAAAATAGTTGATCCTACAGAAACTGTATAATAACAGTGTGGCCATTTGATGTCACACTTTTGATTGGTTAGCTCCACCATACTTTTGCCAATTCCCATTGAAATTTAACGCAAATAATGTGTAAGGCTAGGCGTACACCGGTTAGTCAAGACAAGACAAGACGAAATTAGTCACGTTTAGTCACAGTAATTCATAAGCAACTATGTTAAGTACTGTGGCAAAACGTGATTAATCTAGCCTTGTCTTGTCTTGACTAACCGGTGTACGCCTAGTCTTATGTGGAATGATTCACTTCTTACCCACAATTTGCCTTTGCCAGTGTTGGTTTTCATTATTTCAAGCTTTTAACAATGCCAAAACTAGAGAGACACATTTTAAAGTTAGAAAAGTTATTTATGATGTCTCTCAAAATAATTTTGAAAAATGAGTAAATGGGTTAAAGTTTGCTTATTATAATCCTATATCAAATTCAAAAATGTGGCATAAGTATGGTGGTGGCGGGAATAAAAAATATTCCAATACAATGATATGGACCCATTCACATCATTGACCACACTGTTATTATACAGTGTCATTTAGTAGTTGATCCCAGTTGGTACAATACTCCAATACTAAATACAATGAGTAGGCCTATTTGGTTCCAATACTCTGTCCATCTTTGTTCATTCATTATTAAATAATTGTTCTAATCAACCCATTTTTAACTCATCTCATTAGAACAAGGCCTTATGAATGAAGCCATTTTGACAGCTCTGACGTTTCAGTATTAAGCCTGGTTTTCATTAGTAGAGTTAGTGGTAGAATTCCCTGGGCGAGTACTAACTATCTTGTGAACTCTACCAATGAAAACGTTCATAGTAGAGTAGAGTGATGGTAGAGTAATTGTTTTTGGTAGAGTAGAGTGGGATAGCACCGTGGGATAGTACTCTACCACATTGCCTTCCCCCACCACCGCTTCTCACTCTACTCTACCACCACTATCCTAATGAAAACAGTCTCAAGCTAGTAGAGTAGAGTAGAGACATTTTAAGGTTAGATCTGTTCACTAGACAATACACTTTACCTACTATTCTCAATTGTAGCATTTTTTAAATGCTGATGTCTGTTTTCAGAGTGAAAACAAACTTTCACCATGTTCCCTATCAAGGGATAATTGGTTATGTTGGTGAAGAGGAACAACCCTACTCGGGTCTCCCCTCTATTAAAAGCCATACGCTATAAAAAATTGTAGTGAAAACAGCTACTCTACCAAGTAAGTAGAGTAGGGTTAGTTTGCTAGTTACTCTACCACTAACTTTACTAATGAAAACCAGGCTTTATTATTATAAGTATGGGCTTTTAGTATTATTCCAGTTGAGTTGCATCAAAGGCTTATCAAATTCTTGTCCAATCCGTGGTTGCATTGAATACAATTTTTCCTAACCCTGGAGAACTACTAAAATATCTGTATTCATATTTGTAGGTTTGTTGGCTGCTTATCGTTGGCTTGTATGTTATTTGCTGGTCTCCACTGAGAGTAGAGTGGAGGAAAACAGAAGCATAGGCAAAGACACCTTCACAGCTAGAAATGATTCGCAAGTATTTTATGGACGCACGCTCTCAATTGCTTTCATTGAGGTAGGCTAAGTTATCTATTAATATTATTCCTTCATTCTCTTCTTCTTCTTCTTCTTCTTCTTCTTCTTCTTCTTCTTCTTCTTCTTCTTCTTCTTCTTCTTCTTCTTCTTTCTTTCTTCTTCTTCTTCTTCTTCTTCTTCTTTTTCTTCTTCTTCTTTTTCTTCTTCTTCTTCTTCTTCTTCTTCTTCTTCTTCTTTTCTTTTATTTTCTTTTTTCTTCTTCTTTCTTCTTCTTTTTCTTCTTTCTTCTTCTTTTTCTTTTCTTCTTCTTCTTCTTCTTCTTCACCCTGTCCAATGCTTCCTCTCTCCTCCAACCATTCTCCTGCATGTCATTCTGTTATTCTTCTGTTCCTCCTTTATTCATTATTCCTCCATTCTCCTTTTATTCCTTCATCCACCATTATTCCCCCATTACTTCTCTACTCTATGGCAGTACTTCATTGACAGAGCTAAGAGCACATTATTATTCTATTCCTATATTCTCAACCCTTGAGAATCTTCCTCCATTATATGAGAATATAATTTATTGAATTTTAACATTGATAACCAGAGTTTTAATTGATAGTATCAAATATGATTATTTATTGATCCATTACGAACTGCGATGTTTGCACTAATGTTTTCACTTCACCTCCAGTCAGTAAGTAGACAAATTTTCGTTTTCTTTCGTTAAAAAACATGACTGCATGTCGGAAGTGAAGTGAAAACATTACCGTGATAATATCAATAACAATCAATTGACAATGTAATCGATTTTCAAGTAAAATATTTGAATGAACATTGATAAAGTATCCTAATTTCTACTCAAGTCTTGATAATGTTAGTCTTTATAATCCATAAGAAATAATCCATATTATCTCATGATATTTGGTTAGACTGTGATTCTACATCATAGAATCTAGTTATAATAGTAGATTCCAATTAAATTACAATAATTCATTTCTATTGCCAAATTTCACATGCTTTTATTAGTAATTTTGTTTATTTTGAATGATTTTTTTGCTAAATTTATCCTTCAGACTTCTTGAATCATGTAAAATGTTAGTAAAAGATGACTCATGGCTGTTGACTGCTTTTACAATAAGTTAACCAATAGGTTATGATAATTTTTTATCTCCATTTATTTAAATTAAGATAACAGTATATTTATAGAATTAATATAGTTTTTTCTTTTATGATCTTTTGTATTGTCAATTCTTTCAAGACGTGCTATTGTTGTTTCAGCATTATGCTCTTCAGACATTCCTACACTTCATTGAAAACGAGTGCAATGATCAAAACCAAAAGGCTGTTCTCACACTGTTGGCTAGGTTGTACGGTGCTTGGAGCTTGGAAAAGCACCTGGCTACTCTTTATCAAGGTAAAAATACATTTCCAACTGAAATTTCAGATTTTATTTACTGCTACATGTAATCTGCCTTCCTGTATTTTATATGCAGTATACTGTAAATTTGGAAATTCAAAAATTCTTTGATCTACTCCTTGAACTGATAACCGCTTGTTAGCCAGCATCACTAATATTTTCAAATCACTCCTCAGTGATTTGGAACCCACCTAAAACCGTCATTTTCATTTATCATAACCATCTCCCATGCACAAGTCTATTACTCGTATGAGCATCATCCTCATAGATAACGTCTGCCACATTTATTATCGTCTAGTAAAGTTAATTACTATTAATCTTCAATAAATTAGTAATCTGATTGATCTATTGTTTCTCCAACTCTCTCAGATTCACGGTCAAGTGTTAATGAAAAACTATTTGTGGATATTCATGTGTTCAAACTTTGCATTTTCAGGTAGGTACATCACAATTGTATCATCGTTATCAGTTTGCTTAACATCTTCATTGAATAATTCATTACGGATGTTTTTCGAATATGTGTATTTTAGATCACTTAACCTACAAATAGCTGAATACATGAGCCGTTGAAAAGGTCTTTGAACTAAAATTCACTGTAAAAAGGTCTTCTTTAATGAAAGCCTTCAAGACCTAACATGTACTAACCCACTAACCCACTAACCTATGTAAGACTCTGTTTAGCCACCCGTTTTAGTCTAGGACTGACAAAATTAAATGAGCTCATGAACCGGAATCAATCTAATCTAACCTCTGCAAAGTCAGCAACTGACTTTTTATTACTCACTCTTATCTTATTCAATCTGTTTTGTGCCATAATCATTGAATATCATCGCTGTAAAGAATGGTGCGTTAAAATTATGAATATTAGAGTCGTAAAAACAAATATTTATTTCGATTTATGTTTTGAATTGTTTTCTGGCAGGTGGCTACGCTCAAGCGACAGCAGCCAAGTGTCTGCGTGACGACATTCTGAACCTCTGTTCACAAGTGAAGTCACAAGCTGTGTCACTGGCCGATTCGCTGGCTCCCCCAGACTTCATCCTCAACTCTGCCCTAGGCATGTCCGATGGACAGGTAATTAACAATAATTTATTCAAAGTTTTAATCATTTCAAATATCTGTGCAAGTAGCAGGATTCTTTGACTTAGAAAACAGCTGAAAAACGATTTGAGGTTAGAAACAAATGGCGTACATCAATCAGCTGTTTTCTGGAAAGAATCCTGCTATATTTGACAGATTTTTCAATAATTGAAAATCTGATAAATGAAACAAATAAACAGCCATCTTTTACATTACTGTATTATTATTATATCTTTTACATGATATTGACAAATAAACAACTATCTATTATTTTGAAACTAATAGAAACACCTTTCGACTTTCAAAACTGCATGTTGGAGTTCTCATCTTCCTTATCATTGACAGGTATGGACGTATGGTAAAGGGTAATTTTATCTTTCTTCATCCTTTGATAATATTATTATTTTGTTCAATTTTTAGATCTACAAGAACCTTCAAGCAGCAATTTACAGAAACCCGGACGTATTCCAAAAGGCATCATGGTGGAATCAAGTTGTGAATGCCAACACTAGATCTAAACTTTGAGGAGCAATCAAAAGTGCCTCCTCAGTGGATAGATTTTATTTTTTATTGAATATATATATTTTATGAATGTTATTTTTATAATAAAAATTTACAAAAATGTTTATATATTATACTGTTTTCAATAAATTCAAACCAATCAGTTGTTAATATTTTGATTGACTGACTATCTGTTCAACATGGAATATCCTCAAGAAGAATGACCCCCGTGAAGTTAGCCCCACCATGTCATGCACAAAATATGAAAACTAATTCACAATTCGGTGCATATCATGGGCTTTCAAAATATACCTAATTTAAATTTTGGACTAAACTGGAAATATGCTTTATAAGCATTTAAATATTGGCAGGCTGGTTTCACGGTTAGCCCGCCACCACAACCGATTTCATGAAAATGCTATCAATCGATAGAGAATATTTTGTGCTTCAAGAATATAATAACGTTTAATTTCTGTTCTCATCAAATACAACCGTGAGAGGAAAAAAATAATTTGATCTTGGTAAGCCAGCTTCACGGTTAGCCCGCCACCATGACCGATTCCAATAAGAATTGAATCAATGAATAGAGAATATTTTGTGCTTCCAAAATATACAGAGTTCATATTTTGGGCTTGAGAGATACGCTTACAGTAGTGAAAAGAAAAAATCAGTACCACAAGCCCTTTCCTGCCCCCAGAGAAGACCAAATTGATGAAATATTATGTATAAATAATCATTTTATTTGTTTACGGCCGAACCATACAAATACAAATTGGAGTTGCAGCCTCAAATTAAGTAACATGCACAATCTCGTTAAACATAGATACATGACAGGCATAAATATATAACAAATAATAATTAACAAATGAATTTCTAATTCAAGCTATTAGTATTCAGTATTCAAGCAATATTACTTACCCAAATTCGTTCAATTTTATAATATATGCTTTATTCCACCACTAACATTTTTGTTAAAAATGTCAATAACACTATGGTTTATTAGAAATGGTAGTTAGTTCCGTATTGCTTAATGTAAGAACAGTGAAGGAGGGAGTTGGTTCCTTTGAAAATTTGAGAATGGTAGTTGGTTCTGTATTGCTTAATCTAAGAAATGGGAAGGAGGAAGATGGTTCATTTGAAAATTGGAGAAATATTATACTATACAGGACATAGTTTCATTCCTTATGATTCAGACTTCAGTGACATTGAATCAGAACTGAAAATGCAGCAGAGAATCAATAACCCTGATGACTGAGACCATATTCGATACTGGTAATAGAAAAAAGAGGATTCATTTATCTTATAAATTCATGAACTTCACATTTTCAAGGTCCATTGTAAAATGAGATTGTCCATCTAACACTATAAATGCTAAGAAAATAACAAAACACAAATTCTCAAATTCTCAAAACTCAACACAAGAAATATGGAATACTAGTCTACAAATTTTCAACGATTACTGTAGGGCCTTGAAGATGCAACAAACTATTCAATATTCATTAAATATCCATTGAATGTTGAACTACTGTGATAAAAAATTTGTAAATACAAAAACCAACTGGCTTTTGATGTTAATGAAAACAAGCCAAGTTAGACTGAAGAGCATTGTAATGCAATTTTGTTTTGACATACATTATTGTCTTTAGTCTTTCTTATTGATTTCAAAATGAAATTTACTTGCGAAAGTTGTAAAGTAGCGTTTAATAGAATTGAATTTATTAACCATGTATCAAGAAGTTGTTGTGTGAAACAGAAACATGAGTCAATTAAAGATGAGCTTGCTACTTCTATTTTAGAAGTAGCTACATTCATATTTTAGTTTAATCTACCCCCAAAAGCATACTTTACGATTTAACCAAATAATTACTTCTTAGCTCAGTTGAGTTTTTCCAGTCGGTTGCAGTATGGTAATATTCAAACAGCCCGCCACGTAAATTAGATGTGAGCGCCTTCATTTCATCCAGGATAGGCAACCAACAATACACGAATGGATAAAATTCCTGCCAAATTTTCGATTATCGACTTTAACTTCGATTTTTAATCCTTGGTCTCGAGCAAATCTGTCTAAAAAATAAAAGTTGCTTCCAGCGCTAATAGTTCTGTACACGAAAATTCTACCAGGCAACCAGGAGCGACGAAGAGATACACTGGACTCTTTCGTTTCACCAAGGAGGAAAGAAATCTATTCTTTACTCCATGTGTTGCACCGAATTGCCGCCAAAAATTCAAATGTACGCTTATCAGATTTATCAACCAACGACATTTTCAATCATCTGACATTGTTTATTTCAGTTCCAGATGTCAGAATCTTCGTTTATGGCGGTAAATTCAAACTTTTGAAGTCCTGGACAGTGATACACTGAACTCTTTCGTGTTTCGCGGGTCGTCTAGCGGACCCCCGTGAAGTTAGCCCCACCATGTCATTACACTTTGCTTATAACTATACATCATTTTCATGGCTATTTATGGTAGAAATGAAGAATATACAGATCGTCTTAAAATCAAATTTATTAACAGAATAGTACTGTAAAACTGTGTTGGTATACATTGTTTATTGTTCATAATTATAATATAAAAATAATATAATACTATGTAGATAGATTCACATACTCGTTAAAAGTCCTTTTTTCAGCCCGATGTAATCACAGTTCATATTCAATTTACTATCAACAATCATTAAGAATATTACATTCCAATAAAGGGATCATAACTTCATACATATAAATTACCCCATCACCAATCACCAAAGTGTTCAAGGTTTAACAATTTCACATAGGTTTTTTCAACAATATGGAAAAATTATATAAGGTGGTTGATTCACCATTATGAAATGGATAATACAATGAATTTAGTAAGGAATGCAGAGAGAGCTAGTTTACTAGTTTATCACTAGATTCCCCAATTTTTTCAAGGAAAATATTTGCATTCACAAGTAATTATAGAACTGTTGAATGAAAATATTAGTATTGCAAGATATATTCTCTGTGGGACCTGACAATTATCAATTCAATTTTCTCCTACTTTGAATTGAAGGAAACTCATATTTAAGTAATTTACTTACAATGATCATTGATAATTTCACATTATAGCAATTTGATTGATAGTGATCAAACTCATTAATTTTTATTAACAAGTGAAGTTTAAATATTAGTGTCCAATTTATGATCAATAAGTTGGATAGATTGTGCATATTGTTACTGCAATGATCATTGATAATTTCATATTGTAGCTATTTTATTGTTTATATGGTGAACGTCCCCAACGAAATCATTCACAAACCGTCTAGCGAAAAAATTGAGAATTTTATTTTGATACAGTTGAATCCTATTCGACAATATTTAGTTAGTGTTTCGTAGCAATCCAGTTCGCCTACAGCATCTAACTGCAACAGCTCTGAGGTTTGGGGTCCAGGCCGCTACGTTTTGTAATCCAAATTCTGGTCAACTCTTCAGCCAGAGTCGGATGAATACCTACTGTGTTCTGTAAGTGTTCCATTGTCATGCCGCACCTGCAATTCAAAAATACGCAATGAAACTTGGAAAAATTTACTTGAAACAAAACAAACTTTGAAAACTTGAGGGTTTGTGATTTAAAAAATAATCTATAAGGTTTGTAAATTGTTCAACTGATACAGTATACTAAGGTCTGAGAGAAATTTCTTCCAACATGAGTTGTGGAGGCTTGGTTCCCCCTCCACCCCCGGATACTGGAATATAAGTGCGTTTTCACGCACATATTCTACATGAGAAGCAGCTAGACATGACGTCACCATGAACCGAAAACAGCTGATATTACAATATCAGCTCATATAGCAGAATTCATTTAACTTGACATAAGTCAGCTGTTTTGGTAATAATTAAACAGTGACTTTGACACAATAATCAAAAGGCTTAAAAGTCTTAAAGACCTTTAAAGTCTTTAAAAGACCTTTTTGAAGAAGACCTTTCAAAGAATAACTTTTTAAAAGACCTTTTCAATAATCTGTGAGATTCAGCATTTGTAGGTTAAGTATTGTGATATTGCTCTTTGAAACAGCTGACTTCTGACAAGTTGAATTGGATTCTGCTATACCTATAAGTTCATACCTTATTATTCATACTAAATCAACGCGCATGAACTGAGTATTGAGATTTTTGGGAGTTGGCGAAGTCGTTTTAATACAAGAAAGTATTTGAAAGCTCTTCAAATATTTTTGATTTGATGAATTCTATGATTCTTTTCTAAGAATTTTATGATTCCGATAACTTACTTGACAGCGGCCGCAAATCCTTGAATGACCTCTCCAGCATTCCATCCCACAAAATGCAGACCTAGCACTTTTTGCGGCGATTCTCTTTGGGCAATCACCTTGACGTAGCAGTGCTTCGGGTCTCGCTGCGGAATGAACCATTCTGTCGGCTTGTAGAAGGCGTGGTACACCTGCAACACATCCGAATATGCCATTTGTATGAAATTGAATGTTCAGCTTTATCACAACATCAATAATTTCAATATTTATTTCATAATCATTGCCGTGAGTTTTCAACTACAAAATAAGAATTTCTAATCAACTCTTAATACATTTACAAACCACCTACTCTAGTACATGGGTCACCATAGTTGAGTAGATTAATTTCCATTGATTACTTTTTCTTGCTTCATATCTGTGTAGTTTTTCAAATTTTGTAACTATTCTATGAAGATGGAAGGAAATGAGATATTGCATCTATTCAGTTGCTGTTAAATCATAATAATTAATTGAACAAAATTCCTATTTATTATGTTGTCAATATTTGCAGTAGCAGAAGTTTTCAGAATATTATATGGCATTTATTAGGAATTTCGTTCAATTAATTATTATAATATTTTATGCATTTTTTTCAAGATTATTCTATTTTTTAATGGAAATAAATGTAGGTATTTATTTATTCAACTGAACACTCTTCACAGGTTTTCCTGAACTGAAGAACAATGAGTAGTACCATAGAGAAAGCATTACTCAAGTAGATAACTCAGGCGGTAGGGAATGTTGATGCTATTTTCGCTGTTCGGTCAAGACTCTAGAGGCCACGTAGTTCCTGTACGGTCAAGTTAGGGGCGCTAGAGGTTTCGCCATTCAAACACACGGTCGCTCACACCACGTACCAGAGAGTCCTCAGAGATATCGCCACCATCTACCGTTCAAAAACCGGCCTTCACTATTCAACAAGGTCATGAACTATCTACTTTCTCTATGGTAGTACTCTACAAAAATAGTTTATTACTTTATTAATTTGTAAATTATCCCATCTAACAATCTGAGAAAACTTGCTTAAAACATTATCTTCAGCTGAACTGTTCAAGGATAATCAATTTGAGAGGAATCAGAATGATTTTTCTCAAAATTGATAGCGACTGAACAACCAGGTGTTGGACAATAGGGCGGTTTTTTATAAAATATCTCTGTAACTCAATTTCAAACACCTGTTCTTAAATATAGAACGAAAAATAAATGTACTGTACCTCAATTTTATCTTCGCCAAAACGCTGAATAGCCTTCTCTTCGCTGAGACCAACACAGCCATACTCGAGGGGCGTGAATATAGTGGTGGCAACATTGTCGTAATCCATGTTCTGTTTACTGCCTCCATACATTCTTCTAGCCAGAAGTTTTCCCGCGTGAATGGCGACAGGGGTCAGTTCTGGCTTATTCTGTAAAGTACAACAAAAATGTTAAAATTATAAGGAAACTTGTTTTCAATCAATCATTAGAGTATAATTCTTGACTTATATTGAATTGATTGTGTAACATTTGATTATTGAATAAATTGTGTTTATTAGTCAAGTTATTAAAAGTGAGGATATTAGAAGCGAAATTATTGTGGTTTGAATTTCATTTTCATTCGATAAACAAAAGCAGCAAATAAAAAAAAAATTCAAAAAGCCATAACAGGATAGAACAATCATGATTATTCTAACTAATAGATGGAAAGATATTTTGTTTCAGTAATATAATGTATTTTTAACCAATGAATGATGAAGCATAACAGGATGATTTCAGTGAACTTACCAAAAGAACGTCACCAACAGCAAAGATGTGAGGAACATTGGTGGCTTCATTTACAGCATCAATCTTGCCAGATGCTTTATCGTAAACAATTCCAGCACTTTCTAGGTTGAGAACGTCAGTTTGGGGTCTCCTTCCCGTTGCACACAAAACTGTATCATATACAGCTTCCTGCGATGTTCCCTGTGAAAAAAAAGAGAGCTAAACTCAAAAATCCTTGCATGAAACTATAATTTGCGTGACAACAATAATTGTACAACACGTTTTAGTGTTTGGGCCGGACTTAACTCTCTATCCAACTAACAGTTCAGTTAGTTCTAACTTATTAACATAAAACGTTCTACACAAGAAACGTTTTCAACCAATATCTCCTTTTCAACTTTGGATGAGCAGTGCCCTTAGAACGAGCTTTATACATAATATACAAGTCAGTAAAAAAAAGTCAGTAATAAATTATTTCAATAGAACATTTTGCACTAAAGGAGTATTCAAACAATATCTCCTTCACAAATCTGAATAAGCCACGCTCTCAAGACATACACAAAAATTTTTAAGTTAATTCCAACTTATTCAAACGAAACATTTTACTCTAAAGGAGTATTTAACCAATACATCCTTAATCTGAATAAGCAAAGCTCTTACAGCGAGCTATAGCCTACACAAAATGAGCAGTTCAGTTCTGACTTATTATTCTAATAAATCATTCAATTCAGAAGCTGTTCATTTTGATAAGAAAAGCTCTTACAACGAGCTATAGCCTACAGAAAATGAGCTGCAACGCCGCGAGTTATTTTAAGGTATCTCACAAGTCGTTTAAAGGCTAAAACACAACCATTGCATACACCATTTTATCTACGACCAACAAAAAACAATATCTACATTATCAATCAAAACTAACCTTGATTCTAACGACCATGTTCTATTTCAATGTTTACCGTATAGGTTAGGAACTGTTCCGATTCAGTGTTTTAAAACTGGAACAGATTGAGCAGGTGACATCAACCTTAGCCAGGAATGGGCCTAAATTCCTCAGCTCAAAAATATACAACAAGGTTCCGGCTGGCATTAGAAACATAGAGAGAGAGAGAGGACGTATTCAAGAAGGCATTCAAGAGCTATCTAGTAGCCAATCCATACTACTCTGTGGAAGAATATCTACAGAGTGACGACCACGATGCAGCAGCGTTTCCAGTGGGATAACTTCAAGTATGAAGTATCAAGATTGAACTAGAAACGTTTTATAATGTTCAATCCATTTCATCATTACGATACAAGTTTCAAATTCCATTTCGAAAAAGCTAATGTTTCGATTTCAATTATGAAACTGTAATGATTGCGTTATAACACAGTCGTTGATAAAAAGAAAACTGAAATAGGTTACTTATATATAACATGATATAGTAAGAAGTAAACTCACGTTCGAGTTATCGACGTATGTCACAACATACTTTCCATCTTCGCGCTTGACAATCTTTCTGGGCTCACATTTCAACAGAAACTTAATACCCTTCTCAGCCATGTAGTCTTGTATGAGTGCGGCCATGCCTTGATCGAACTCCCTCAGCACAACTGATC
This sequence comes from Laodelphax striatellus, assembly GCA_017141395.1. Taxonomy (NCBI): domain Eukaryota; kingdom Metazoa; phylum Arthropoda; class Insecta; order Hemiptera; family Delphacidae; genus Laodelphax; species Laodelphax striatellus. The sequence goes on from CM029539.1 coordinate 6,895,266, forward strand.
GCACCATCACTGTAGCCTTGTAGCCGAGGCCTTTCAGGAATCCGGCACACTCCAGGCCGATATAACCGGCTCCTATGACCAGGGTGTCACCGGGCGCTTTTTCCAAACTGAAAATGTCATCACTAGTGATGGTGTGCTCCTGGGCGCCCTCGAACTGTGGGGGGTAGTTGGGACGTCCACCAATGGCGATCACTATCTGATCACCCTTAACCAGCACCTCCTTGTTCTGTTTAGTGACGCCTTTTACCGTGTGCGCATCCACAAATGAGGCCAACGCGTTCAGGTACTGCACTTTCCTGGGATCAAACACGGATTAGATTAGATTACAGTATTTACTCTATTCAAGTAGATAACAATTAATATGATGGCTTAGGCACCTCGTACACCGGAGTAATAAGCAATAGGCAATAAGCAACATTTGGATCATATGATCGTCTACTCTATAGAAACAAATAGTCCAATGCACACCTAAAGCAGCTGTTTCAGTGTGCATTGAACTATTGGTTTGTATAGAGTAGAAAATCATATGATCCATATGTTGCTAGTTGCCTATTGCTTATTGCTCCGGTGTACGACCGGGGTTACATTCTAGATTATCTGTCTATCTAGCGTACGGCTTTTGTCGGTGGGGAGACCCGAAGGTTGTTCCACCTCGCCGTGTATAACCTAATTCCAATAAGGTTGAAGTTTCATCAATTTTACTAGATTTTAATAGAAAAATATACAACTAATTAATCAACAAATGTAGATCAAATTATAAATTATTCAATGAGAATGTGTAATGCGAAATGATAATGATTTAGAAATGATGAGACTGATAAGACTGAAATATAAGACTAGCATGGATTGAGGAAGGACGTACAGCATGTGAAATATTTTCATCATTATGTTAGTTTTCTTAATGTTTTTCTTGTAATTAGTTTGTTTTCTATTAGTGTTGATACTCAAATAGTAACCCTTGTGATGAGAAAAATGATAGTGATGATGATAATGACTTTATCTAGATTTAACTGATTTTAACTGACTTCAACTGATTTATCTAGATTAAACGGCGAAGTTTGGATACATAAATGTCCATTTTTGTAAAAGGAGATACAAAGATATCCTTTTCATAAACACGATCGAAAGAGAATTTAATAACAGTTCTTAACAATCAACACTAAAACATTGCCTTACAGAAAAGTCGAAGGAATTAGTAGAAAATTATTGAATTATAAATAGTTGATGGTTCTCTCCATTGGGAGCCTGGCTAATCGTTAGTAAGGCTAGTCAGTCACTCCCTATTATTTGGAGGCATATTAAATTGTTACATTGCACTATATAGCTGCTCAACACAGTGTTATCCAGCAGTGCTTTGTTCCCATCACTGGGTTGCGAAGACTAGCTTATGGTTGAGATGTCAATGTGTTAACCACACGTTACATCTTTCCTGGTTAATGATCATTCACCTCTGCTGATTCAGTCAAGTGAATGTGAAACTGGCAACCAGCTGGTAGGCCTAAGCCCACATAGGGCTGTTGAGCCATTGACAAACAAAAAATAGTTGAAAATTAGTATTTATTGATTATTACTAGTAAAACTATTGTAAACCACTACAATATTGAGATAATTTTATAATAAATCATCAATCAGAATTCGGAAGAGAAGCAGTTTTGGGTTGTTATTATTATCTATATAATTTTTCAAAGTTTCTAAGGATTACATGACTTGGAAAATTGAATAGATTGACAAATCTATTCTCTATCCTCTATCACAACCCTACTCCTTGCATCCTTCCTCAGCTTCCTTGAATTGAAAGCCTTCCTATGACATGGATATCCATAGTTGGGAGAACTTTCGATTCACCACCCTTTTTTCACCACAACCACAGATAAGGTATAATCCTTAATACCTTAAGATATAAGATTAATACCTTAAGGTATACCTATAAGGTATAAGATTAATAGATATCCAATAAGGTATAAGATTAATACCTTATCCAATAAGGTATAAGATTAATACCTTATCCAATAAGGTATAAGATTAATACCTTATCTGTGCCACAACTATTCTTCTCTGGATTAACATTCTATTGTTTCTTTAACTTTTCATGTAATATTATTGATGTATGTAATGTGGTTTTGTAATGTTGTGTGTGAAATAAATAAATTGAGATTGAAAAAAAAACTGGAAACCAAACTCACTTATCTCTGAGCTCAACGCGGGTGACCCAGTTGACAGATTTGATGTGATCGCTCACGGCACCCTTCAGCGTTTCCCAATTATGCGTGGGTTGTTCGCCATGCACCCACCCGTAGAACTTTGAATCCTCGATGGCTTCTCCCAGCAGTGCGGCCTGGTGAAACAGTTTCTTGGGAATGCATCCCACGTTGACACAAGTACCTCCCAGGCCCCACGTGGTGCCCTGAGGCGAAGGCACCACATAATCGAACACGGCTACCTTCTTGTTGTACTTGGTGGCTGCTTCTTTAGCGCACGCCAAGCCTCCCGAGCCACCCCCGATTACTACTAGGTCGAAGTGTTGTTCTTCTGTAACAATCAAACCAAAAACATTCAATATTGAATATTGGAAATTATGATACTATAAAAAGCAAGGGTTCTTGGTATTAAGTGCCAACAAAGATAGTTGGAAAGACAGGAAGGGATAGAGTAAGGAGTACTAGAATAAGAGATGTTAGTGAAAGAATAGGAATGAGGCAGCTGAGATGGCATTGACACTTACAATGTATGAGGGATGAGGGATTTACAGTATGTGAATGTTGGAGAACAGGGAACAGGGAAAAAGAACGGTGGGGCGCCCTAGGTATTCGTATGAGGATCGGATTGAGGAGATAGGAAGAAGAGAAAGGACAGTTTCGGTGATGAAGGGAGTGGCGATGGACAAGGGAACATGTAACAAATGGACTTCAATCTTATTTAAATATCATCAGTTTTTTTCTGGATGGGGACTAATTTCTAGATGTAACTACTACATTATACTTGGAATCAGTATTCTAGAATGTAAAGTTCTCTTCACACTATTACTGGTGCTCAGAAAAAATATTGAAACCGGAGGTCATCTTCCGATCGCGCAAATGACCCAAAGTTTCATAATATTGGGAAAAAATAATATGATTTTTTTCCAAAAATCATATTATTTTATTTTAGTATTTTTTAGTTGCTATAGCAATTTTTCTCTACTTTAGGCTTTGAAAAACGTTAACAAAAATAATTATCCCTCAAGAAAAAACGCATCTCTCTCGATCACTGGATCCACTATAGCCTTCAAGTTTTCAGACAAATACAGAGTTGTTCCGATTATTCTGTAAACATAAACTGGTCCATCTGTTATATACTGTATTTACTACACTTTATCTCGAACCAAACTGGCATGTATGATTTATAACCTGGTTAAATTACCAGCTCATTTATCGAATGTCTCTGCAACTGGCCGTTAACCTGAAAGCCTGCTAGAATTCAAATTCTCTCATAACTCAAAATTTTTAACTTTCCTTAAACACTCTTCTATTGTTACCTTCATCTTCACTAGAATCAACACTAGAATCATCATTAGAAAAAAGAATCCCTTGAATTACATGCATAATTAGTTCTAGAAACCTTGATTAGTGAGATTATGTTTGATAATATAACATCACACATGAATTCTACTCTATTTTAACCAATAAAGTTTCTTGTAATGACTTGGGAGAGTCGTATTTTTCCCTGCATAAAAGTTGCAGACTACAAAATTTACAACTCTTCATTATTTTTTTTATACTCAGATGGTATATTGGTGGAACGAAAACAAGATATTTTTATTTTATAAACATCTGGGCCTTATTCCTCCATAGACTCTGCGACTCTGCAACTCTTCACTCTGCACTTTGCACTCTAAGGCCGTGTGCCCACGAAGCAACTGCTATAGATAATGATTATTAAAAAAAACATAGATTATCTATAAGAGCCGCTCAACCCTTCATGCATCACACACATTTTTTCCAAGTGCATCTCATTGCCAAAAAATTGATTTTCTATAAACTTTCATGTGTTTGCGCGATCGGAAAACATAATATTTCTAGATGGCTAATTATTTTTGTTAGCGTTTTTCAGAGCCCAAAGTAGAGAAGAACTGCCTCTGTCAGAAAATTATCTACGTTATATATGAATTCAAAGTGAATTACTTGAAACTTATGAGTATAATGAAATGTGTTAATAATAGTCAATTAATGATGATGAATGATTTCATTCATTTCTAAGTGGGGTTTAAGCTAAAGAAGCGTTAGAAAAACATAGTTATTCCATTATGTTTGATTTGACATGCTGGAGGTGCTGCCAGTCGCCCCTTAATAGTTTTAAGTGGCCACTTGTTTTAATCATCTTACAAAACCCATACCGTACAGGGCTGCATTTTTCTTTATGTTATCACCAAAGTATTAGTGTCTCGGATGCGTTCTCTCCAGTACTACTGAGCATAGATCAAGAAATGGAAATTCTATAGTATTGTAGTCTTTACTTCTTCAATTGTATATTGTAATTGTAGAGGAGACACGTAAGGGGGGGGGGGTTAAAACCTGTTGTCTCCACAAATAAATAATTTCATATAAAAGGTCTAGGAAAGTATTCTACAAAACTCACAGATCAAAACTTGGATGGAACATCTTTTATAAAAATTAAAGCCGAACAGAATAACTGAATTTCACTCATGAAGAAAAAATCATTTCCACATAAATTGGAAGGAGTTTTCAGTATAATAGTGAGCCCTTAATAGCTAGGAAAAAATTTGATGAAAAAAAGTACCTAGCTTAGTAACTTGACTAAAAACGTTCGTGTACTGAACTAGCATACAATGATATAAGATTATGACAATTACATAGGCCATTGCTTCGTACATCTGTACGCCTACATCTACTACACAAACGGATGAAAGAAAGAAGCTTCTAAAAAACTCGATAATAATTATACTGTATTTGAAGTGAAAAATTGTGCTAGTTCAAGACAATGATAGTTTGTAATTGAGATGCAATAGCGGAGAGAGACTCAATACAACAAGAATGTTGCTCTGATGCATTCATTACACCTTGAAATGATTGTGTAACAGTGATAATTATTTCTTTCCTACATTATGTTATTATTTTTCTTTCTGCAATATAGGATAGCGATTTGTCTAATCAATATTACATTCAACAGATGTTCCTACACAAGAAGATTGTTTCAAGTCTGTTTAACAATGATTAAACTAGTCAAAGATATGCAAAGAGCTTCTTAACTTAATTAAACATTTCATTAAAACTAGAAATACTGTAAATGATTTTTTAGTAATGTGCGGTGTCAGAAATTCATATCTATTAGGCTACTTTATTTAAAGTAATATTTTCATTCAAACATATTGATTTATTCAACAGTAAGCTGGACTAGATAATCAACATTTCAATAATGTTAGTTCTAGCTACAAATAAAATAACTAAGTTCTCTTATCATTAAGATTTTTTATCCTGAGATAAATAGACTCGAAAATTTATAGGCCTATATAAGAGTGAAAGAGAAACCATAAAACTAATATTATTGGAGATCAAGTAAAGCTATTATATTACCTCTGAATATTATCATAGACTAACTAAATTATTGTCTTATCTGGGATAAATTACTCTTTCAAGAGAGCTCGTGAACACAAGAGATAAGTTGGTGATAATTACTTGAGCTCTCTGTTGTAAAACATTGTTGAAAAAGTTGAAAATGTTGCAGTAAGCATGTCTTGATAATCATGAAAATTTTCCGGGACAGCAATGAAAAAGTAAAAGCAACACTTGTTGCTATTCCACACATTCAAACAGCTCAGGCCTAATAAAAAATTCCAAAAAGTTCCACGTTCAATTAACCTACTTCTCACTTCAATTTACCATACTGTAAAACTACTACTAAATTTGATTTATAACTTTAATTTGAGAAAAAACAAACAATTATCGATGCAGGGTACTTAAAATATGGTAACTTAACTCAATTAGTTATTCCATAATTATTAATAAATGACTAATCGACCAGCTGAACTTATAGATGTAATATCAAGTAAAATTTTGTTGACGTAGCCATAGCTCCCTTCAAACAACTTAGTTTAAAGAGGGCTCCTATGGTGTAGCCTAAAGCTTAGGTTTCTTCCATTTTCGAGGCAAAAACATCAGGATCAGATCAAAAATCCATCAAAATAATAGTTTGTGACCTTGAAATAATTATCAAAACACAACCAAATTAAATGAGACAAATATCGTGACTGTATGTTGTTTACAACTGTAACAGTATATTTATTGTTTATCTGGCCAATATCTTTATAACTATAAATTATATTCAACCGACTTTTGCTCTTCGAAGCGCCAACCCTAAGAACTATATTAGCATATGGCCTAGGCCTAGATGGATATAGGATGAATATGGAGCACAGAAAGACCTAACTTATTTTTGTTTTTGACAGGCAGGATGGACCTTTCGTTTAATCAAAGAATAGGCTATTGGGAACATTGACGTTTTAGAATCAAGTTATAGGTGAATCAATGAGATAGGGTATAAATTTGATTTTTCGGAGGAAAAAATAATAAGGTCTATCCTAGATTTTATCATGCAACTCCACAGAGCTGCAGGTTGTTGGGTTAGGTTTTGAGGTTAATACTATTCAAGTTTGATAATCAAGTTTATGCATAATTTACAACAGTATAATTTCGTAAAATACTCACTTGAAGTAGATGCGAAACGTTTCAGCACTTTGTAATCATAGAATGTCCTAAATAAAGGTTCCCTAAAGATTCTCAGCACATGAATATGCATTTCACTGAACGAATAGAACACTTCGTAAATGACGAAACCGAATTTGATCGATAATTAATTATATTATTTTATAAAATACCCTATTACAATCTACGTTGGACAATTGTTCACATTACAAAGAATAAAAAGTGTTACGTAAACTGAATACCCAAACCACATAATCAGGGTGGGATTCTGCTCATCACTGAAACAAAATAACCTCCTCTAAGGTTTAAGGTTAACTTTTAGACAGTTTGAAAAACATAAGCATCGGCATTCTTCAATAAAAAAAAATTGGAAGAGGAAATAGGACGTGGAATTCGGCAAAGTAATGGATAGAAATCTGAAAGCTTTTATGTCGCAATCGCAATTCTCAACCAACTAGATTTTTTACTAATAAATAATCAACAAACTAATAATAATGTTTTGTGCTTACCTACTCCTACGGGAGCCATAACTGTGATGAAAGCAAGTTTTTAAAATAATCACAACTTGGATAAAATAAATTCAACCACAAGATGTTCCACGTATAAAACTTGTAATGACTAGGAATTTGGAAAAAGGAAAGTAACAAAAACTATTGTCCTTGTGCGGTAGTGCCGGCTCAGCACTGAACAAAGTAAACTGGGCTGGGACTGCTGCGAGTGAGAAGTGAGTGAATAAGCAAATGGCATCAATATTCCTTTTTGGATCCGGTATGGTGGTACTAGTCTTGCATGACTGTTTTTCCACAGAAAATAATTGAGTTTCCTACTGTTTTAGCTGCTTTCATAACATGACGTAAAGATTACTCCCTCCTTCAGAAAGAATTTATAAGAAAATCAATTGGAAAAAGAGGCGCGCCTCTTGAGAAACTTACGTAATTCAAAACATTGCACTGGAACATTCTGGCGCCAAACTTGAATGTACTCTCTAATTTTAGTTGATAATTTGAAGGCAGACAAATTTAAACAGATCATTTTTTTGACAAAAAGGAAGTAAGACACTAACTGAGCTCTTGTTCATTCTCATAATGTAGAAAATAGAATGTGCCACTGAATATTTTAATTTGCTACGGTATAGGTACTAAACTAATTGAACGAAGCGAAACAAAGTTCTTCCTTTTGACTCGAGGCCTTGTCCGTCTGTTCTGTTTGATATGTTCGACGATAACTTACTATAGAGACACAACTACAATAAGACTATATAAGATAACTATAATAGAGACAGCGCCTACCACTCCCGTTGTAACGGTGACCGGCTACTCTACATTCAAAAATCTATGCGTGCTTCAAAATTGCTTCCAGGTGATTCGGAACCCCCTAAAGCTGTAGGTCCATTCATCTCTCATCATCATCCCTAGCAAAAAGAAATTCATCACAACTACAGTTAAATAGAAAGTCAACTCAGGTATTTCAAGAAGCAAAAGTACCAAGGAAAAGCAATTAACATTAACAGTATTTTTAAATGAAAAATTATAACAAATAAAACAGAAATAAGTAGACTCAATTGTAGGAAAAATAGAGGATAACTTTTTATACTTTTGTTATCTTGTATTTTCTTTCTCGCGGTGGTTTTAAAAGTAGTGGACTTTGTTGTTCATACTTCACCGAGTCAGAAAAATATATAAGTTATTCTTTTCTATTATTATTTCAAGTGGATTTGTGAGGAATAACTGAACCAAGATCCTCATCATTGGCTGTATTACTAACAAAATTAGAAATGTTTCACTCCCTCATCTGATAAACCGAACCATCAACAAAATTATATTGTAACGTCTATATTATAAATAATTTCTAATTATATTATAAACTTCCTAAACCTCAATTTGTCTAAAAAAGATTCAACGTAGCTTAAAAGGGTTTTGCATTTAGGGTTTTGAACAAAGCCAAATAATTTGTACATAGGAAAAGAAAGATACAAATTCAATGATATTTAATAACTTGCGTTTTAATAAATATTTACAAGTTTACACTTTTCCGTTTGAAATTAAAATATTTCTCATTTCAACCATACAGAGAAACAATATAAATATTGATTAATTCAACAACAATTGCAATATTCAAAATCAATGAACCTTCAATCAACCGTCAAATCGGATTGCACAGTCTCCAATTAAGTACAATATTCCATAGGAAACAAATTCATAATGCAGAAAAAGAATTGAGTTAGATCAACTAACCAAATTTGCTAGAATCATTAAACATTCTTGAAATATGATAAATTTAATCACGTTTAAAACCATTCAACATTATTGACACGAAAAATAATAATATAAATACGTTATTTAATTCTATAACAATTCATAAGATATTTATACATGATATATTTCCAATCATACACTGGCTAAAAACATTAGAATAACATATAAATTTCATAGTCATCTCTCATTCATACAAAAAATAGTTATGGAGCATATTTACACAAAAATGATTATTTCTCAACATTGTTTACAAAATCATGTTTATTCTACCATCGATTTATGAAAAGTTGATAAATTATATAAAAATGTGAGTCACATTACGATGGGAAAGTCTTCAAATAGAAATATTTCAATCAAAGTGTGTTAAAGATGACTGAAAAATGAATAGAATAAAGTTGGAGCGAAATCATGCTGTTCATTTCTTTTCAATATTCATTTATTAATATTACAGTTTTGGAAAAGGTTTTTGCGAAATCACACGATTATCATAATTTAAATTATAATACCTATACATTTTCAAGAGCATCATTCCTTTATGTGAATAGACCACAAACATTTAAAGTATCACTAACATAAAAAATCAATCGACTTGAAAGTATTAAGAAAAAAATAATAATTTGAACTAAGGACAAACCACGTTTCAACACAAACGAAAACAATTATTTTTATTTTAAAATCTAGCAATAATGAACATTCAATAGGTAATAAATTATCTATAAGTAGAACTGTTAAAATATTCAGCTTGGAGCTGAACAATCTTTATTCCATAAAATTTGACTTTAAAAATAAATAATTTCATCGATAAAATAATAATTAATGGACATTAATACTGCTCTATTCAAAACTGTCAACAATACTTATAAATCACATACTAAATAATATCAATTGTGTCAAAGGTATACCAGTAGTAAAGGAAAATATTGTTTTGTTGAAAACTGAATTCTTCAGGAATCAAAATAAATCACGTATCAATTTTTATAGACAAAGGTCTGAATAAAATATTAAATTGTTTACTATAATAGAATCGACACAAATATAACAACATAAAATAACAGATTACAGTAATTTGAGTAAATAAGAATGGAATGTTAATATCTTCATGAATAACACAGTTCATTTATTTTTCAGGTGATGTTTTCGGCTTTCCTATTGCAATATTATAATGAGTTGGAAATAAGGATAAATCTATATGAATATTTTTGTGATGTATTTATGACAGAACATTCAAGAGCACCGTTCTCATTACACGATGTTTTGTTTTCTTTATAAATTGAGAAGAATCGGGAAAATTTATATACTATTACGATTTTCAAGATCAAATTACAGGTAATCAATAAATAATATATTTTCGAGTATTTTTCAGTTATTTTTGGAAAAGAACTGCAACAAAGTGATAATTTAAATAATAGAAATACATTTTTCAAATGAGCCATCACAAACTATCACTAAATAACAATGAAAGATAGACTATTTCATTCTGAAATAAATATATCTTACACACTATGATTTTATACAACAATGACTTTGATTTTCATTAATATCTATCTATTCTCGACTATCAAATGTAGTATTCGTCAGGATCGTCACATATTAGGAATTGTGACACATTCCCTGACTTGTATAATTAAAATGTTATCACTACCAGTTCGACAATATTGGTCTCAAACATTCTGAGTAGAGAAAAGCGAAATTTCCGATTATGAGTATATTTATTGCGTCAATTCAAATATTGGATTTTCATTAAATTAATTCCGCTTCAAGTCTTGTTCAAGAGGACATAAATAAGGAAGGTGCAAACTTTCATCAGAAAGTGAAATTCGAAGCCATTAAATTATTATTACACAGTGAGCAGAAGCAGATGAACAATTATTATGCTGACGGAAAAATAAGTTCAAACAATGAAAAATGTCAATAATTAACATAATTATTATGTATACGGAAAGTTTTATTATGCGAGATATACAATTTCCATCCTACAACTTGCTTCATCAAGAAACGTTTTGTCTTTTAAACAAACATAAACATGTTTTTCGCGTTTCAATGTAGATTGTATAGGCTATCCAGTCTATAACATTCATTAAAAATATCTGAATTTGATTGAGAAACTGCTTCAATAATCGAATGTTTCATTTTATCTAGCTATAGAACTAAAAAATTAACTGAGTTATTCCTGAAAGTAATATTTTAAGGCCTAATAATAATTTACCCAATACTAAGATTAGTTGAAATGTATACTGTTGCGTTACCCAATTAGTATAGTTCTCTCTATATACATTTTATTTTCATAAATAAGTCATCAAGAAGTTCTTTTCAAATAGGATATTTGGCGATAAATTGCTCAAAATTCACGTTACCTCGTATTGCGTTTTGAAACCATCTTAATATTCAGTTCATACTAATTCAATCGACCAATTCTAAAGGCCAAAGTATACGTGGCGTCAATGATGCCGAAATCCACCGGTAAATGGAAATTACATGTTGCAAACTATATGCAGCTCGAATTTGGTGGTCTGTGATTGATTGAGAGTCATTGCCTCCGCGTCAATGCACCTATCTACCATTACAGTATCGGAAATAAATTTACAACTTAATGAGCAATGGTTAAACCTTTTCTCAAAATAAATTCAATCAATTTGAACATCAAAATGATAAACGGAAACTTAATCTATATCTTCATAATTCATTCTGATGTATCTGCTTTAATACTCATCTACAAGATGAGTTGTATGTTCTCCAGTAATCTCGACTGAATAAAAAATCAACAATAATACAGTATTTAGTTGTTTACAGTGTCTACTTGGGTTTGTCACTTGGAAACATTCTAAAATGCTTGAAGTATGAACTGAATATAATAAACGAATTCGTAAACAATGCGAGGTAACCGTTTTACATTTACATGACAATTTTTATTAAAGATCTGTCCTTAAGTTCGTTATTTTAATCAAAATTGCAAATTTACAGCTGATGCAAATTATTGCATTATCATGACACAACCGTATAGACAATAAAGTATCGATAATAAATTATTTCACTGATAAAAACAGGCTGAAATCAAACTCATTCTTATACTACCACACAATATGACCTCAACAGAACTCTTACCACAAAAAGGCGGTCGAAAAATGTTCTTAGTCATTAACAACGAAAACATTACAGTGAAAAAATCTCGAATCAACTAGTACAGTTCAAAGACGTAAAAGTTATATTTTAATAAATGAATTAATATAATTAGTACGTCTTCACAATACGTGTTAAAAAATCTTCACATATTGAAAAATTTATTAATTTGTAGATCAACCATGAAGTAAGATTTACGGCCAATTGCACAAACTTCAGTCAAAGTTGAACTTTGATCATTCGTAATGGTTGATCAGGGATCAAACGTTAACATTCCTGCAACCAGTCGCTAGTTAATAACAGAGAACACACTTTCAGTTAACAACTGCAACATAGTTGATGCTGCCAGTTTCACAAACGAAGATTAAACTTGATCTTAAATCACTCGCCAAGGTTCAAAATGATTGATCAGAGATCAAACTTTGATAGACTCTCGTATAACAGGACAAAAGAAATTCAACTATTAGCAACAGTTAACACATTTTCAGAAGTTGAACTGCAGAAGTTGCCGCATATCCAGTTGATCAACAAACGAAATTCAACTATTAGCGATAGTTGACACATTTTTATCTATTCAACTGAAGAAGTTGCCGTATATCCAGTTGATCAACACCATGGTGTACAAACCCAGGAAGTAAACACGTTAAAAAAGAAAGGAAACCAGTTAACTCACGGTAATTTGAAGATATACGTACAGTCTCCTTTGATGAACGTGAGTTAACCAATCTTCAACCATAGGAGTGCAAGCTAATTTCTTCACTTCAATTACTCATTGTTCTAAGATTGATACAATAATTATTTTAAGAAAAACAATTGACGCTCATCATAAAAAAATATCTTTGATGTTTGAAGGTTAGGATAGGATAGTGTTAGCGGAGGTCCAGGTAGCGCAGAGATCGAGGAGGCAGTTGTCATTGGGCCGGGTCCGTGGGAAAGTTATTCACTTCGGCCTGGTCCTGTATCGAAGTGCCCTCGCTCGTGCGGAACGATACTCTGATGCGCATTCTCAATGCCGACTGAAACAAACAAAATTCAACATGAAAACTCCAGCATTATGGGAGGAGCTATTTCGACCATAATATACAAGGCATATCACAGTTCTGTGATTGGTCCGGCGTCATTGACATATGCAGAAAAATTAACGCCGTCAATGCCGCCTTGTATATTAAGAATATACTTTTTTTAAGAATGGCTCTTTTAAGAATATTTGAAGAAGTAATGTCTTCATAAAGTATCCCATTGTCTTAATTTCATGAGCTTACTAAATTTCTTAGTTTTCTCTATCACAATAATTTTATTTCATCTTATTTTCATCGGTAATAATCTTTATATAGAATAGGCGAACTTTGTTTTTGTAATCACAGCTCCTTCGTGGAGCGACTTTGTTCGATCACGTCTCATTTGAAAGATCTCATTGAGTAGATGTTAGATAAGAAGAAAATGGGGATGAAGAAGAAGAAAAAGGAAGAGAAGAAGAAGAACGAGAAGAAGATGGAGAAGGAGAAGATGGGGATGAAGAAGGAGAAGTAAAAGGAGAAGAAGAACAACGAGAAGATTGAAAAGAGAGAGAAGAAGAAGAAGAAGAAGAAGAAGAAGAAGAAGAAGAAGGAGGAGGAGGAGGAGAAGGAGGAGGAGGAGGAGGAGGAGGTGGAGGAGTTATGAAACTATTACATGTAGTTCAATAGTCTCAGTTTTATGCAACCTGGGATGTCCTAGTTTAGATATAACCTCTAAAGGAGAAATTTGTAACGGTTAACGTTAATAGACAAATTTTTGAAATGATAACTCAAGAAAGTTCTTCCTGTCCGTCATCATACACATACTGTACGGGCAGAAAAATCGCGACCGAATATTGTTGTCAAACACAATCGAATTTCTAGTGACTATGATATTTAGCTGATTTTTTACGGTGCCGAGATTTCTGCATATAATAGTCTGCACCATAACAAGACGTGTATTCTATTACGAACGAAAAGCAGCGACCGAAGTTCGGCTGCGATTTTTCTGCCCGTATAGTATGGGCTTTACGATTATTGTTAATAGTTAAATAATGAATAAAACTATCATTGTTACTGTTATTTAATTATTAATTATTGTTACTATTATTTTATTAATTATTTTGAATGAAGAAAGAACCAGAGTACTTGTACTTACATTGGTGGAATTGGTCACTCTTAGTACTTGCGTGACGCAACCGTTGGGAGGTATAACAGTTCCAGAAGGTGGCATCATTTGAAGTTGGAATGTCTAGAAATGAAAATAGAATCTTCATAACATGGTTCATTTCAGAACAGTGCATATACTAACATTATAAGGATAAGATTCGGAGGATAAGGCCTACAGTATTCCTGGCCAGAAAATCTTATGTTAAGTGTGTGAAAATACATAAACATGTTTTGGTCTGCATTACTAATCAAAATTCGGAAGAGAAATACTACAGGCTCAGCCTAGGTTTTTCCTCCCAGATTATAAAAATGATTCTATCAATGAATAAATAAATAAAAATGAATATATTGTAATTGTAACACTACATTTGTTATACTACTAACAATATTACCAGGCTGACATGGAACTATAGTGCGATTCACGTCAAGAAGTCAGCATTGCTTATATGAGGAGCATTGATGCCAAGTTTCATTGAGAGAGAAAGAGAAAACTGCACCAAACGTGTTTGTTGGGACTGTGTGCGACAACAATACACAGTGCGGCAACTATGCACAGTGCGAATAGGATAGAGACATCAGCAACTGCTTTGTGCTGAACAAGGATAGCAAACTCCCACCTAAGCAATGCTGACTTCTTGACGTGAATCGCACTATAGCAAGATCATTTTCCAATGTAGTACATGGTACATTACTGTCAAGCACTGTACCAACCATAATATATTGTAAATTTTTGTGAAAAGGAAAAATATTGACGAGAAACTACTCAATCTTGAATACTAAGAATGAACTAAAAAGAAAAATACTTGATTTCGTTTTTATTTGATAATTAGAGAAACGAAACTCCGAATAATTACTTCTCTAATCAATCAATTACCCTGTTGTCCTGTTTATGTTGTAATTACCTTCACTTGTATGAATTTGACGTTGTCTGTGTTCTGTTGAATTTTATGACAATAAAATTTTATTCATTTATTTAATCATTATGTATTCTCAGCAGTTGGTCAACTGCCATGTCTAATAATTTGTTCCTTCTTTTCTATTGTATTTATATGGTCATCTAAATCAGAATATGAGTGAATTTCGCCACTCACTTTGGGCACAGCCGCTTGGAAAACGAATTCCGTGAACGGAGCCGATGAGTCGTTGTTGGCTACCACGCTCACTTCGGTTGTACTTGGCACATCGTTTAGTCTTTCCACGTCGAACGTTATCCGCAGCGAATTCTTGTTATACGCCATCATTTCTGCACAAACAAATCATAACATTCATTTTAAATAACTCACAGAAGACACTTGTGGACTAAATAAAATAATGAAGATTGAAAAAATATGAGTTAGTTCCTTGATAAGGTGTTGAAGATGACGATGATGATGTTGATAAGACAAATTCCTCAATTTATAAATGGACTGTTATAAAGCGGCAAACTATATTATGGATGTCTTGTGTGTATGTAGGTACCTTTAGGCTAGGCGTACACCGGTTAGTCAAGACAAGACAAGACGAGATTAGTCACGTTTAGCCACAGTAATTCACATAGTTGCTTATGAAGCAGCACACAGCGATGCAATGACTAATCGGTGTGTGTTGCTTCATAAGCAACTATGTGAAGTACTGTGACTAAACGTGACTAATCTCGTCTTGTCTTGACTAACCGGTGTACGCCTAGCCTAACTGATCAGCTATTAATTCAGTTATTTCATTGGATAAAATTTGATAGAATAATTGACTGGAAAACAAAATGATGGATTTAACAACTGATAAAGTTTTTACTTTTATCTTCAAGCTTTTTTCATGGCAGAAGGCAAATGCACTAAAAATACTGGAACGTGAAAGGATTGAGTGACGGGAATTAATTTCGAAATAAAAAAGTTTAATTCAAATATTGACCTCATTGAGGAATGAAGACAAATTAACAATTTAATTGTTATAAATGAATGATATAAAGTTGAAGTTATTTCCTTAGTAAATTAAGTAAAGCTATATGCTTACAAAAAAATCAACCATTTTCAAACAAATTAATTATTCAATCATTTATTGATTCAAATACTTTATTAGGCCTAATTATTGGATTACATTACATTTGAGTAGAACAATTTAATCACTTTACATTACAATAAGAGTAAAAAGGCTTATTTTCCAACAGTTCCAAGATAACTTATTTGTAGAATTCTTGTTGATGTTGCGGAAATCCTTGATGAAATAAAACACTAATGCCCGGTTTCTCAGTTGTTCAATAAATTATTGAATCATGCATTATTTTGCATTTAAAACACATGGTTATTGATTCAATACTGCTATTGTATCCATAAACTGTTTATTGAACGACTGAGAAACCGGGCATAAATTATATTGTCAATTCCACTATTTCCTGTTTTAGTTCCAAGATATTTTTTATTCAAAGTTGACTGAATCTTTTCACTCCAAAATACAATTCTGTAATTATGAAATATGAAACAAAAATAATACTTTTGCATAACTTTTTATCAACAAATATTGATAATTGTGTAATACTACACAGAATAAAAACTAACAGACAATAATTCACTAAAACTCTGTAGTAAGATATGTGAATGAGAAAACTTGAATGAAAACATGCTTTATTGAAGAAAAGAAGTGCAGCATGTTCAAGGAGGTTGTGAACTTACGGACTGGTTTGCGATTAGAGGTGTTGATGTCGTCTATTAGATAGCTAGGCGTGCTGTTGTTGTACGTATTCAGAAGAATATTGTTATTGTTCTGGATTGGGACGGAGTTGGTTGTCATCATTGTTTGTGGCATCGAATTTGTTGTTGACGTTGTGTTGTCTATTCCACTATCTAATCCACCTGAACATTTCACACAACAATTATCAATATTCCAAAATGAAATGAACATAGTAGAGAAGATATAGATATTTTTAACAATGAAAGAGACACTTGAAGAAATGCCATACATAGATAATAATTATGAGTAGAACAATTGTTGTTAGTTGTCATAAAATATAACAAAATTAAATGAAACCCCTCTTGAAAAACGTTAATTTAGGGTCCAAGTCTTGGTATTTTACAACTTCAGTTATACATAGCTGATATTCAACTAATACATACATCTCTGGTATTGGAATTAAAATTCGGCACACCTATCGAACTTTTATTCATGATTACCTACACAGAATGTAGTTTGATAACTATTGAAATTGACAATCATCTTGAAAAAATATTTGATAAAAGCCTAATTTTGCTTCATATCTTCATGATAAAATACAGCAGTTAGGCTAGGCGTATACCGGTTAGTCAAGACAAGACGAGATTAGTCACGTTTAGTCACAGTAATTCACATAGTTGCTTATGAAGCAACACACACCGATTAGTCATTGCATCAGTGTGTGCTGCTTCATAAGCAACTATGTGAATTACTGTGACTAAACGTGACTAATCTCGTCTTGTCTTGACTAACCGGTGTACGCCTAGCCTAACTCATCACTGAGATCTCCGTCAAGAAATGAGTAATAAATCTTATAAACCTTCAAGTAACTGATTAAAAATGCACAAACATTATTTGCACAAAAAATAAAATTATAGCGGAAAGAGTTGGTGAGGACGTTTTCCCAGATAGGTGGAATGAGAGAAGATTTGATTAGTTGGCCTGGATCAGATGGAATTTTATGATAGACTGACATATTTTGAATAGACTGACAACAAATTCAAGCATAATTGATTGAATAAGTCGTCAATAAATTTTATAACAACAGTATAACAAGCAGGTAAATAAGATAGAATTTAAAAAATTGCAAAATTGTGAAAATACCTACCCAACAAGTCGAGTAGATCTTGATTATTTGCTGATGGTGGTTTAATTGCATCTAATGGTCTAACTACATCTGCATCTCCTCCGTCACCGCCTAGCAGCACTAACAGAGCGTTCTGCAAAAGATACGAACGATATTTATAAAAATAACACAATAACAAGAGATAATGAGAATTAACAGAAGAGTAACGAAAGAGGCCAGTTAGCCGAGGTGGCTTATCGCCGGTCTGATAATACAGAATAGAATAGAATTTGATTGGTCATACAATATTTAGATAGCGCAGGTTTGAATCCGCTAACTCTAGCTACTTCCGTTAAAACCGCAGCAATATTTGTTTCTAACCTTTGTCACGATACAAATTCTGGCAACCAAATAAAGCCTCAATAAAATATTGTCAATGACCACTAAGTGCTGGTATTATAATAGATAGCATAATTAACGGTAAGCTGACCTAATTTAGCAGTACTCAATATTGATAAAATAATGATAACAAGGAAGCAAGCTCCGACTCACCACCAAAAAATCTCTGACTCATATCACATTGTATATTTATTTGTATTCTTTGATGTTAATTTATGTAATTGAAAAATCCAAATATTGAAGATAGCCATAACCTTCATCCAAAAATAAAAAAACATACCACTGACAATATAAATAATATACTGAAGGAAATCAATGCTAATAAAATCATTGAAAACATTATGATTCATCCCTTATTTATAAAATGTATAAATACTTAAGCCACATATGTTAACTTGCTATTAAATAATGCATATTATTATTTGTACTCCCCAAAAGTATCATCCCAAGCCGGTGAAATGATATATACAGGTCTCATATCTTCGGTGGTTTCACGAACATAGCAATATATTTTGGAAATATTTGTTGTATACGAGATTATACTATTTTAGGAGTCAGTTATTTTATAGCATAAAATATTTGGATGTATATTAATTTAGCAATAAACTTTCAGTTCACCTTTTGAATTTGGCAGTGGAGTTGAAAAGTAGAGGATATTTTTAAAGGCATCTTCCAAAAATAAAAATAAAATTGAAAGGATTTTAATGTCCTATATGTTATTTTGTATTATATATAATATATCATATTATTTAAATGGTTATTGTTGCTAAATGTTGAACTACTTTGTGCATTGTACTGACGTCAAAAACACGGTATTAAATTGACCAATCACAGCCCAGCATTTCATTAAAAATTCTAGAATGTTCTATTGAAAAGTCTGTTTCCTTGAATTTTAGCAAGGGTAATTCTCTTCCGTTTGAGACTCCTTAGAGAGCAGTTGCTTTTGAGCACATGAGTGCAGTTTAATTATTTTCAAATGTAATCAGTTTCAATTTCAATTTAAATGTTTCCTAACTGTGATATATTGAGCTGTGGCAACATATAATTGTTTAAATTCATATAAAGTCGCTGAAAATATTATAAACCATAGTCCAGAGCCAAGCAGTATCGTGAGATGACACAGGAATCAATCTACCCATGAGATGGCTGCCTAAACCAGGATACGGTAACCGACGTCAAAGCATCGCCAATACTGTGAGTGATCCGTTTTATTAATCCTTTGGCCAAAGGCGCGAAAAGCCTCTATAAAGTGAAATAGTGGGGAGAAATGATCATACTGCGTGAAACATAAAACATGAGCTCATGGTCTAGTAGTTAAGGCATTCATAATTTTAGAGTTTGTATTATCTTATTTGCCAGGCAAAATACCCACGCCTACGCTCTACCGAAGATATAAATTTTGTAACAAGCTATTTATTGTTATTAATAATTATTAACGAAACTTGTAAAATTCGTTTAATTGTTCAAGTTGTGTGTTCTAAAGGAACAGGAGAATATACTCCAAGTTTTTCACCTAATTACTGGGTTTTCTAGTCGTTCTTGTACCTGTCTTGGCAATCCCAATTGATACATTAAATTTATTTAATTTACGAAAATATCAGTATCCTGGATGAGCCCTTGCAAGGCCAAATTTTGACATGCCCAGTCACGTAAGGAGTATGCTTAGCCAAGTGTGTTACGTAAGTGGATTGAGATCTTGTCTTTGATGCGTGACTATAGTCCATCACTTAGCTCTCCCTTATCTTGTGACACATTTGACTATATTTGCTTGATCCTGACGTCACGGGACATACAACATAAAAATAATAGCGTTACACACATGACCCACAACACAGTAATGTTACACATGGCACCATAACGTGGGGCAATTTATTGTTTGAGCCGCAGTAATGTTACACATGGCACCCAACATGGCGGCCTGAGGGAGATATACAAAATTTCTTTATTAAGAAAGCCAAAAAATTTGAACTCAGAAATCACAGAGTTGATGGTTGAAAACTTTCTGAAATTGAAAATATACCTTATGGAATTGCCAAGCTTTAATAAAGTAATTAATTAATTTGAATATTGATTTCATTATTAAATTATTCCTGAGGAGACGTCGAGGAAGAGTATACTCAGATATATCGCCAACAATTTAAAGAGATATACGCACCTATTGCTATGAATCACACTCTGTGATCATTTGAATAATTATTTTAGGTAGCCTAACAAGAAAGCCAGCTTATTTAACCTTGAAATTAAAGCTTTAAAGGTACCAAAATATTATTAGTTTACCAAGAGCATTAAGGTCTTGGGGGCTTATTAATTTGTTAATTAATCTATTAATTTAAGCAAAATCCCCAGAATTGATCTCATAGGCAAGATATTAGGAGTATTAATTGTTTATTTATTGTTTATCTGTGATAGTGTGAAAATCGCCAGATTATTAATGAGCATTGAATATAGGGCTATTTATTAATAGTTACCATATATAAAAATTTATTTACTGGTAATTACCAGATATCTATTGATTTAACTATCATTGCATGTTTATTTTGTGCATGTTTATTTGTAATAAGTCTTGGAAAATTTATTGTCTCACAGTATATATCACTTATCACTTAATCCTTTCGGTCAACATTTCACTGCACTCGAATCACTATCGCACTCGCGCCGCGCATTCATTTCCACGCCGCGCATACACCCTTCGCGCCGCGCATCTATTTCCACGCCGCGCCTACACCCTTCACGCCGCGTTCACACCATTGGACCACGACATCCTTGGATTTCACCACTAGCCCAGCTGTCCAAATCCTAATTCACCATCATGGAGAACCTTTCAGCCAACTCATCTGTGTCCTACATGGAGCTGGGAGACAACAACACTCTGCGAGAAGCGACCACACCTAACCCCGAGGCAACAAACAACACTGATGAGACAGCGCCCAGGGAGCGAGACGCAGGAAGTATCACTAGCGCCAACTTCGACCCTGAAAATCTTCGTCAGCTGTCTTCCACCCGCCTGGAACCAGAGGTCGTCCCGACGGAAGTGCCTCCACGTACACCGTCACATACCACTGTCAATCCCACCACACAACTCTCGCCAGATGAACTGAGTCCATTAACTACCAGATTAATGAATGACACTCCAACCGATTTGGTCACTCTCATGCTCAAAATAAGTAATGACCTCAAAGATTCCCAAGAGAAACTGCTCAAAGATTCCCAAGAGAAACTGGGTAGTCAAATCAATAATCAAACGGAAAAAATGGAGAAGATGAATAACCAAATAGAAAAAATGGATGGAGGATTGAGAATAGAGATCAGAGACATCAGGGAAGAGATGAAGGATATGAGAAAGCAGTTAGATGACACTACTGTATGCCTCAACAAAAGAATGGATGACATGCAGGTGAATTTGAGGAAGGAACTGAGTGAAGATTGGAGCAAGCATGCGATTGAACTGGAAAACAAGGTCATGCAAAACGTAAGTGAACACACTGATGGATTAAACAAAAAACTAAAAAATCTTGAAAACAAACCAAAACCGACATACAACAGGCAGTAGAGAAACAGAAGACAGAGTGTGTCACCACCTGCAAGAATTTGGAAAAGCAAATTAGAGATTCCACCCAGCCACTAGAAAAATCTGTACAAGAAATTAACACTCAACTCAGCCTAACAAACACGTCTCTGAATACCACTCAAACCCAAGTTGAAAGTCTAGTAACCGAACATACATTAATTCACAATAGAGTTAAAGAAACCGAAAAGAATTAAACCAACACCAGATAACCATCACCCAACTAGACAGCGAGTTGCAAGATACTAAAATCGATTTAAATAGTAAAATAAAACAGACACACACAAAGATATCACAGCTGGAAATGAATATGAGTAGAGTGAGAGAAGGAGGTGAGATAGTAGCAGTACCCGAAACACAGAATGTGTCACAATTAATCAGTGGATTAGGAAAATTTGATAACACAAAATTCCACATGACACCTAAAGCGTTTGCAGAACAGTTAAAAGTGGTACAGGACTTAGTTCCAATCAGTTGGCCTGTATGGAGATTCCGGCTATCCTCTTTTTAATTGGGAACCTCTGCTCTTCCTTCATGGACGTGCACATGAATTCAACAGCCTGGAAGAATTTCTGAGAGCTTTCCTCGAACAATATTGGAGCCTGGATAGACAACAAGAATTGTTATCTAAAATAATATCCTCCAATTTTGACGAAAGAAGTGGTCAGACATATACCGCATTCGTCTCACGGTTACGCTATCAAAATTCGCAGCTAGACAACCAGATTCCCGATATTACCTTAGCTCACATCGCACTTAAGAAGATGCCGTATCACGTCCAACTAGCATTGGCCACCGCCTCCATTAAAAGTTTCAAAGACCTTGAAAACCACCTTCATTGTGTTCAAGCTGTCTCCACAAGCAATATACAGCATAATAATCATAGAAATAATAATAATTTTGTACAAACCAACCCGCCACCAAATCAATCAAGAGAAAATTCTAACACTGCTGACAATACAAATAATAATCCACAGGACTTTGAAATAGAGTCACCACCACCAAATAACAACTACTGAAACAAAATGGGTTCAGAAGGAATCAAAATAATAACAATTTTAATAGAAATAAAGATCGTAGATACCATGATCAAGATAGATTCTATGATGGCCGAGATTACATGAACTCCAATAGAGACAACAACACAAGTAGTTCTAGAAACGAATCAAATAAATCACCATCACCAAATACCACTTTTAATACAGATAAAGATAATAACCCACCACCTTCTACTAGTACACCATCAAATACAAATGGAAAGCCAAATAATCCATCAGGGAAAAATTCCAGCGGTGACCATCACGCAAGACTAAGAGGAGAGAAAACTTATAAGACTCTGACGGTTCAAATTCCGGCAGCCCAGAGCAGAGTTAAACGGCAGTTGAGCAAGATAAACAGGAGAGTGTATCACAACTCAGGCTTTCATCGGAAGCATGCTCGATATAAAAAGCCGACAGCTTTTGAGCATTATGCATGTTTTCATCCGCGGCACACTCGCTTCAAGCCCGCCCTAAAGCCAAGAGATTGTAAAAAACATGCTCAATATGAAAAGTCGACAGCTTTTGAGCATTATGCATGTTTTCATCGGCGACACACCCGCTTCAAGCCCGCCATAAAGTCAAGAGATTGTAAAATTTGGACACCAAAACCTAACCTCTCTCAAGACGTTGATCGAATGCCCACAACGAGCAGACACACCTAACCTAAATCGCCTACATCTGGTATACAAAAGGTTAATAAGAGCAGCTTCAAGACCCTGAAAACACTTCGTCTATTTGGTACGAGAACCTCGCCAACATTAAACCCTACTATAGAGAATGAACAATATCATTCCTAGGAACCACATGCTTCCGGTTTGGAGATAAACGAAAAAAGCGATTTTTCTACAACAGGATTCAAACCAACATGAACCAGAAATCGTCCCAAGGATGTACTACAACGCCTGACCGTATCAAATACGCAGCATAAGTGATATTGAACTTTTGGAAAAAGTACAGTTCTGTTAATAAAATTAATGGCCAACGATTGCCATATTTTCTGATCAAACCAAACAGAATCCTAACGGTAAATTATTACCAACTTCAAATATTAGTGAAAAATTACCTTCTTTTCCAAGACTTACTATGTTATTATATCATATATTTGTTAGTATTAGTAAATATCTGAATTTTTTGTTAGCTTCTACGAAGTCATACGTTAAGCACATAACCAAAAAACACATATGTTATGATGTCTACTTGTGTGCGTAGACGATATATTGTACACATACGATAGGCCAATGCCACACAAATCAAACAGCATGTATATATTCCATACTTCACAGCTGTGAAAGTTTATAATCAAATTATTATAATGTAGCCAGTATTATTAAGTAAATTTTGTTAAAACTAAGATTAACACATATTTTGATATTATTATTGTATGTTTATTTATTTGTAACCATAAGTGTTTGCATGGCAGTGAATTTTGAGTCAAGTGGTGAAACCACAGATTACGATTGTGAGCCCTAGGCTAATAACTTTGTCAATCGATAAAACAAGTCGACACCCATTTAAGTTACCTGCTATTTCCTTCAGATCAGTTACCAGAGTTATTGTACATCTATCTATGTAAATTGTTTGAGAGCTTTATATATGTCATTTATTGTCTAGCAGAACTTATGAGTTTGAATTGTATTGTATTTTCGAGTGTCATCTGAGATAACCTCACATACCTTTTGTGCATCAGCGCTTGTAGAGATTCCTTCGGCACCTGGCATACTCTTTGGTTTGACATGTCGTCATCATAGTATTGTTTAGCCGCCAACTTTTGAATTCTCATATTGCTCTTTTAGATGTATTATCCTTGCTCTATTTTTTCTCAGCTAAATGCTTGATTTTTGTGTAAATCACTGCCATGATTAGATGTTACGCTTCTGTAAATCTTATGAGTAGGTAGCGTAGAATATTTCCGTGCCGAATTCGAGTCGGAAGGTAAGCTAACATGAGACAGTTGTGTTCACATATTTTTTAGAGCCTTCTTTATGTTATGTGAGATTTTACAAAATTTGCCTCGTCTTCTTTGTATAGTTATACAAACTCGCGCTATCTGCAGCTTATTAAAAGCTTATTTATTCGCTCATTTATATAACTATAGGGGCTTCTGTCACGATACAAATTCAGCAACCAAATAAAGCCTCAATAAAATATTGTCAATGACCACTAAGTGCTGGTATTATAATAGATAGCATAATTAACGGTAAGCTGACCTAATTTAGCAGTACTCAATATTGATAAAATAATGATAACAAGGAAGCAAGCTCCGACTCACCACCAAAAATCTCTGACTCATATCACATTGTATATTTATTTGTATTCTTTGATGTTAATTTATGTAATTGAAAAATCCAAATATTGAAGATAGCCATAACCTTCATCCAAAAATATCAAAACATACCACTGCCTATATGAATCATCTACTGAAAGATGTCAATGCCAATAAAATCATTGGAAAAATTATGATTCATCCATTATTTATAAAATGTATAAATACTTAAGCCACATATGTTAACTTGCTATTAAATAATGCATATTATTATTTGTACTCACCAAAGTATCATCCCAAGCCGGTGAAATGATATATATACAGGTCTCATATCTTCGGTGGTTTCACGAACATAGCAATATATTTTGGAAATATTTGTTGTATACGAGATCATACTATTTTAGGAGTCAGTTATTTTATAGCATAAAATATTTGGATGTATATTAATTTAGCAATAAACTTTCAGTTCACCTTTTGAATTTGGCAGTGGAGTTGAAAAGTAGAGGATATTTTTAAAGGCATCTTCCAAAAATAAAAATAAAAATTGAAAGGATTTTAATGTCCTATATGTTATTTTTGTATTATATATAATATATCATATTATTTAAATGGTTATTGTTGCTAAATGTTGGAACTACTTTGTGCATTGTACTGACGTCAAAAAACACGGCATTAAATTGACCAATCACAGCCCAGCATTTCATTAAAAATTCTAGAATGTTCTATTGAAAAGTCTGTTTCCTTGAATTTTAGCAAGGGTAATTCTCTTCCGTTTGAGACTCCTTAGAGAGCAGTTGCTTTTGAGCACATGAGTGCAGTTTAATTATTTTCAAATGTAATCAGTTTCAATTTCAATTTAAATGTTTCTAACTGTGATATATTGAGCTGTGGCAATATATAATTGTTTAAATTCATATAAAGTCGCGAAAATATTATAAACCATGGTCCAGAGCCAAGCAGTATCGTGAGATGACACACGGAAACCAATCTACCCCTGAGATGGCTGCCTAAACCAGGATACGGTAACCGACGTCAAAGCATCGCCAATACTGTGAGTGATCCGTTTTATTAATCCTTTGGCCAAAGGCGCGAAAAGCCTCTTTTAAAGTGAAATAGTGGGGAGAAATGATCATACTGCGTGAAACATAAAACATGAGCTCATGGTCTAGTAGTTAAGGCATTCATAATTTTAGAGAGTTTGTATTATCTTATTTGCCAGGCAAAATACCCACGCCTACGCTCTACCGAAGATATAAATTTTGTAACAAGCTATTTATTGTTATTAATAATTATTAACGAAACTTGTAAAATTCGTTTAATTGTTCAAGTTGTGTGTTCTAAAGGAACAGGAGAATATACTCCAAGTTTTTCACCTAATTATTGGGTTTTCTAGTCGTTCTTGTACCTGTCTTGGCAATCCCAATTGATACATTAAATTTATTTAATTTACGAAAATATCAGTATCCTGGATGAGCCCTTGCAAGGCCAAAGTTTGACATGCCCAGTCACGTAAGGAGTATGCTTAGCCAAGTGTGTTACGTAAGTGGATTGAGATCTTGTCTTTGATGCGTGACTATAGTCCATCACTTAGCTCTCCCTTATCTTGTGACACACTTGACTACATTTGCTTGATCCTGACGTCACGGGACATACAACATAAAAATAATAGCGTTACACACATGACCCACAACACAGTAATGTTACACATGGCACCATAACGTGGGGCTGTTACAAAGTACCGTTACACCTTATTGGCAAAAGTGGGGTTATAATCACTGAGCTAAATTATCTAACTGGAGGTAGCAATGAATGAACAAGCTGGGTTCCACCTATTTTTTCATAATGCCCCACTGTACTGCCAACCTAACAAAATTAGGTGGCCCGTGTTCCACCTTATTTTGTTAGGTTGGCAAAACAGTGGGTACATCATATGTTGCCTAATCATAAAATGATTAGGGCATGATAAAAAAAATAGGTGGAACACGGGTCTCGTATAGCAGCCCTAGCTTGTGCTACCTCCAGATGGATATATTTAGCTCAGTGGTTATAATCAGAAATTGTACAAAATATCCGCTTGGAGCGCTAGTGTAGTTAACTTGAAGCAGATGGTTACAAGATGGGATGCTTACAATCCCGAGTTGGAAAATGACATTTAAGATTGTTAAAACAACATCGTGGAAACCCCTAGTGTAGTTTTATTGATCCACTCACCGAATCCTGTCCATCAATGCCTCCTCCTCCTCCACCTCCTCCTAGACCACCACCGCCTCCTCCCCCTCCCCCACCGACACCTCCTACGATGCCACCTCCGAGCATATCCTCCGGCGACGAGTCGGCCACAAGTGCGGTTGTGACGTCACCGTTGGTCTCGCCCGGGTCACGTGACCTCTCCATGGGAGGCATGCGCTCCAGCAGCGCACCTCGCAAATGGCCGTACTTGCCAAACAGCTGCGTGTACTCCACGCCACGCTGCTGCAGCTCCATGTGCACGTGACTGCCGAACATCTCTACCAGCTCGCGAATTTTGCTACGAGAAATATTAATAGAAACGTTTTTATGACCTATATTCACTACAATAATTTAGTTCATACTTATAATACAAATAATGAAATAAACTTTAGTATTATCCAACCTCGAGTCCTACATAGGCGTAACTGCTTGAAGTTTAATAGTATGTGTTGGTGAAGAAAGGCAGCGTAAATGTGCATCTATGCTATGTTGTAACCAACAATAGAGACATTTCGGTTTCACCACTACTATGGCTGATAGGTGTATGATTGTTAGGTGTTCACCCCTGACTAACCGTCGATTTGTTGCGTTTCAGTAGTCAAATACCCACTCAGTGGCTCAGTGGTATCAATATTTCAAATTTAAAAGGACTCATATAATGATATAATTTTGAACGATTATGAATCAATCATTGAATATTAATACATAGGCTACAATTTATCAACAATAAGTTTTAATTGTCTATACAAGAATGCTTCAAATTACCTTGTTTCGGTTTGAAATCGTGTGCTAAGTTTAGTTAACGATGTCAGCGCATACTGTTTGGTAACAACTGAGTTTTGGGTCGACCAGAGTAGCCTATGGTACACTTCTATCACATCCGATTCATTCACCTGCAAATGTAAAGACAAGCATCAGTAAAATTGAAAAAAAATTGCAATTGGTCCAGTTTTGTTTATCCTCTTTATAAATGATTTGCCTTCTTATTTTGGTCCTGCCGAGTGTGCCATGTATGGTATGCCGACTATGTAATGTGAATAACAAAAATCAAATAAAAAATTATTCAACAAAAATAATCACAATACAAAGGTGGAAACTAAACAAATAATACAAGTAGAGTGAAGACATTTTATTCATCAAATCTTAATGAATATATCATTTCTGAATATTTTTATGAATAAGTATACAGCACGCTGTAAAATCAGCAAAGTATGAAATTGGAATGTGGGATTGCTCTTGTGATAATCAGAAATTTGTCGCACAAGTATTTAATATTTGTTATTAATCATCAAATGACCTCCTGTAAAAGGGGTATAAGGATTTGTCATGTAATTCTAAAACTAATATGTGTAAGATAAAATTGGAGTTA
The DNA here is from genome assembly GCA_017141395.1 of Laodelphax striatellus. NCBI lineage: Eukaryota > Metazoa > Arthropoda > Insecta > Hemiptera > Delphacidae > Laodelphax > Laodelphax striatellus. The sequence continues at coordinate 6,924,114 of CM029539.1, forward strand.
ATTGTCTGAGCTTGCGCTGGTGAAGTGGTCATTGAACTCACGAATGGAATAAAAACATAATCTTAATAGTTCTTACTTTCAATTCGATTCTAAATTTTTGAATTCCAACGTTTTCATGCATCTTTCCAATAATCTGATAGAAGGTGTATTGGCAACGCTGCAGGCATCTGATTCGTTAGATCCGGTAGGGTACTGTCTCTGCATCAGGAGTCTTTAAAGATGAAAAACACTCTAAATACAAATTAAGCAAGATGATTACTGATAGCTATGTATAGCAGAATCCAATTCAACTTGTCAGAAATCAGCTGTTTCAAAGAGCAATATCACAATACTTAACCTACGAATGCTGAATCTCGCAGATTATTGAAAAGGTCTTTTAAAAAGTTATTCTTTGAAAGGTCTTCTTTAAAAAGGTCTTTTAAAAACTTTAAAGGTTCTTTAGACTTTCAAGCCTTTTGATTATTGTGTCGAAATCACTGTTTAATTATTACTGGATCAGCTGACTTATGACAAGTTAATTGGCTCCTGCTATAAGTATTGGCAACTTTTTTTTGCAAATATTTTCTCTCATACTTACTTTGATGGGTGAGTCAGGCGAATAGAGCAGCAAATCCCCGTACTCTCCAATACACCATGTGGCCACCTGCGTCAGAGGCTGTCGATCGGCATGGTCCTGTTCCAGAGCTGTCCACAGCTGTTGCACCATGTACGCCTGTTGCGACGGAGTCTCCGAGATCAGCTGAATTGTACTCGATACCACGTCGTCACGAACGTAGTTGCCAGCCTGCCAAAACACAAAAATACCATTTTTTTAAACGAGTGTCGCGACTCTGTATTTATTAGACTGTGTTAACAGTGTAAAAGCACGTCAAACAAAACAATAATGCAGTCAAAAAATAACATTACCCCAGTCGTACACCGGAGCAATAAGCAATAGGCAATTGGCAACATTTAAATCATATGATCGTCTACTCTATACAAACCAATAGTTCAATGTACACTTTTTGTAAACGAGTGTCGCGACTCTGTATTTATTAGACTGTGTTAACAGTGTAAAAGCACGTCAAACAAAACAATAATAATGCAGTTGTCAAAAAATAAACATTACCCCGGTCGTACACCGGAGCAATAAGCAATAGGCAACAAGCAACATTTGTATCATATGATCGTCTACTCTATAGAAACAAATAGTCCAATGCACACCTAAAGCAGCTGTTTCGGTGTGCATTGAACTATTGGTTTGTATAGAGTAGACAATCATATGATCCATATGTTGCCTATTGCTTATTGCTCCGGTGAACGACCGGGGTTATCAAGAACATATAAATTGTAGATTCAAAATACTCATTCACAGAATAATACACTCTCCAAACAATTCACTTTTTTCAAATTCCTAAATTCCTAAGCTCTTTAACAGCAAAGGAAAGATTATTAAACATTTTGATCAGTTAAAATCTATGGCTATCTCTTGTCTGGAAAGTCTTATTTGAGGGATAGATCATTTCTATGCCGGGTAGAGTATCAATGATTGGCTCTCAAATTCAATAAGCTATTAAACAATGTTTGAGATTGACAATGATACTTTCACTACAAATTATGGATATTTTTCAACGAAGTAATATGATCTACAAATAGAAAGACGAGAAGTCGCCACAACCACAGATTAAGTAATACATTGAAAAAATAACTTATGTATTGCATACATATACTGTTTTGATGTATCGTAATAGTGTGGAAATAAATAAATTGAAATTGATGTCTTTCCATAAATAAAAACTTGACTTCCAATCGGCTCCCTTTACTGTTCGATGCCAACCTACATAAAAGATTAGGAAGTCTTCTAGGAAGATTGGTTTATGGTTTATTAGGGCCGGTTCATGAGCTCGGGATTTAGTCAAGTCCTAGACTAAAACGGGTGGCTACCAAAGCATCGACAAACGTTTGTCTCGATAGGTTAGTGGGTTAGCAGCATAGAGAGCCCTTAGTACATAGTGTCGAGGCTAACGTTTGTCGATGCTACGGTGGCCTCCCGTTTTAGTAGGACTAAACTTCATCCCATTGCACATTTCAAAATAATACAACAATGACAAAAATTACATCACTTGAAAGTAATATGGAGACAGGCTACAGAAAGTTAAATATAATTCATGAGCATGCAACCCCCATGTTATTCACATGCAACTCACCGCAATGAGAACTCTCAACAACGTGTCAAGATGCCACCGTTTGTTCGGCGAATATCTCTCGGCCGACAGCATAATGTTCGACGAGCATTGCGCCTTGAACTCGGGATCGGCTTTCTCGAGAAACACGAGCAGTTCTTTCATCATCGTCCGCACATTGTTGCTGTTCACCAGCGCCAAACTCAGTTCCAGCGCTCTACGCCTGATCGACACGTCGGGATCCTTCAGGCACTCGAGAATTGTCGTACGGTGTCGCTGCACAGCGCTAGTGTCCACGTAGACCGTCTTCAGCAGCGTATTCAGCGCCACGTATCTTATGTTCTTGTCATTGTTCAACAGAAACCGGCCGAGAATGTTGATTGCTAGTACCTAGAGAACAGGGAAACCCGGTTTTAAAAAGATTGTTTCAAATATGAGTATGTTTTACTATTGTGGAATTTGACTACAACTTTGACACGGTCTATCTGGCTACATCCAGGCATCGACTAAGACAACAATTATCAAGTACAGAGCGTGCCATCCAAATTGGCTTCTCACTGGAGCATGCGCGTTGATCGCTTTCTCCCACTACAGTGCCTGCTGACTCGCGGTACAGTAAATTTCAAAAGTTCATTCAGCTGGCGAACTCAGCTTTATAAAAAAAAATCATATTCGCTTTTGGTTATTGATCTATTTATTTAAAATCAAAACTAGCTTTTTTTAAATGCTGATGTATGTTTTTCAAGTGAACTTTCACCATGTTCCCTATCAAGGGATAATTGGTTATGTTGGTGAAGTGGAACAACCCTACTCGGGTCTCCCCACTATTAAAAGCCATACGCTAAATAAAATATTTAATCAAGTAATTTTTCTCTTGTTCATCCTTTTGCGCTGCAGGCAGTATTTACATCTTGTGATAGAATATGAATAGAGTATAGTTATATTCATTTAGTTTGGCGGATGGCAAATAACGTTCATTTAACATTTCTATGATAACGGGTGATGTTCGGATGCGTTTTTTTTTTCAAATACATACTGTATGTATCAACATGTGAAAAACATATTTAAAAAATGAATCAACAGAACATCACCCGTGACCGTAGAAATGTTAAATGAAAGTTATTCGCCATCCGCCAAATTAAATGAATATTACTATAGACTAGACTCAAACTACTTTTGTATTATATTAACTTCTCTTCAGAAACATAATGGCCATATTTACTGGATGTAGGGGCCAGTTAATATCCTAGATTTTCTTTCAAAATTAATATTTGTACTTTTGTTGGATTTGTTACAAAGAAATTTGATGTTGAAACTGACCCTTAGTCCACTTTCCGACTTGATGTCCATTATTGATAACACAGTCTCATACAAGATCGTGTTTCCTACATTTTTGCTTGTTTCAGTATTGGTTGCCACCTGGGCCAGAATATCATTCATTGCTTCCGAGGCCTCAGCATCGTTCTTTCCCAATATCCTCAGTAACCTAAGTATTTTCACCTGAAACAATCAATGCAGTTGAAAATTATTCTAAAAAAAGTTCATTTGTATTGTGCTGTGTTGAGTTATTTTACTTAATTTTTTATTGTCCTGTGAAAGCAGTGAAAAAAATTAATTTAGTTTTGAGTTGGTGTAGCCTGAGCATTGAAACATTTCACAAATAAAAACAATACGGAACGAAAATGATTAACCAAGTAATATGTTGTTTCAAGTGACAAAAATCGCCCAGTTAAGAGTAAGGTTGCGACGGAGCAAAGGATTAACCAAGCAACGGTTAAACATAAAAATGTGCACGAAATTAAATACAACTTGACTACTGTAAAATCAATAAAATGACAGACTAACCTAACGGATATTAATAGTTCCGTCAAATGACGTTATTTTACGGCGGTAGAATTCATTGGGCCAAGTATTTGAGATTAGACAAAAAATACGAATTTTGTGTTTTGAGAATAAATTAAAAACTCATCAGTTATAAAAAGAAATGAGGGTCTATGGACAGTTTGAGAATGAGTCATTTAAATTCAGTCAGAGAAAAATTATTAGTAAAGTGTGTTATGCTCTGAAAATATGAAGCATGAAATGTTTATAAATAATAAAAAAGTACCTATGTTATTTGTTTGGAAGCAAAATTGTAGACAAATTAATGGTTTTTGAGTACTTACTTGTAAAAATGGATCACTGACACCTGAGACATCGTGCTCCGGAGAATAACCAGCTAATATGAGATTCTTTAAAATTCTTACTAAATTTGGTACAATCTGAAAAAGAATACAAAAATAATTATTAAAATTTACATAAAAAATATAAATTGAGATATTCCTACTATGGGAGTTCCAGTGATGAAACTGAATCATGTTTACATATTGAAGTATGTGACTTGGAAATTGATAAGAAGTCACTAAAAAGCAAAAACATGAACTTCTTGTAGGAGGTTGGAAAATAATTATTATATATAAGAAGTATTCAACATCCAACATGTTAATGTAATGAGAATGGAGTCTCATTATAATAATATTATTATGGTTTCTTCTCCTATCAATTCTCATACAGAAAACCATCATCAAAGTGAGGTCATTGTAAAAATAAGCAAATAGTTGAGTCTTTTAGTAGACCTATTTAAATTTTTTACTTGATTGTAATGTTTCAAATTGATAAATAAATATGGCCTCCTCAGTTCTCCATTAAATTGCTCTAGTACTTCCATTAAACAAATCTACTTGGAATTCTATTGATCCATCACGTTAATAGCATTGTAAACACTAGGATAACACCATGAATCCATTCATGTTCACACGTTATCGCAAGTAATCAACAATTAACTAATAAAACATTATTTTATAACAAACAATAATAATTGTAATGGACATTGTAATGTGTATTTTTTAGAAGACAAGAATGGAATCTAACAGCAAAAATCTGAAGAAGATGAGAATGATAATGGAAAGATGATATTGGAAATTTCCTATTAGATACACTCCTGGGGAAATATTTAAATCAGTAATACTTGATCAATCTTAGTACAATTACCAAGACTATTGGCAAAAGTTCCAAGATAATTTATTTGAAAACAACAATTTCAAGATGATTCTCATTAAGTTATAAAATGAGATGAAATTCTTCAATGCAATTTACCAGCAAAAACGATCAACTCACATCAAAAGAGAATGCAAGTTGAAAAGAAACGCGATCTTGATATAGGTATATTCATTTAATTTGGCGGATGGCGAATAACTTTAACATTTCTATGATAACGGGTGATGTTCTGTTGAATTTTTTTCCACATAAATACTGTATATAACATGTAAAAAACATATTTAAAAAAGAAATCAACAGAACATCACCTGTTACCATAGAAATGTTGAATGAAAGTTATTCGCCATCCGCCAATTAAATGAATATTACTATACTTTTGAGTTGAAGTTTTCATATTAAGATTAACTGAATATTGTTCAAGGGTCTGAACAGTCGATACTTTATCATTCATTAATGTTTCCAGACAAAACTATTCGATCGTGAAAGTCACTAATACATTACTGGCCTGCATCATTACAAAACTGTATCATTTGCTAGAACCTGATGAATTTACCAACTGACACAATGAACAATACAAAAATAATAAATTATCAACATCTAATTTTGCCAAAAGAGTTCAATGTGTGGTGTTATAGCATAGCATTGAAAACAAAATAGAACTCAGAAAAAACGTTATTTTTGTGCTCATGACTGGTGTTAATAAAATTGTGCACATTTGTGCAATTTGATGCACATTACTAATAATAGTGCTTTTAGCATAATGAAATGTATGTTTTCATATTTTCAATATGTTAATCCACTCGTGTAGTGCTAGTTTGAAGCAATATTGTACTTCTCAAAATTCTGATACTAGTCTAACTAATATTGTGATCATGTGAGATGTGCTCTAATCAGTGAGTGCAATCTAAATCCTAATTGTAAAATGTTTTCAAATTCAGAGTTTAGAGAGTAGGAATGACTAATTATATTGACTATATTCAGATTATCATATAAATGTAGATCATTCTGTATAATCATATAAGTTGTAACGGTTACAATCCGATACCTCACTCATTTGTATTCATTTATAAACAATTGTAATTTAGAATAACTCTTACAGTAATTAATTGTGACATTATTTAATCATGATTGACTCTGAAAATGATAATTATTAATACCAATACCATGTCTATTCCTTTTGTAGAAAAAACTGTTACTTTATGATGTAACATACGACTTTTAGGAACGCTAATTTGCTTGTTTTTCGGAATCCAACTCAAGTTAAAACACTATTTTTATACTGCTGAGGGAAGTAATTGAAGACTGACAGTTTCAGGAAAAATGATCTCGAAATAGTGAATAGGTGAACGCAATCGTGGCATGAAATGATGAAATATATAAATTGAATTTTGTGAAGCAAGTTAATAAATGAACACTGTGAGTATGAACGACAATTAGATTACAATTTCGTGTTTCCACTGATGCAATAATAATGGAGTACAGAGAATCAAACTGAACAACATCAATGTAATTCTCAAACCAAGCATTAAATACGAAACAAGAACTTCTAATTAATGTATTCAATGATTTATGTGGTTTCCAATGAGTTTATGAATGGATGTGAAAATACTGGTGCCATGATAGTGTGAAACTACTAATAAACAACTGGAAGGTTTACATGGTTGACACAGCTAACACTACGTACTACACAGTGGAAAGGACGTTTACACAATCAACTAGACTGATTCCACTTCCGCAACTGTAGCACGGTGTACACATCTTGTGCCAACCGTAAAAACCAACCTAATCAATACTCCACTTTAAAATATAAAACTGTAGAAAAATATCTATACTGTTACCCTAAATATTTAAACGACACTGCAAGCTATCAAGGCAACATCATTTCAATTCACGACACAATTACACAAAGTATAGAACAATCAGCCCGCAAAATTAATAAACAATAAAAACTTAGAAGCACATTTAATAATCAATTAACTAGAACTTTGTACAAAGAAAGTTTTTATAATCAATAGACAGCTCCGAGTGAACTATATTAATTTTGAGATAGTATGGGTACAGAATCATAGTTTGAGAGAAAGTTTCTCTTGACAAACTTAATAACATGAAAGACTAGCAGAATAAAGTCAGCGCTAAGCATTGAATTTAACAAAAAAAATCCAGAAGAACAAGGTTTGAAAATCAATAATCAAAACACATACTTGTAAACTAATAAATTATACAAGAATGGTATGTAAAGTAAACAAAAGAATTATTTGGATGTGATAGCTAGTGCGAAATAAAAAATGCATTTTGAAAAACAATAGCTAAAAATGAATCTATTTTCATTCTTTTATAAACTATTTATTTTGATTCGAACTGGATTGAATCCACTTGGCAATCAAAAATGGAACTTGAAATGACAAAATACGCGTATTCTGTTGAGTATTTAGATCAGAGATTATACGAGTGGTTTAGATCAGATCAGTCTATAAATTATAGACTATCGTGAGGGAGCTCTCGTCTATTACCAACAATTATTCGAAAAGATTCAATTCAGATACATTGATTTGTTTGATCAGCCACATTTTTTCAGGTGATAATTTGATAGGATTTAACATGTGCGATACATGCAAAAATTCATCAGAAGCTTGTTATAACATGGGCAGAATCCTTTTGTCAATTCTCACCATTTTATTGGGAACGGTTTCGCGTAAATTCAATACGAATAAGTTGAGAACTACTTTAATAAAATAGGAGTGAAAGAGAATACATCTCATTTGATTGAAATCTTATCAGACATCGATGAAGTATGTGGAATCTTTTCAGACCTGTAACATACTTTTCAACTAGGCCTACATATTCCAGAAAACAAATAATATTATGAAGTACGTAATAGTGATTAAGTCAGATACTATTTTGAAGAGAACTTGATGATTTTTTACTAAAATTTTCCACATTACTGATGAGTAGGCTACTAATGATTAGAGTACTTATAAGTTCAATTAATAAGTTATCTTATGTTGGCAACCTAAAAATTATATTTATAATTGTTACTGTTGAGGCAAAGGAGTATTTAATTCAGTGTAAATGTTCCTTTTCTTTTTTATTTGGATTAGAGTAGACGTGAAGGCAATATATAGTGAGATACCGTGCATTGGACCTATTGTAATAAAATTCAATTCATGGCGTTTTAAATATTTCGACATTTCTTGAATAAAATTGGATTAAAGTAGATATGAAGGCAATGAATACTGAGATACTGTGCATTTTACTGTGCACTGACAGATACAAAATAAAATTTCCAAGAAAGAAGAAAAATCAAGGGGACAACAAATTGTAATACTCCAAGAAGTATGGATAAGCACACAACAACTAGATAGATTGTAGTATTGGAAATTATGTAAACAGAAAATCTTTGAATAATCAAATTAACTAGGCATACGTAACAAAATAAAAAAAACCGGGTTATACAAATTCCCCTGATCATGATTCTGCCCATCACTTTCAGCTACATTATTGAGACAAGAGTGTATATTAGCCAGACAAGAGCAGAATAAAGTAAATAGAGATAACAATCCATTTGACATGCATAAGAGCAAGGCCATCGCACCAAGAGATAACCAATAGACAAACAGCGAAACTGAATGATAACGATCAATTTCATTTTCAATCTTTACCTCCCGAAAGCAGGCGTCCTAACAAGAAAACAAACAAAAGAAAATGAATAACATTCAAGTGATATCGGAATAGATGATAAAACTCGTTAGAATATTAAAATGATCTCAACAACTGCATTATTGAAAAACATTTCAAGGGGAATTAGAAGTTTTGGTTCATGAGTAATTGATTAATCCATTGTTGTATGGAGTGGATTATTTTGAGTATGAATCAATGCAATAACATCATTCAAGTGAAATACTGAGTTTCCAAAAATTACAGAGGCTTTCCAGTATTTAAAAAATAAATTCTGTATAAATCGATCAAGTTGAAGGATCTTGTAAAATTGATTTTGCAGTTTATGATGATAAGAAGTAGTTTCTGAATGTGAATATGGAAACTGGATTCTAAATCCTTGGTCCAATTTCATTTTATAATAAACTAATGGACGGTACGTGATGTATGATTGATCAATCTTGAATAGCTTATTCTGGAGAGGAATAATATCAAGGATAAACAGAACCATATCAGTCCTTAATAGAACTAAGTTGGATGATACTCATAAACTATTACAATAAAATGATGTTGAAATATACAGGAAGTTTCATACAAATAGATATTTGCGATCTACTAGTTTGTTTCTCGTGGCATAATAGATCTTCCATAGAATAGTATACGTGGTCCTAAATAGGATACTTAAAAAACAATGTCTGTCACATTTATCGAAATGGAATATAATAAAAATGACAATTACTTAAAGATACAGGAAATAGTAATTAAATACGAAATATGAAGCGGAATTGCCAAAAACAGCCATTTCCATCAATACTGATAAAAATGAACCAATCATAAAGATCATACGGTAATAAAATCGCACCAACAATGAATACTAGTGAAAGATTAATAAAGTTGAAAAAAATATTTCATTAAACAATTAATCATGAGCATTACAGAGCATTAAATAGAGGGAAATTCATTCAATGAACCTCTGTATTTGCTTGACTTACTGGCTCTGGATTTGTATTCAGTAACTATATTTTAAAATAATTCTACTTGGTTTTCAACGCGGGAGATTTTCCAAAATGACCACAAATTTTCAACTGTGCTTATAGATTACTGAAGACATACGAAAATAATAGTCTAATATTCAAGTGCACTTTTCAAATTTACGTAACTTACCTAAGCAAACCACACTCAAGTATTTCACACAATAAAATACTGTAGGCCTACTTTTGTTCTAATTCATGTAATGATACACTCCAAAGTGATCAACACTCAAGAATCAACTCAAAACAATGTTACAAATCATAACCATAAAAATGTTAGCTAAAACTTACTTTTTTGAAGTGTTGAAGAGTATCTACACTATTCTCACACATCTCGGTTATGAGGGTCACACCAGTGATGAGAACACCTGAAAGTAACACAATAAAGTTTCTAAATCAAATTTTGAAAAATATATAAATAGCTTGTAATTGAAAGGTAATTTCACGCAAAGAAACATTTTCCTAGGTGAATGAATAATAAGTGGTTCAAGTATGAAAAATTTCAAACCAAGTTATGAATAAAAAGAGCTTGAAATGTTTGTTTTTTCTAGATTGGTTTCTACTGGGTTGTGGGTTTGACTACTTGAGACTTCAGACTCTCCAATGAAGAAATATGAGAGGATTAGAATCTGCATACGAACGACTGATGGGTTGTTGAGAATCTTAGAGCTTCACCACCACCATGTATGATTGAACACATAAAACCTATCATCAAGTTTATGATCACTCAATTATTATAAAGATGATGTTACGATAATAATGATATTGAACAGATCTATAATAATTGGTAATTTGACATGTTTCTTACAGGTTATTGTCTGTGGCAAGAGTGCTGAAATATTATTGAGGGACAATTCAATTAATATTAATATGAACAATTCATTTAAATTATACAGATTCTGTCCTCCTGCTACAGACAATTCAATTTGAAGTGAATAACAGTGATTAATTTAGAATAACATTTTAAGTGAATGACTGTGACTCAATGACTAACTGTGATTAATTTTGTATTCAATTTTTTTAACTATATAGACTCATAATCACAGTGTGGTCATTGAATGTTTCGCTTTCTATTGGTTAGCTCGATCAAATCTACCATACTTTTGCCAAAATCCATAAGATTTACACTGAGAATAATTTGACTTAATCATTTGTTATGCTAAAGTGATACACATCTAACCCATGGAGGCTTGGAGGCGGCTGACTAGAAACAGTGACCCCGTATAGGAACGGGAAGGGAAGGGAATGGAAAGGGAAGGGAAAAGGGAAGAAGAAAGGAAGGGGAAAGGAAGGGAAGAAGAAAGGAGGAGGAGGAGGAGGATGAGGAGGAAGAAGAAGATTGTTAGTTACTGTCAAAAAATTAGAGAAAGGGAAAAGTAATTTTTAATGTAGGAAAAGTAATTTACCATTTTGTCCCTTTCAAAGGAAGTTTGAAGAAATGAGTGAATGGTTAAAATTGGCCTGTAAGCCAATTCTGTGGATCAGAATTCAAAATATTGGGAAAAGTATGGCGGTAGCGGGACACACTGTTATGAGTCCTTTCAGACCAAAGGCCACACTGTGATTATACAGTATCTGTAAATTTAACTATTGAATAACACTGACCATGATTTTTCTCAGATAGGAGAGAGCGGGTGGCGGGCAGGAATATCTCCATGAGTTCGGGAACTTTGAGCACGATGCGAAACGCGCAGAGCGCAGCTTTCTTGCGCACGTATCCGTTGGGCGACTTCATCAGTCGCTCCACTTCGCTGGCCAGGTCACGTGACATCTCCGGCGACGCAATTGCGCCCAGCGTGCACAGCGCAAGGCCCACCACGAACTGCGTCGAACTGTTCAGGTCGCTAAACACCGACAAAACAATCAATCAATACTCAAATACAATAAATTATTATTAGCGTATGGTTTTAATCGGAGGGGAGACCCGCAGGTAGTTCCACCTCTCTGTATAATCTACCAAAAAATACTCAAATACAATAAATTATCACTTGGCGTATGGCTTTAATAGGGAGACCCAAAGATAGTTCCACATCTCTGTATAATCCAATTTTCCTTTGATGGGGAAGAGAAGGTTATAGTTCGATTTCACTTTTCAGAATACAGTATCCACTAAATTTTGAAAAATGTTCTATTTGATATCAGACATAATAATAAATTAAACAAATAGGACAGAATAAACAGTACAGAAAAATTGAAAAATATTAGATAAACCAACAGTTCTAGATACTGAAATACTGTAGGTATTTCTAAAGTTGCGAGACACGCTGTATAAACTGTATTTCAGTCTTTTAATTGGAAAACTCAATTGATAATCTACTATTCTCAATTTCTACCATTTTTACATTATTCAATTAACTCTCCATTATACATTTTATATGCATCCAAAACCTGAATTTTCGGAACACCATGAATGAACAGATTAATTGTTAAGAATTCAGGTTCAACATAAGAACGAGTTGAATTCTATTCACTTTATAGAAAGAACCAATGGGATATTCAAAGTTTAGATACCTAAATACGGAAAGCACACTGTAAAAATGCGGAGCACTCAAAATGCATTACTATTCAAAGCATTAAATATTTTACTTTTAAGAACGCTGTACTTACTTTTTTAAAGAGTTTGTGATCAACAGATGCACATCTTGTCTCTCATCGAGCAATAACATAGCACCTAAATAGCCGATCCTCTTATCTGTGAACCTCGGTGACGCAATCAGCTTCAAGCATTCTAACTGCCCGAAATGTGCTGGGTAACTGAAAAAAAAAAAAATTAAAATTGAATTTAAAAATGAACCAAACTCAAGAATACCACTTTCATTGTTTTGAATATGAGAAGGTTCAAACTTATTTCATAATTGACGTGTGAGTGCAAAGCGCCGCTTGTTTGCTCAGTACTGTATCGTTTGGGAATACAGTATCATTGCAAGACTTGTATCAGTGTGAGTTTCCTCTAGATTTCACATAAAATCTCGCAGTGGTTAAAGCACAGTAGAAAGGCGCCAAAAGTTTTTTAATAATTATAATAGATAATTAACGAATTATTAGAATAGTTGCAGATAAATAGGATTTCTGCCTAATTGTATCCTCTAAACTCTGATATTCTCCTAATTTGATTCTCGACCTAAATATAGGAGTACTGTATGTGTGTGATTGATTTTATCAAAGATCTATAGTAAAAAACAACACAAATATAACTGGGTTTAATGTTCAGAATTTTCTTGGTATCATTGGCAATTATCATAATTTAACCAGGAGTTCCGATACTATAAAATATCCTAGCTGTTCCTAGAATCAATTTTATACATCTAACACTGGATAGTGTATAGGTGTATACAAACACGACTGGTCAACTGATCTGATGATATTCATTAATATTTTTCATTAATATGGTAGGCTATAGACCAAGTGCACGATGTTTTCTGTTCCATGGTGCATATAATTTCAAAGATAATAATTATTAGAACAATCATCATCTTGAAGTCTAATGCCCGGTTTTTCAATCGTTCAATAAACTTATTAAATCAAGTTCTCGCTTTGGATAAAAAAAAATTGAATCAATAACTTTTTTTGCATTAAAAAACACATGGTTATTGATTCAATAGTGCTATTGGATCCATAAACTGTCTATTGAGCGACTGAAAAACCGGGCATAAATCAGCTCTTTGATTTTATCAAAGATCTGCAGTAAAGAACAACACAAATTTAACTGGGTTTGATGTTCAGAATTTTCTTGGGGTGATTGGAAGTCCATATACGTTTTTGTAAGAGCTCATAATATATTTATTCTCGCTTTGGCAAGTGGCTGGGATAGTGACCTCAAACTTTCAGTCACTGCAAAAAATTACTCTCCACTACGAACCTAGATTTGTGTTAAGCATTAGACTAAAAAGCACTATACTGAAGCCTTTCAAATGAATAAAGAGGGTACTTAATATGCTATAAAAGTTGCGGTAAACCCGTACAAGTATGAGATGACCAAAAAGCTCCTGAATATTTCAATTCGAACCCCTAACGAGGATATCGTAACGAGCGCTCGGACAAAAACGGTTCCAGTGGACGAATAGGCTGATTCGTACTGGAACATGTCTTTGTTTTGTTCAAATATTAATAATAATGCTTCATCACTCTAAAAAAAAAACACACACGTTCATCATTTTGAAAAAATATATAGCCTAACACAGGGCAGCTTTAGAAAAAATATAATAATACAGGGCAGCTTTAGAAAAAATAGGGCACCATATAGAAAAAATATATAGCCTAACACAGGGCAGCCCAACCTACGGCCCGCGAGCCGATTTTATGTGGCCCGCCATGTTGCCGTAAAGACAAAAACATTAATAAAACTGAAACGTAAAACATTAACATGGTGTTTCAGCAAAAACCGAAAAGGGAAATTTACATTACAGAAAGCTTTAAAATGTGTTTTATGAGGGTGAAAATTATAACATTTCCTGGGGAAGACCCCCCCCCCCCCCGCCTACCTTGTCTTTGAATGTTGACAATGTGGCCCTTGATTGATAAAGGTTGGGCACCCCTGGCCTAACATTTACAGACACTACAGATACAATTGGATACTGGGAATGCACTGATACATGTAAGTGATGTACAACGCGTTAATTAAGAGTACAGCAGAGCTAATAAAAGTACATTGAAGCTAATAAAAGTACAGTAGAGTTAATTTTGAGAAACTAAGACACTGCACATACAAATGGATACTGGGAAAGCACTGATACATGTAAGTGATGTACAATGCGTTAATAAAGAGTACAGTAGAGCTAATACATTATACAGAATGATTCAAAAAGAATACCAAAACTTTGAAAATGTATATTTAACGAAAGAAACATCATAGAACCTTCTGTTATACATCTTTACAAAGAGTATTTAAAGAAGTTTTTTTTCACTCACAAAAAAGTTAAGAGGTGTTCAATATGACCCCATCCAGCCACTCGACTAATATCAACCCTATAGGTACTCAAACTCGTTCCACACTCTCTGTAGCATATCAGGCGTAACAGTTTGGTAAGCTGCTGTTATTTATTGTTTCAAATCATCCACCCACCATTTATGATTTGAAACAGAAATAACAGCAGCTACTAACCCACGCCTGATATGCTACAAAGAGAATCAATGAACCGAGCTGTTTGAGGGATGTTTTGGGTTGATATTGTTCCAGTGTATGGTAGGTGTCTGAACATCTCTGAGCTTGTGGTGAAAACTTTAAATACTCTTGTAATGAAATATAACTGACTGAATTTTGATCCACGAACGAATTGCACTATTGTTATTTGACTGACGACATGCAGTCAAATGCAATCAATTTGACTGCATGTCGTCAATTCTAGTGTGAAAACAATAGTATAACAGACTACTGTATTATGTTTCTTTCATAAAATACACGTTTTCAAAGGTGTGGTATTCTTTTTGAATCACTCTGTATTTTGAGAAAAGAAATATTCCCAATGCAGAGATTAGCATCCCTCAAACTTGAAGTGCGTCCTGTGAACTTACCCCAGCATGTGTATGTAGAGCAGTTTGGCGATGTTGCGACATCTCCACACGCTGTCCTCCTCGCGAAAGGTGGATCGAATGGTGGCGCACTCCTTGTTGATGACCGCTCTCTCTTCAGCCGCCGTGCGCGCCGCCCTAATCTGTCTGATCAGGTCTCGCAGCCGCATCGGACTTGGCATTTGAACTGCAAACCACCAACAAAATTAGAAATTATCGGCCAACTCATCGTAACCGTTATCATAATATACAGCTGTAGTAGCCACTATAGTCTGTGCAAACCTTGGAATGCAGTAAGCGTTTAAATGGCAATGCTATTTGTTATGGGGATATGGAAGCGCTGTTGCCATGTTTTGCTTATTTGTCTATTATTATTACTCCTCACTCACAGCTGTTCGCTCTCTTTTCCGCTCTTTCTCTTGTTTTGTTTACATTTCTTAGGGCCGGTTTCTACAACAGCAGTTAAACCAATTTAAACCAATTTTTAGTATAAACTTGGGTTTTACCACTCACTAGAAACTTTTTTGTCAGAAAGTCCGATGTTCGAACAGCTGACCATTTGATTCAATGTTAGCATCATTGAATCAAATGGTCAGCTGTTCGGACATCGAACTTTCTGACAAAAAAGTTTCTAGTGAGTGGTAAAGCCTAAGTTTAAACTATACTGTCGTTGGAGAAACCGGCCCTTATTCTATCAAAACTACATAAATGAGAAAACATTAGCACACCCAGAGATAGAATTAATTGAGAAAGCATTTTTCAACATTCAGTTCTTTTAGTGTCGTGGTTTGATAAACTCGAGCAGTCATTGGAGCCGACTGCAAAGAATGTCAAGTTTTGAACTCCTCCGATTGGCTTTGCTGGCTACTGTGCAATCCGGCAACACTGCGCCCCATAAACGTAACACTGCAATCTAAGGTTTGCACAGACCATAGTGAGTTTATTTTCTGATTAAAAATTTTCAGTGTTGAAATGAAAATTTACTAAGAATTATTGAATTATGAAGATTATTGATAATTTAGATTTTTTGGTTTGGAACTATCTTTTGAAATATGTCTAGTGCTTGGTTTCGGAGAGAAAATTGTTTTCTTTGTGTAAAATGTCAACTTATTGAACAAAAATTCTATCTTTTGACACACAACTGAATTTCAAACCCTTAAAACACGGTTGCCCTGAGAGAAGATATCCAAAATTCTTAAAAGAAACACTATCTTATAACACTTCACATATCAAGCTACCTGCATTAACAAAGACAGACATCTGAGCAGTAACTAACTATGAAATCAAAGATAGAAGTTATAAATCGTGTAGTAAGGCCTATAATGTAAACCTGTTTTATTTGATGGCGAATAAAACTCTACAATTTTGTAGTCGATCATCACAAACTGCAATTATTAATTCACAAGAAAAACAGTGACTTTATAATTGCTATTTTTGAAAATGCAAATAAAAATGATGTATCTTTTAATATGGAACTATAAAATGGAAGGAGAGATAAAGATGTAAAGGAGTAAAGATACCACAAAATTACTCAGAAGACTTTCCTCAAACGACTCTATTTCAATATGTTTCATGACGGTTATTTGTGTTGATGAAAATAAAAAAGTAGCCTAATGTGATTTGCAGAGATTGAATTTTGTTAGCTTTTAATGTACAAAGTAATATTCTGTTACCTATTAATGTACAAGTACTTAATAAAAGAGAACGATATTACATACGGTACTTCTTGATCCATCCAAGAACTGCGATATCTTTATTATTGTTTATCACTACTTGACATCACTGTCACAAAAAAATAATCGAGGAATATTTTGTGAAAATAGTGAAATTTGCAGTGGACTACAGTCCACTAATTGATAGTAGACATGAGAAATGATTAATATATTTTAAAAAGTGATAAACAATTTTAAAATTACAGCTAGAAAAGAATTCTATATAACTTATTCTTTACAAATAACTTTTCCTACTGTTCGATTTTAAGTGAGAATGAATAGATTACCAACATTTTTTCAAAGCAAGAGGAATAAAGTAAAAATAAACTCCAAAAGAATAGATAAAAACTTGATATAATTTCAATTTTTCCAAGGAAAATCATTTTAAAATATTAATTTTGTACTGTTATTTGAACTATTTAAGCTCCCCTTGATTGCAGTCTGCTGAGTCTGCTAGTATTTTTGGTATTGTAGGTGTTAGACGCGTTGGTTATAGATCAATAGCAACATATAAAGTTCGGGGAATCACTTCAACGCACTTAGAATGAGTGAAAGACGACCCAATGACCTATTTAGAGCCGCAGTGAATCAATAGAATATTTATTGGCTCAATTGAAATCGGTATTCTTCATTCTCAAGACTGGAATCGAATCACATCCTCCCAAGCCGGAATATCAATGATCAATTATTAACAATATTGGGTAATGTGGCCAATAATTCCTACTTTGTAAACTGAACATATACATTGTATGTTATTTTATGAGAAATATTGCAAATGAAAAATCTCCAACTTAAAACATTGGCACTGTATCACTTCTAAATATATTGAGATATCAATAATTATATAGCAATGATAGCCTACCTAAAAAAATGTTTTAAAACCAAAATCAATTAAAACAACATTAAACATAGTATTAATACAATAATTATTAATTTGAAAGCATTGAAAAATTGAATAGCTTCTAGATCTAAGCTTAAATGGCTTTAAAATCTGGTAACAAATGAGGCTTACTGTATTTTATAATGAGATTAAGTTTGCTCAAGTATATACTTAGGTATATCAATAAAGTATTAATAGAGTATTCAACACATTTATTGATATTAACTCAAGTCTACTGACAAAAAGATTTTATTCAAGAATCAACTTCGAAAACATGTCATTTTTTGTGAAATGCATAACGGATCTAAAATTTGCACTCAACTCCATATCAGACAATGATAACAGTCGACTGCGCTTTCAAAATAAAGTTCAAGAAACTCAAAACAAGCGCGTTTGAGTACTACCTTTACAAACCAATCCTCAATCGTGTTGTGATCTTTTTACAGGTGCTTTTCCTATATAAATTTAGAGCCCCCTGCTTCAATCGATCGCACATTCTTGGCTCATTTTACCCGGCAAGTTGGTAATTAAATCATCAAGTTCGAGGAAAGTCGGAAAGTTTCAAAGATGAGCGAAATTGCAAACTTACCTCTTTCGACAGCATCGATGATGACTTGCTTTATGGCCGCCATATTGAATGCGGGGTTGAACCTGACAACACATCATAACAAACGCATCAACACACAACATGCGAGGGTATCACACTGAAAAGAGTTATAGAGTTAACAAAATACTATGTTAAAAAATCATCATCACTCACTACAAGAAACAAACATCAAAGATTCAAAGTCATAATACATAAATACATATTTATATAAAAATGTCAATGTTAATCACATATACAAAAATGGCAATGCAACAAACAATAAATATTATTTGAATATAA
The DNA here is from genome assembly GCA_017141395.1 of Laodelphax striatellus. Lineage (NCBI taxonomy): Eukaryota > Metazoa > Arthropoda > Insecta > Hemiptera > Delphacidae > Laodelphax > Laodelphax striatellus. The sequence goes on from CM029539.1 coordinate 6,942,983, forward strand.
TGATTCATATTAATTGTCAATGTTTTGTAGGATATAAATGTTTGTATATTTAATTTCTCTGTTCAAAATTTCCTTGGATTGTGTTTTTTTAGAAAGGATTGTAGAGTATTGAGTAGCCTATGTAACGCAATTGTGTATCTTTTTGCTGTGTTGATGCCCCATTGGTTCTTGGCTTGTGCGTGGGTAATGGCAATAATAATGAGAGATGTAATGACCCGCAGCTTGAGGTGGATTCCAAACCACCAATTTGTTTTGGTTCAAATCAATCAATCATTTACATAGAAGAGTACAACAGGCTTATGTCCAAACCCGTTTCTCTTCCAATTTAAACAGTCTTAATTCAGTATAAAATGTCAAATAAAAATGTTTAATATTTTTTCATGTTGAACCTATGCCAAATATTTTTTTCGTTTCACATAACAATAATTAAAATACTTAGTATGATGTAGTAATGCGTTTGTTAGATCAAAGTGACCTATTGCATTTTTTACTTTTGTTGGTATAAAACAGAAGTCTTAATAATGTGGAGCGCAGTTCTGGGGTTTCAAATAGCAAGAACAAATATAAGTGAATCATAATCTGACACAAGGTACATAGAAACTTATACTTTTCAAGTAAGTATAATTCAAATGCAGAATAAAAATAAGAAGGGAATTCAATACGGTACTGCAAAACCGGAAATATGATAATGCTCACCCAACTCTTCTTGAATAATTTATGAATGTAAGCAAGTAAGGAACTCAAGATACATAAGGAAAGATGAATAACGATTAGTGTGATACATCATTATATATAATGTCTTCAGCTAGACTCCAAGTAAGGCCTTGATATTTCTGGGCCATATTCAGTATATAAAGTTCCTTTCTTGAGATTAATTTTCTGATCTCAGAGTGCTTATCAGATGGATCAGATGTAGAAACTCATAGTAAAAATTTATCAACTTTCATTTAATATTTGTGAATATTTTCAATTGTTTATTGTTAATATTTACAAAAATAATGAATAAAACTTGAATATTTTCGACCCCAATGATTACATTGATTTACTACAGCTGATCTGTCAGTTTAGCTGAAATTTATCTTACGAAAAGAGCGTTCATAAATACGGCTCAAAAAATTGAGAAATACACTCAAATCGAATACTTCTTATAAAATGTCATAAAACTATAAAACAAGATTGGGAAGTTAGTCTACATTGAACAAAAATCTTTATTTATAGCATAAATATATAAATAACCTTCAATGACAATAAAGGCATAGACTAACTATACTTTGTTAGTTATATACACTATTAACTATACTTGTTGTCTATGATTAAGGTTTAGTAAGGTGACAACTACATGAAGTATCATCATTTTGACTCACAATTGAATTTACAAGGAAAATCCACTTTCCGTGTACGGTCATAGATAGAATAAAGGTAATTTAAGAAACTCAATACTATCAGTAACAGTTACTGAATCACCGAATGTGAACTTTATGAATGGTGTTTTGCTGCCACTTTAGTAGGAGTATAATATCAGAAGCAGATTTATCTAGAATATTACAGAAAGTGTCTGATAAGAATGTTACATGTTAAGAACGCAAAGTAAAAGGAAGCGCTTCATATTTCATGAGTATAAGTTACTGTAATGGAGATCCTGTTAACATGCAATATTGAACATTTCAATCCCTAGAATCATAAAATTAGTTAATGCATATGAACATGAACTTCCTCATAGCTTAAAACTTAATCGATACTTCCTTCATTAATGTGCTTAGCTGACTCGAGTGAGTAAAAATTTATGTGAAGTGTTAAAGCTTATACAGTGTTTATATATGTGTGGCTACAAAAAATCTAAAATAAAACTGTTAAAAAAACAAATCATGCAACAAATGTGTGAGTGTAATGAGATTTTGTTATCGTTTTGTTAAAATTTTACAATGATAACTGTGAAATGATATTTTAAGCGAAATTTCAATTAAATATGAATGTTGAAGCTTTCACCGAAGAATAGCAAAGCATAATGCAATTTTGAATGGTATCTATTACTTAACATGGAACATACAGCGTTCACAGTGTACCGGCTAATTCATTTATTTTATTGCTTAGAATTCTGAGCGAAGACAGTATTTAGGATGAAATTATTGATCCACAGAATCATTTGAATCAAAATTTAAGTAATGTTGAATTTGAAGTTTATACTTTATGTTCAATTTGAATAAACAAATTCTAATGAAACTCTCTTTACTTCTATTGTTTATTTCAAGAGCATTCTCCTATCGACGGTCAATTACTAATAGGTAGAATGAGTAATTTAATAAAAATTCACTTGCAGTAGAATATTATGCAGTGAATATTACATCACAAATACAATAAATTCCTTCGTTTAAATTCCCACTGTTTAAAGTCAAGCAAGCATGCTGCATTGCAGATAACAAATGAATAAATGGAGTAAAACTAGTTGAATTTTGAAATAGTTATGCTGATTACCGAACCATTAGTTTCATTGATGGAAACAAGATAAGCGAAAATTAGTGGAACATCCGAAAAAAACACATTCAATTATTTATTTAGTTCATGATAAAATAAAAAAAATTAAGCAAAAATGCAGTTGCAGCAATCTTGTCAAAAATGCAATTTCAGCGAGAACCTCCTTGCAAAGGGTGATTACTGAGTAGTAAATGGAGATTTGTGTAAAATATATCACACTTAGAATAATATTGAGATTATAAAATCAACCCACAAATCATTGTAAATCATTATAAAATCAACCCACAAATCATTGTAAATCATTGTGGGTTGTAAATCAACCCACAATCATAATACAGTATTTTATTTTGATTTCAATATCTTACCACCTAGAAGTTCAAGTAGCTCAAGCTTATTTATTTACACATTTGAATTACCGTATTACAATTGAGTATTCAAACTTCAGATATTTGCCTAAATCAGTTCAATACAGTTGTTACATACTTTATCTGAAACCATTCTATGTACGCCCAATGAAGATATGAATTTCGTGTGATATGTGATTGATGATACCTAAATTATTAATAGTGATTTAGTCCATCAAATCCAGTTTAAACCCCAAGTTTTGAAGATACTTTACAAAACAGTACGGTACTTGTGAAGTAGATGTGAAGGATGAATGGATATTTACAAATGAATCCAAAACATTGTCTAGCAATGGAACATGGAGAGGCAAGTGAGAGCTCAAGTGCTGTTGAAAAAATTCTAATTAACAATAACCAATTAACAAGTATTTGTTTTGTGTCACTTCAACGATAACTTGTTAATTACAATACTGTACTGTTTTTATAGTTGATTGAATTGACCGCAAAAACAGTCAAATAAGCTTAATTGCTCGTTTTTTGAAAGCTATTAAAAATTAAGCTGAATCACTGTGGTTCACAGGCTATTCATACCTTTTTTAACAGCAGTAATATATTAATATACTCCAATAATAATGGAGATCATTTCTAGTAGTTCAATTCTTTGATTCTATGTTGTAAGGTATTGTTTAAACGTGATTGAAAAGTTTTGGAATGCGACTTATGTAGCCTTGTGTCTGGCCTGAGACATAACTGAGTGTATGTTTTAGGCATTATTCTAGTGAATAATTTGTGAATATCTAGTTATAAGATTATAATCATTAACAAAGTATTAGTAAAACTCCTCATATCAGTGTTAACCTCTAGTTATCTGAAGAAACAAGCTTTCACAAACAAATTGATCGTTGACAAACACAATATACCTGAGCACGTCTTCAAAGCATTGAAAGGTTTAATTCAGCTTACCCTTAACATGAAGGTGAATAAACACTTACACGAACGTATATCACAATGCATTCTAATTACTATGGTTTTTGGTACTGTAGTATTTATTTAAGGGAATATTTGTTTCAGATCATTCACAACTAATATCTCTTTCGGGAGATGGCTCGTATGGCTCTTCATCGGTGGGGAGACCTTTACGGCAGTGGCGGCGCTTCCATAAGGGCCAAGTGGGCCGGGCCCACCCAAATGAAACAGTACTAAGGTAAATTTTTAAATAAGTTTTGTGATTAATATTATTCAATATTCAATAAAATACAATGTAAATTAATTTTGAACTGTCAGCGGGTCAAAACTCTCGTAAAACGGGTCAAAAATCATCACGCAACACATTGGAGGGCCACGGATTTTGGGCCCTTCTAGCTATCATAAGAACGTAATGGCGAGGCTACGCAAGCCGGCGGCGCTGGCTAGTCGGAGAGCAATGCATTCGTATATGAGCATTATGGGCCGATTCCAGCGGGCCCATTGGACGTTTATTCTCGCTCGAAATGCTGAGCGCTAGGCTAGTAGTAGCTTTGTTTACATCCTGTCATGCGAATTTCTTATTTATATAAAGTAATGAGTTAATACTTTTAGTCACTTTTGTGCTAATATTTATATAGGTTTATTAGATTAGCCATAATCCAATTGTAGTGATCGTGATTTTATTGTGAAGTGCTGTGTTATTGTGAAAGTGATCATGATTTAAATGAGGTTAGGCCTACTTCAACGGTACAATCCTCAGAATAATATTGTGAGTTTGTTAATAAACGAATCAGCCCATTCAGCTCTTGGCATGTTTTTAATACTGTAGTAAATTCGCAGGCTAACTGTATGTATTTGTAGATAGTTTTCAGCAGGTCGATTCCTATAGTTTTGTTCAATATCGCAACTATATATAGTCGTAGAATTAATCTTAACTACATTAACTTGTAAAATTGGATATACTTCATAAAGCATTCCCCCCTTCCCAGCCACACCCACAACAAGTCCAACCACGGGCCCACCCTACTGTTCAGGTCAAGCGCCGCCACTGCTTTACGGGTAGGTTCCACCTCGCCTGATCCTTGTTATTACACAATTATTCTAATAATAAAGATTAATATATTTTCATTATATATTGATATTTATTTCAATAATAAGTAATGAAGGATAGTTACGAATATAGATAATGCTTTATGATGAAAGCAAATTATGTAAACCTGGATTATGTGTACGGTAATCAAGCTTTATCCAATAGAACATAAACCCAAAAGATACTCAGATGACTTCTCCCCCAAAAAAATGCGTATGAGGTTGATGGGAAATCACACCTACGAGAATGAAATGTGAAATGTGATAAAAGCTCCATCTACAAAAATGAATATGGTTGATTGTGGTTGTGTGTGTTTGAATGTGGTTGTATGAGGTTGAATGTGATCTGAGACCTATTTCATAAAAATTTATAAGGTCTGTAATACAGGGAAAAGGCAGATACACACTACACTTATAAGTTTATTGCTTAGTAGGCCTGCGCCATCCTATACATGTCTATTGTGTCTGCACCTTTTCCCAGTTTTATTGGACTTCTAAATTCCCATGAAACAGGCAGCTCTGAAATGCAGATAAACCATTGCAGAATCGCTCAATATAGTGAAAAACTACTGTGTGAATGATATTGTGAAACTGATGAAAATTCAAATAAGTGACAAAAATATTGTGATGAGAGTATTGAGTCGCAGAACCGTAGCATAATATGAGCTCAACAAATGCAAAAGACCACACTGATGCTACTGTAGCCCAAACAAATACGTCTATTTACAGCTCTAATTAAACCAGTTACATTAATAAGCAAACGCCTCTACAAGCAACTGGATGCATCTAGTTACAAATTATTGTGAGAGTTTCATTCCATACACAACTGATGGTTTGTGTGGATGCAAATACTGCCAAGAAAAATACTATACCCATGATCAGAGGGGTTCATTGTTCCTAGTTACTAACGCTGTAGGCGATAGTTAATTAGAATTCGCGATACTGTAACAAATAATACAAATGCAGCCACAAAATGGAGACACTCATAACAGACAACACACACAGATCAAAACTTAGAACAAAGCACATACAAAACAAACACATCAAACTAAAAAAACACATAGAAAATAAAAGCAAAAATTGTAAAAACATGGATAAATCAAGCTGGCAATAGTTAGTATTATACATCAGTAGCAATTCGAGTATTAGGGCCACTCAAAGGTTATTTAATTTACAGTACCACAAGATTCGAATTGGTTTCGCATTATAGTTAAAAAGTGGCTGAAAAAAGCAAGCAACACAAAATCTCCTACAGCAGAGATTTAATAGAGTCAATGATGTTACAATAACTGTTCAAATACTAAAATTTGAGAAATGGGGAAATTTTTGCAAGTGGAGAAATACAATCACATGGGAGTGTTTCAGAATATAAAAATCAAATCTTGGTATTTGATGAAAAAATAAATAGAGAATGGTCTCTTAGAATAACGCAGAAAAATTTAAAAATGTAGGTACAGTACAGTAGTGTTGTAAACTTGAGTATTGTTCAAGCAACCCGAGAAAAAGCTAGTAAATATTTAGCTAGTAAAATAGTCAGTTAGTAAATATTTCATATTTTTCACGAAAAAAGATCTTAAGTAGTAAATAAATAAATTGAATAATAAATAAATAATCATAAATAAAAAAAAACCGATGATAATTTTGGGAAGTTTAAGGATACGATAATCTTAACTTGAAATTAGATTGGAATATTGGAATACATAGGAAGGAGTGTTATTTTTCTCATTGACACCTATTTTTGCAAAGTGAATAGAGGGAGATGTGTCAATCATATTTCTCATTTGTAAATCGTGTTTTTATAATAAAGATACTGTGGATGGAAGAAAAATATACTTTTCTCACAATTCCAATTATGAACTTGCTTGCATGAAAGTGTTGATGAAAAATAAAATTTCCTTAAAATATTTCTGCATTAAATTGGATTTGCTTTCAGTTGATCAATCAATGGATTTTTCATTTAAATATCTGATTCCCTTACATTAAAAATCAATTAAGTTAGGTTATTGAAGGAGGATAATAATTATCTCTTATGTGCTATCCTATATCTTCGTGCAATTATCTAAGCTAAAACGCACTCATTTACAGTAACTGATCAAATACTTTTTTTAAAGAAAAGAATAGAAGTTTAATGTTTCCAATAATACATAAAGTTATAAAAAAATTTCCATTGATTTAAGCTTGAAACACAGCTTACATTTAAAAACTAAAATTTGGGAAATGGATAAATTTTTGTAAGTGGAGATATACAACCACATGGGAGTGTTTTAGAACATAAAAATAAGTCAAGAAAAAAATAGTGTGTTTGTATTAGTTACTATTATTCAAGTTACTCATTATAACTTAATTTTGAGATTTTCTTACAATAAGACTGAAACTCACCTAGCTTCACGCAATAAATAAATTAGCCAATACATACTTTTGATGAATGAGATTTTGGAAAGTTTGATAAGTTCATTAATCTTATTCTCACTTACACGTGGAGAGTTCTTTGTCAAAAATTAATACTAGAAAATCGATTTCTCCCAGCTTTTTATTCAAATAAGGTCACAAAAATAGAAAATAATTCGTTGTTTCTGCTCTGAATGAGTTTCGGAAAATCAATTTCAATCCAGAAAGTAACAAAACCGACGTTCTAACTCAATGCCTATTGTGAAGACCCACCTTTGTTCGAATGGAATACACCCACTATTGTTCGCAAAGTAACTAAACGATCTATCCTCGCACAAACGCAATTGTGCGATTCAAATCCAAATTATTTTCTCATTATTATGAAATAAATCAGTATCACAAAAAATATAATTTATAATTCTTGATCGGTATTATTTGAAAAACATTCGAATAAAAAAGAACCAAATAAATATCTGAATCTAAACATCTAACCCTCTGTCTAAACTTGGTCGATATTGTGACCTGCACCGCAATCGGCCAACGCTTAAGCATAATTAGGCTGGGCGTACACCGGTTAGTCAAGACAAGACAAGACGAGATTAGTCACGTTTAGTCACAGTACTTCACATAGTTGCTTATGAAGCAACACACACCAATTAGTCATTGCATCGGTGTGTGCTGCTTCATAAGCAGCCATTTGAATTACTGTGACTAATGTCGTCTTGTCTTGACTAACCGGTGTACGCCTAGCCTTATGTAGCATGCTTGAGAAGGACACTGGGATAAACGTTGATTTCACATCATTCTAGAAACAACTATTGATCTAATTAATTTTTTTCGTATAGGGGCCTAGTAATTTTTTTTGTATATAGTATTCCCTACAATGTTTAATGTACACTCCAATATATTTTTATTTTTGGCGAATATTAATTCCAAAATAACTTTCATCTAGGCCTAACTGATTTTAATAATTACTTCTCTATTTTTACTTCCCAAGTAGAGTTTAGATTATGTTACTTCCCAATTGAGAGTATGTTTTTCATAAAAACATCCATCTATTAACTAGGCCTATAAATGAAATTCGTATCATTAAAAGTTTATTCTTTGTGATAACTTAAATGAGTTGATTAAGAGATGATAATATCCTTAATAGAGATTCTATCTCTTGATAGAAAATAGGATTTGGTGGACCTATAAGCCCAGTAATTGGACAGGTAGATTCCAAAATATAAGGTTAAGTGATAAGGGAAGGTAAGTTAGGTAAGTGATAATTTAAGAGATATAAGGTAAGTAGGTATAAGGTAAAAAATAAAAGCAGATATAGTACACAAATAGATCTTTGTCCAGGAGATTTGCGCCTTTCTAAGATGAGCTTTTGTCCCTGGAATCATCAGAGTTTTTGGAATCGAAGTTTGATAAATATTTTCTTGGACATTAAAGAGATACCAATATTGTTATAATCTTCAAGAGAATATAAAAGGAGAAATCTAGTGTCGTTACCTATAGACTAATCAGACAGCTTGAGTTATGCGCATTCGGAAACATTTAAGTTTTTCAACAACTTCTTCAATATCCTACAATTTATTAATGTTTAGGTGGTAGTTTAGTAGGTACTTGAGTATTAAACGGAGGCCACCATTACAAAACGCGCCGCGGCACTTATAGAAGGTTAAATTGTTATAGATGTTGTAGTAGAACTATTCTAGTATTGTTGTGAGTCGAGCGTTAGGTTAGGTTAGGTTAGTACGAAATATTTCTGTAGGTTAGGTGGCCTCCGTTTAATACTCAAGTACCGTTTAGTGTTATTCAAGACCGCTCTCGGATGGGTGACCGACACAAGAAAGACACAAAAAATCCTAAGCTAAGAGGGGGAGGCTTTAGCTTGTGGGAGGTCAGTGAAAAATATTACAATCGGTAACTGATTTTCCTTTCGCTGCTAACTTAGGTATAAATACGAGAATTTGACCTACAACCAACAGGTTATACAGGAGTGTCAGCAAAATCTAAAATATGTACTATTTCCAGTAATTAATCGAGCATGATTAATGAATAACTAGAGACAATTGCCATCAACAGTTTTGATTTTTCATCTGTAAATTTGCTATATAATCTACGACATTTTTTCATTATTATCATTTAACTTGACTTGGCTAGCTCTTACCAATTCTGGTCTTTAATGGAATCAACTCCATATAGGTACCTTACAAGAAAAATGAAAGTTCAAAGACATAAGCCATAACCTTGGTGAATAGTAGGTAGGCTAATCATCCAAGCAATCCATGATCTTCTTACAAACAAGATTATTTTCACCCCAAGTTACAAAGAATAAAGCATAATGTACGTAATGCAAACCATTCTTCATACTCATTCAGCATTTTACGAGGCAATCTATAACAATTTATGCAGTCATGTTCACATTTAAGGTTAGGAGTACTTTTGACAGGTAGTCAGATAGCAACACATAAAAATAGGACTTTATCAATAACTAAACTATGATTAAAACTGAATGTATTCCTCTTACTTGTCATTAAATCATACATTTTCTATTAAGTCAACAGTCCTTTGCAAAAGTTAAGACAAAGGGTGTTCAAGGATGTAGGCTAGGTACTCATCGGTTTGGTATAAATAAGACATAGATCAATATTGTCAATATTCTAAGATAGAATGTAACACGTATTGAGAAGAAGTTAATGATTTATGATAAATTAAAAGCACATGATGACAATTATTGGGAGAGTTGTTTATTCATCAACATTTTTCACATTCCAAACTGTTAGCCTGCAGGTGTCAATGAGAGTGATAGGTTATTTGGGCCACATAAGTTATGGAAATCAAGGACCACATCATAACTACCAAAGGTAAACTATTAATAATGGAAGAAGAGTGTTAGGATGTTGTATTAAAACATTAGTTAATATTACAATCGATGATATGGGTAGAATTCAGTGGATTATCAAATTGAAGGGTTAGATGGTAACCTTGTGAGAATCATGAATTTATTGATCACTTACACTTCAAGTCACAGTGAAGAATGTTGAAATTGTTTGAATGAAGCTTAGTTTATAGGTAAACAGGTAAAATATTGAAATACATCAAGATATAGTGTAACATTGATACAAATTAGATCGAGCCATGTCACCTCTCTGTAGCATCTATGAGTCATGCCACAATTCAGTACAGGCACTTATTTTAATAGTTTTAATTAAAAACTCATCAAACTCACCTTTTGACGCAGAATTAAACAAAAATTAATAAATAACTACTAAAAATACATAACTGTGGCCCAGCTGACTGACCACACCGACACTAATGAAAATGGCTGAAGCGATACGTTTCTCATGAAACTTGATTGCATTTTTATCTGTTTGATGGATAAATTTGAAATCTTTCAATCACTGAAAAACAAATTCGATCATCCTTACATAATTAATCGAAAAACATATTTTTTTCTAACAATTATTCTACATAAAACAATGGAGTAGAAAATCAAGTTTTGATCGATAGTTTTGACACAGTTGACACGGCATGAGCCCGGGAAATTCGAACGCTACGCTACTTTATGAACGATGAATGCGGTGTGATCCTAACATGCTACATTCAATTGAAAATATTGAATTATTAATGTAATATTTTATCAATTCTGCCCTCACAAAATCAATATAATAATTAATATTGCAAAACAAGCTTCAACCAGTTTCATAAAAGAATATTAAATTTATTGATTTTTGCTGGCAGTACACCGTGTACTCCTGCAAACTTACATTATATACTGTAGTAGTCAATGAGTGGTTTTTAGGGGAAAAATCATTATAAAGGTAGTATTTATTCTCTCGTCAACTTTGTCATGACTACTATAAAAAAGTGTAAGCGTGTAAAAAAGTGTTAGCGTGTCAAACTGGTAAAAGTCCCACCCTTACCCCTCAAAATACTTACTTCCTTCAGTTCCTTCCTAGCACCCCCTTTAAGTTTCAGTTTGCAAGGGTTTCGTATTATCGTGAGTATTCTCTGCAAAATGAGTTCTTCTACATTTTTTTCATAGCTATTTCACTCTATAACTCTAGAAGACTATATAAGCTCAGGTGCTATTTATGAAAGAATTAAGACGTGACCCATTTGGATTGCTTCATAGTTTTATACTTTTGCAAATAAAAATTCACAAGATTGTATTACAGAGAAATGTTTCATATAAAAGTTGTAGAAAATGTCATTATCTTCAATTTGAAACGAATTAAATTAGATTTATTTAATCTAAACCTATTTAACTTTACATGAACGTGAAAATAAGCCAGTTATAGTGCAATACGCACGATCTCGATAGCACACGGCGGCTGAGTCAATAATATTATACAATCATTAAATATAAAACATGTGGTTTCGTGAAAATAATCCATCAGTGATTGAATGTTTGACTAGGGAAATTATGGAATAGTACTTTGGGGCCACGTAGGGGCTGAGAGAAAGGATTATCCTCCAGCAGGAAAAAGTTATTGTCCTTTTTCTTCTCAGTACCTGGATCACTTTCAGCCAATCTTCAAACGTTTGAGAATACTGTGTAAGGCTCTTACGGAGTGAGGTTCACGTTTTCCAGGAGAGGGGGGGCAACTGCACCACTACAACACCAGGAGACGAGGCAACATATATCGACCTGCCCTATTCCAGACTGGCAAAAGAACATGAATGCCATCCCATATGCGAACTCAAGATTTTTAACAGACTGCCACATCGTGTTCATGAGTATGGGAAGTTTTGTAGGCCTTTACGTCAGAAAGTTCTCAATTATTTCCCTCTGCATCCACTATAAGGGAGGAGGCAATCTGTGGCCTTACGTTGAACAGTTTTGAAATTGAGACTGATAAGCTACAAGTGAATTTTCATGGACTGTGTGTTGGTTGAACTACACAGAGCTACATGAAACAAGCTATATCTGCAGCCATCACAAGTTAATATGTTTATATTATTTTTATTCTTCAACGAAATCTGTCCGGCGTCTGCCGGTCATAGGTGGAAGATACTGAATTGCTTTTTACCTTGAAATGGGGTCTACTGTATTGTTAAACCGCTATAACTATGGCTTTAAAGAGTGTCAAACAAGAATACGGTAGGCCCTATAATAATATAGTGAGAATTGTACTGTATTTTATTCAACCAGTATTACGTAAAAGCTTTATTCTGGTTAATGATCATTCACCTCTGCTGATTCAGTCAAGTGGATGAGAAACTGGCAACCAGCTGGTAGGCCTAAGCCCACATAGGGCTGTTGAGCCATTGACAAACAAACAAATTACTTTGAAGCACTTATGATTTTATGTATTGTATCTGTATGACCTCTCTGTATTCGCCACTGCTTTCAAAATATTTATACCTATAGTCCTATATAATACCTATAATTATTTGTGTTATTAATCGTATATATATCACAACATTTCAGGAAGTCAACAACATTATTTTAATATAATGAGAGAGTTTCAATATTTAAGAACTTATTTTTCAAGAGATTGCATGCTTGCTGTTCCCAATGAATTTTTTCCTCTCTACAATAAAATAATTTACATTACTCACTCTATATGCACATCCATTAATGAAGTTTTTTTGTATTATCCTCACAAAAAAAAATTGAACTAATACATATATCGATACCGTAGCACTGGTGGTAAACTAGAAACTAAAGACAGGTAGGCCTAGAAGAGTCAAGAGGTGTTTATTCATATCAGCTTGTCTACACACAATATCGGAAACGCGAAAGGTAATTGGTTGAAATTCAAGGCTTCTCAAGATAAGGAAATCCACTTATAATCGGTGGGTGTAGCTACAATTTGTGTCAAAAAACCGTGTTGAAATTATTCTTATAATAATATTATTGCTTCTCAATATTGATTAACACTGAGCGGCTTTCAATTGAAAAATGAAATTTTTTTGAAGTTGATGCCTACTTACAGGAGCTCTAAGCTGAGAGGGGTGATAATGAGAGATGACGACTGCTGAAATTATTTTTGAAGATAGAATGTTATGGAGAAATCATTGGAATTCCTCTCAGCTTGGTTTGTGATTCATCCACATCATTGTGTAAAATTAAATGTGTCTAGTTTCAAAAATAGTATTACGAGTAGGCTACTATATTTTTCGTTCAAATAGAAAATTCAAAAGTGTTTCCAAAAATCGTGACATTTCTCCAAAAATTGAGCGATTGAATATCGATAAATTTTTAATGATTATAATCATCATTAAATAATATTTCATGATAAATCCGAATTTTTTTAGACAAAGTCGATTTTTCAGGCTCTTCCAGTGTATTTGTCTATTTCAAGTAATTTTGCAGTGTACCTATTTTCCTCATTTGTCATATTATTAGGCCTATGGAAGTCCTCAAATTTACCGTATAGGTAAATTCTAGAATCTAGACTGTTCACATTGGACTCGAATAATTTATATAACAATTATTAAGGAGTTTAACGTTATTACTGGATAAAATAGCTTTTTTTGCAAAAAATATTGGATTTCTTTCTGTCTTTCTATAAATATATTTTTTCAAATAACCATATCTGTATATTGTATTAAAAGGCCTAGCTTTACTGTATCTGGAAAGGCTCATTTCCAAATAATTCATGATGAACACAATCGAATAAATAATTATTAATGTATAAATTCAAGTAAAAACATTCAAAGTGTTCTAGAGTCTGTTAAAGCTCTACATTTCAATTTCCAAATAATTTGAATCAGTTTCATTTGATGATTTTTCAAAGATTCACTCATGCACTCATAACACTTTAAACTCATAAAAAATACACAGGGACATCGATGTGATACAATAACGATGAAACAAAACCGCAAAACTATTTACAGTACGCTAATATAAAATTAATTATTTCACTGTGGACTTGGAAATTTGTTATCAAGCTACCTATTTCTATTTATCTTGTTCTATTCGAATATTATAAGTAGTTTTATATTTTGATATGTTTGTATCTATAGATAAGCGAGATATAAAAAAAAAGAATAACGAAGCAAAACTGTATCGAATTTACTCAATTAAAGAAGGTGAAAGTTTAGGAAAATAATCACTTATACAGCTATGGTGGGAGCAGTTTCAAAAATGAAAAGTAAAATACCGTACCTAAAGGGCACAGCCTACTACAGTACCGGTACTAAAAACAAAACAAACTAACTTGATTCATAATGTTGGATTACTTATTTCTAATATTTTACTAATCTTATATACGTTTCTCTGTTCACTATTTTTGTACATATCATGCTTCTGATAATTCGGCCCACGAATATTAACCAACAACATTTTTTATTGTAAAACAAGTTGGCCATATCACTCATTATTGACAATACATGACTTGGAAGCCTCCTATATAATTTCACGGTTGGTTGTACAGCTATAATAAAATATGATAATCAATTCATTCTTATTCATCATCTTCATCTACCTAGTGGATAACACTATAGTTAAGTATCTTATGGTGAAGACTACATTTTTGATGGTATCATCTTTTATTATGGGCCTAATGCTGAATATTAATAATCAAAATAATTTTCCTTCAAAAATAGGCTATTTATATTTAAATGTAGGCTACTTCATGTTGTGCAGATTCGTTTCAGGTCCTAGGTCCCATTTTCAGTATAAATCTGCCACGCTTTTTTTAAATAACTACATTGCTTCAAGTGTACCCCTATCCCTACACCTGTAAAGATAATTGCCTGAAAACGTAATCCAGCAAATTTTTTCAAATGAAGATACAGTAATATTATCCAAATACTGAACATACAAAAGTACAGTATAATTCAGATTAATCTTCTGGGAAATATAATTTATTATATTAATAAAAGCGGTTGGCTTCGTACTCGTGCCGGTATCTAAACGCAAGTGGCGTTCAAGCGCCTGTCACTCCCATTGTATAGCGGGATTCTTTTAACTTGTCAGAAAACAGCTGATTTAACGTTAGTAAACGAGCGTACACCAATCAGCTGTTTTCTGACAATTTAAAAGGATCCTGCTATAATTAAGATCACCCTTACAGCTTTAAGGTTTTTTCCGATTGATGTCATTCATCTATTCACGATTGGTTCATGAGAATCAAAATCGCTTCCCGGCCATATTCACCTCTCATATATCATCATCATCATCATCCACGCACATGAGCTTATGTGGGCATCACCACAGCAAAAAAGTATTCATTCAGAGACAAAATGTTCTATAATGAACAACCTTTATATTCAAATAATTATAGACTAAATACTGACATATTCAAATACAGGTTACTGAATATAGGTACGATTCATTTGTCTATATGCCAGTAGGGACTGAATAAATTGACGAGATTGAGGTGAATAAATTTAGGTTCTACCTACCATTCTTTTTTTAGCTATAAATTGAACAGCAGCCATTCGGTTTTGAAATTAACTTGAAAAATTATGTTTCCAATCTTTTGTTATTTCAAGTATTCTGTTGTCAAAGGAGGATTACCAATTATTGTAGTGCAAAGATTATCTCAATATATTTAGTATAATTTTTGTTCTATTTCTTTAAGAACAGTATCGGTACCGGTACCTATTTAGTTAATTTTGCATTGGAACAAATTTTAATACATTACCTTCTATTCAGTTCAGGAGGAAGCACACTGAAGTCTTCAGATTCTATGTACCACATTTCGAAACTGCTGCTAAAACACAAACTTATGATAACACTATCTTGTTCACATTAACGTGTGACAAACAGATTTGTGAGGCACAAATTTGGTAACTTAGATGACAGAAACATTGAAAATAAAAAATGAACGGTAAGGATTGAATGATTTTCACGTGGATCTCACACTGATGTAGTCTTATTCAGATTCAATTTTGTTTTCTTCGAATTGGTCACTTCAATAAATCAATTACGAATTCGACACTCGTAACACTAGTAATTGGAAAAACACAATGAAAATACAAAAACACTAGTAACAGAAACTAATCATTGAACTGTATAGCTTCAATTATTTGCACGTTGGTGGATTGAAACTAAAATGTAGTTAAACTTGATATGCTTCAAGTTCCATTTATTACTCAAAACGATAAGAGAAAGCACTCAAGCGACTCGCATACAAACAAACCCAAATAGTTCAGCTTGAAGATAAGAACATCACTTTCATGCGACAATCTCAGTTACGGTACCGGTCTTCAGATAGATTTTTCTAAAAAAAATGTTTGAAGTTTCTTGCAAACCCAACTTTATTGCACTCTCTTGATAATTCCGAGTGATGAAACTTTCCTAGTAGGCTACCTAATTGATTAGCACAATGACAAGGTATGAGTAAGAACGTAATCGGAATTGCAATGTTTCCTTGTTTGGAAGTGATGCAAATTAACCTGCCTACATAGAATAATACAAAACGTATTTGGTGTAAGAAAATCTGAGTTGGAGAATGTGTTTGACGTTGAAGAGTTTTTTTTATCAATATAAAGACTTTAATCAACTCTAATCGAGATCATGAATTTAATAGCAGAGTGAGATTGACTCTCATATAAATCGTTCTGTAAGTAAAGTTGCTCAGCTTATTATTACATAAGAAATTGTTTTTATAGTGTATTCCATGAATATGAATGTACCTCGAAATGAATTGTTGAATAAAATTACCATCTATTGAACTCCATCTCTCTTTGTTCTACAGTAGTAGCGATTCATCTGTATCTTAACAAATTATTTTTGTATTCATTTTTCAGTTTTTCCAAGAATTGCAACATTATTGCAAAAAATGGCCACTGAGAGTTGCCAAGGATTATAGCTGCTACTAAACATACACTTTCAGGGTTTTGATTATCATTTTCATCAATTCATCCACTGAAATACAGGAATTATTATTAAAAGCAACATGAATGAGACATTAGGCTAATTCGAAAGGATTAAGAACATCTGATATTTCATTATTATATAAAAGCTTTATTATTCAACAGTATTTTAATTGTAGATTTTACACATAGGTTTTCTCATAAATTAATTATCCTTCTTAATATTCATAACACATACCAGATTCACAATTAGACAGCATCTGCCTTTCAATATTCACTGAGTCTGTAACAATAAATATTGAGTTTGACAATGTATAATATCCTAAGATAGAATTATCACAGTTGAAAGAATGCTCGAAATTTTTTTAATTCTATTTTGATGTCTTTTATTCGAATAGTAATCTAGTAAATAATAATAATATTATTTTAATAAGAGGAGCTCATTATATTATAATGATATAATGAGCTTCTTTTCCAAGAGAATACCTATTGAATATTTCTCAGGAAATATTCGTTGAATAAATTTGATAATCACGATCGGTATATAATTTAGTTTGTGAAATGGATAGATAATCACTGAATGTAATTCTCTTCAGAGAATAAAACGGAAATATAATTTTTTTAAGGCGGAGTTAAGACTGGAGAGTCCTCTCAGCTACTCATGATCCTAATTTTCTGATAGAAAGCCTATTATTTCTTTGCACAGGAGAGTATGGCTTTGAAGGGGATATTCATAATGGATAATAAGATTTTATATTAACATAACCGCATACTTGTTTTGAACAATTAAATACTACGTAGTTTCGGTTATTGCAGCATTTATCATTCACTCACAAACTTGCTTGAGATTTGTTTTCGATTGATAATACTATAATAAACAGAATAAGATCAAAATGATACTTTAAGATGATTATACTTCAATGAATTTTTAATAATGATATAACCAAAACTAAAACAAACTTCTTTTATACAAATATGGGGTTGTGACTGCGTTGAGTCTTACTTTTTACTGACAACAATACAGAAGATGAGAAGTCCAAAAATTCAAAGTTCAGTCTTTGTAGAATGTTAAATGACTGGGTGGAGGTACATAATTATTATTCTATTGTTTATTCGTCCCGACAATTTTGTAACAAATTATTTTTGTTGAGTACTTTGTAAAGTGGGCTACCTTCTTCAGAATACACAATAGCCAAAAAGACGATTAAAATACTTCATCATTTTGAAAACAAAATTATATTCATCGATTAACAAAGATCTTTCTCCAGTCTTCAGCACTGTAACTTAGTTCATTAACTCTGCATTCACATTACACGCATTCAAATTACACAGTACACGCGTTACACATTCACATTATCAACTACACATCTCAAAAACATCAATTCGAAATAAGATTGTCCAAAGACGAAGTATTGCAAGCACCATTTTCACTTGAGAATTCCACCATAATTCATGTTATGTATTATCTTGGTCTCTGGGCGGTCGTATATCTATGTTGCGTTTGATGCAGTCCACTAACCACATGATACCCTCGTTTATTCCATCACTGAAAACAGAAATGATCGGAGTAGAAATTTATAGAATTGAAAAGCATACAGGTCACCAACTAAAGAACTGAACATACAATCGCGGAGAATTCAGATTTGAAAACATTCATTGATAAAGATGATTGGGAACCAATATTATTTGCAATCACAATATTATTTCTATTTACAAACTTGATACATTGTGAGCGATCTAGAACCAAACAGTAACTCAGCTATGTTAAGAAAAATGGAATTTGTACAAAAAATAAAACGTTCAACAACTTTCAACTTCAACATACAAGAGAAAACAGTAAAACTCAAAGAGGCTAATTTATCCATTGGAATTACATCTACACCTTTTCCAGTTGTATTTGAGAAAGTATCAATTGTAATTGAGAACGGTCAATTGTATTTGAGAAGATGTCAGTTGTAATTGAGAAATCAAATTAAAGAACCAGCTGACCTTTTTCACGTTTTTAACTTCTCATTTACATGTGACGATTTCTCATTTACAATTCACCATTCTCAATTATAGCAGGATGCAATTAACTTGTCATAAATCAGCTGATCCAGTAATAATTAAACAGTGATTTCGACACAATAATCAAAAGGCTTGAAAGTCTTAAAGACCTTTAAAGTCTTTAAAAGACCTTTAAAGTCTTTAAAAGACCTTTTTAAAGAAGACCTTTCAAAGAATAACTTTCTAAAAGACCTTTTCAATAATCTGCGAGATTCAGCATTTGTAGGTTAAGTATTGTGATATTGCTCTTTGAAACAGCTGATTTCTGACAAGTTGAATTGGATCCTGCTATACATGTGATATCTTCTCAAATACAATTGACCGTTCTCATTTACAACTGATGTTTTCTCAATTACAAATCACTATTCTCAATTACAACTGATACTTTCTCAAATTGAATTGACACTTTCTCAAATACAATTGGGAAAGGTGTAGTAAGGCCACCTGTTCTTCCAAATCTCTTGTTTTAAAATTCAATCTATGAAGAAAAATGAATTTGATTGAGAAATTTAAGAAGTTCATTAAGGGGTTTACAATCCTCTCAAAATTTGATCTAATGGATGATAGAGAGGAAAAAGATGCTGCTCACTCCTCAAAATAATGCTTTCAAAATTATCAACAAGTGGTTCGTACACTTGTTTGATGATATCGAATTCATAATTTGAAGATTAAAAATATTAAAATAAGCCAAGAAAGTTTTCAACATGACATCAAGATCTGTAAATGTAACATATTTCTCATCGGGGTCTTCACAAGATGAACAAGACATTTTCAAAATATATCAGTAATCTGAGAGCAAATAATTTCACCTTTCAGCAAAAGAGTTAGCTATCATTAATCCTTCAGCTAATTTTGTTGTTGTCAATATTCACATTGATAGCTTCATTATAAGTTTCGCTTAATAGAAAATTGTGAGCTCTATATTATTATTTCTCCATAATTTCGAACGAATAACAATAAACTCCATCGCATTCAAGTATATTTGGAGTGCTATTATAAAAGTTGTACTGGAATAAGCCTATGCATTATCCTATATTTTGAAATCTACTAAATAAAAGTTATACTGGAATAAGCCTAGGCTTTATCCTATATTTTGAAATCTACTAAATAAAACTCACCCATTTAAAGCTGACACTGGCATAACCATACAATCTCTCCTACCGATAAGGTGGGCATTTTTGTTGAAAATAGGCTTCACGTCTCTCACTCCCATACAATCAGGAATATCCTGTTTATTAGCAAGTACTAGCAGTGGAACTCCTGTTAGACTCTCGCTGGATATCATCTTATCTGTAAGAAATCGAATTCACATAGAAAATTACAATGTTATTAGATCTGTAAGAAATCTAATTCACATAGAAAGTTACAATGTTATTAGATCTGTAAGAAATCGAATTCACATAAAGGTTACAATGTTATTAGATATTAGATTAAGAAAAAAAAATCCTTCTGCTTTCTGAATGGAACTGGGACCTGTTTGATGAAACTCAAGAAATACAGGAAATGGCGAGCTCACACTAAACAGATAGATTAGCTGTTGGTCCTGGGTTGCACCAATCGGGATCAACTATTTTGAATCAGCTGATCCCATTTGACAAACATTGTAGGCCTACTGAATGTACTGATCCTGGATCAAAATTGATCTTGCTTGGTGCAAACTAACATTAGTAAACCTTTTTCTAAGTTTTATTCAATATTTTCAATTGTTTTATTGTTAATTTAGCTTGGCTGTCAAAATTCTCAAGTTTAAAATCGATATTCCACTTTCTGTTACTTTTTTGAGTGTGAAATATGTGAACCAAAGATGTTGAACATAGTCTAAGTTTGGATTTTTTGTGAGTTAACATTCTCTGTTTTACAAGACTTCTAAACGTCAATGAAATAGGCGACAGATTCCAGAGTTGAATGAAGTGGTCGATCAGCCCTGCCTGATAACCAAGGGCCTTTTGAATAGAAGTTAGAAGTCCAGTAATAAAGAAAAAAGGCAGACTTACACTTGAGATATGAGTTTAGGGTTTATTGCATAGTAGGCCTACGCCATCCTAAAGAAGTCTAGAGGGTATTCGTCTTTTTCCTGTTACAGGCTTTCTAAAATTGTATAAACTAGGCCAATGATTTAATTATAGTCTTTCCTTTGAAAGTTATGTTGCTCCTGTCATACATGACGCATTACAAACAAAAAAGCACATTCAGCTTAAAAATATGTTAAGGATTGCTTTCTTTATTGTGATGTCTTCAAGTGACATGGAAAAGTTTAATAACTTTTTTGACTTGAATAATTGAGTCCCTATGTCCACATTTGGTCGATTTTTGTGTGCTACATAGCATGCTACCAAATGCTTTAGCATATGCAGCATATAGAGCCGCTAGAGGATTGCTTAATGTACTATAATATATTAAAATGCCATGTAACATGTAAGTAATTAAAAAGCATCACTTTTGAGCTTTCAATTCATTCGAATGACATGAATGAGTTGTAGCCTACTTATCTTACTTATTATTATCTGATAAATTTACAGAAAAGAGAGGTTGGGAGGCTCCCAGGAAACTGTTTTCCGAAATTCTTAGAATTAGCATCAATTCCCAGTAATAGAAATTGAGGTTGAATAGGATATAATTTCAGCGAAATCTCAAATATTGGTGTGATTCCTTAATCTCTTGGATATTCTTAACTGGATAGAAATGGACTCACCAAATGTTTCCTTAGAATCTGGTATTCTTTCTCGATCTGAAGAGTCAACTATGTAAATGAGGGCATGCGACTCTGCATAATACTGAAATAAACGGGAAAGAAAATGTATTATTTGATAATTGATTATAAAAAAAAGCAAATACTGTTTATCTATGTAATGGATACACTCCGTAAAAGAATATTTCATAGAAAATTACCATACGCATAAACCTTACGAAAAATAAGGTGGGAGGTATTGAAAGTACTTTATTCCTGTTTGAGAACTTATGAGAATGGATTAAATTTTATTCTCATAATTTTGTTCGAGTTTTTCTACCAAAGTATTAAAACGTATTAAATATTAGTTATTTCTGGAAATTTGTTTTGAACAAATAAAGCTCTCATTTAATGTATTACTTTCAAAAACAGATGTCTTGCAATTGTGTACTTTGATTTGAATACCTGAAAATATATTAAACACATATTCTTTGAAATAAATTGACAAATTAATTATTATTCATTCCAAAGAATATGGGTATAATGTATCTTCTAGTATAAATAATAAGCTACAATTGTGCGTGGGTAATGAGAGAGGTGATGATGAGATATGACGACTGGTTTTAGCTCGTATTACCCACGCACAAGCCTAGAGCTCATGTGGGCATCACCCTCAAAAAAAATTAAGATTACTAAGAGAAGACTAAGTTGAACAATACAATAGCTAGGCTAATACGAATAAAATATTACTGTATTTACCTTGTCCCATAATGACTGAAGTTCAACCTGGCCTCCAAGGTCCCAGAAGTTCAACCGAATACCAGCAACGTCAATTTTTCCAATATTCAAACCTACTGTTGTTGTTATTTTACTAGGATGCATTTCTTTGTAGTTCTTCGTGAATTTTGTTTTCGCCGCTTCCAAATAAGTCTGGAAAGAAAATGCATCAGTACTTAAAGTTTAATTCAAGTTCAATATGACGATATATTAGGTATCTAGAATTGTGAACAAGCTAAATCTATTTATATTCAGATTCATTTAATTTGACGCTTGACACTAGATAGAGAGAGATATCTCTGATTACTCTGTTCGCGTCCTTGACATTCCTAAGTCATACGTGTCTCCTGGTTGGTGCAAAAGAACAGAGAACCTTGAACACCAAACCTCTATCTCGGCAAGAAGCTTCAATGTAATGGCTGGCCTTTTTATTTTTGCCTTCAAGTGTTTCCTGATTATTAATCCAACTCCTTTATGACCCTGTGTCTCACCGAAATGATAAAAAATGAAGTCGCTCTTTCCGTATATAATTTTTTCTGAATTTCTCCTTACTTCCGCCAATCCAAAAATATCTATATTTGTCTCCAGCAATGCCTCCTCTAGTTCACAAAGTCTGTCCTCTGTGCGCAGAGGTTTTACATTCAGTGTTCCTATCACTAATCCTGGGGGGTTACGGTCACAATTCCCCTCGGTGACCAGCCTTTCTGGGGAAAAAATCTACAGTTAACAGTCTTCAAAACTTTTGGAGAGACTGGTGACATGACAAAAACAGCCCAGGCTACACAACAGGCAAAAATACCTATATAAATAAGGTCCCATGTTGGTTCAACTCTTATACAATATCTAGGTACACATTGTGATAAATACTCACTGTTTTCCCAGCATTATCCAAGCCAAGAATTAGAACACAAAATTCGTCTTTCTGCACCATGTATTTATACAATCCATACAATAGTGTATACATCTTCGGATTATTTTCAACAGTATTGGAAAGATTTAAAGCTCTTTCAACTCAAAGCCTTAATACTCAGATGTCGATCTAGTCTTCATTATCTTCATAATTCAATTGAAAGTTGAGTTATTATATTTTCTATAATTCTACAATATTGACAAATTCAACTGTCCATCTCATCATAACCTAACAAACACCAAGCTCGGAAGCTATGAATTATTCATAAGTTCCTTACACTACTATTCTACTTAATGGATACAATTTTAAACATGCCAGTAAATAATTGATGTAAAGTGATACAATATTTATATAATAACTCTGATAAATTGCTAATTCTGTGATTTCAACAAAACAGACATTTCAGACGAGTTGAAGATTGAGAAAAACAAGAAACGATAGTCGATATGAAACAGTTATGAACAGTATCGATACTCGAGACCGAAATTATGTAATCAGCTGTTGTATTTTTATGGGTCACTACATTCTGTACGACAATCCCCTTGTACGAAACTACCACCTGTACGAAGCTTTTAATATTTAGAAAATCACGTTTTACCCCTTGTACGACAAACCATTTGTACGACTTCAACAATTACAAAATCGTTCAACCTCAAAAACCACTTGTACGACTATCCCCTTGTACGAACTACCCCCTGTACGACTCTTTTTGAGATTGAGAAAACTACGTTTTACCCCTTGTACGACAAACCACTTGTACGAATCCAACAATTACAAATTCGTTCAACCTCAGAAACCACTTGTACGACTCCACCCCCTGTACGAAAACACTGTGCTGCATTCTAGCGGCATAGATTATGAAGCTTGTGACACTGAAAAATATCAAGACCTCCTTGATCAAGACCGACCTGCTACTGCTGACATTGTGGAATTCTGTACTACAGCTTAGCTTAGCGCTATTTTTAAAAAACTTTGTTCAAAAGATTGGTTCTGATTTGTTGTGTTGAGCTGATACTTCAGAGTCATTAAATCATTGATGTCCTTTGTGCTACCACCAGATGGATAATTTAGCTCAGTGGCTACTGCTATCCCCAGTGAAATATTTAGCTCAATGATGTAAAATACACGGAAAATCCGCGACTTCACCAAAGTCCTTCTTAAAAGCAGCGGATCAATTTCCGAAATTGAGAAAAATATCGAAACACATCAGCTGCTCTTATTTTCTTCCGATTTCAATATAACAAATAAATACACATGTAATACAACTATGTATAATCGAAATTAATTTGAAATATACCATATTGTATGATTATGTTCTAATTTTGAATCAGAAAGGGAAGTATATTATCTGTTCCTTTTATCTGAAAAAAGCGTCATAAATATTTTTTATAAATATAAAGAAAATATTTTTTTCTCTTTTAAATTTCAATTCCTGTACCTTTGTACTCTCGAGCAGAGCTCCGTCCCCTGATATTAATAATTAAAATAGCTCAAAACCAGTTTGACATAATATTATCAATTTGCGGGTTTCGCCATTCATTTTCTCTTGAAATTCTACATCGAAATCATGTATAGTATAACATGACCACTTTACCATTTAAAAAAAATTAAGTTAGATTCAATACGGCGGACCAGATTTTTGAAGTCACAGTAAAATAGTATTTTCAATTTTAGTACGATCCCCAATATCACCTACCGTCAAATTACCATCGTATAAGAGATGTTAAGCCGTTTCCATAATCTTCACCAACCCTGTATCAACTATATTCTTTTAAAAATATAAGATAACATAATTAAATTTCAATCATCAAAAATTAAGTTATCCTTATAAAACATTAGATTCAAGTTTTATACTAATTTGATTTTGCATCCTTATAAAACTCATTAAGAGCCAAAGAAACGTATAAACAACTTATTTAAAAACGAATTTTTATTGAATTAACCTTGTTGAGCCCATATCGACATATGAAGCTCGATTTTTAAAGTAGCAAAGTTATTGACAAACAACTCCTTGATACCAAAAATAAGATAGTATACAAATATGTCAAGTCAAAAGTTGATAAATCACTCTTTTGTTTTACATTTACAAAAAAAAAGATAAATTTTCTTACTAAATTTACCTCGATGTTGTTAAAGATTATTACTTCCAAGAGTCTTAACGTCAACTTCATCACCTTCTTTATTATAATAAGAAAATAAAGTTAATGGCAGTCTTATTTCAAGAGATTCGCAATACAATAAATGAACCTAGCCTACATGAACGTACATCGACTGCTGAGAAAAGTTTACATAGTAGCATAGACTAACTATACAGTTAGTCTATGATACTAGATACAATAAAATTTATAGGAAAAAATACTGAGATACGAAAACGTGAGTAAATTTAAATACAAAAATGTAAGAAACGAAAGTAAAATAACAACTTTTTCATAGAACTGTATGAGTACCGTACTGTAAGTAGAACTTCATACGCATTACTATACATACACATAGGCATCACGCATCACAGTGCGTATATTCAGTACCTATTCAAATTTCTGCTCGAATAAATAAATGCTTCGTTTAGTTTTCAGTTTCTAAACCTGGATTACCTAGAAAAGCACCAACACGGAAATACCAGACTTTCGTTTGCAAAAATTACCTGCCTGAAAATCTTCAGAGGACACTTCCAATTCGTTTCACTGGAGACAGAAGCAGTCAAACAATGTCCATTCTTTGCTATTTCAATCTCTATAGATATACACTGTATACAGCTCAACAGTTTGCCTATATCTATTTCTGTCTATAGGTACATAAGCATACACTACAAAATATTCAAGTTGAATACCCATCGTCTATATCTTGTTCTAACAACAGATATACCGTATACGAAATCACTTTAGAAAATTCTATAGAATGAATAGTTGAACGTGACTATTTCTGTGTCTATACCTAGCATCACTTGTTTCTATATTTGACTTTGGCGGTGTTTGAAGTCTTCCTGAAACCCACTTCCACTTCGCTGGGCAATGGGGACGAATGAAAGCCAGATGACACATTTCACGGAAAGTTTTGACGAGGGAACTGAAAGATAAGTCAATTCTTTCAACTCGCTTTCTTCTTTCATAGTTAACATCTTTATTTTAAGGCAGCTCGTACACCGGAGCAATAAGCAACAAGCAATGAGCAATACGCAACAGGCAACAAGCAATGAGCAATACGCAACAGGCAACATTTTTTGTTGTACTTGTACTTCGTACACCAAAGCAATAAGAAAATTTTTGCTTATTGACCCGGTCGTTCAAAATGTCGTCTGACGATGAAAACGAAGTGATAATGTTGTGGCAAATTTCGAGAATGAGAAATTTAACACAAGATAAAAATTTAATTATGAATTACGTAATTACTTGAAATCATATTACATTTTCATGTAACAAGAAAACTGATCAATGATCAATTTTCCTATGGCAAAGCGAGGACCATGGCAAGATAAATATGCTGTTTAATCAAGATCGTTTCAAAAAATAAATTGTTCCAAAAAAGTCAACAGATAGATTTATTTCATTTCCAACTGCACCCTATGCTTTCTCCACAACATCTCTTTGGCTGTAATCATTTCGAAGATAATCATAAATGCATTGATATTGCTCAACAAGCTGTACAAATTTGATATTAAATGCTGCTTTGTCACACATTTTGTAAACAAACGCTCGATGAACGAAAATTTTCAAAGTTAGGTTACTGTACTAAAAATTCAATGAAATATCATAATTATGTTATTCAGGCAATATGTTGCTTTTCTACCGACACGCTGTGTTGCTAGCGATATAATATATCGAATATGTAGATCAAACATATTATGTTGCTCTACAGAGGCGATAGCGATATCGTATTGCTTCGGTGTACGAGTTCAGTTGAAATCTAATGGAAAAACACATTGGCGATAATATTGCTTGTTGCGTATTGCTTATTGCTTGTTGCTTATTGCTCCGGTGTACGAGCCCACTAAATCTTCAAACACCAATAGGAGAATAGGAGCAGCTTATAATATATGTGTTTCGATATTTTTTCAATTCTTGTTATAGAACCGCTGGTTTTACCAAAAAAGTTAGTGTAGTTGTGTATTTCACGAGTGATCATGTGATTGAAATGCACTGTCTCAGCAGCTGAAATAATCTTGTCTCACTCCCACACTGACTCGCTCTCACTCTTTCTCATCAATTATTATTGAGAAATAAACATTTATTATTTATTTATTTTATTCTAATGATTGTGATCAAAAGTTTGATAACATTCAAATATTATTCAATAAAATTCTGGTATTGAAAACATTCCTCATCTATGATTGTTCATGTAAGATTCTTTATTTAGTAGAGGTATCGTACCGTACTCGATTTTTCTGATGTTGCCCTGCTTAGTGACTTAATATGCTTTTGACCGAACTCATCACTAGGGTATTATTGTGAATTAATTAATTGTTTTCTTGTCTGTACATATTTCTACTGTATAAAAATTGTTCAAGTATTTTTCAAATAAATTGATTCAATTAGAAATGTGTAATTCCAATTTATTCATAATGAATGCACCAAAGTCATAAATACTCAACATACAATAAAGTCAACAATAGTCAACAGTTCAACTTTTATGTATAGCCTATTAATACGCATAGATATTATTTTAAAACATAGGCCTACAAGTCTTAATGAGGAGCTGATATCGTAAAAGAATCCAAAGCTCAGATTCTTCATTATTATATTTTACAGTGCATGAGAGCTGTAATATGCACCTGAGCTGAATGCAGTTTCAAGATTGGCAAGTGAGTTACTTGATAGATTGTCCTGTTTAATATAAGAGTACACTTCACAGGAGTCTTGGAATTGTTCAAGTTCAAAATACATTTGAAAACGTACAAACTCATCCACAAAAAATTAATATCTTTAGGGCATGTATGACGATAAAAGTTTCAAAGCAGCGTTTTTCAATTCCAATGATTTGGATGGAGTAGGCTAATAATTAAGCTTATGGTTTTTTTTTGGGCGGAGAGACCCTTTCAGGTATATTGATGGATTGAGTAGAAGAGATAACTTATTAGGTATCATTGATTCAAATAGAGAAATGACTACTGAGAAAGTAATTTCTCAGTATTTCTGAATTTTAAGAAAAAAAAAACAATGCTCTATTATCCAAACTCAAATTTGATCCTGTTATCAAGTGGCTACCACAGAGTGAGAGATAAAAATTTATTAAGTCGAACCAGAGCCTACTTGACTCTGGTTTGATAGTATGGTATGTCTCGTAGGCTACGATCGAACATAAATAGTTGAATATATATTCAACTACATAGATGGATCACTTTAGTACCGGTAGTGTATTCGGAACTTTTGTGATGCGCTAGACTCGCTTTTTGCGAGGTCTACTTAACTGTTCACAGAACTACTAGTTATGTATAGCAGGATTCTTTTAAATTGTCAGAAAACAGCTGATTTAACGTCAGTGAACTACGTACATCAATCAGCTGTTCTCTGACAATTTAAGAGAATCCTGCTATACTAAGCAGATGCCCAGTCCAGTGCCATATTTAATTAATAATAACAGACCCTTAACCCTCAAACAAAACGTTGGAGCGATGGAGCCTGAGGGCTAATTTCTGCATCCAAAGTCCTATTGTTTACTTATGTACCTATATATATATATACATATAAATTGCTTTTGATTATTCATTATACGTCTATTAACGTATTAACAAGAGCATACCTATCTTAACATAATTACCAATGATAAAACGTTATTAGAGATGGTACTGCCTAGTCATCCCATACGTGAATCTGGGCCTGGCATTGAAATTAAAAGTTTTTGACGGTAACTTACTATCCTTTTCTGGCCTGTATAGGCCTAATATTGAAATTAAATTCAATTTTATCATGACATGTTGTCGCATAGCATATTATTTTTATTGAATGGAATCTTATTCACCTAGTGATAGACTTTTTCCACCCACTATCTATAAATTTTTAGCAAACCGAATTCGATCTTCAAATGAAACACATAATATCTAACCTTAAAATTATTAGGCAAACCAAGTGGCCAGTGCCTTCATGACTATTGTGGTTTTATGCTTTTCACTGGAAGACAGTCAAGTGTAGAGAGTAAGAAATGCCTGGGACAATTATACAGCTTTGCTGCTAGATTGCAGCACAGTGTTTTCGTACAGGGGGTGGGTCGTACAGGGGGTGGAGTCGTACAAGTGGTTTCTGAGGTTGAACGAATTTGTAATTGTTGGATTCGTACAAGTGGTTTGTCGTACAAGGGGTAAAACGTAGTTTTCTCAATCTCAAAAAGAGTCGTACAGGGGGTAGTTCGTACAAGGGGATAGTCGTACAAGTGGTTTTTGAGGTTGAACGATTTTGTAATTGTTGAAGTCGTACAAATGGTTTGTCGTACAAGGGGTAAAACGTGATTTTCTAAATATTAAAAGTTTCGTACAGGTGGTAGTTTCGTACAAGGGGAAAGTCGTACAAGTTGTGGCCCCCCATTTTTTTATGACACTTGCGGCTTCTGCTGTTTTGCTGTCAAAATCAAACAATGTCTGCTTCAAACGGTGGTTTACCGTCTGAGGAAGGAAAGAATTTCTTTACTACGGTTCAGGCACCTTTTCCTGATTTGACAGATGGAAAAATAAACACGGTACAATATTTAGAAGCCTGCAAAGGTGTAGTTGAGCTAGTAGGTAATGAAGTTTTCGTACTTAGGTTAGAAAATTTTTGACACGTCAAGTACAGTAATCAACATTATCAGTTCTTATCTTTGTTCTTATTTTGAAATGGTTTTAGCCACCTGTTGATTATGAGAATATTATCAATTTGTTATCTTACAGACGAATTATTCATGTGTTGGAGTACAAATGACAAAGGAAAGGACACTTTTGCAATACCTAAGATTTTTCATGTTATCTAAATTTTGTTTTCTTTTTCCAGACAGGTTCGGCAAAGTATTTGCACCCGTGAAGTATGACATGTCTGGTAATATCGATGTAAGTTGAATTTAATTAAAAATTATAAGTTTGAATATTCCTTACCTAATGAAAGATATTTCCTTCGATTTGTTTACAAAATGGTTCCGTTACGTAGGATAGGTGTAATGTATGATGTCTATCACCTCAATCAAATTGTAGCTCACAATAATCCCACGTTATATTTTAGTTATTCTCTCTGTATAAAATAATGTTCAATATATCAAAATAACATAGTGTTTGGGGTCTTAAGTAGCCTACATCATAGACTAACTATACTATACTAGACCTTGAGTTGGTCTATGCATACATACACAAGTTACTATCTTAAATAAACTCAAGACACCCTCTACCACAAACTCTAAACTTCTAATAAATTTAATTCTATTCAGACATCCAACCTTAAAATAGTCTATATTGTAGTAGGCCTAATACAAAAAAATTGAAATTAAAAGGACCCAGGTACTGTATGTCAGTTGGTAATGAAGTGAATGAGATTTCTAAAATATTACAATAGACCTATCTGGTAAAGGCCTGAGTCACAATATTCTAAGAAATCCTGTTTATATATGAGCCTACATATAGTTGTATCATATGAATAAATTGAATATTCAGATACTGGTACAATTTTGTAAGTTACAAAAAGTTCAGTTGACAAAGAGAAACTGCTTACATTTAAAGGGATCTTACAAGTATCTTATTCTATTGTGCTCATGTGAGAGATGAAAAATTAATTTTGATTGCTTGCAAATCTGGATTCGGCATTAATCCAGTTATATTGAATCAAATTTTCCTTAAATGCTGTTACAAAACCTCTTTTTTTATAAAAAAATGTTTTTGAAATGGGCTAATTTCTTATTTCTGTGTTTTTCATTTTCAGAAACTTGGTGAAAAGTATGCATCGAATGTAGAAAAATTCGAATTTCTCAATGATATGGTTCTCCACGATAAAGAGGCACATGAAATTACAGCCATAGATGCTCTCCTTTGGCTAAATAGAGCAAACCATCTGGTTCAGCGGTTTTTTGAGCTAATATTAGAAGACAACGCTAGCGAAGAGCCTAGTGATGATTTAACAAGGTTTCTTAAAGCTGCTTACAAAGAAACATTGAAAGAACATCATGGATGGATCGCTCAACATTTATTCACAGTAAGTAATCAATAATTGTATAATTATTATACATAGCTTCCAAAAATTTGGCTTAAAGCTATATAATATACAGTACTTATGTTATCTTCCTGTTAAATTCACTTCCTTCATCATATTTTATGGGGAGATATTAATAAGATTAAATAATAATAATAAGATTAATTAATTCATGAATAACGAGTCTAGTTTTGACTTGTTATTCATAAAGTATCATATTATTAAGAAAAGACTATTGAACATTAAATTTAGAATAAAAAAAATCTTTCATCTAATTTTTTATCTCTTCTATAACTTGTTAAAGAAATAACAGATTGAAAACATTTTTAATGAGTGGCTCATTCGCAAGTTGAAGTAGAAGGAATTTTCATTGGTATTAATTTTTGAATTTCCATCTTATGTCTTGATAAGATGAATATTTTGCATCCGCTCCAAGCGCAAAAAAGACTAGATTTTGGATTTAAGCACATTATAGAATTTAATGTTGCTTAGTTTTAGTTTCAGTGTACATGTTGGACACTATAATTTGTCATCTGATTGAATGGGTTGATCTCTAATCAAACAATTATTGTGACCTTCAACTTATTTGATGCCTTCCGTTACCAATAGGAAACTATTTTTCTGCATGTTCCTAATTACTCTTATTTAATTGACTGTGTTATCAAAATACACTCTACCATTATTCTACTGTTAGTAGGTAGTAATTTTGCTGTCTAATTGTAATAACAATTTTTACCAACAAAAAAGCTCTGTAATGAATGTGAAAGACAACTAAATGAATTTTAATTACAGTTTTCAGGTTTATTGTCTATGTATACTTTATCCCTGTTGTCTGTGGTATAGGATACATGAATTATCGTAGAGTTCTCTTTAATCCGGCCATTCAATACACCGGCACATCCAGTAATCCGGCACTGTGTTTCAGCCGAGAGTCATGGTGATTTTTCTACTTTGTAGACTTCTGTATCAGTCCATGTCTAGATTGTAGTTTGCTGTTTCATAATCACTGTTTCTTAATAATAATACTTCTAGTAAACAGTAAATAAAACTAGAAAGTAAACAACATTGCATTAGGTATATTCTGCACAGAAATTCAAACGATTGTTACCATAGTTTTTGTAAGCAATAAAAATGTAGTTTATTATAAAACTACTTCATTTTCTGATGCATTTCCACTAATCCAGCATGTTTGTTAAATCGGATTAACGAGATCCTACTTTAATAAAAAAATTTATTGTAAAATCGAAACAATTCTAAGAGGATAACAGTGTTGTAGTAAGTTGATGGGAATTTACCTTCATTTCAAGATAATTAATTTTTCTCACAGTTTCTCTCGAGAATGTGCCCCACAAGGAAGGATCTCGTCAATGTTCTATCTCTAGAGAGGGAAAACATGGAGGATCTAGTGTACAGAGATATGGAGGCTTTCACCAACAAACTAAAGGAGAACGTCACATACATCTTGAAATTCTACAAGGAACATGATCTCGAAAACTATCCAAAACCGTGATAGAAGATTCTCCAGACCTTCCCCAGAAAGCTTTAATCGTTGGTTGTGTGTTGGTTCGACTCAATATTTTTCTGAACCAACAAAAAATGTCCATTATGTGTTATTACTGTGTACATTGTAAGTGTTTTCAATCTTGCAATTTCCTCCACTTTTGATGCACTTATCAATGTTTAAATACTTCAATATTTATTGGATTTTTACTCGTGAGTTATCGTTTTTATATTTCGACACGATGATTTTGATTTGCTTCCTTCTGATCTGAAGGAGTCTTATTACTCGATGTAAAGTTCAGAATTGATGTTCATGTTAAATCCATCTGATCTGCTAATCTGCCTTTATGAGTAGATAATAGTTGATTATCATGATATTTCAAATTCCTTTCTATGGAACTTCTTCTCCTCCTTTCCCTTTCTCAAATTGACTGTTTACTTTTTAAGAAACGCTGAATATTTCAAGTTTTTATTTTCATACCAGGTGCCTGCTCCATAGAATTTTAGAAGTCCTGAAAAATAGGAAAATGCAGGCTAACACATGCTATCAATGTCTAGAGTGAACCCGCATTTTTCTTTTATCACAGGAATTCTACTATTTCATGTATCAGGCTCCTGATATTTCTCTATGAACTATTGCTGAAAGGTTCTAATATAAACAATAATTAATTAACTTATTGAGAATTATAATATTTATAATTGAAGAATTATTATTTTTATACCTGGACCAGATGCCATTTTTCAATATATATATTAATTTATGATAATGAGTAATGATCCAGCCCTAATAACTATTCTTTCTGTTGGAGTTATTCTTCATCTATTATTAAAATATTTCATCAATAAAAATGTCCATCCTTCTACTGGATGCTTGTATTTAACTTGTAATATGCGCTCAAATTATATGATGCTTTAGAAAGAAAATGAATTTACACTACAGCTAAACTATACATAACGAAACTTACTTGAAACAATGAAACGCCAAGTTACTCGATCTACAAAATATATTTATACTACTTTTAATTTTGACAAACTATCTCATTGTATTTTCTTTGTAAGTTCAGATAAAAATGTGTTCACTTTGTAATAAGATCTGATTATCGAGCTAAAATCATACATTTGCCTTTTCTAGTCTATAGCTTGGAAGTTGACTAAAATTCGAAAAAATCTTAAAATTAAAAAAGTCAAGTACAAAAATCCATAGACATCTGCATTTCACAATATATCACTATCACGATTACTGAAGAAGTATTTCTAAAACGACTTGCATTTTTATTATTTAGTTGATTCCCCGAAATCATGTATCTATTTCAATAATAATTGTGATAGGTATACAATAATGGAATATGAGTGGAAATAATTATTTTGAAAATAATTTAAGCTGAATTTACACTATGTAGGAAATTTAAAAACAAAGATTTCCATTCTTGTAGCAATGTTCTCAACATTTACAATATTTTTGTAGCAGTTAAAGCTACTTATTATAAACAAGTTTTCTTAGCATACACTCTTAAACGTTTTCAAAATGTTGGGCCTCTTTCACACCAGAGCGGTACGGGCCAGGATCGGACGTGATGACTGATGTATCTTGATGGGCGTATTCACACCAAAGCGTCAGAATACACCCATATGATTCATCAGTCAAAAAATTTTCAACCCGGGTTCGGACCGCACTGCTGTGGAAAAGGTCTTACATACAGCAAGTCTCTTTACATAGTGTAAATACAGCTAGAAGTGTAGACCTATCAAATTTATATGGAATTAAGAAGCTTATCATATATTTATTTATTGTCTTTAATACAAGACGAAGTTAGGACTCGCAGGTCCTCTCTTACACTTATCATCATTGGATTGTTATTCTTATATCATGTTATTCAGTTTTATTGTGAGTTTTGTGGGTACCAGAGCGATTATTGTCATTTATGATCTTGAAAATATAACTGCACCAAGTACTATCATAGCCTTAGATCATGTATAGAATATATGCTTCTATACATGGTCTAAGATCATAGCCCCCTCTAAACTACATTAGAGGGGGCTATGGATCTATTAAAAAATGTACAATTGATTGTATAATTATACATATTTTGGTAACAAAATATTATAAAAGCAATACTTTTACCTTTACTTTTACTTTACTTAGCAATACTTAACTTTACTTTACCTTTACTTTTACCTTTACGGTAACTGTTTTGCAAGGAAACTATTGAGATAATCACTGTATTGATCATGATGTACAGATTCAATATTTTCAACAGAAAGACAAAGTATTATATTTTTTAAAATCCCTTTTTGGATTGCTCAAGTTTAATTCAGTCGAAAATTCTTCATGAATCCTGTGTTTAGTGCACTCAAGTGATTCAGTATTCGCGAATTGCCAACGATTTGTATTTAAATTCATAATAATAATGTTCCAAATGATTCCAATTGTCTTGTTTAAACGATGCCAATCATCTGGCAACATGCATACAAGGCATTAGAGATGAGACAATAATTTATGATGAGCGATTCAGACGTAATAACAATCAAGTACAGTAATAACGTTCTCAATCCTCTGATTTCTATTATTTATTGGAGAATCATTCTATCTGATAATAGTTGTACAATCTAAATCTTGTTCTCTCCTTGTTCATTCAAAAAAATAGAAATGAAATGATAAGAAAAAAAGGAGATTGAAGGAGAAAATAAAAAGTATGAGAGGAAAGTCGAAAATTCAAAACTTATTCAAACTACTACTTAAGTTATTTAGTTTATCTATCGCTCAACTTGTTCTCTTGGATCTCATATTTGTACCCTGAATATTCACTCTCAGGTTTTCCATCCTACACGGTGCGTGTTATCTACTATCAATTTTCTGTATAGGTTGTAAATGTAATTGATATTTTTGGAAATAATTAAACTATCAACTGTTTTCCAAGTATTTTTGTGTAAAATGACAATGTTTGTAAAAATATAAATATATATATATCCAATCAATGTGAGTTATTTTATTTCCAGTCTCTTTTAAACTAGTTCAAGATACGAGTAATCTCGAAGATTGAGAAGATGCAAATGATAGTCTCTCAAGATTATATTCAAAGTATATTCATTTAATTTGGCGGATAGTGAATAACTTTCATTCATCATCTCTAAGGTGACGGGTGGTGTTATGTTAATTATTTCCACATAAATACTTTATATAACATGTAAAAACATAATTAAAAAAGAAAACAACAGAACATCACCCGTTACCATAGAAATGTTAAATGAAAGTTATTCGTTATCCGCCAAATTAAATGAATATAAGTTTATACCTAATAGCAAAGACGATAGGAAACTATAGGAAACTAAGTATTCTAATTGTCTTTGCTAATAGGTAGTTATTTGTTTTAAGAGGTTTCACAAAATTTTATAAATTCTATCTAGATTCAGATTGTTAGTATAAACAACATGCTGGAAGTTTCCTCGAATTAGTGGTTTGAGTTCTATTATAAAAAATTGAATAAGTTTTTCAATGTAGGCTACTGCAAAATAATTCAAATCGCTATTATTCCCGATGTTTTACTCAATATGGGAGGAGCAAAATATAGTGATACAGATCAAGGATTCAATAATATTCTGTCATAAGTACTACAATATTGAATATTACATAGTACATACAAATAGCATAATACACAATAAAGTACAATATAAAATACTCAATTTATTTGTGAGTAGTTGGAGGTAGAGGATAGTAGATGGATTAATTGATAGATAGATAGAATATGCAATTCTTTAATATTTTTCTAACAATGATATAGTAAAAATAATTTTGGTCCCGTAGGATAACGTTTACGGCAGTGATCTAGGGAAGTGGATAAAAAATGAAAGAACAAATGCGGTACAATAAATTATTTGTTGGGGAGTCCGATCTCACATGATGTCAAAACTTCAATTATCTATCAATGAACTTAACAAAATTAAAATTTAAAAATAAAATTAAAATTTAAAAAATAAAGAAATTTGAATTTTGAAATTAATTCTTGAAATGCATAGAATCATCTTGGAATATTTTATTAGGTGATTTCAAAATTACAATAGATACTTCTGTATGCGACTAGCTTGGTGCGTAGACCGAACATATAAGTATCTTTTTAATTTCACTATCAGTGATGCCTGAATCCACAATGAAAGAGATTATAATTGCAGCAGTTTTTAAAAGGGAACCTCTATGGAATCCATTTCATAAGCATCATAAAAACGTTATAATACTGAAAAAATTGTTGGGAGAAGTTGCCGCGGAAGTGAATGAAGATCTACAGATGCAATTAACCTGGGAAGAAGTGTTTCTCCATCTCCTAGCAAGATCCTAGAATCATCCTAATATGAGAGCGAGCTATCACATCAAACAGAAAGAAACAAAGCATCTTGTGATGCACGGCAACAGGACCGTTTGAAAATAGAGAAGATAATGCTTGATGTGTTGGAAAAAGACAGTTTACAAGAGGACAATAATGATTTACATTCCAACAGAAAGTGAAGAGAGTTAATATAATTATACTATATAGCTGTAATCTCCACTTACTAATTGTTGGGAGAAACAAAGAAATTTCGATGAAGGAATAATGAGGGATAGAATAGAATTACAAATTAATTATAAATTGAATGAGTTCGAAGTAACTCATGAAGTAACTCACGAAGTAACTGATTGACTATGTCTATTGCACTATGTGTTTAATGACAATAAAGAATTCTATTCTATACTAACTAACTCAAAAGCGCCCCTATCATTGTGAGTAAAAATGTTAATTACATGATGAAAAATGACTTCATGTCAGTGGTTCGAGTAAAAAATTGATAAGGTACTTATCATTAGAGACTTTCATTCCAGCTTAATCAACCTTGATTCCGGTAACTTGAGAGATTCACTTTTCATAGAGGTGTGTCTAATCTCGTCCAAAATGATGTGTGACCTCAGGCCGATCAATTCGTACAAGTTCTTCGGCCATATTCAAGTAGGCTAGATATTCCACAGAGTCCGGCGTAGTGTCGTAATGATAGTGACCTCCTTCACCATGCAAACTGAAGCTGTGGAAGTGCTGAACTCTCAAATCTAGGCCCTGCAAATAAAAAGGAGGAAGTGATACAATTTTATTAAATATAATTTTATGGAGTTTAATACTATCGCTGAAAAATTAAAAACAAAATGTTTGAGATTATAGCTTGATAATACAATGATAAAAATATGTATAATCTTTAAAATTAGAACTAATATTCCAATATTTATATTATAATATTAATATTTTAACATTATTTATTCAAAAATATTATTTATTAATATTAATAATTTTATTGAGTGTAATACTATCGTTGCAGAATTGAAAAAACAGGAGATGAAGCTTGATAATGAAATCCAATGTTATCAAGATAATCCATAATCTTATAAATTAGAACTCATAAATATTTTTCAAATAGTCGAATAGTTCACTTCTCGAACAAATTTATTTAGTCCAAATATCCAAATCCGGAATATTTAAGTAAGTGTATGATGCCTAAGTTATTAATGAGCATCGAGTCTTAGAACTAGTGAGTCAGGTATTGCTGAAAGGTAATAAAGCAATAACCCTAATGATCTAAAATGTTTGTGACAAGTTTACCTTATACATGAATTTTTATATCATTCGCAAGAAGTTTCATCAACTATCCTCACTCTTTTCTTATCTCTTATTTTCACTTTCATGTATTATAGTTTTATTCCTATCAAAAACATTATTATTGAATTTATCATTACTACCTTTAGTTTTTTTTCATCAAGAAATAAGTTATCTTTGCATTTAGATTCTTTTCGTTAAGGGAGTTTTGCTTCAACAGACTCAAGCCTAGAAACAATTGCCATTTTTAAATAAAAAAATCAGACATGCTCAAAATCCATATGATTCCCAAATAAAAGTTTCTAGATAATGTACAGAGGAAAATTGGAAGTAAAAAGGAGACAGTGTAAAACGTCACAAATACATGTAGGCCTAATCGTTTGTTTTCTCTTGAATACCCAACAAATGTTTGAAAAGAGGTTAATTTTGAGTCTTCTATAGGTAGTTGATTGAAAAGATACTCTGAAAAGGGTAGAAATTATAATGCAGAGTGATGAATAAATGTGACAACATACAAAATATGAAAGACTGTCTCAAACAATACAATATTATACAGTATAACAGGTGCTAATAATAATATTTATTATACAGTGTAACAGGTACTATAACAGTGTAGTACTATAACAGGTTTATTAACAGTGTAAATAATACTGTACCATGATTTAATAGCAATTGAATAATAATTGCAATAACCCATTTCCTTCTATCTTAATATGTATTTGTCAATGACAGATGTTTTTCAAAATCTCTCAAAATGGGTTCAGATTTGAAAAAAATATTGTTCTTGTTGATAAGAATTCTTACAGTGTCATTAATTAAAAATATAAATGATTGATTTATTGAGGAGTTGAACATTCAAAGGGAATCGCCAGCATGATAAAGAAAATATTGAATAATTTGACTTACAGGATCGACAGACATGAGAATGCCAAGTGCCACAAGAGGTGCCGACATCTCATGGAAGGTCAGCCAGCTATTCAGCTCTTCTTCTGTGTGGATTGGAGTTTTGGAGAAATCTGA
Organism: Laodelphax striatellus; assembly: GCA_017141395.1. Classification (NCBI taxonomy): domain Eukaryota; kingdom Metazoa; phylum Arthropoda; class Insecta; order Hemiptera; family Delphacidae; genus Laodelphax; species Laodelphax striatellus. The sequence continues at coordinate 6,982,675 of CM029539.1, forward strand.
CATCACATGCTGCCTCACCTTTCCCTCCTTCACTAGGAATGCACCACCAAGTCCTAGAATTAAAACAAAACATGTAGAAAAGTCAAATTCCTCGTTACTTTTGAAATACGAAATGGGAAAAACGATAAATCATTAATTAAAACATCCAACCAAAGGGAGAATGAATCATTACTTTCGCTGACGTTTGATAATATAGAGAGACATTTTCGTGACACTTACCAACCGCTTTATCTCCAAATTGACTTTTGAGAGCTTCTCTCATGGAAGTGACAAAGTCCTTAGTGCCAGTACGTTTCTTGACATGAACTTTGATGACCTGTGAAAAACAAATAATTAAAAAAATAGCAAATGTTGAATAATCAAATGTTTAACATGTTATTCGGTAGCCTAGTTTTTTTTTAACTTGAAAACTAAAAATTGTAGGCCCATGCCATGATTCAACAGCAAAGTTGGAAAGACGAGGTGTTTCTACAAATTATATTGAAATGTTCAGAGTGAATATATGGATATTGATTATAGAGAATGTACAAGTAGCAAATATAACTTTTTTCAGTGTAGCATACCGTACAAAAATCCTATTTGTGATAATGAAAACCAAAAATACAAGCATGCTTACTGGCTACTAAGTTTTGTTAATTTTCTTAAGTCTACTTGTATATAATTTTTCTCTGAGGTTGTTAAAATAGTTGTTCAGTAGAGAGCTCAATAGTTCAAGTCAACAATAATTTCCATTTCTCGATCTATGCCCAGATATTCTGGAGGAATCACTTCGTCAGACACTAATACTTTAGTGCAGTGGTTCTCAAACTGGTGTAAGCGTACCCCTCGGGGGTACGCAAAAATGTTTAGGGGGTACGCGGCCGACCAACAAAAAATAAACAATCATTTAAATGAATCTAAAAATTCCATAACCGCTACAAATCTTCATATTATGGCGATGATGAGTGTAAGTTCAAATTATGACACTACTTTTAATTTATACTAATTCATTTCTCCTATAATACAATACTCCATTGGAGGAGTGCTAACATCTTTATTTTTATTCCCAGTAACTGAGAAGGGGTACCAAAAAGGCTTTGTTAAACGGGTTACAGAATATAAATAAGTTTGTTAACCACTGTTTTAGTGAATACTTCAACAATTCCAAAAACAGCTTACCTTTCCGGGTTTGCCCTGAGATAAGAAAAAGTTTGCCAGTAAAGCACATTTGGTTTCAGTCTTGGGTAGGACTTGAACTTCAATTTTATCTCTCTGATGGTTTTCCAATTTGACAATTCGTGTTCCAACTACATTCTCCTTACCTTCCTCAACGATAAGATTCGCTATCATCTGAAAGAGAATTTACTATTGTTATCCTTTCAACGTTTCACATTTGGTTACTTAGAATAACAGGTGAAGTATTGTATCATAAACTACAAATGTAAAAGACTGTGTTTATTGGTACTTTATTATATTCTGTGATTCACTTTTGAAAATAATAATTATTAAATTTATGATAATTAAATATGATATAAATGATTGTACATGTAATCATATACATGATTACATATTATAATCTATGTAAGAGGTTTAGTATTCCTTCAATTCATCGAGTGTTTGGCGATACATATCTTCTACGAAATAAAACTTATTCCCAATTTCCCCACCCACAAAAATGAGTTATTATAATAGTTTACTCATATTGAACAAAATTATTCCATGATGAGAATCAAAATATAATATTCGTACTCTAACATTTGCAGACAAAAGTCTGCAAAACATCTTAGTAAAAAATTCAATTCAATGAGTTGTAACTTCGCTCATATTTGATATAGGTAATTATAAATATAGATGTTGAAATTATAGATGAATTACTCTTCTTAAAACACAAACAAAATGCTCATATTTGATCGCCATGAATCTTCGACATGACTGCTCTAGAGTCTAGCCAACCGCATTCTGGAGAATGTCTTTTTCGAATGAAAAATGTGAGTTTCTTGGATAAGCGATCAACAAACAATGTTGTTCCAAGAATAATTGTGATGTTTCCACAATCAATGAAAATTGTGCTGTTGATAAACTACCAAAAATTGAAACAATTATTATATTAATAAATGGGAGTAGATAAGAGAAGGCGAAAAATAATATTGCGGGAATTTGAAGACTTAGGTACTGACAGCTAACCACGAATGGCATAATTGATTAAAGCTAATCAGAAAACCGATAGCCTAATGGATTTTGGATTCATATCAAACCGCAAAGTGAGTTACTGTTATGAATAAATGAGTATAAAATCGGTAATAGAATTCAGATACCATATTGTTTTGATAGTATGAAAGCATTGTTAGCGATTGAACTAATAATAGTCTAATTATACCACAAACTTGAATTGTCAATGTTATCATTCGTTTTAGAAACAAAACCACGGTTTTATTGTTACAGTATAAGTAGAAAGACCCATTTTTACTTTCAATAATCAATTAATATCTTCTTCTTCATGTGCCTTCTCCATGGCGGAGGTTGGCTATCATGATGGCGATTTTTATTTTATTAACAGCTGCTCTGAATAGGTCATTAGAGGTACACTGCAACCAATCCCTCAAGTTGCACAACCAAGATATTCGTCTTCTCCCCAGTGATATCTTTCCAGTTATTTTTCCTTGCATAATGAGGTGCAATATTTCTATTAATTCTATCAACTAGTTCTATTCAGTTAACAGAATTTTCTATACTAAAGTCATATACACATAAAAAAGAAACTAATAAATTTAAAATAAGAATTAGAACACAATAGATAACAAGTCTGTTTGATAATAATTTTTTGCACAATTTTTCTATGCAGTCACAATTTTAGTGTCTTATTTTGTGTTCTATATGTGGTACATTGTCATATAAGTAGAAACCTGCAATTAAATGTTAACCTGAAAATTATAAGTAGAAATGTGGTTGCTTTCTTAATATGTGGTTTATATTGTTAACTTGTTATATAAAACACAAAACATTTTCATAAAAATTAATAATAATGGGAAAAATGGTGAAAAGAAATAAGTTGATTAACATACCTCACTATTGGTTCCTACATAATGGAACGGCCCAGCTCCGGCTCCAACAATGAATGCAGGTTCAACCGAGCAAATTTTTCCCAGCAAGGAGCAGTCGTAATACCGCGATTTGTCCACATTTGGCAAAAGGTACGGTGGTCCACCAACATCCACTATTTTTGGGGAACCTCCTAGACCTGGGAAATTGAAAACAAATGGAGTGTGTGATAAATTGACAGAATTTCAAAATAGAAACAGAGAAGATATAGTTGGAACATGAGTAGATATTTGAGATTGAAAGTGCTTCAAATATATATATTCAATAAATGAATTGGAGATTGTGAAAAGTATCAAGTTTTCAGCAAAGAGGAAATATTGAGGTTTATTGATCCATGTTGGTATGATGACTTGAATTATTCATGTACTGCAAGAATTGACAATACATGACAGTTTCATTAACTTATAATTATTTATTAGATAGAATGAGAATTTTCTTAAAATGAGTCTTTCATATGTTTTGTCCTACATGTTTTGCTCATACAAGTAGTGTGTCTTATCGTATCCAATTTTGATAAATTTGAAAAATTATAACTAAGAGGACAAAATCAGACTATTTTATTAATCAATTTCTAATAAATGTATGTTCAACATGAATAATAATGCTAATCGTTTGACCCGCCAATATATAGAATTCTCTACAATAATAAATTCCGGATTTCAATTTTCCTGAATTATTGAATTTTAAATTGATTAATTAGTATTATACATTATTACTTTACATATTATAACATTACAGTTTATTTATTAGAATAATTATTCGATATTATGCCTCTGATGTTGGAGGTCTAAGTTATAGACTAGCCTACTGAGATGAAAATAATTTAGTAGTGAAGTAATATCCAAACAGAATAAATCTTAAGAAGTAAACTGAAAATATTCCAACATAAATTCAAATTTATTAGATTTCTAAATTTCACATAAGAGACAATAATGAATGACAATGGGCTACCTTTAGCAGCTAGATGAAAGGGTTCCTGGGTCAGGTCAGGGCAGTCTTCTAATGAAACATTGACGGTTTCAAAATTCTCCTTCAAACCGTTAGATAATGCTGTAAAGAAGGAGACATACAACTGAACAAAAATTTTACATAAACTTACAATCGAATGCCCAACAATTGTATATACAATGAGAAACAATATATTTACATAGAACAACAATAATTTACATTGAACAACAACACTGAATATGCAATATTTTTCAATAACAATTGAACAAATGACAAGCAAAATTTTTAATGAAAACCCCAGGAAACTACTTGGACTTGCTAATTTTTGTATAAAAATATTTAATAAATGAGTTGTTAAAAAGTGAGTTAATCCATATTGTTGCCGGCTCTCACCTTTCACAACATCGTCAAACTGCGGTTGAAATAATGCTTGTCGTTCGATCCTGTTTGAAGTTTTATCAGTGGAAACTTCCATTTTCAGATACTACGATACTAAACTGGACTCTAAACACTTCTCACAATAACTGTCACGGTATCCTAATAACTAATGACGTTAAAAATTAGAAAAACTACAATTAAACTCCAATTGCGTAAGCTGTTATCAAGAAAACTACGTCAACCTTTCAAGTGTCAAAACAAGAATGCCGTCTGCTTTACTACTGATCGGTGATCAGCTGTTCAACTGGTTTTGGTTACATTATCATAGCTTAAAAAATAAACCGCTAGGCGCGCTGTACTAAGTGGCGCTGCATTTAATTGTACGATTAAACTTTATAACTTTTTATCTATGATTGTGGTTTTTGGTTTATGGTTTGTTTCGTTCACACATTAATGACATTAATTCAATGTAGCCCTATATTTAAAATTGAAGTCTGGGGAAAATAAATATAATTTCTAAAGAGAATACTTTTAAATTTGAATACCAATAAAGTAGTCTATAACATGAATTATAATCAATATCAATTTTAGAACAGGTTGTTACCGTATCTTATTATTTTCCATTATTAGGGAGCTGTCAAAAACTTATGAATAAAATTATTCCAACTACTCTGGGTGCTAGGCTTCCAAGTCCAAACGGCTAACTAGAATAATAAATTAATATAGGAGCTCCAGGCCGGTCTTTGAATAATTTTCGTCACTTCAAACACTCCCTTTTCACGTTTACAAGCTTGAACCTTTAAACCTTTAAGAAAATCTTATCTTCTTGGAGACTAATAATAAATTTTCAATAAGGAAATATAGTAGGCTATTCTACAAAGTGAATTGCAGTACGGTAACCTAACGTATCAATACCAATGGATACAGAGTTTAGTAATTCTGTATTCATTGTCAATACTGTAAATATTGAGCTGGGATACCACGGCAAACTCATTACTTGCAGCATCACATACTACTCAATATTCTCCCCAACAGTTTTGCAATATTTCATTTGGAAACTTAGTTATTCAATCCAATTTTAAAGATCTCTGAATCCAAACGCGCATCTCGATTTGAAAGCATACTCCGGATGAAATCGAAAGAAAGCGTTTATAAATTTTTGAGGCTGCAGCCGTAGTAAAGTTTGTGAGTGATTTAAGAGTTAAACTTTTGAGTCGAAATTAATTTATCCGGAAAGTAGCAGCTAGCAGTCGGTACCGTACGACGATTGTATCTTTGGAGAGCAGCTACCTAGCTAGACACGGTCCGGCCATAAATTTACTTCAAACTCTTGTATAAGAGGTGGAAAATGAATTGTCGACTATAAATTTTCAACCGAGATAGCTTCTAAGCTTTTAATTTCAGAAAGTGGGCCAGTGGCTAGACCAGACGACACTGCATTGCTGCCATCATATCTGAAACTCTGATAAACTTCCCCTACATGTTATCAAAACAGAGCAGCCTGCAGCGCAGAGTAATACAATAGGTTTCATGAAATTTGCTCCGACAATGAACGCAAATTTCCGTACTAATCTAGATTGCATCTTTTTGCTCTGAAATGCTCTCAATTTTCTTGCGAAGCAGCACTAATTTGTTTTCCTCTTTGTCCTTAATAGATTCTACTATGAGCTACGCGTAGGTGATGAGATGAATCTCATCTGAGTTTTCTTTTTTTAAAGCTTCAACCAGAAACTAAATATTAAGGTTAGTGAAGTCTGTTCTCCAAAAAACATGATACTGTAAAACTACCCAGTACATGCAAAAAAGTATGGGAGGGATGTCAGTGTTGGGAAATGCATCACAAAAAAATTAATGAAACGTGAGTAATTCCTCAGTTGAAACTTGGGAAAGTTCCAATAAATTGCTGACTTGTCACTGGGAAAAAGTGACTTAAAAGACTAGATGAAGTATTGGAGATAGAAATTCGTATACTAAAATAAAAACTTTGATGAGAGTTAATTTACTTTGAAAAATAGAATGAATCTTGTGAATAGAAGAGCCTGTTATTTGATATTTTCTTGTGTTCACAAGCTTTCATTCAAGTTTCTTGTCTTTAAAGATCGAGATACTATAGTTTGTTTATACATAGATTGATCGAATGTATTCGATAAAACATGTAAAGAAGAACCATAGAGTACTATCCGATAATATAATATTTGGAAAAATCAAGCATTTATGGTTCTAATTGGGATGGTCATTCTTAACACAATCTTAATTAGTATCTTCTTCTTCTTTGACTTTGTCTTATCTCATTTAAATCTAAATTAGTATATTCTGAGCCTATTATACAGTATATTTCCATATCTCGAAATCTGTCATGAATGATAAATCATATAAATGAACATCCTATGTAATTTTGAAATTTGTTGGAGGAATATGATCTTATCCTTATACAAGCACCAATCATCTAGGAGAAGTATATTTAAAATAATTTGAAGAGTTCCCGAAGAAATTCTCATTGATTCTGTCACCAATAAAATGATCGCTAACCTATGCATCCATACAACTTCCCAGTCTCGTGGAATGAGAATTATTTTGTATCAAGAATACACAACGTTTAGTGATCAAATTTCAAATGTAATACAAATTTCTGTAAATTGGCGAAAATCTTTATTGGATTCGGTTTCTGTTTTCAAAGTTTTTATTGATGAAGAATTACTGTGAAAATAATTTTATACGTTCAAAAATATTATTTTTATACGCTCAAAACTCATTCGATCCATCTCATAAGAACCAGAACACATATAAAATTAATAGAGGTCGAATATAAGACTAATTTATAACAACATATAAAATCCATTCTATGAAAGTGTAGAGTCGAAGATTGCTGAATGAGCTGGAATCTGGAATAGAGACAATTGGAGAAGGAAACTTACAACCATCACATACGGCGGAGAATTGTGCTAAGTTTCTCAAGAAGGAATAGAAGAAAAAGAGGGAGAGAAAGATAAAGAAGAAGAAATTGAGAGAGTGAAGTGAAGAAGACTTGAGTATCACCCAGGAAAACTGTCTCTCTCCTTATCAGGTAAAATGGTTGTGAAAATCTATCGTTATGAAAGTTTTCCGTTTATTAAAAACAAACTTGCAACACGTTGCCTCACTCAGGAGAGAAACTGAACAGCAGGGAGTTTCTTCTCTTCGGCAAACTCGAGTGTTATGACTCTCTGGAGAAAACTACCTTTCTATATACGAGGGCAAATAATCGGAAAAGGGATTTCGTTTACTCCAAAATGCGATGACATAGTTTCACGATGTCTTTTTGAGAGGGTTGTTTCTCGAGGCTTTGCTGAATTCAGTTACTTCAACTGTAAAACAGAATATGCTATGCGATGGAAATGACTAATTAATTATACCTCACTCATCGTTGTATTAACTTGAAATATCCTCAACAATAGAAATAACTAATTAATTAAAGAAAGAAAAGGACAGTGATAATGTCTGTTACCTAACCACTATTTTATATTATATGATTAATTACCTCACTCATCGTTGTATCAAATTAGAATATACTCAACAACAGAAATACAAATAAGGTAACTAATTAATTACCTCAACCACCGTTGTATCAACTTTATTGAGAGATATTCTGGTTTTTGAAAATTTTATTAATGAATCTTTCGACTTGAATGACATAAATGATAAATTCGTCCGTGATTGAAAAAAATTAGCTTTAGTGTTCGTTATTTTTTCAACCTTGGAATTAAAGTGTATTTTTTTATCAAACTACAGCATAGCTTCTAAAATGAGGTACAGTATTTAGACTTTTATTTGTGTAATGAATTTCTGTTGATTCCATCAACCGTTTTTTCTTCCATGAGTGATTTAAAAGTACCGCATTTGTACTGAAAAATAGTTTGTAGTGACATATTAAAGTCAGATGAGATAGTGAATTAATTTATGAGTAATACGAAATTAACCTTAAAAATCTTTGTACATTCCTTTAAAAGTTTCCTTGTTTGTCAGTAGTTAATTAAATCAATATTTTGTTGAAGAACGTACTGTGGTAGTAGAAGACAATATCTTAAGTGTTGTAAGAACATATATAATTATCTTGGAATCAGCAGTCTTGTGTTGTGGGTGCGTCACTTTGATGTGGCCTCAAAACTATAACACAAATGAAACTAACTAACTATACAAGTTTCTGAACCTAGAGTTCAATAAGAACAAATTTGTCTGTTCAAATAGATGGTACTGTATGTAATTTGAATGCATACAAATTTATTGTCAAGCAACGAAGTTTCTTGGGTCTCCTAGTTTGGGCCAACTATGTGTACAATAAATATTATAAGACGCTTATAACTATTCCACTCCAAAGTTCCTTCCTCCTACGACAGTTTAATCAGGATGTTTGAATAGATGGCGTGTATCCTGTAGCCTAGGTATGAACTGTACAACAAAAAACTCTTTGTTGTAGTTTACCAGAGATATGAAACTACCTCTAATTTGAAGTTTGATTAGGACACGTTTGAGGGTTGAGCAACTGTGGAATGGATGAACATATCTTTCACTTTGACAGTTCCTACGTGCGACCAAACAAGAATAAACATATCCTTCGCTAAGTCTTTGACAGTGACACGATTCGTGTGGAGCGTCTTCTGGAGGAGAAGCGAGTTGAGACTCATGACAGCTTATGAAGGGGGGTGAAGGGGGAAACAATGGGGGGATTTGCGGCCACTTTCAGGGACATCTTGGAGCTGTTTCCTATTGTCTTTCTAGTTCCCCACTTTGCCACAGCAATTGTGTACTTCGTGCTTCGTTCTACATTGCGGGAAGCGAGCGCTGCCAGTGACGTATCGTACCGTACCCTACCGTACCGTATTGTGCCGCACGGTGTGAAGCGGATCCACTTTCACCGCATCAAAACGACGCTTTCCCATTGGTCGACAAGCGCTTTCGTTGTTAAACGTTCATTGAACGTTTCAAGTGCGATTCAATGCGGATGAAACGCACATAAAATGAGGAACAGATGGAGTGCACTTTAGATAGCCGCGTCTATATAGTGGCTTCACTTTTCAGCGATGGCTTTCGAAGTCGGCTGGAGCAGCTTGTCAAATTTTATAGCCTGGTGGAATTTCGAGAATGAGTGGTTACTTACATTGGCTACAAGAATTCAATCAATATTGTAGTGCGATAGCTTGCAACAATGTATCCTGGATAAAAAACGTGTTCAATAAGAGTAGCACCAAGCCTAATAAATAATGTTATACCTTTTGGAATGTGGATATTGATAATACCACAATCATTATTCACGTTATTTATCCAGTATTGATGCAAGCTACCGCACTACAATCATTGTAATAGATTGTTGAATCTATAATATTATAATAGATTGTATAATGTTATATCTGAAGTTCTGAGCTGTTTATTTTATGAACTACAACTATTTCACAAGAATCAGCTATATTAGATTAAGAAATAGATAGGCTATAGATTATTATTTTCTCTCTTATTATATCTTTTTATTTTGTGTTGTCCTTTGAAGAAAAAACTGTAACAAGTGATGTTATCATATTCATACAACAAGTGTTGTATTATTCCATTTTTGATGTGCAAAATAAAAGGTTATTCTAATTTGAATAATTATTATAGAAATGTTGATTGTAGATAAATAACAGATAGTAGATTATATATGTAATAGATAACATGTTTACAGAATATTCATAAATGATGTTTTTATGAAACACCATTTCATGAGAACAATAGTTTTTTCTTCATTCATAAAAAAACATTGTTTCTATGAAATGATGTTTCACAGCTCTTCCATTTTGTCATTCCGGATAATAACTTCTCAGTCATCTTGCAATTAAGAGTGGAAATGGAGATTTTCTCACAATATTAGTCGAGTACGTTTCCAATATCAATTGCATGAGATTCAAAAATCATCATTTCTTGTGAAGAAGTCCTCTTTTTAGATTGAAATTTCATAGCAGTTGTTGAAATTACACATTTTATTGAAAATTTTCAAAGCGCTCTCATGAAAACATACCTTATATTGAAGTTTTCTACGTTATACCGTTTCCATTTTTATTTGTTTGTTTGTCAATGGCTCAACAGCCCTATGTGGGCTTAGGCCTACCAGCTGGTTGTCATTTTCACATCCACTTGACTTTATTTTATTTCATTTTTATTACATGGTTATGATATTGATATTGACATTGACGTAGATATGCAATCTATTTTGTATGATATATTCGTTTACAAAAAACAAATTAATTATTTCTTCATCATATTGAAGAATTGTTAAGTTATTTACAGTATAGTTGGGAGAATTTGTTCCAAAGAGAGAACTCTCACAAAAAATTATCGACTGTTGATTTGAGAGGTCCCATTCCTACAGCTTTATAATTTTTCCTTCTACAACAGGGAAAAAGTTTAAAATGCGTTGAAAAACGTATGCCAGTTTTTGTTTTTCACGAGGCTCAGCTTCCCTTCCAAAAGCAAAAATACTGCAGTATGTTGGAGGAAAACAGTTCAAATGTGAGCTTTGATATTTCTAAAAGGGTAATTTCCTCTTACACAAAAAAAGTCGTACATAAACTTAGTTTAGTTGATTTCAAAGTGAACTTGTATTCAAGTTGTGTTGAATGTTGTTTGTTCGACTTGGAGAATGTCACAATAATTGAGAGTTGGAACGAGGTGGTCGAGGAGGAGGAGGGGTGGAGGAGAGGGAGGAGGGTGATTAGTAGGAATGGGAAAAGGAAAATAAAAGAGGAAAATAGTGGAAAACAATGAGAAACTTCCAAACCACTTTTTTCTTTGCAGAACGGCGAGACTGACGCTGTCATCAAGAAGTCAAAGACTGGCAAAACTAGCAGCATTTCAAACTTCTCTGAATGGAAACTTTTGCACATTATTCCACAAATAAGGAAAGAAAGTTGCTAGAAAAGTTAGCTGTGGCAGTCCCACAGAGCATAACTGATACTGCGGTTTTAAAACTTGGATAATAACTTGGCAATTTATCGCTTGGTGTGGATGCCAGAATAATGGTGAAGTGCGTTTATTTCTTATAGTATGGGGCGCATCTGTGCTCCAATGACGTACAACTTGTACTAAAGTTTCGGATTTGATGAAATTCGGCTCTCACTCACCCCTACACTCTTAAATCAATTACAAAATGAGAAAAAAACTGTTTTATAGCAGTACTCGATTGCTTGTACAGCTGCTGTTGAATATGAGGGAGAATACTTAATTCTATTTACACTGTTTCCAGAGAATCATTACAACAATTATTGGGCAATAACCCTCCTACAAAATAGCCTTAATCATTAGTCTTCCTCATAGCTATAAAATAAAAAGTGATGGAATTGATTTTTGATCACGATTATTAGGCTGGCTTTCATTGGTTAAAAGGAAGCAAAATTGATGGCTTGTAACGAACGAAAACCTGTGGAAAAGATTGTATGCGATCTTGAAGAAGATGAAGTAGTGGGAAGAAAAGAAAGATTATATTTCCTCAATATTACTTTTTTTACAGGTCTTTTAGAACCTACGTTATTGAGCAAAATTTGCTCAATAGGCTGAAATTTGCTCAATTTAATGATAGGCTTAAAAGTAATCTTCTCGTATCTCCAGAACTTTTAAATGTTTATGATCATGGAATGTTTATGGCAAAAAGAAAATTAAAAGATAGTTTCAAGAGCTAGAGTTGTCTTTGTTGGACTTACTATTAAGTATTAAAATAAAGTATTTCACTATTAGTGAAACGAAAATTCAAGGAAAGTTATAACAAGTTCTGAAGACCTCTGAGACAGCAACCATTGTCAATAGAAAAAATAGCAGTATTAGACATTCTACTTTACACAGTCATTTAGAATGATTTTTTTCAAATAAAACTGTCAAGTAACCTTTTTTATCATTTCACCCTTCAACATCAAATTCACAAGTATTATTTCAAATAAAATTCTATGGCTTGCTCAGTTGATAACTTCTTGGTTAGATACAAAAAATGTTAAGATGTAAGTAAAACTGAATGATGATTGTTTCATTGTGAAAGGCTACCCTTATTTCTTCTAAAGTCTCCTTATTTTCCTTGTTACTTTATTCTTATTTTCCTTATTATTTTAATCTAATTGTTCGTTCCGCGATTATCAAGTGAACGAATGAATAATGAAACAAATAATAACATGCTTCTCATTTCTTCATCTTTATTGATGTTGATTGAGAAGTTCAGCCTGAAGCGGCCAACAATATTGAAAACTCAATTATTATTTCTCTCGATACGGAAATGGACTGTTGTGAAGTTTCTCTAATTCGCTTCAGTGCAGCCTTGACTTTGCATAATTTATCCTTTTTATCACTCAAGCGACTTTTGCAGTTCAAAACATGATAATAATAAGCATAATTTTGTTGCTTACATTTAAAGAACAATTGAGGAAGTTGAATTAACTGACTTCATTGTTTGAGCGCACGGGCTGGCGAAGAAAAATGAGCACCACTAAAAAAAGAAAATAATGAGAATGGGGTGAGCCTGTAAAAAATTAATAAGCTTTCACAAAGAGGATTCAGGCAGCGTTGAGCGGCTTACCTTCCACAAGGTTGAGCAAGGAAAATGTTCTAAAGATTTTTTGCGAAGTTTGTTGATTGCCGTATTGGTCAGATGATTGTAATAATGATTGTTTAATCCACGGTTCGTTACTAGTGGGTGGAGGTGGGATCAATTAAGGGGGGGGGAGGTAAAAAAAAGAAAAGAGCGGATTGGATGTAGACCTAATTATTCGGGAAGAGTTTTTATTAAGGCCAGAACAGACGAACAATGTCTGGAAAAGGTGGAGAGCCCTGGAAAGACGTGTAATGAAATTTTCCTCCGTTCTTACAATTTCCTCCCCCCCCTGCTCACCACCCTGTCTGTTGCGCCTCACTCAAATCTCGTTCAGTCTGGATAATCTCCACCTTCCCTCTTTTAAATTCACCTTTTTTCCTATCCTTCATTATTTAACCTTTCGCCTGTTTAATAAAATGTTACAAGTCCTTTGAAACAGGAAAAGCTGATTATAAGACAGTCACACACTAGACGGTCACACTCTAGCGTGCCGAAAATGATGAGTAAGAACTTATCTAGTGTGTAGGCATCGTCAGTTGTTCCTGTTTTATAGGACTTCTAAATTGTCATGAAACAGGCCACAGGTCTTATTTGTCCTAATCAATATGATTGACCCATCATAAGATGTTTTGCATATCTGTATTGCTATATTGCTGTAGTGAGAGTGGACTTAATTATTATTTTGTACCAATAATAATATTGTAATGCAGTAAGTAAACATCAATGAATATTATTTTTGACGATAACAATGAGGAGTCTATTGAAAATAGTTGGTTTGGAGTTGGAATGTGTAGTGGAATATAGCTAGACTTTCGTATTATATAGCTTGAATTTCAAACAGGATTTCGCCTACAGCGTTCAACTCTGAATTGTTTTAATAATGCAAATAATTGTTTTAATAATTGTTCTATAAAAATAGTCAAATCACATAGTAAACAATTTTCTGAAACATTATCATCATCGGACACATATCTCAAGTAGAATAATGGAGAAGAACTGAAATGGAATTAATTTTCAATTTTCTTGGAAATTGTATTATTGGTTCTTATAAATAACCTGGCTCTTATTTACTGAGTTTTCCATTCTCCAATAATTGGAGTCATGTCAAAATTCTCGTTTAATTTCTGTAATAGAAATGCATGGAAGAGATGAGAAATAAAAGCATGATTCCACTTAAAACTAACAGGAGCATTTCCAAACCTTGCCTACTGTATAACAAATGAGAAGTTGGCAAATAAAAATCCTCTCACTTGCATACCCTTGGGTAATATTCTCTTCGTTGTTATTTGGGTTGAATCGTTTTCAACTCCATATTTCCGATTTTCTTTTTTGATCCATTCAGAAAACGGATAAGGCACAAAAGGTGGTTATTGTATCTCTTTCCTTCTCTACCCTTTATCTCTAAATTCTCTTCTCTTTCGGTTCTCCTTCGTAATCGTTTCCTGGAGGGAACACGCTGTGAGACCTAATTAAAACATTCATATTGCGTGATGGGAGATTTCATTCCCTCCTATCTCAGAGAAAACCAAGCGTAACCTCTGTTCATTTGTGGCATGTTGAGAAATATCGTAGCGGCTTATTTGCCTTCTATGATTAAAATCTTTCCCATCTATTTCAACATACGAGCAAATTAAAATATGTCTGATTAATAATAAAATTATCTTCAAAACAGTTTGACACATCGATGTGCGGTTTTCGCCATTCATTTTCTATTGAAATTCTGTATCGAAATCATGTATAACGTGACCAATTTCTCATTTGAAGAAATAAAGTTAGATTCAATATGGCGGATCCAAGATGGCGGACCAGATTTTTGAAGTCACAGTAAAGTAGTATTTTCAATTTGAATACGATCCAAAATGTCACCTATCGTCAAATTACCTTTGTATGAGAAATATTAAGCAGTTTACATGCTCTTCAACAACTCTGTATACATGATATATTATTATTATTATATTAGACCTGATACAAAATTTTCTGTGTTACAGCATGAAACTTATCATGTTATGGGCTAGGCCTTTGGTTTTAAATGTTTATGGTAGTCCTGGGATGCTAAATCCAAGTTTTAGACCTCGGCAACCTATGGGGATCATCTCCAAAATCGTTCCAGTAATGTATACCTACCTTTTTTCACGTTTGGCCGTAATAATTTTTCACCCTGAAGAATCACTTTTCACATAGGTAGAGTTGTACATATTTTAAAAGTGCATATTGAATTACCTCGCACTTTGAGGACCGAATTTATCATTACAGGGTTCCAATCCGTTTGGTGAGATACAGCTCTTCTAAGTCGCCCACCTGAAAATTGTACCATAATTTTTCGCCATTTTCTGACCCTGAAGAACTCACTTTTCACAGGGACATTCACGCCAGGCTTGAAAGGCAATCCAAATACCCGCTGGGCCCATGGCTCCAATCTCAGTTACCAGAGGCCCAACTGTTTACGAGACATAGCTCAAAGTTCATAAAATTGGTCACAATTTTTCACGAGCGCACATTTGGTCACATCATCTCTTTTGGAGAGTGACTTTTATAGTGCTGGAAAAGATAATTTATAAAGTTTGCCACCTGAGTATCCAAATTGATCTGCTGTAGAATTTTAAGAAGTTCTGTATATAGGCCTTCAAAGTTTATCATATTGTTGATCTTTTTCCGTTTTTCTATATTTCTTCATTCATGACCCTGAAGAAATCACTTTTCATACAGAAATATTCAAATATAGTTTTCGAAAGCTGATTAGATTGATCATACCAGAGACCAGAATGGTGACAGAATTCATCTGCCGTATGAAAATACAGTTCTTTCCAGTTTCATCAAATTATCGGGTACCAATTTGTTTTTGCGATTTGGTCAATTTTGACCGTGATGGCTCACTTTTTCGAATAGGACATCTAAATATAATTCCTCAAAGTATATTAAATTACCTACAATTTGAGACTAAATTGGTCATTGTGGGCCTGATAGTTTGCGAGATATAGGCCTTCAAAGATCTTAAAATTTAAGTCTGATTGAATATATTGAATCTAAGTTAATTTTTTAAATGGGAAGGTGGTCATGTTATACATGATTTCGATACAGAATTTCAGGAGAAAATGAATGGCGAAAACCGCACCACCTTATTTAAAAAATTAACTTAGATTCAATATGGCGTATTCAATCATATCTTGAAATTTTAAGATCTTTGAAGGCCTATATCTAACTATCAACAATGACCAATTTAGTCTCAAATTGTAAATATTTAATATACGGTTTCACATATCGTGGTGCGGTTTTCGCCATTCATTTTCTCCTGAAAGTGATACCTTCACGGTCAAAATTGACCAAATGTAAAAACAAGTGAAAAATTACGATAATTTTATGAAATTTGAAGAGCTGTATCTCGTAAACTATCAGGCCCACAAATACCAATTTAGTCTCAAATTGTAGGTAATTTAATATACTTTGAGAATTATGTTGGATGTCCTATTCGAAAAAGTGATACTTCACGGTCAAAATTGACCAAATGTAAAAAAAGTGCAAAATTACGATAATTTGATAAAGTTTGAAGCCAAACGGAACTTTGAAGAGCTGTATCTCGCAATAAGTTGGGCATACATTGATAAATTTGGTCTCAAATTGAAGGTAATTTAATATACTTTAAAAATATGTACAATGTCCTATATGAAAAGTGATTCTTCAGGGTGAAAATTGGCCAAACGTGAAAAAAGTGCAAAATTCCGCCATTTTGAACGATTTTGGAGATGATCCCATAGTTTGCCGAGGTCTCAAAACTTGGATTTAGCATCCCAGGACTACCATAAACAGTATTAAAAAAAGAAACCGACTACCCCATTTCATGCAAGGTACACCCTATTTTCGATGACAATTTTACTGGGCTATTAAGCTGCGTCCATACTGAACAAACTTTTGACAAACATGTTTGTTGAAACAGTTTGGACAAATTTTATTTTGTTTTACAAACAATGTTTGTCCGTGGCCAGTGTGGAGGCGATACAAACATAAAATGTTTGAAGAAGTGTGTGTAAGCCAAGGAGGAAGAAAACCATGGAGAGCGTTTTTTGAGTTCTAGAAGCGCATCTTGAGCTGCGCAGTGTGAGCATTATGAAAACTCTCTCATCCTCCTTGATTAAGAGCCAGATTTTGTGTCAACCATATTTTCATTGGACTATTAATGTTTGCTCTGGTAGCGAAAACTAACAAACGCTGTTTATGAAATATACTTTTTAGCATGGCTCATGAATAACATGTTATTTGAAATTTCCATAGCAATTGGTGATGTTACCAGTATTCAATTTTCTATAACAAGGTCACGTAGCCAGGAAAAAAATTTATAGATAAATACAAATTAAATAGACTTAAAAATAATTTTAATACAAACATCACGTAATCTTTGAAAAATTAAAATCTACATTAATTAATAATTAAATAATTAATAATTATAATTTAATTAATAATTAAAATTAATACAAAATCAACACAAGAAAATATGATAACATAAGAACATATGATGATTCGATATCATCACACACAGCAAACGCCGAAAATGTTTGGCAAAACAGTATAGCAGTATTCTTTTAACTTGTCAGAAAACAGCTGGTTTAACGTTAGTAAACGAGCGTAAATCAATCAACTGTTTCTGACAATTTAAAAGAATCCTGCTATAATTTTTGTTTGACAAACAATGTTTGTCCGAACTTTTAAAAATGTTTGTTCCTTGAGCTCCTCAACAAACATGTTTTTCAAAAATGTTTGTCAAATACAAAATTCTCTGTGTTATGGCATGAAACTTATCAGTTAGGCTAGGCGTACACCGGTTAGTCGAGACAAGACAAGACGAGATTAGTCAAGTTTAGTCACACACCACACACCACATAGTTCCTTGTAGGCAGCACTCACCGATACAATGAAAGCTAATCAGTGTGTGTTGCTTCATAATAACTATATGAAGTACTGTGACTAAACGTGAAACTAATCTCGTCTTGTCTTGTCTTGTTTTCTTCCAATACCCTTAATAGTGTGTAATGTGTAACTATAAGTAAAACAAAACAGCTATTGCAAACAGTAAGCTAATATTGGTATGTAATATTAATATATTGTATGTAAACACATAATACAAACCCTGATTTGCCAAGCGTAGAGAAGCATGAAAAATAAAACTTAGTTAAATAACAAATAAATATTATTTTATCTACTCAGCAGCCGGTAGGTTATAAGCGCTATGATGTTATCCAAAAAATAGAGAGAACAATAATAAAATGAGTGGATATAAATATTAAAACGAATGAATAATAATAAAATGAAATCGAACAATTCTCATGTATTTAAATGTTAGAGTGTATCGTTTTTGAAATATTCAGGATTGATCTGTCCGTCATGCGGGAAGGCCATGATTTGGAAGCATGCCATGGCTTATGAAGGTGGAGATTTTACAGGGTTGAACGATCTGTCGCATCTGTTGTAGTATGGAAGCGGTAATTTATAGGTGCATGCTAGCCGGGTCCTCGGCGAATTTCACTGGTCGGCTACCCTCCTGACAATTTCATCAATTTGCCAGAGAGCTTCACTCTTCGTGTGCGGATAGTTGGAGCATAGCATATCTTTCCAGTATCCGACAGTCTGAGTTCCAACAAAAATAATTTTATATCAACTAGTTTGTGGAGTCTTTTACATTTCACATTTTATGTCCGAGTAGTTTATAATTGTCTGAGGAGGAGGTCCCAATCCAACGCATAAAATTTTGTCGGGATTGACTGAAACCAAGGAGCGATGTATAGCAGGATTCTTTTAACTTAACAGAAAACAGCTGATTAAACGTTAGTAAACGAGCCTACATCAATCAGCTGTTTTCCGACAATTTAAAAGAATCCTGCTATACTATACTCTGTTCACTGAAACAAGTCAGTAAATTTAACAGTTGCTGTGAGCTTATGTGTGTGTCTTTTGTGAGTGTATTGCATGACGGCATGTTCACATTTCATCGTTTGCAACTAATCGCATATTCAGCTGATACGGATTGAGAGCGAGAGAAATTTAGTTGGAACATGCCTTTGACTCGGTCGTCCAGCTGTTTTCCGACACACTTTCTTTACGCGTACTGACATGTTTCGATGAACTATAGGAGTACTGTACTAGGAGATTCACCGTATTCTCCACAGAAGAGAGCTACACGTCCACTGCGTACTGCAGAAATTGTAGGAAGGGAATAGGGAGAAGAATAGGATAGAAAATGTAGAAAAAATGTGATTTCTAAATTCTAATTAAAAAAATTTTTAAATTAGAAATTTAAAAAATAGTGAAATTTCTAAGTATCGGGAGACTGCGATGGTGTCAAGGTGTCAAAATTATCTATCGATTCCCCGTATCCTCTATGAGATTTGATCTCGCTTTGATAGGATGCGTGTAATGCTCAAAATTATTGTGCGTTCTATAAGCGAAAATACTGTATTAGCAAGAAGTTTGTGTGAAGTTTCATAACAGGAAAATGTATTGAAAGGCAGAGACGAGAAATTTACTCCAGTATAATACAGTAGAAGTGAAGAAGTTTGACAGCACATTTACGTTTCTCATAACATCAGAACTAAGAAGTTTTCGCAAGGTGAAACGTAGGTCGGTTATGGAGAGCAAATAAGTAGCAGACTGAAAAGCAAAGCTGCAAGATAGTATTCTACTCCTCGACAGTCTAGCTTGCATTTCAGCAAACATTTCAAAATCCCATGCACAGTGAAGTGGACGAGAATTTCAGATAGGGCAAAGGCAGCTGGCTATCTGAATTGAAAACACAGCTTCAAAGTATCCGAGTTGTCTCTTCTTGTTGAACGGAAACTTTCCTCTTACTAAAGACAAACTCGAGACAGTGAGCTGGCTCAGCTTTCCAATTGTCTAGAGAATCTGGAGAATGCGGCAACAATATCTTTTCATTAACACTTCCCTATTGCGTGATTGAAAAGGAACCTGAATGCCAGAGAATTTTCGTTTCGTGTTGATGGAGATTGGCAACTGCGCGAATTATAAGTTGTAACAAAGACAACGTGCCCTATGATACGATGATATTGTCTCTGGTTGTTTGATTAGATTAGTGTTGAGAACAGGGAAAAAGGAAAATGGAGGATACTTCTTGCATGAGGAAAATGATGAGAAGGACGAAGAAACTTTAAATTTTAAGGTATGCAAATAAAGATTCGCATAAAAATCTTTGCATAAGAAGAATTTTTAGTATATTTGGTGTTAGTTTATTTATTATCTGTAGGCTATAAGTTGTGGATGCAATCAATTCGTAGGAAAAAATGCTTGAGTTTATTGTATCAACATCATCAGCTGTGAAACTTGATGAATTTGCTATGGAATAGGTAAGCTTTCGAGAAGATACATTTTAAACAATTTGATAGATCATTATTGGAAGAAAAAAAGTCACATGCAATTAATATACAGGTATCCTATTATATTAAGCAAGGAATTTCTGTATTCATATTTATATGTTTATATTTATAAATGTATGTGGATGTTGTCACACGCACAAATTGAAAAAAATCGAGGTACCTGTTTCGTTTGTAACACCATTAGCCCATCAATGTCTGGTCCCTCACGTTTGCACAGATTCTGCATTTGCCAATTTCAATAATATTAGTTTATTCTCCTCATGATTTCAATCTTTGAATTATTATCATCGTCTTATCTAAGATGATTTTATAACTGAAAATATTTTTAAATTTATGTAAGAGATTGTAATATCATAACAATTTGAGAAACTTTTAAAATCTCTTAGTAAATGCTTCAGTTCAGTCTAGCGGACTTTGAGGTAAAAAGTTCCTCTCATGTCAGTTGTTTAAATTTCTACTCAAAGAGAAACTCTGATACTAATACAAATGAGAATATGCTGTGCTATATAGCTTTTGAAGCTGCAACTTTAAACATAACTCGCTCTGAAAGAGGGTGAGGTGAGATCCTCTGAATTATTATCTCAAAAAGCTTAGCAGAGTAATGTTCACTGTAGGATATGGGTTTGGTAATTATATGTGATTACAGAAACCTAGTTCTGCTTCTGGGAAGCTTGGTTGAATCTAATAACAAACTTATCAAGGTTTTAATCAACAATGTTATATTCTCGTATATGTGTTTACTATTATATATGTGTATATGTGTTTACAATACGCAAAGTGCCGCTTACTTGAATTTTCTAAATTCTTAGTTTTAAATAATTATAGTTGCTATATTGATTATCTGCAGCTGACAGCAGCTGAGTCATATCAATGAAATCCTTCCTTGTACAGTGATTACTGGTCACTTCCCGAAAAACCTATCCAAGCCGTATCTTAGATCCGTGGCGAAGCGTGGTATACTTAACCGGTCATCGTCAGGTATATGTCCTATATGAAATATACCCGGCGATGACCAGTTGAGTATACCACGCTTCGCCATTAATCTAAGTGTCATTTCACAAGCTCTATCTCTGTGTCATTTCACCAACTAACACTCAAGAGATGTAATAATTTAGTACATTCTATGCCAACAAATAGTGTCACAGGAAACTATTTTAAGTTTTTATCAAAGTTCTCCTATTTAAAATTATTATTTCAAAAAATCAAATAGAGCCCACAAAAATTAGATTTTTCATCTATCTTTTGGCGCAAACCACATCAAAATCGATCCACTCAAATTTGTTAACAAACTTTCCAAAGTCGGGCTCGAAACTCTTTTCATACATAAGAATGATGATATTTGGT